>VDFB02373365.1:345373937-345531041 GCA_007258455.2 Sequoia sempervirens
TGTTTTAAAGGAATTAAAACAAGATAAGATGAGATGTGAAAAGATAGAAAGATTTTGATTCTCTTTTAAAGGAAATAAATCCTAAAAAAGATGAGAAAGATAATTGATGAATTACCTAATTAAATAAATTAATTAGATACACATGAGTTTAGATTTTGGAAAGAAAGCAAGAAGATATTTTTAAGATTTTATTAATTAAATAAATATTTGAAATAATTTATATTATTTAATTAATTAAATCATTTCCATCCATTCCTCTAATGTTAATTAAATAATTTATATTATTTAATTAATTAAATCCTATCTATTAATTCTTCTAATGTTAATTAAATAATTTATATTATTTAATTAATGAAATCATAAATCCAACATTAATTAAATAAATCAAATATTTATTTAATTAATAAAATCTTAAAAGGATGTTTTCGCTTTCTTTCCAAAATTTGAACTCATGTTTATGTAATTAATTTATTTAATTAGATTATTCATCAATTATTCTTCTCATCATTTCTAGGATTTATTTCCTTTAAAAGAGAATCAAAATCTTTCTATCTTTTCACATCTTATCTTATCTTCTTTTATTTCCTTTAAAACAATAAATCAAAATCTTTCTATATTTTGAAAATCTTATCTCATCTCATTGTATTTTCTCTTTTTTCAAAAATCAAATCCTTATCAATCTTGTCAAATTTAATCTCTGTC
Organism: Sequoia sempervirens; assembly: GCA_007258455.2. Taxonomy (NCBI): domain Eukaryota; kingdom Viridiplantae; phylum Streptophyta; class Pinopsida; order Cupressales; family Cupressaceae; genus Sequoia; species Sequoia sempervirens. The sequence continues at coordinate 345,374,640 of VDFB02373365.1, forward strand.
CACATTGAAAATCTATAAATCTAACCTTTCACAGGCTATTTGTATGGAATCTTCTTCTAGCATCTTCACTATGTCAAAATCAATCTTCAATCGGTCTTCAATCTTCATCTATCACCTTCATCATATCGTTATGGTACAAAATTGAGCAACCAACATTCCTTCAACAATCAACCTTCGAAATATTGCATTCTTATGCAAGTGGAGAAGAGCCATGGAGATCAATGTAGTTTGAGAATTGGTTTTCAAATCTTTTGTTTATTTGCATTTTCATTCTAGTTTGTTCTTCATGGTTCTTGATAGATTTTAATTAGTTTATTGTTTTCAACACATTTAAACCTTTGGATTTTTCCCTATCTATAGTTACCTTACAAAATCAATTAAATTAAATTAACTATAATAAATAAAAACTTTTAATAACTTAATCTAAAATAAATAAATAACATTTAAAACATTTAATCATAAATTCTCACAAAAAACCTTGCAGATAATTGGTTTTCAAAACAAACATGGACAACAAGACAACACAACATACCGACATGGATTGACAACACACTGTGACTAGGATAGTGGTTTGACAAGGGAACCCCATTACTATCTCCCAATCAATAATACCATTGGGAAAATGCACAGACTCAGACCTATGAAGCCAGGTGGAGACGATGTTCTGTACCTACAATTTTGCAATCAAGATGAATGGCATACATACATAAAAACATAATAGTCACACTATGAAGAGAAATCATGGAATCACAGGGTACTTGCATGCAAGTGATGTAATCTTGTCCCCTTCACCAATATAGTCACACAGGACTGGTGAAACTAAAGCATCAATAAATCATCATATGAATGTACATCAATATTAACTCAAATAGCAACTACGCTAATCCAAAAGCATAACATAAACCATAAGCAACCACATAATGTATGATCAAATCAAATTATAGCATCAACATCACTCTTTAATGTTAGTGATCATAAAAAAATAAGGTATCAAGATCTATCATAGTAAGGACATTGTCAAATAACATAAGCAAATCTAAATGCATAGTAGCAATGACTGGAGGGACACTACACATACAAGCACTTACATTAATTCATTGAATTAATAAGCAATCATGAGACTAAACATCCATTAGACAATGATAGAGACAAGTTAAAGAAATCCTTGATCACTCTCAATCATAGCTTCACAAGATGCATACAAGGAGAGACAATAACCATGAAACTGAGATTACTCTATATTATAAATGCTATATCATTATCAGTCTTACATGCATAAGCATGAACTTCAAAAGAAATTTTAAAAATAAAAACTCTAAAATTTGTTTCATATTATCTTGACAATCTAACAGTAGTAACTCAAAATTTTACTTCACTCTCACACTTCTCGTCTTGAATTTCTTCTTATAGGGATGAAGGAGAAAAACAAGCCTTGGAGCAGATAAAAAACATGTCATGACCCTCTTGGACCACTTGTAACAACATTCCCCTTTTCAAATACACTAAAGTGCTCAGGTGGAGTGAATAAGACATGAGGTAATTAAACCTCAATTCTTCATGGAAAATAGGTCCCACCTCAAAAACATCATTAGTTTGTTACAAGATATTCTACATGTGCTCAAAATGTCAACTGTGAGAAGATGAAAATCACAAAACTTACGAAGCGAGGAACGGAAAGTAGAAAATAGGTAAAAAATCATTAATCCACATTAGCACCACATGCTCCTTAGTTGAATTCAATGGGAGACTAATGTTTTACATTGTTATACCAAAATCCTAATCTAACTGTATTCGGGCTATGTATTATTTCTCTCTTGTCCATTATTCTCCTTATCCATTGATCTTTACACAAATTCAATTTGTGTATTTCTCCAACCAAGTGTTGTATTCCTCCTAAATGGGCCATTTAATATTCATCAAATCCTATACCCTAGTGATGTATTTTTTGTACCTTGCATATGTTAGAATCCTAGCCTCTTTAACAAACATATCCATTTTTTACGCAATTTCAAACATTGTGTCTATATTTGAATTAAGCAAGTAGTAGTTAGTGAAAGATAATTGAATCATGGCCTTATCAAACATTTCTCCTAGTTCTTTCTTCTAGGTGTCAAATGGGTACAACTCACCTTTTGGATTCAATATTTGTGACATACGTCATTCTTCCATTTCATTGAATACTTTCAACATACTCTAGATTTGCACACCCAGCTTTTCATGGAAGGTGGTTATCTCTTTTATTGAGTCAATGTTCTACAAGATGTCAAGAATATTTTGGGATTCCTCGGGGTCTTCATTCACTTTTGGCATCATTTCATTCAAAGCACTTACCCTAGCAATCCAATTGTTCCACTCATTCTTGAAGATAGTTTCATGTACTTGTGGATACTTTGTATTTTCCTCTTGAGTATTCTTATACGTGGCCCAAAAAACATTAGCTTTGTGAACCAACTTGGTCACCCTATACTTTAACACATCCTCAAAAAAAAAATTCACCACTTTAACTATTTTTGGAGGGGTTTTCTTCACTTTTTCCTTTTCACTAGCCAATTGTCCTTTGAAATCATCAATCCTTAGGCCCAAAGTCTCCCTATCTTGCATAGAAATATCAAATGAGGAAGAAGAGGAAGAAGGTGGTTGAGTCATTCCCTTTTGAAGAGCTTGAATTGTGGCCCTCATCTAAATCAACTCATTCAAAGCCTCATTATGTTTTTTAACCAAGGATTCATACTTTTTTTGGGAAATACGTGCAGTATCCACATTAAGCATCACAACATATGAAGTTAACTTACCTGCTTGGATAGGAGTTATGTCAACTGCTATCTTAACCACCAGTGAACCAATGACTTCCTCTATAGGCCTAACAACCTCATGTTTACTAGTGTTAGGAGCCATAGACCATATCACAAGAGTATGCAATTTTGGACTATATCCAAAACCAATTACTTTATTCTCAAATTTATCCTTAGATATCAAAGCTTGAGGATCTCTTCTAATCGCATCATATGCTATGGCCGTAGTGATAGTACATCCTAGCAAGAACATGATTTCACTATCTTTGGCAATCCTTCTAGCTTTAATAGGAGCAATAGCTACAATTTCAGCCTTGATTTTCTCTTCCTCTGCTTTCTCAATTTCCTCCTAGTGAGAAGGTTCAACACTTGCTTGGGCTAATTCAAGTCTTTCTTTTATTTCTTTGCTCTTCTTCTCAATCATAAATTCCTAGAACTCTTTGGTTTTCACAAACTTATCATCAACCAAAAACTCATCACATTGCCTAATTTTGGGATCATCATCATCTTCTTTGTTATATTGCCACTTGACAATCCTATCAAGAGGAACATATAAACTATGAGTTTTTGTAATGTGAGGGAGTGGAAATTTCTGCTCCACTTCCTCATTTCTTGGCACATGCTCTACCATTTGTTCTTCCAGAACTTCTATAGGTTTTTCTGGGACATCCATAGCTTTTTGTTGCTATTGTTGTTCTAAGAGGACTCTGGTTTTGTTTGCAACATTCTTTACCTTTACTTTGAACTCACTAGATTGATAATCCCTTATCATAGTAAAATCCATCTGCAAGGGATTTTCAATGACATTATATGGACTGATTGAAAAGGGATTCCTTGTCATAATCTTTTCCTCAAGGATCATCATGGTTGTCAGATTCCTTAGCACATCATCTCTATATAGAAATTCATGATGTATAACGCCTAAGTTCTTTAGTCTTCTTCTTTCTCCCAAAAACCTTCCTAGATCAAAAAATTTGATCTCACTAATAGGGATTCTAAGATTATTTTTCATGATGCCAAGCTTTTCATACCCCTCAAGAGCAGTGATCTTAAAATAATAAAAAGTACATTGGGCAACCAATGTAGTGCCTTTTTTTTCCTTTCTAAACATTTCATAATCCAAAACATCAATTTTCCACATGAGCTCCATGAAATCCAACCTATTCAAGACATACAAAGGTAGAAAATGTGGTGCCACCTTAGCTCCATAAGCTATGATCAAAGTTTAGTCTGAGTGTAGAAACTAGTCAGCCCAATTATGTGTTTTTGGGGAGCCTAATACATCCTTTGGGTGGATAAGGCTCATGATTTCTAGAGAGAGCCTGAACCTAGGTGCTACACCCAATGATTCTAAGATGTACCATATCTTACAATATTAGAAAACAAGATGTACTTGGAATGGGAGCAATCTTGATCCTATATGTATTCCCACATTTGCATAGGGTTAATATTACCTTCATTATCCCTCATTTTTAGTGTCAATTTCCTCTTCCACTCATAGTCACCATCCCACAAGAGCATATACATCAATAAAGAGTAATGAGGGAAAGATAAAGGGAGTACTTCCTTCCTCAAATTGAGAAAGTCCTCATGCATTCTTTCAACAAAAAATTTAGCATAATAAAATCTAGTGTTTTGATTATGGTTTTGTATATCCTCCACCATCACCAATAAGTCAGGAGATATCCTCAATTCAAAATCTTGAGCTAGTACTTGATTTAAATAGTAGTAAGTGTTTCTGAAATAATATGCAAATTCTTCCCACTCAAATGGCTCAATATCCTTATAAGTAAATCTTTCCTTGCTCCTTCTATGTCTTTTAATCAATTCTTCTTTATATGAAAATTTTCTCTTTTGATACTCATACAAATCAGCACGTCTGAACTTTGAAGAATAATTGGGATTCAACTCAAAAAAATCTATCATTTTATCCTTTGTTACCTCTAGAACTATATCTGCATTCTCACTTCTTATTGTTCTATCAATAGGTTATAATTCCTAGCTAACTCCATCATCAAGTCAACTTCCACAAACACATTTGGAACTACCAATTTTCCAAGATTCAGCAACCATAAATGACATGCAAGCCTACCAACATTTTTTCTATTGAAAGAATATTAGAATAGTTTCCATCCACTATGAGGCTGGGGTTTTTCACCAATATTACCAGCATTATCAATTAGCCTAGTAGTCATAGCGACCTGTCTTGTTTCCCTTTTACCAATTTGTGACCCTCATTTTTAGACACCTTTATAGGTCCCTTGCATGAACTTATTTGATTCTTTCTTTTCACTTCTAGACCTAGTGGACACTGTAAGAGTGCTTGGTGGAAGTTCAAATACATTCACTGGTCTAGGGTTAACTTTATCCAAAAAATTCTGAGTTCTACATCTTTTGACTCTCTTCTATGTTGGTTTCCTTTCCGGTCTAATGCTAGACTCACTAGGCTCTAGGCCACTCATGCTGGTAATGAGACTGGAACTAGGGTTTACAATTTCTTATGACCCAATGAAATCCTCCACAATTTTGATAGGACAAAACACCACCACTAAGAGAAAAACTTTTCTTCACAACTTATACATTACTCAATTATTAATCTAAAAGTATTAGGAACAAATGAATTTCTAACTCCTAACTTTTCTATTAACTCTCCAAGGTATTCAATATACTACTTTAGCTAGAAGGATATATTGTTTTAGCTTACCTAGGTAGAAACAGTGTCACTTTGGTTCCTAATAACTTCTGGGGCTTGTCTCACAACCTTTTAACTTCTGCTACTCCTTCCATTGACCAATGAATTCTTATGCATCATCAACCAGGTATCTACTTTTTGTTATGGCTGAGAGAGAAGTTTTCCACCATTAGTTATTTGGTAGCAATCTCATGTGAGTGAACTAACAATTAGTTGTTTAGGTTTAAACCTTGATCATTGATTCTTTAGCTTTAGAACTATTATCAATGGTTGTCAATCATTCTCACCACCTTTACTTGTTCCTTATATGAAATCCTCAAGATTTTTTCACGTTGCCCCTTTCATGTAATGGTTGTCGCCCATTTCCAACTTATTTCACCATCATCCAACTCTATCAGTGATAAGCGATGGAAGCATAACATGTTGACATGTACACTTGCATAAATAGTTAATGGAAAAAAAAGATATCATAGATAAGATATATTCATGTTAGCGAGGGAAAAATTCATAAAAGGAGCTTCATCGATTATTGCTAATCAAGAACTTGGAGTTCAAGATGAATCCATGAGAAGTGATGAAATTAATGAATCATGTCCCCACCTATTGCTAATTTAAATTAATCAATTTGTAGCACATTTGTGATAAGTGATGGAATACACAATTGAATAGTTGGAGGGAATCACTCATCACTTTTATAATTTCAAGAGATCATAAGCTATCAGCTATAACTATTCACAACTTGAAACTCAAAGAACTATTCACGATGAGCGATATCAAAGATATTAACATCTCGCTTATCGTCAATTTAAAACATTCATTTCAAAAGTGATTAGTAATGAGTGGGAGAGAGCAAAAGGCCAATTGAACTTAAGTGAAAACATTTATGCACATGCTCATAATTTGTTCATAATGGACAGGAATTTCTACGATAGATTAAAAAGAGCTTAAATACCACAAGACCAAAATTTCTAGAAAAAAACTTAGGGAACCAGCCACTTAATGAATAAAAGTATATACAAAAATCTTAATAGTAACTAGCAATGAGCAATAGGGAGTCAACATCAGAATATAACATTCAAGTGCTAAAAATGAATCCTAAATCCTTCCTAAGTGTCTCCAGGATTTGAGATGGGACACAAAAATTAAGGTTCCTCCAGTGGCTCCGACTAGGGACCTATGCCTTTTGTAGGCATGGTGAGATCCCAAGAATCTCAGGTTGAAGAAAACCAAAATGTGGATTAAAACCAAAAAGATCCAAACCAAGGAACTACCTGGACAAGGTAGCAAGACCAAAACAAAACAAAAGAAAACACACCTATAAATATGCATAGCCTAACATACTTAGGAGAAGTATGGCTTCAAGAATTGTCCATGTACTAGCAATTCAATTTGTTCACCTTTTAGGTTTTGAACAAAATATGAATCTTCTCCATGAGTGTTGACTACCAAATAAGGGCGACTCCATAATGCTTCAAATTTTCCATGCTTACCCTTATCCTAAGCTCTTGCATTCTAGGATAACACCATGTTGTTCACTTCAAACTTTCTAGGAGAAGTTTTCTTGTAATACAGATGCTTAACCTATATTTGCATCTTCCAATTTTTAACTTGAGCCTCTCTCCTAGATTCATCCAATTCCATCATATTGTTAATTCTATGTTGCATACAATCATAGATTTCCTTATCATATTCTTGCACAAACTCGTACATTTTGAGTAAGTTATTTTGTGGAAATATAGCCTCTAGACCATATACTAAACTAAAAGGTGAATAATTGGTACCATTCTTCATAGTCACTCTATTTTCCTAGAGTTCCAGTTTCAATTTTGAGTCCCAAACCTATTTATTTTTCTCCATAAATATCTTAATTATCTTCATCAAGTTGTTGTTACTAGACTCAACTTGACCATTTACTTCTAGATGGTAAGGTGATGAATAAGAGACTTGGATGCCATGTCTTTAACAAAAGTCCCTAAATTCATCTGATCTAAAGCACATAGCATTCTCTGATACAATCCTCTGAGGAACTCCAAATCTGATAAGCATATTATTTAACAAAAATTCAACTACTACATTGCTTGTTTCCTTCTTTATGGGTATTGCTTCTACCCATTTTGTAAATTTGTCAGTGGAAACAAGAATCCATGAGTTACCTCCACTAGATTTTTCTAGTATCTCCCCAATGAAATCAATTCTCCATTGTTGGAAAGGAGCTTCAACAATCATAGGCTTGAGTGGTAAATTTTCAGAAAACTTCAATTTTCCTAAGAATCTTTGACAGGAATCACAAGTTCTAACAAAATTGTGAGCATCTAAAAATAGTGGGCCACCAAAATCTATCCCTCAAAATTTTGTGTAGGAGTCTTTTCCATATAATGACCACCACACACCCCATTGTGAATTTCTTGTAGAAGTTTCAATGCTTATTTTCTATCTACACATTTCAGAAGTACTCAATCCAAGCTTCTCCACCACAAATCATTATCAATAATCACATATTTAATAGCATGCAATTTCAATGTTCTTTTCACATTGTCAACCATACCAACAAAACATTACAAAGTTTGTAAATACCGGATGATTCTTCTATACCATCCACATGTTTTCATATCACAGAGAGGCACAATATCTGTTATTTTAGTCCTATTAACTTGATTAGCTTCAAAAATTTTCTTTTCCATCAACTTGGCTAGGCCTTGCCCTCTTACTAATTTAGTAATCTAAACATCAATGTTAAATTCTTGGATCCTATTAATCCATCTACATCTCTAGCATGTTGTTTCCTTCTAAGTAAAAATGTCTTTCACAACTACATTGGGTACAAAAGCTATAACTATAGCCCCTTGCAAGTAAGTTCTAAAATTATTCACAACCTTTACCAAAACATATGCCTATTTTTCAGTAATTTCATACTTCAATTCTGGAGTTTATAAAGATTTTCTAAAAATTGTAATTAGTTGTTCAAAACCTTGCTCATTAATTTGTAGTAAGACAATAGTAATAGTATGAAAAGAAGAAAAAGAGAATATGTGCATTGGTTTAGAAAAATAAAAATATTTTATAACGAGAGCCTCTTTAATAGCCTATTTTATTTTCTTAAAAGCCTAACTAGGATCCTCACTCCAAAGTACCTTTTCACCCTTCAAAATTTTGGAAATAGGTCTTGTAATTTTTGCAAAGTTGGTTACAAACCTTCTCAAAAAATTTATCTGTCTAAAGATTGACTAGATACCCTTGACATTTTTTGGCTAAGGGATCTTGTCAATCGTTGCCACCCTTTCAGGGTCTATCCTTACTCCTTCCTTGGACACAATATTTCCTAGCAATTTTCCCTTAGTGACCCCAAAGCAACACTTTTTTGGATTTAAAGATATTCCATATTCTAGTGAATTGATAAAAACCTTCTCTAAATGCATGAAATGATCTTCTTCGTTCTTAGAATAAGTGGTCAAGTAATCTTTATATATAGCCATAAACACATGAATAAAATATGAGAAAGCTACATGCATAGCTCTTTGATAAGTGGCACCTGCATTTGTTAAGCCAAAAGGCATTGTTACATATACGTAAGAACCCCAAGGGGTAGTAAATTATATCTTGTACTACTCATAATCCTTTACTTTTAATTGATTGTATCTTGAAAAACCATCCACCATTGACATTAGCTCATAGCCAATCACCTTTTGCAACATAGCTTCCATGTTTGGTAATGGATAATTGTCCTTTAATGAGGATACACTCAAGTTTCTGAAATGAACAAACAATATTATGTCACCATTCTTTTTCCTTACTGGTACTAGATTAGATACCCATGAAGAGTGTCTAAAGGGTTTAATAATACCAAAATCCCTTAATTTTATCAACTCCTCCTGCATCTTGGGAGCTAAATTACTGTTAATCGGTCTTTTCTTTTTCCTAAAGGTTTTTGCATCTTCCTTTAAGGGAACTTCATGTCAAAAAAATTCCTCCCTATAAGCTTTTAGGTCATCATATGACCAAGCAAAGACATGTATATACTTTTTGAGCAAGGCGATCAACATTCTCTTCACCTTTGGCTTCATCTTTCTCCCTATATAAACCTTGTTTGGGGTAGTTATTGTTCCCAAGTTTATTTCTTCTAGGTCTTTTGGATAAGCAATAATTGTTTTAGCCTTGTTCACATCTTGATTGTCAAATATCCTTTCAAGAGCTACAAGTCCTTTAGGGATTCTATTTTTCTTGAGTTGGATGACCTCTTTTCCAAAAGAATTCTCCTTTCCATTAGTGTTCTCTACAAAACCACTAAAATCAATCTCTTGACCTTCATATTTATCAGCACAGTTTAGGAACCTAAGGATATCCTCATCATCATTAATTTTTTTTCCAATTTTATACATTGTCAGGGATAGAGGGTCTTGTTTGTACCTCAACCTTAAAAATTCCCATGAAGGTTATATCATTAGGTCATAATGCATTATTAGCCCATAAATCAACTATTCTATTATGTCCTCTTTCCATCCAATCAATCCCAAAAGCATCAAATTTTTCAATAGAATCCTAGACAACATTCCTATATTGCTTAAGTCTATCATTTTTGCAAGCATACTTAGCCCTTACTTAGGAAATTACAAAATGAGAGTCACCAATTACCATTAGCTTTTTGATTTCATGATTTTCAGCAAGTCCTAGTCCCAACAACAAGTCTTCATATTCTGCTACGTTATTTGTACAGAGAAAAGACAACACAAAAGAAAACTTGTAAGTATTTCCAATAGGTGATACTAATAGGATTCTTGCACCACATCCTTCTTTGGAACTTGAACCATCAAAGTACATTTTCCATAGTTCCTCTTTATTAGGTATTCTTGAAACTTCATTTTGTATAGGTGGAGGATCTCTTTCAATTTCTCTAGGTGGTTGATCTACCTTAAAATCACCGATATCAGTATCTATGAAGAAAATTGTATCATCTTTAAGAAAATTCTCAAACATATGTGGTGTATGAGATTCCCTCATTATTTGGACATTATTAACCTCAATGAGAAATATGGCATAAGACATGTCACACTGCATATTTCCTCCCATAGAGGCACTCCACTTTTGTGACAATAACATTCCATAGTTAGGTGGGATATCAACCACTACCACACTCATTTTAAACTCTTTTTCAGGGTAAGCTACCAACCTATATGGTAGCTCATTTATCACATCTACCATAGGGACTTCTCTGGAATCCATGGCATAACACTTGTCATGAGTGCTATATACTTTCAACCCTAGTGCATCCATGATTTTAATTGGCATAATGTTGTTTAATGCACCAGAGTCAATAATACAATTCTTTATCAAATTTTCCCCAACCACTAAGGTAAGGAAAAATGAATCTATCTTATCTAGACAAGGGTTGATAGGGTTTCTTAGAAAAATATGGGGATTCTCAGTAATCACTCCCTTAATTTCTTTATCCTTCGTGCCCCTTTCATTTACTTTGGGTGGAGAAATATCCATTAAATTATTGCAAGTCATAGAAGCACCATTCATAAGGGCTACTACTTTTTTTTTATGTTCTTCTATTCTCATAATTTCAAGAAAAGGCACAAACACTTTAACCTTGGTTAAGTAGCTAAAACATATCAAGACTAGTATACGTGGGGAATCCAATTAAAGGCATACCTCATTCATTGGTACTATATTTTTGTTGATTTTTGGCTGCTTTAGCCTTGTGTTTAGCATCCTTCCCTATGGCATTAGGAACTTGCTTAAATTGTGTATTTAATTTCTGAGTAAGAAATTTGTGTTCATGAATAGCCTTTGACTTGTTTGCTTCTTTAGCCCAAATTTTATCTCCCTCACCTTCATTAGCTTTCACTGTTTCTACTTTCTTACCAGGTACATGTTCTTTACCCTTAGCACCTTGTTCCTTGATAAATATACTAACAGGATTACCTTGTTTACCTCCAACAATTCTATTCCTTCAATGATAAGAACTCCTAGATTGAGCAACCAAGACTGCTATATACTTTGAAAACTCTTTTGTAGAAGGTCTTCTTAATGAAACATCATCTCCATTTTCCTCCAAATTGTAGGCCTCAACATTACTATTGTCATCCTCATTAGAAAAATATTGTTGATGATGTATATCAATAATTTTCCTCTGATTATCTACATCTACTTCATAAGATCCTTCATCACAAGAACATTCACTGCATGCAGCATTAGATTTATCCATAATCATGAGTACATCTTCATCCTCTTGATCTTTTTTACCATAATCTTCAGGGATATCCTCCTCCACTTCCACCATCTGTTCTACCACACATTGTTGTGAGGAATTTGGCATCTCAAAAGTCATACACCATGGAGTATCTTCAATGAAATTTCCTAAATTCTTTTGCAAAGAGTCTGGGGGAACCTTTCTTTGAATATTCCTTTGATTGTTTAAGATAGACTTCCCATTATACCAATTGGTATTGTAAGGGTGATCTTTCAATCCAAGGGGTCTTTCATTCCTTTGGTAAGTTTTAGGTTGGGCCTTCTCTTGCCATAAAATTTTATCATTGATACTTTCATGAAACTATCAAGCTTGTCCTCAATTGTTCCCCCTTTAGTACTTGAAATCTTTTCTTCATTTTTTGAACCTTTAAAAATCTTCAAGTCGTCTCTTCTACCAACCTTACTAGTTGCTTTGCTAGTATTTTCAATATGTTCTGCCATCTTAAAAGCTTCTCTCAAAGATTGAGGGTGCTTATCTAGCAAAAGCTAACTATTTTTTGCATCAAAACCATTTCAATACTTTACCACACATACATGATCATTTAGTTATAGATGACGAGGAAACCTCTTTCTATCCTTTTGGAACCTTGTATTAAACTCAACAAAAAATTCATTAGATCCTTTAACAATATTATTGAACTGATTCAACAAAAAACTTGATTCAGCCTTGTCACCATCTTGTTCAAAAAAATCCTTTTGAACTCATCCCAAGAACTGACGCTCTTAATAGGTAAACTCATGTACCACTCTCTTGCATCCTCAATAAGAGATTGCATGAATAATTTCATCATGACAACTTATGATTCCACCTTAAAATCATCCATAACATTTACAAATGTTTTAAAGTGGTCTTCACCACTTAGAGCATTATTTCAAGAGAATTTAATTAGAGCCATCTTGATAACTTTAGGGAACGAGTTAGAGTAGCTAGGTATTCCAATGAAACATAGCTGCTAGTATTTATCTACTTGGAGTGATCTCCTAGTATGTCGATCCCTATGATCATCTCGGTTCTCATCATATTTTGTGTTACTAGAGTGGCTAACATCCCTTTCCTTTCCACTTTCATCATCATTTTCAAAATAAGACTCACCATCCTTTTCTCTTCCTCCACCACCACTTCCACTAGGAGTATGTCCATCAAATTTCTTCTTTTCGAGCTCATTACTAATATGTCTAGAGCTTTAGGATTTTGAAATATGGGTGGACAATTGAAGAAATCCAATTTTCTTAGCCATTTCTACATTAGAAGCTATTATTTCAGCTTTCTTCAAATCTTCTCGTAGCTTTTCACTTTCCAACTACAACCTTAAGATCTCAGGATTTAGAGGTATATCAAGTGAGGTTGGACTAACTTTGGTCTTATTCATGACAATTTTAGTAGATGATATATTATTTTTCTCATTGGTGTTGAATGCAATTTTCTTGGGTTGATCCATAGGTCTCTTCCCATGATCTACAAATGATGTTTTCTTATAACTAATAGGAGGGTCTAAGGCTCTAATATTTGAGATGTACATTGTATAAATGTTAGTAGCTAAGACCCCCATTGAGACTGCTGCTCCAAGAATATCATCAGTCATTTTAGAGGTGAAATTAGAAATATTTTCGTCAAAGGCTCTATGCCTCATGACTTCTTCTCTCATTTTTTCCAAATTATTTGTCCTAGCATCTCTCTTAAGTTACTTAGATCTAATCCTATCTTCCTTCTCTTTTAATTCTTTTATTTTCTTTTCCTCTTGTTCTCGAAGTATCAATTCTTCTTCTCCAATGGCTTTCATGTCATTTTCTATATCTTCCTCCTTTTATAGGGCATCTCTATGCTCACTTGGGGTAGGAGTAAATTAAGGTTGCTCAGGAGGGTATTCTTCAAGGGAAAATTAGATGGTTTCATCAAGGGATTTTCCTCATTCCTTAAACTTATTTCCATTAAAAGCATAACCAATTGTAGGGGTTAAAGGCTTGGAGAACTTATTCTTTCCCCAAAACTCCCGCCTATCTTCCTCTCTTGATATATTTAACTCACTATAAAATTTTCTCAATTGGAAAACTTCCCTAATCTATGTTAGACTCTTGAGCATTATGTCCTTCTTCATGTACACTAGCACTACTTATATCAGCAAGGAAAGTAGGATATATATTAGGATGGGAATCAATAGACTTGATTTAGAGTGTTTCTTGTCCCATTCAAACTACTTTTCCTTTGTAGGTTTTGATTTTTCCTTTTGCTCAGGGTGTTTCTTTGTATAGCTCCTAGTCTTCCTCATAATGTCAAGTACTACAAAATATTTCTTGTTGTTTTTCTTTTGAGAACTACCTTTCACACTAGTATTAGAGAACTCAGAGTCACCACCCAAAATATTGGGAAACAAAAAGTGATTGCACTTTGATTTTGTACTTCTTACCCTAGAAAAGACCTTAAACATTACCTAAAAAATAGTGACAGACTGAAATAACACTTGATGCATAAGACTTAGTATGATGGGACTAATGTAACATAATTACAACTAATTATTCCTTAAACAGTAAGGAACATCACATGGAACAACTGACTCTAACTATACATGATCTAAATTTACAGACTTTGGACTTTGGACTTTGGACTTAACCAATCTTGCATGCTTTTGTTCTCCTCTTGTTGTTGTTGAGCCTTTGGATGTGGATATTCACATGTGTATGTTGATGCTTTGTTATGTTGTCGTGTGTTGGTTATTTCTTATGTTGGTTACATCTTGTGATGGCTATTGCTTGTGCTAGAGGTTACCTTATGTTATTGTTGTTCTTGTTGTGAAGTCTTGTAATCCTTGTTTTGTTTGATGGTTTTCATTGGGGATCTTTCTTTTCATCTCCTAGCATGGGGGGTGGGCCTTTGGGTCCATGTGATAAGGTGGAATGTGTTATGCACCCCATTGGGTCTGTAGCCATTGATCAAGAAGTGCAAAATTGTACCTTTGCAGTGACTCCTGAGCTGTACTAGAGTTGGATCCACGTTTGCAGCTTTGTATTCATACATATCATTTGTATATTCTATGCTATCATACTTTTCCCATTCATGTTTGGAAGTACTATTGTAATGATGTAATCCTTGAGAATTGTATCTTCAAGATATTAATGCATTGTTGAAATTCATGTTGTAAACTGATGAATACTGGTTATGCTTATCTTTCATAAAATGCAATGATATTGATTTGAAAAGTGATGCACTCATGTAACCCCAAGGGACTTGTTATATGTTGTACATGTATAATTTATTTTCAAGTATTGAATGTTAATATCATTTTGCATGATAGTTATTTAAAAAAAAAATTGTTTCATAAATGTTAGATGTGTTAGTTTCCTTTGTGGTTGCATGGCAGGTAATTACACATGTTATCAGATTCTAGGTTGAAACACTGGGCGCTATGAGCCCATTATTTTGACCTAGTTGCTCATACTCTTGAGGCTATGTCTTTTCTTTTGTGTCATCCTCACCAAGTAACCCGATTTTGTCTCTAGGTGGTGTTGGCCCAAGGTGTAAAAAATAGTTGAAAGGATAGGACCCTTAGTATAGTGCACAATGCACCAATATTCTTCCTACCAGAAATGCATTTTGGGACCCTTGTCTTGCCTTGTGGTGTGTCCCCTATGAAGTGAATTTGTAAGAGTTAGTAGTGAGTGTGTGTTTTAACCTAAAATTTTGATCTTTTGATGTGCTAAAATTGTGTTGTATGTTTGAATAGGCATAAAATTATGAGCTTGTGTCAAATTGGGTGTTGAATAATGAACAAAGTAGAATGTCTTGTGTGAAAATGATGAATATTTAATGGAAGATGAGTGCCTTGAATGCATAATTATGCAATGTTTTTTTAAAATGTGACAATCTAACATAGCAAAAATTATTACATGACATTAGAAGTATTGATTTGAGTATAATGTGATTGGATTAAATTGGTTAAGATAGATTTGTATTATGTTTATTATGTTGTTGATCAGTGATTGCTTTATGAGCTGATTATGATATGGTTTCTATTTGGAGTCTTGGTGAGAGAGATGGTGTAGCATCACTTGCTTGTAAGTTCCCTATTACATTGTGACTTCCTCTCATGGTGTTCTTGTTATTTGATATATATATGCTCAACATCTTGTTTGGATGCATGTTGCATGTACTAGGCATCGACTCCACCTATACTATTGGGTTTGAGTATGCCTTACCACACCCAATGGGTATGATGTGGAAAACAGAGTTGACAAGAAAGTTTCTCCAACCTTACCATCATCCTCGACGAGGATGAGTACCCCCACATTACAACCCTTTGGTATGGTTTTCATGTTTTAAATTCTTTTTTGTTGGGTGTCTTTCATTATTTGAATATGTCGTGATTGTTAAAGTTGATGTTGGTTTCATTTGTGTACATTTTATTTACTTGTGTGACTTCTAGAAATCAATCGAAGCCTTTGAGGGGAGGATGTAGTTCCCTCCATTTTTTTCCCTTTTGGACATTTGAATAAGTCTGAGATTTGTTTGATCTTATGTGTTTGGTTGCTTAATTTAAAATCATTTGATAAATGAGATTCTTGACATCAAGTTAAGATTTAAACCATATTGTATTCTTATGTTAACATTATTTCAAATCGACACCTTTAAGTAATCCTCACCCAACTTGGGATTTATACTACCCCTTGAAGTCTATAAAACTCTTGAGTATCATTTGAACCATCATTTATTTCAATGACATTAATAATATATTATTGAATGTATATATTTATAAAATAGAATAAATTAAAATGAGCGTGGAAGTAATAAATAATAAATAAATAAATAAAGATATAATGCAATGATATGCCAATTCGTTATGGAAGATCTAAATAAAAGATATTGTTTGTAACGGTTTTAAATGTTCTTAATTGAAGATTCTTATAACGGTTTTGCAACCGCCTAGCTGAGGATAAGTGCAACCTTCATTTGAAGATTCCTTGTATTTAGCAGATAGTGGAAAATAGCTATTATAAATTTAATAGGATGAAGAGGTTGAGAGGGTAGGTGACGTTTTATTCTATTTTGGAAGCAATTTAAAACTCGTTGAGTGTTATAGTTTAAGGTGGCGATATCATTTAAGTTTTGGAAATGAAAATTTTAAATGCGACATTATGGCTTCAAGTGGGTGGGGAAGACTGTGAAAATGGTTCATAACAAACATGAAACATTATTCATGGGAAGTGGATCGATAATGTGAAAAAAAATTTAAAAAATGATAGTGGTGAAAGGCGAGGAGTAGGACGGGAAGGATTGGATTGAAACGATGTTCTCAATCAAGTACAGAGGTTGAGACTGAGTATGAAGTGATATACTTCAAGAGATTAGACTTGGAGCTTAGTAGAGTCGCGGCAGAGTAGAAGTGAATGCCAAGGAAGCAGCTGAGCTGAACAAACAAATATCATCTTGGTTTCTATTATTTATGATTTCGAGGCCCAAATCAGAGGTAACAACTTGATCCTTCTTCCTTCAAAGATAATTAATAATAATATAAAATGTTTATTAGATCTTTCTAGAATGGGATTTATGATTTGAATAGCTTAGTGAAATCTCTGCGATATACTGTATTTTTCTATTTTGAGTTCGCTACTAGCTAGATTTTATCCATTGCCTGCAACTCTTCCTTGGGTAATCGAGGCCAATCTCATCATTTCTTCCCTTGAGTGATGTCTCACACTCATCAAATTTTATGTCATTCTATGTATTGATTTGTGATAAATCTTCCATTTTTGGGTAACTCATGAGATCCCTTTTCTTTACAGCTCTTAGACGAGCATCCTTCGTGACTCCTCCGTGGGTCATCCCTTTTGCTTGCATCTTCTCCAACTTAAATCTCATATTTATCTTCCTAACTACAAGCTATGAGGGTATCCCTTTGTTTTTCCAAGCTCCCATTTTTACATAGGTAGGAAATAGTGAAAGGAGGTGGGGAACTCCTTCATTCTGTGTTGAATCTAGATCATATTCTTCTTTATTCTATTCTTGAGTCTCGATCATTTAGATCTCTTTAGTGGTGAAATAATAGTTCTGTGTCTGAATTCACAATTAGTTTATCCTATACAACGAAATAGTTCAATAAAACTGCCTCTTGAAAAAAAAAATGTAATGTCTTCGATATAGGAACAAACAGTTTTCAGGTAACTACCTGAGGAATGCTGGTATTGAATCATTTAAAGTAGGTAGTGTAAGTAGATCATATGTAATACATCTATTAAGGAGTTGCATAAGAATGATTCAAAGGTTGGCTAGTTGTTTATGCTGCTTAAGACACTCTCTGTAGACAGAATATTGTAACATTATTTATTCACTAGTAAAACCAATCCATGGGGAGTGTGTTTTCTCATTTCTCTGACTACCATTAAGTCTCCCTTAACATCATCATGCTTAAGGAAATGGTATCGCCCACAACTTCCATAAGAACATCGTACCTTCTGTTTAAAAGAAGGGAATGGTGCGCTACCCTTAGTACAATTTATCTTTCAACAATCTTAGACAATGCATAGAACATAAATTTCAGCATTTACTGTCCAACTAAAAGGAGTGTTGCTAGGAATACTCTGCCTATATTCTTATATGATCCAAGAACCTTTTCAAATTTGTGTGAGAATTCTTAAGATCTCCCAGATTCATTTGAATTTGTCCCACTCCTATATACGACAATGCAAATCCCACGGCTTCTGGCTTTCCTTGATTGAAGCCATGACACAGCAGCCAACGACGTCATAATCACTTTAGTATGAGAAAACCGTGCAAGATTATAATATGAATGAGATTTCATAAGAGTGTGGTTAGTTGAAACAAGGGCTATCATTATGGTGTTACCTGCTTTGCCACGACCTATAGGGTAGAGCTCTGACATCTTAATTTCTGATGGCAATTGTGCATTTCATTCTCTTCGAAGTCCTATCCTTTTTGGAAATTAATCATCTATCAACATGATGTTGTGTATTCAATCTTGGTTGTTTCGCCCGTTGTCTTACGTGCTTATACTCTCTCCACCTTCAATGCTAGTTAAGCATACCCCCTTCCGTGCGTTAATAGAGGACATCAATTTTATTTTCTTTGTGTTGTGATTGAGTCGTTTGGAAATGGCTTTTTCTTCATGCTCCAATTCGAGCCTTATACGATATGTTTGGTATGAGTCACTTAGTGCGTAATGACCCCTTCTCATTCAGTGATCACAGTTTGCATTGGCCTTCGATGATCCAATATATATGTTTATATCTGTAGGTTTGAATATATGGGATTAGCACCGGGTATAATCATATTATTTGTATAATAAAAAAAGGAAAAATACAACATTTAGTTCTTAAGTTAAATATATATATATTATATATGTATATGCATGCGTATTTAGAACCTATGGTGAAAAGTAAAAGTGATTTATACTTAATTATACAATAATAATGGACTTAGTGTTTATTTTCAATTAGAAGAACAAAATAAGGAATAAAATTGGGCACACCTTCGTTGCATTAATTGAGTTAGATCTTTTGCATTGTGAACAATTAATCAGATATGCTCTATATCTCTTTCTTATGTAGTTACTGTTACATATGCATGTGTTTGTATGTAATATTAACTTGCCTTAGTATGCATGCATAAGAAAGTATGGAAATAGAATCTCAAGTATTAAGTAATCTTTCAATATGTGTTTATGAGAGGATGTTATTATGGTTTTGTTTGAATCTTTGTTATTTATTATTTTTACTTAACTTAGCTAAGTTATTATTATCAATTTTCACTTTAGGAAAATTTAGTTACCATATATTGTTGAATGAAGATCCCTTTATGATATCCTTTCATAATTTGTGTAAATATTGATGGATTAGGTTGTTCTTAAATTGGATAGTTTACAAGTAGAATAGTTAAATTAGAAATGTTGAGGATTGTGTATTATGGTTGCTTTGTTTAATGGTGTGCTTGCATGAAAATTAGAGGATCATTTGAATATCGATCTCTCTTATTCCCTTTTAATTGTAGATTTGTAAGTCCTCTATATGAATAGTTATATAGAACACTTGTGATTGTTATCAGATTTGATTCCACTATTTGAGTGGGTTAATTTTCATATTGAAATTGTGTATCAATTGATTGTTTGTTGTCGTGGGAATTGTTTTTGTGTGAATTTTTATTAGCTGGATTTTATGTTAAGTGAGTTTCAGTGGTTGGGTATCTAGAGAGGAGAAAATAGAGGTGCCCCTTAGATGCCTGATTGAATTTTGTATTGAATTTGATTATGTTAGCTTTGGCTGAGTCTAAAGATTTCATTGGAATTTTGTTTGTCACTATTTTATACTTGTTGACTCATTAATTGTGGTATGACTATAGTCTTTTGAGATCTTGTTGATATTGTCATTTCGTTGGAGGAATTACAGAGTTAGTAATTTAATCTTCTAGAGCTTAGAGGGGGAAGTATGGTTTTATTTGCATGAGTTTGGTATGGGGGTTGGCAACCTATGAGGTTCAGCCTTGGGTAACCCATATCAAGCTTGAAGTATTTATTTGAGTTTTATATTGTTTCATGATGATTGATCTTACTCTAGATTGTGTTTATGCAGTTTTAGCCTTGCACTTGAATGTGCTTTTCTTTACTCTAAAGTTCTAGGATGAGATGGTGCATGCCTCACTTGGTGTAGTTATTTTGATGGATTTGGTATCTTGTGCAAGTTGGCTTGCCATTTGTGACTTTGAGATATTGTTATTAGTTGGGAGAGTGGCTCACAATGGAGGTCTGATGCCCAAAGTGGTAGAGTAACCCTTGTGAGTCTAATCAAGTGATAATTTAATTAATTAATTAGGGTGTTTGGGTAGTTTCACAAAGTAATTTAGATAATGTAACCTCACTCATGGTCCCAAGTGCTTGTTTAGGCTTGGGATGAGTGGGAAGGCTTGGAATGGCAAGATCAACTACCTTGCCTTTGCATAGTAATCTTGAAAAGTAGGTTGGTCCTACATAACGAGCACATGGGGGTCTGGTGGTCGATAGAGGTCACCAGGGTAACCCAAGATGCGGGTCAATAGCGTAAAAGGGTTACACTAGGGTAACTTGTGACTACCTATGCGATAACACTCCACCCTTTAACAACCTTGTATGCTTTTGTTCCCCTCTTGTTGTTGTTGAACCTTTAGAAGTAGATTTTGACATGTGTATGTTTTTGAAAAGGAAAAAACAGGTTTTACAGGGATCTGAAACCACAAAGTTTAAGCATACAAAGATATAGCAAAAAAGTCGAAGAGAACATACAACTGTCTTAAAAAGAAATGATAGCAACAAAGAGACAACAAGGTCCAAAAAAGGACTACCAAAAAGCTAGAGAGGACAACAACAACACTACTCCATGAAGTTCAAAAACTCCTCGACTTCCTTCTCAACTTCACTCATATCCTGAATTCCCTGCTTGAGGATTTGAACCATATGTGTAGAGGTAGGGACCTTCCTCTTCATGTTAACCTAGGTGCAGTCGAAACCCCTTCAGTAACATCTCTGCTACAACCTCTATCCACATCCAAGTCCACAAATAGCGAGGCCTTTTGATTTTTTTCCAACTTTTCCACCATAGCATTAATGATAATGGTGTTGTGCCTGGCAATTTTATGATTATGCACCACAATAGCCCTGATATTTTGGCCAATCTTGGAAACATTGCTCTCTAGCCTAGTCAATCTTTCCTCCTCTAGCTGTTGTCTTTTCTCCAATAAGGGGGTGTTCTATCCATCATTCTCCTTATGGCTCCAGCTTACCTTCTACTCCAACTCCATGACTCTATTGTTGAGAACTATATTATAGTCATTCAAATCACATACTTCCTTATGGGCCCACTTAAGAGCAATGAAAAGGCCATCAACACTTTTTTCCTCCACACTCATAATGTCATTAGACCTAAAGTTATTCGGGACATAATTAATTTCATCCAGATTAAGGGGTCTTTTAGGGGCATTCACAAATCTTCCAAATGTAGGGGCACTAGGGACCGACTCTTTACTATCCATAGGATTTTTAGAATGAATTTCCAAAGAATTCCTAGAGTACGAAACCAATTTCGTAACCGAGGCACCTTTAAACCTAGAGACCAAATCTGGGGTAGGGAAACCAGGCGAAAGCTGGGGATTAATACAAGACGGGGGAGCAGAACCTAGCATAAGGGAACCATGCGAAGGTAGGGGATTAAGACAAGAAGGCAGAGCAGACCCCTTAAGGACATTCTGTCAAGAAAGGGACTGAGGATCAGTGGTTTTAGTTTCAGTATCAGCAAAAGAAAAAGGGGCCAAAGGATCATTCTCCCTGCTACTTTCCGTATCCTCATCGTCCAACTCCTTAGCAGCAACATTTTTTAGGCAGAGCGGGTAAATTTTTGAAATGCTCATAGATGAGCCTGACAAGATCAAGGTGAATAATAGAAATTCGCTTAGGGTTTCTTTCAACTTCATCAAGGCAATTCTTCAGAGAAGAGAATAAATAAAAAGACAAAGAGATACGAACCTTGTGATGAAAGTGGTTCAAAATGGCAAAGTGATAACCATACACCCTGGTGAAGTGCCCATCAACTGTGATGTACTCCATAATGACTATCAAAACTTTCCTCTAGATTGATTTAATGGACTCCACATCAAAGTAGCTATTATAAACCTTAACCAGCTTAGCCTTCTCCTTATCTTTCTTAGGAAATCTGATAACTGCTTCATCAGAGAACCGACGGTCTCGATAAAATTTCACACCCTAGGTTGAAAGACCAATAATCTCACCAATTATTTTCTCATTCAGCTTAACACTCCTACCAAATAGCACAATCTCACCATTTTTCCAGTTTTTGGCGAAATAGTCCAGCACCATCTCATTAGTACCATGGAGCTTTTCCAAGAATGAAACTAGACCACCCTTTTCAATTTTTTCCCAAGCTTTAACATTCTTCCTGTGCTCTTGACAGTTGCTTGGCTCAACACGTTTTCTCTCTCCCCCCATCTTCAAAGCTCTGCTAAACCAAACCCTACAGTTACTCTTGGTCCCGTATGAGCTTATTTTCCCAAACACCTAGAAAGTGTGCCAAAAATGCTTCTCAAAAAGGAAAATGACGTCAGTCCCATCAAATCTAATGAGATCGATTTACTTGATCTTTATCCACTTCATCATGGCAATGACAAAATTCTCTTCCATGTATAGACTCATAATAGATTAGAGCTTTTACCTAAAAATTGAGGTAATCATTCTTCCTCCACATGTTTTCCCCACCCCTCTTGACTCCTTCATTGGCAAAGTAATCCGCCACCTTATTGGGTTCTCTGTAGGTGTGGGAAACTTTCATTTTGTTGAATTTACTTAATATAGCAATTGTATCTTTGATCCACTTTTTGATGGTCCACGAAGGGAGGGTTAACCCAAGAATGTAGTCTATTATGTTTTTAGAATCCCCTTCCAACCAAAGACATTTCGTGTTCATATTGAAAGCCATGTTAACCATATGAAAAGCCCCAACAACTTCTGCAACATGATTAGTTTGGGTTCCAATGTCCACAGTAAAAGCCACAATAAAAACCCCAGCATTGTCCCTTAAAACACACCCATTACCAGCTTTCCCAGGGTTGCCTTTAGCAGCACCATCAAAATTGACTTTCACCCAACCAAAAGGTGGAAAAGTCCAGCTGGCATTCTCCCTTCTACAATAGACCGGTGTGGGGACTTTAAAAACAACTAATTTCGAATTCCACTTTTCATCTGTAGCAATATCAAAAGTAGACCAAGTAGCTTTATCAACCATTTTTCTAAGGAATAAAGATCAATTTTCCTTTATTGCCCTAACAATTTTTTCATACAAGTCCCCCTTTGACGTCTCTTTTTCCCTAAACAATCTGTTGTTCCTTTCCTTCCAAATACTCCATGAAACAAAAGGTAGAACAAAAGACCAGAGTCTACACACAAAAGGATTTTTTGATGGAGCTTTCCATTGCAAGAAAAAATATTCAACCAAAGTAGGGGAAACCCAAACCACATCAAGATGCACAAGAATTTTTCCCCAGATAAGCGACACATAAGGACAATGAAGAAAAAGATGATTAACAGTCACAACATCATTCCTGCACATGTAGCATCTATTAGGTAATTGGATTCCTCTCTTACCAAGATTGTCCAAAGTGAGAATCTTGTTCTGTAGCATGATCAAATAGAAAATATTGTTTTTAGGAATCAAAGAATTAATCCAGGCTTTAGCCCAGAAGGGTGGGAACTCCTGCATACTAACCAACACAGAAGTAGATGAAGAAACTAAAAAAATGTCAGACGAATTGTCTATCCAAACCACAAGATCATCCATTTGGTGTTGATCCATTCTAAGGACCCTAAAGGAAGACTGAATAGGGTAAAGATCCAGACTTATAGTCCTCAAATCAACCCAATCCCTGTTCCTCCAATAATCTTTGACCAGAACCCCGAATTCCCTTTTACAATCATTCATCCATTTACTGAAATTCTCAATTCTGATTAGAGGATCCTTAAAAAGCCGTCTATATTCCCAAAATCTAACATTATTTCCTTTTCCAATAATCCATCCAGTCCCCATCTCCAACAACTTTCTACCTCTACTCATATCATTCCAGCAAACAGACCCACGAGGTAAAAGAGAAGTAATAACATCATTAAGAGACTCACTGTTGCTAAAGTATTTGGATTTTAAGGTCTCTTACCATTCCCCTCTCAAAGTAAGAGATCTTCGGAGCTATTTAGCAAGAAGGGACAAATTCAACATCTTAATTTTCCTTAAGCCCAAACCACTTCTCGATTTAGGTCTATAAACTAGGTCCCACCCAACATGTGGGAGTCTCTTCTTATCCTCCACACCAGACTAGAGAAACCTTTTCTAAATTTTTTTAATAGCCTCAGCATATTTAGCAGGAATTTTAAATAAACTGAGAGCATACACAGGTAAATTTTGCAAAGAGGCTTTAAGTAGCTGGATTTTTCTAGCTTAACTGAGAAGTGCTCCTTTCCATCCCGACAACTTCTTATTGAATTTTTCAACCAAAGAGATCCAAAATGAGTCTGGGGGTTTAAAGCATAGAGGCAAACCTAGATAGGTTGATGGTAAAGGCTCAATTTGACAGCCAAGAATTTGGGCAAGTTTGATTTTTCTATATTTAGGAGTGTTGAAGAAGAAAATCGAACTCTTCTCCCTATTAAAAACTTTCCCAGACGTAGATTCATAAAGATTCAAGATTCTTTTGAAAGTAATAGCTTCATTTACAATGGATCTTCCCATAAGAATGGTATCATCAACAAATTTCTGGTGGGAACAATTTAGAAGAGAAGAGGAAGGTCTTAGACCAACAAGGGATCTTTGATCAATAAGATTTTTAATATTTCTTCCCAAACACTCAGCCACAATTGTAAAAAAAATTGGAGAGATAGGATCTCCCTATTTGAGACCTCTGGGAGTCTTAAAAACTTTGAAGGTGATCCATTACAATGACAGAGGTAGTAACCATCAAAACAAGCTGGTTCATTAGTTGGATGACTCTGCTATTAAAACCAAACTTGACCAAGATTTTAAATAAAAAATTCCAATCTACCCGATCATAGGCTTTAGAAATGTCTAGTTTAAGAATGAATCCTTCAGTCTTCGAAACAATTAGGGAATGTAAATTCTCATGAACAGTGATAGCTGAGTCTAGAATATACCTACCTAGCACAAAACCATTATGTTGCAGAGAGATCATTTGAGGAAGTAGAGAAAACATTCTTGTAGTTAGAACCTTCAAAATAATTTTATAGATAGAATTACATAGGCTGATTGGCTGAAAAGCTTCAAACTCTGAAGGCCCAGGTTTTTTTGGAATAAGGACCACAAAAGTAGCATTTAGTTCTTTCAAAAGACATCTTGAACCAAAGAATTCCTTGAAACTCTTCTTAACATCCAACTCAACAATTTCCCAAAACTCTTGGAAGAAGAATAAAGGAAACCCATTAGGTCTGGGAGCTTTATTGCCATCAAAAGAGAAAATGACTTTCCTAATTTCAACCTTGGTAGGAATAGCAGTGATCAAAGAATTTTCATTATGACCTATCACCTAGGGAATAGCCTCAAGCAAGGAATCTTGAGCATCAGGCACAATCTCTCCATTACATGAAAGTAGGTTATTGAAAAAAAGAACAGCCTAATTCTTGATATCATCTTCCCCCTCAAACCTAGTCCCATTCACTTTAATGTAAGCAATTCTATTAGTAACCCTATGTTTTGAAGCAGACAGATGAAAAAATATGGTGTTCCTATCTCCCTCAGTCAACCAAGATACCCCGAATCTCTACCACTAGAAGACTTCCTCTTTAGCAATAATATCGTGCAACTTAGTGAGGAATTCATTTTCCTTTTCTCTAAAATTATCAATGTACCCCAAATTTTGGATTTTAGCCTGGATCTCCTAAAGATTACTCTGAATATTCATCTTAGTTCCAAAGATATTCCCAAAGGCATCCTTTTTCCATCTCCTTAAATTAGGTTTGACTTCCTTTAATTTTTTAGCAATCCTGAACATAGTTGTGCCAGAAATATCAATATTCCACCGGCTTCTGATTTCCTCAAAGATTTGAGGATGAGATAACTAGAATTTTTAAAATCTAGAAAGGGAGTTCTTTTTCACCTTAGTAGGGTCCACCGTTAGACAAATGGGAAAACGATTAGATGTTATTGTTGTTTTTGTTGTGAAGTCTTGTAATCCTTGTTCTATTTTATGGTTTTCATTGAGGTTCTTTCTTGTCATCTCCTATCATGAGGGGTGGGCCTTTGGGTCCACATGGTCAGGTGGAACATGTTATGCACCCCATTGGGTCCCCATCCATTGATCGGAAAGCATATAATTGTATGTTTGTAGTGACTCCTGAGTTGTACTAGAGTTGGATCTTGCCTTGAAGCTTTGTATTCATACACATCATTTGTGTATTCCATGCTATCGTGCTTTTCCCATTCATATTGAGAAGTACTATTGTAATGATGTAATCCTTGAGCATTGTATCTTCAAGATTTTAATGCATTGTCCAAGTTCATGTTGTAAACTTATGGATACTTGTTATGCTTATCTTTCATGTAATGTAATGATGTTGATTTGAAAAGTGATGCAGCCATGTAACCCCAAGGGACTTGTTATATGTTGTACATGTATAATTTATTTTCAAGTGTTGAATGTTAATATCATGTTGCATGTTAGTTATTTAAAAAAAAATTGTGCCATAAATGTTAGATGTGCTAGTTTCCTTTGGGGTTGTGTGGTGGGGCATTACATAGTAATGAGATTCCACCAAAGTTCAATCCAATCCAAGGTGGAGATGATCAAGTCTACTAAAGTGCACAAAAGAGGCCATAGGATCAAAGACAAGGTATGCCACCTAATCCACTATCTTTTGTTGGGCCATATTTCAATTCTTATTGTGCCATAGAAAAATAACCCTTTTTCTTGACATGGAATAATTCATGATAAATGGACTTAATGTGGCCTTGATTTAGGTGTTGTGAGACATTTTATGCATCCACACTAAGTCTTGGACCCTTCAACACTAGATAAGATGTGTTTATTGATGTCTTGTAAAGGTATTGTAAAGTCTTGTAAGATACTTTCATGCTTTTCTAGACTTAATAAACCTATTTCTTTCTAATTCAACATGTTTAATACATCACCACATCATTCTAGAAGGCTTGTAAAGTGAATTTAACGATAAATAAGTGTTTTAATGTGTTTTGCATGTTCACCTTGATTCTTGTGTCATCTGAGGTTGTGTGGACCCTATTTCAGTGTTGTAAAGTGCATTTAATTACACTTTCACATTGATTTATATGTCCCAAGTCCTATTTGATACTTACATCATCATTAATAGACCTATTTCAACCCATATTGTGCATCCTAAGGCTTTAATTGATCAAACACCCAACAAAGTTGCAATTTAAACTCTATTTCCTAATTCCTTGGCTTCTTAAGTGTTGGAATGGCTCATGTTGGACCCATTTTCCATGCTTGGCGAATGAGTCTAATCCAAGTGGAACCATTTTCCATGTGTGGTGAATGAGTCCAATCAGGACCCCATTTTGACTTTTGAGATGGAATAAAGTGAAATTTAAACTTTATTTTCACTTTATGTCTATCTATGATGTAGTATAATTGGGTACTAAGGTATACTTGTCCATAAATAAATCATTTAAACCTCATTTTATACATGGGTATGTGGAGGATCATCATGGAAAAAAATAGGCCCTTGAGTGGCAAGAAAATTAGAAAAATCAGAGTTAGGCAACTTGATGTAAAAATTTGAATAAGTTATCTATATTATTTAAAAAATGTGTAACAATAGAATCCATAGAAAATTGAATGTAGTTTCTAAACTACTAGGTTTACTTTTATTTTTCTAAAATCTATTTGGTGAAATTTTAAAATTTCAATGTAGTAGTACTTAAATTTCAGGGAAAAAATAAGAAGTAGTTGTCTGTCTAACCACCCTAACCACACTAAAATTATAATATTTTTTTTATAATATTTTAGATATGAGTAGATGACTCATGTCTGGATGTGATGCATTTTGTTTTTTTCCATGTAAATAATTAATTATTAATTTTTTATTACAACTTTTTAAAAAATAGAATACTCGTATGTCTGACGACTTTAACTTGGTAAAAACATCATGAAATTCATTTTTTCTTTTTTAATCCTATAGTATGTTAAGCATAGAATCTGACGTATATTTTGGATTCATAAAATGTGCTATTGTTTGAAAGCTATAGATTTTTTTCAATCAGCCTATCAATCAGGACTTTAATCATAATTCAAATAGAAAATGAATAATAATTATTTATTAAATTCAAAGTAAAGCATAATTTATATTGGTGGAAAGCTTAGAATCTCCTTTAAAAACCCTTTTCATTTCATCAATTTTGGGTTTAAAAAAGGTCGTCATCCACATACCCATCATATTGCCACTTTTTGGCTCATCATGATCCTGCACATACCACATCTTATCTCCTACATCTATGAATTCACTTTTGCATCTATTATCATCTTTTTATCATCTATTCTTCTATTCTTTTTATTCATTAAAAGTCTTCAAGCTTGCATTCTAAAGCATCCAAGGGTTGATTTCACATCTATTACTAGAAACCAATAAGATCAATCACCATTGTGAGGTAAATTATTCCATTTTTGCATGTTTCATACATTTGTTTCATCATTTTGGATTAATTTACTAAATGAGGTTTGACTAAGGAAAACCCCCATGCCTTAACGATCAAATAGTTTGTCTTCTTATGTGGTTATTTATAGATTTAGGATCACTTGGAGATTTGGAATCATTGAAGATTGCATTACAAAGTCATCTACTTCTCTTCTTCATTTGAGCCTATTCATCGAGTAAAAACCAATTTCAAACTCGGATCTATTAGTTTTAGAAGCAGAGTCCTGTAGTAGGTAGAATTACAAATCTAAATCCATAGAACCTTCATCTGATTTTCTAGATTTCTATAGGTGGTCTTATTCACCATGCATGGTGAATGAATCCAACCTATAGGCCTAAAACTTGGTTTTGTCAGATATCAACTCCCAACAGTATAGAACATGTTCTTGAAAGTTTTTATCTGGACTTGGACTGATTCACCATAGGTGGCAAATCAGTCCACCCTGGTTAGCAGATCAACATTTCCATCATTTCAAAAGTCTTCTCCAGTCATCCTAAATCCTCTAGATAAGTCTTATTCAATTTCACCTATTTTGTTATGTCCTTTAGTTCTTAGTTCATGTTTGCATACCTCATGTGTTTTCCAATATCTTTCATTTAGTTAGTCTACATTCATTAATCTTCATTTTCATTCACTTTACAACATCAAAATGACATTTAAACACCTCACACAAATTTTCCGCATCCTAATCTTGAATGAACACAAGCTTTTTTGGCCCACTTTTCTCCTTCTAGGTGAAAAACCCTAGGAGAGATAGAAAGCAAGTTGGTGCCAAATATTTACATTTCATTTTGGTGAACCTACTTTATAGAATACTTTATTTTTCTAATTTTGGAGTCCTTTTCACCTTGAATCTAGTCCGCATACTAGGTGTTACACTTTTCCTTCATAAAAAGTGTGTTTAGTTTGTATTTCTTGCATCTAGATTCATTTAGATTTATTGTAACTTTGAATTTTTCTATTGAATTTGTGTATTGAATCTTAGAAATCATAGAAATCCATTTTAAATCTCTAAAAATATTGAAAAAGGTTCATATTAGACTCATTCACCACCCTGGGCGAATCAGTCCATTTTGGCACCTAAAAAAGCATTTTCTAGATCTCAACCATTGGTTTTTAGGCTTCTAATCGGTGCCTTAATCTATATAAATCAGTTGCTTATATTTATGTAATATGTATTTTGTCAATTCTAGCCTAGAATAGCTCATTTCATACATAGTTTAAATTGCACATTTTCATTCTAATAGCATAATCAGTCATTTGTTTTATACAACTTGCATTTAATTTCAACCTTTTATATAGCATTTTGACTTAGTAGAGATTATTGTTTCAAAATGGTAATTGATAAGTATACCACAAATGAAAATGTTGACCTAAACCTTACCTCCCCTCATATCTCTCCTATTTGTGTGGATGATGTGATAGAAGATGGTACAAACATAGATAATCATGATGATCATATTTGTTCTTTTCCCAATACCTCTCCTTTTAGTGACAAAGGTATCTTGGAGAAAGAAGATACAATAATTGAGTATCATTCGGATCTTGTTTGTCCTTTTCCTCATTCCATTTGGGAAGATATTTTACCACAAGAAAATGAAATCATATATACCACCTTACCTTCCTCATTCCCTTTGGGAAGATATTTTACCACAAGAAAATGAAATCATATATACCACCTTACCTTGATACCTTTGAGGAATATGAGATTACAAATGATGAGAATGATAGCTTGATATTAAATGGTAACCTCTTTAAGGTCTATAAAAACCCTCTTTATGAATCTTCCCCTACCTGTCCTATTT
The DNA here is from genome assembly GCA_007258455.2 of Sequoia sempervirens. Taxonomy (NCBI): domain Eukaryota; kingdom Viridiplantae; phylum Streptophyta; class Pinopsida; order Cupressales; family Cupressaceae; genus Sequoia; species Sequoia sempervirens. Next base: position 345,405,395 of record VDFB02373365.1, read on the forward strand.
TTTGGGATGAAAAAAGAAATAAAATTATAAATTATCATGATAATAACATTTATCCTTCTCCCAATATCTCTCCTTTTAGTGACAAAGGTATCTTGTAGAAAGAAGATACAATTGTTGTGAATCCTGAGATCCTTGTATGTTCTTCTCTTTCCCTTTGGGAAAATATTTTAGCACATGAGAATGAAAGCATAGACAACCTTCTTCATGATCCTTCCCTTACCTATCCTATGTTGAAAAACTTTAGGGAACACATTATTATACTCATAGATGTTCTCGATACTTACATTTTCTCTTTTCCTAGCATCTCTCCTAGTTATGAGGATGATACTTTGTTAGCAAATATAAACAAAGAGAATCATGAAACTTTTAGTTGTTCCCCTTCACCTCTAGAAAAATCCCTTGAAAAAACACTTCCTTCATTGATCCTCTTCATACTTGTGATGCAACAATTTTTCTAATTTCAACCTTTGATGAAGATATTACAAGCTCTCCTAGTATGATGGACAATGTGGAAACAACCAATCACATATAACATTTTCCTCACCTTCCCTCTATCCTTCATCCAACACATTCAACAATTGATAGTAACCTTAGTTGTGATGAAGTTATTTTGGATGAACCAAAACCTATTTTTCATGTACATATGGTTTGTTGTTCTCCTATGAACTCTCCTTCTAAGGATGAGACTATACACCAAGACGATGACAACATTCCCTTTAAAGACAATGGAAAATTTCACTTGGCAAGGGATGTTAACAATATTCAACCACAATGTAAAACTATAGTTACTCTTTACCCACCTTTTCATTCGCTCCATCCTCTTAATGATCATTCACATCTGCTTCATCCTTCTAATAAACATAAACTTTCCCTCTCCCCCCCTTCAGCAAAACCAATACTTATTCTTTATCTTCTCGACCATCCTTGTCATCCTAATAATCAACCTAAACGTACTCTCTATGCCATTGGCGATGATGTATCACAGCAATATAGTGATCCTAATGTTGCTCGTATCTAGAACACTCAAAACAACCCCCAACCACCGCTAACCTCTTTACCTTTACCCAATCTGCCTAGTTCTCCTTGTTACTTCTCACAAACAAAGGAGTATGACCTTATCAAACAACTAAAGAATACTCCTACCAAAATATCCCTTTGGAATTTACTTCAACATCTACCAAATTACAACCATCTTCTCCAATTGGCATTAAAACAAAATTCTCCAACTCCAAATGATGTAGCAGCTCTCATCCCAAAAAAAATTCATGACATTACTTTCTATCAACATGAGCTCACTCCTTTGGAGTTGCGTAATCAATATGATGCCTTGAAGATAATTTCTTAATATAAGACTACCGATATCAAATGCACTCTCATAGATAATGGTTTGATCCTTAATGTGTGTAGTGTGAATCTCCTCGGTTGCTTAAAAATAGATAAATCATAAATAAAGCCTGATTCAATTTCTATTTGAATATTTGATAATATAACAAAACAACCGCTTGGTGTAATCAATTTTCCTATTTGGGTTGGGGTGGTTACATTGTAGACTCCAATTCATGTTATGCCTCATGATCTTTTATAATATCTTCTTTTAGGAAAACCATGGATTCATGAGATGAATGCAGTTCCTTCGACCCTACACCATAAAATGAAATATGTCTATAATTTTTTTTTTATCAAGTTGAAATAGACCCCGAACCTAAAAGTTGTTTCAACCTTGAAAAAGGAACTCCAAGTTCTCTGAAAACATTAATTGCAACATCCAACATAGTAGCTAAACAAAACAATAATGAATTTTCTTCTAGATTATTTGTTGACGATTGGGGATCTTTACAATTCACACCTTCATTTATGGGTGAATACATATTTTCACAAAAACAAGATGAGAAACATGAACAACCAACCATTACATCAACAACACATTCAGACAACCTTTCAACTACATCCACCTCCTTCCAAAGAAATGCAAAATCTTTATAGAAAAGGGTATAAAATCATGAAACAACTTGGGTATAATGGAAAAGGTTGTGGTGCTCAAGAATAGGGTATCTACAACCCTATCGAACTTAACACACAACAAACAACTCATGGTCTTGGTTGTTCTCCTTCATTCAACATCAATACTATCACACTAGAGTCTTCTAACATTATTCTTTATCCACATAAATAATCTTAATTGCTACTCCTTGCCTTGTGATAGTTGTAGAAGCATAACATTCTCACTATTGCATGTTTTTAATCATTTGCATGGAGCAGCATACCATCATCAACTTTAGGATCACCTTTTTCCTACACTTAGTGAGGGACAAAGGGTTAGAAATCCTTTACCCCCGTATGTCACCTGTTGTTGTCTCTTTTGACTAGTTGTTAACCTTTCATGAGCATATAAAGAGCAAGCTTGAAATGTGGATAAAATGTTTTAAGATTGACTCACATGTGACATACTCCCTTCTTCTTTTTTTCCTTGACATGATGAAGCCTAACTTAGAAACATATGACTTGGCACAAAGATTTCTTTGTTGGCTCTCATGTCTTGTTTTTCTTTTTTATTTTCTTCTACTTTAAAGCAATCTCTCCCAAAGGAAGTATAGCAATTACTTTAAAGTGGGTGGAATACAACACCATATTCACTTTGCATTCTTTGTGTAGCCTTTTCATTTATATGATGTGTTCATTACTTTATGGATGACATTGGGTATGATGTCCTTCATAGGTGTGATCTCTCTTAGCATACTATATTCCTATTAGTGGTTTGATGTGATGCACTACATCCTCTAAGTTGTGAATCTGCTATTCTTTTATTGTCCCTCTCTTGGAGACATAAGATACAATTTTCTCTAAGTGATTGACCTTACAAAACTCCTTTTAGTTCATTTTTACACATTACATTTTTTCATCTTACATTTGTTGCACTTTCATTCGACCACCTTGCATAACACAACTTGCATGCTTGTGGTGCCATCCCATTTTGCTTAGTAGTTGCATTTTCCTTTTTGGCACCTTGTTAAAGTTATTAGGAGGTATAACTTTGGCATGGTGGGAAGTCCAAGTGGCATGACTTTCTTGAATAGCCACCTTTTGTTTTAGAGTGCATGCCAACTAGCGTATGTATCTCTTTTGGGATTTCTCACCCTGTGAATGACTGGTAGTTTTGTGGCCCTAGAGTGAGTATATTTTTGGCCCTTCTCACCCTATGGATGATCCAAAAGTGACTATATATTTCCTATCTTATCTCTCTTTTCATCTCGCTTTAGTGTGATTTTGTATCTTGACGGTTTGACTTAGGATCATTGATCCTAAGGGCTTAGCCACCTCCTTGATCTTTGTTATTATTTGTCATATGTATCTATGCATGTGGATCTCTCTTGAATGTTTTATTTAGTGTGAGTTCAAACCAAGTTCTTCCTCTCACTAAAGTGGGGACTAAATGTGTTGTAGAAAAATAGCCCTTTTTCTTGACATGGGATAATTCATGATAAATGGACTTAATGTGGCCTTGATTTAGGTGTTGTGAGGAATTTTATGCATCCACACTAAGTCCTAGACCCTTCAACACTAGATAAAATGTGTTATATTGATTTCTTGTAAAGGTATTGTAAAGTCTTGTAATTTACTTTCATGCTTTTCTAGACTTAATAAACCTATTTATTCCTAATTTAACTTGTCTAATACATCACCACATCATTCTAGAAGTCTTGTCAAGTGAATTTAATGATAAAAAAGTGTTTTAATGTGTCTTGTACATTCACCTTGATTCTTGTGCCTTCCTAGGTTGTGTGGACCCCATTTTAGTGTTGTAAAGTGCATTTAATTACACTTTCACATTGATTTATGCAACCCAAGCCCTATTTGATATTTACATCATCATTAATAAACCTATTTCAACCCATATTGTGCATCCCAATGCTTTAATTGATCAAACACCCAACAAAGTTGCAATTTAAACTTGATTTCCTAATTCCTTGGCTTCTTAGGTGTTGGAATGACTCATGTTGGACCCATTTTCCATACTTGGAAAATGAGTCCAATCTAGGTGGACCCATTCACCATGTGTGGTGAATGAGTCCAATGGCTACCCCCATATCCAAATCCAATTATGGAGGATATCCACCACAACCTTGAAATAACCCTCAAAATTCTTTGTTCAATCATCAAAACTCTCCACCGCAATGGAAGCAACCTTAGGGGAATTGGTAGTAGTTTGAAAGATATTGGTAGCCACCTCTAGGAAACTGGTAGCAAGCATTTGAATGGATGGGAGGATAAGAATTGCCAAACTAGAAAAATAGTTACATGTAGTCACCTTCTCAGCCCTAGCAACCTTCTATAATGCCTCCTTCTACTAATTCAAGCTCAAATGAACCTAAACCTAGTCAGCTACCAACTCATCCCACACCTAACCCAAATAATAAACCACATTAGTAGCCATTATATTTCACTGATTCAAATCAATTCCCTATATATGCTATGAGTGTAATTGACATCCACTTGCATTTAGTAACTACTCTACTAGCTACTTCCACACCCATTATCACTGAGCTTCATGGGGAAGAAGAGGAACCTTTGAATGACCCCATTCAACCAAGTGCACATAAAAATCATGAACTAGCCCCAGTTAAGTAGAGTAAACAACAACCACCATTTCCCTAGATTTTGGAAACTATGAAACAAAAAGAAAAAAAGGAGGACACAACCTTTGACATTTTAGATCAATTGAACCATATAAGTGTCTAGATACCTCTATTTTAAGCCATAAAAGATGTTCCCATAGATGGAAAAGAAATCAAAGAAGCATTCCTTAAGAAGCTAGGTAGGAAGAAGAAATACCCCACTACCGTTCATGTGGTTGGACAATTGGCTAAAATCATGCATGGGAAAGTGACTGTTCCTAAATATAATGACTTGGGGAGTCCTGTGGTAGGAGTTGATATACATGGGATTTAGATAAAGAATGCTTCGATTGATTTGGGAGCAGCAATAAATGTAATGAATAAAGATATCTTGCAGCAAATAAATGTTGCAAGCATGATACCTACTCCTACTATCCTACAGCTTTTTGAGAATTATGTTACCTATTTTTTACTACGAGCTCAAATAGGTAGAGTTGAATTGAATTTATCATTGATAGGTACAAAAAATTTCAAGTTTTTGCTAATAAGTATTCATTGTTCATCATAAAGATTAGATTACATTTTTTATTATAGTTTTATTATGCAAGTATTTGAAACAAAAAATTGGACATTTGCATAATAATGCTTTTTATTCATTTTGAAAAAACTAAAATCCCACACAAGCCGTAGGAGTAATTGGATTTGATTTTCTTAATCAAATAATAAAAACAAGATGGGATTGAATACTACACTATTGAAGATAACCTAAACATAAAGGAGGGAAGCAATTCATAATTGCCTCTGAAGATGAACCATTTTTTCTCAATGTCTTCAGTTGTTGTGTATCCAAGCTGCAATAATCTTGATTCCACGCTCCATAAACTTGCAAGATTGTAAAAAGAATGATGTTAGATATTTACACTAAGCAATGATAAATTACATTCTACTTCATGTATACGCTACCAATAGGAATGTAATATGCATTCAATTAGGCATTCATCAGATTATTTCATTGTTCAAAGGAAAACAAAATTCAATGGAATCTTTTAGCTTTGATTATTTTTACTAACTTGTTTGTTTCAATGTGCAGGAATAGGTTCATTATGTTAGTGATTATTTTCATCAGCTATGTGGAGAAAAATGGGCTCCCATAGGGGTTGATCCCAACATATTATAAGGAAATCTCTCATTCACATCATTAGTTGAGAGTTATCAAAAATTTAAAATTACAATCACCAAATAGGACTATTGTAATTAACAGTTTTATAAGTAGTTTCTATTTCAACATGATAAAAGAAGATTGAGCAAAGCATCTTATTGCTCATAATTCAATGTAGCAGTCAAAGAAACATGTTAAGATAGCATTGATTATATTTTTCATCCTTTGTTTTAGCTCTGCCTTTCATTCATATTTACATTTTAATGAGGCATTGAGCCCCTTTATGTTGAATGGAGAACAAGACATTGGGTCATCATGACTTTAATACTTTTAAGGTACAAACATAGTTTGTAAGATACTTAAGAAACATAAATGGAAAATGGAGCATTATCATCAAGTGAAATGTCTGCATAGTTACCAGAAGGGCAGTCTGTATGACTGTATGTGAAAATTGTTACAAGACATCATCAAAAGAATCAAGGGTATGGCTTCCATTGTCATTTACTATCCCCAATTTCCTACAGAATAATAGAATTGAAAAAATAGAAAATGATTATGCATTAATGATTATGCCTCATGCATATCAAGCTGGGTTTCAAGCATCAGGTTGCTACATGAAGCTTGGGACTATTTTCATAATAGATAAAGAGGATAGAATAGACCATAAGCATTCAAAAAAGTTTCAAGTGCACATTGTCAAGCTACAGGTGAATATTACAAACATTTGATAAGTGAGAAAAAAACATTCATACATGAGAGCTTCATATCAAGGACAACCATATATGCAATTGAGGCATTTTCACATTAGAGCATCAAGAGAAACATCATTACTATGTGCCATTCCCAATTCTTTCAATTAGTAAAGTAGATCATAAAAGCTATAGTCTATAGAAGACCAAAATAACATTTTTTCATGGAGTTTTATCACAAAAGAAATAGGTGTACGTGGACCATAGCAAGAGAAAATTTGAAGATAATGGTTTGGTGGCTGAGGTTTTCTACACAAGAGCATTCAATGATAGAAGTTGCAGCAAATATCTATATACACAGGCGAAAGCAAACGAGAAGAAGTGACTCTTTATAGAAAATTCATGGTACAATATAAGGAGCCATAATATCATAAAAATAAAAGAAAAATAGAATATGCATCGTGACAATGTTTTTCTTTAGAAAAGGAGAAAAAGGTTTCAAGCAACATCTACTCATAGAGTCCGCTTAGGGTTTTTATCAAGCTATGAGAATACAGATACAAATATCATAATACATGCTTGAAAGTGATAGATACAATGGTGTGTAATGAAGGGTAACTATTCAAACATCTAGAAGATAAATATATGCTCATACATGCTACATTTTTTGTTCATATTGAATACAAATTGAGCATATTTTTGTGCATTAAAAGATGCAATCAAGGCAACCATGGCAGTCTCAGAGTACCCATCTAAGGGTTTTTAATTAAAATACATGTTTGTCACTATTTTCAGTGTTTATACAATGATATTTGCTCAAAAATGGTGTTTTAGTGAGAAAAATACGAATTTATTGTTACCCATGTGAGGGTTTACTCTAAAAAATACATAATGCAATGAATCACATGTACCCAGATGGAGATTGTTAAATCCATATTCATAATACAAAAGGAAATGTAAAGATTTTTTTTGTCTCTTTCAAAGCTTTGAAATAGGATAATATGGCGCCCCTTGTCACATAATTAAAGCTAGAACAATAGGAAAGCATAGAGATAGCCATGGCAGAGACATAAATCCACATGATCTCAACTACAAGAGCTTCAATCTCATACAAGTATAAAGAGTACTCAAAGAATCAATAGCAGAAAAGAGGTAAATTATTTTGAATCTTACCACAATTTCTATGTCAGAACATACAAGTAAAGTCATGGGTTCCTCCTATAGATTGAGTCTCAAAAGCTTAAAGCCTTGTCATTTATGGCGAGCTTGCTAGAAACTCAATAGCGACAGAGAAATGAAAAGAACAATACATCAGAATGTTACCATAGTTGTGGCTATAAAACCTAAAGATAACTTCGAAAAGCAAGAGAAGTGTTCAGATTTGTCTCCGAAAAATCTCACCTTATGTTTCCCTATGGATATATTCAAAAAATTCATATGAAACAATAGTATGAACTCAAGTTTTGACATAGTCAATTCACAAAGCTATAGATAATCTAAATACAAGTAAATTAGTTTTCCCCTATTCATTTAAATAACATAATCAATAAAAATCAACGAGAAATACATCCATGGATGACATTATTTTCACAATTTCTAAAATTCATTGCTTAACCACTAACCTCACGTAATAATTCTCGAATGTCTATGATATCAATTAATCTTATTTACAGTTCAACTATTAGAGAATACAAGGAAATCAACACTTTAAAATATTATCAACTTTGTCCATTTTAACTAATTTTCCATAGTTATCTAAATACAATAAATCACTTCTCTTCAAATTTAATATTGCCAAAGCTCAAAGACATTACTCAATGCAAGCACACAAATGAACAAGGCAACCATAACATGAAAAACTCCATATTTCATTTATTCTAAATTAACCATTTCACATATAAACTATACAATTTAAAAGTATACTAATCTATCATTATTTATTCTTTATTCATATAGCACACGTTTACATTTAAACTTTCCTTTCAATATGACACTCTTCTATATGCACACATGCTCATATATACTTATATAAATATATTTATACAAATAAAAACAACATATATAACTAAATCACTTTTCCTTTTGAACTCCCAATTTATTTATCTAATAAAACTCAACTATCTATAACTTAAATATTCTTTTCATAAAAATCATCATATATAAACTTGGATATATATATGTATATATTAAATTAAATACCAAACCATAAACATATTCATCAAATAATATCTATATGTATACCATGTATGTATATATATAAATACTTCTATTTACATATGTATATATATACACTTCTATATATATATATAATTTTAACTGATAAAATAGTAAGAGAATTGGAAAATTAAATAAGTGAGGATTGATTGGGTTACATTTGAGTGAAAGAGAGGAATGATTTATTGTATAAATTTTCTTTTAATGATTACATTGAAAGTGTTGAGAGAAAGGAAGAAGCATTTGATGACTTCCTTGAAAATGTGATTCTCGTTTGCTATGTACTCTTTGATTGTGGAGGGTTTTATGTATTTAGTTACTCAAATTATTGTCTCGTGACAATGTTTGAGATAGTGATGCCTTGAATTTATTTTCATATCTAGGAGTACATGTTATTGTGTTAATTTTTGGAAATTGAGGTGAGTGTTAGACTATTTAAATAGATTATATTAGCTTTTAAATATTATTTTCCTTCTTAATCACTTTATAAATTATTTATTGATGCATGTGGTCTCCTTGGTTGTATTTCTCTATTGTTGCTTGTGTTGAATAATGTGTCTAGTTAAGTGATGGAGGGAAATAAACTAGGGAAGTGATGTTTTATATGGATTCATTCATGGATGCATTGTTACTTGAGTGTTCGTATTGATATTGTGTTAATCTTGGGAATATTGTTTAAGTGGCAGTCCTTATGAAGGTTATTATGGTAGGCTTCTAGAAGCTAGAAGAGAGTATGGTTTTTCTTGCATGAGTTTGTATGGGGGCTGGGGATCAAGAAGATCCACAAGGACAACCGATATTAAGCCATAAGTGTTTGCATGAGTTTCATGTTGTTTCACATGGTAGTGGTTTGTGTTTTGATATTATGTACCAGAGGGTCTCTAGCCTTGCACTATTCACTTATTATCTTGGTTGTGATTTGTGAGCAAGAGGATCCCTGTCTTGCTCTAGATATGTGTTCTTGTGGTTCCACATAATGTTCAAGATGGCTTAACCCTTTAGGATGAATTAGGTCTTCTAGTTGCAAGTAAAGAAAGTGGCTCTCAAAGGGGACCAAATCCCAAAGTGGTGACCTAGACAACATGTTGGAGACCTACTTAATTAAGTGATAACCTAAATAATGAACTAGGGGGATGGGTAAATTTCATATAAATAAGATAATTGAAGTCCTTACCCATGTTTGTAGTGCTTGTTTAGGCTATGGATGAGGTGAGAAGGCCTAGTTGGTAAGGTCAACTTGTCCTCACAAAAAAATTGTTGGCTCTACATGTGTCACCCTGTGGGGTCAGGTCCTAGTGGGAGGAATGTCAAAAGACTATAGATGGGGGTTGGGTCCTAGTGAGAGGAATTTCAGACAACCCGTGCATGTACCATGTGATGACACTCTTCCCTACTACAGTCTAGCATTCCCTAGTCTTGTGTTTCCCCTTGTTGTTATGTGCATCTTGAAGTGGTGTCACTCTTATGTGATGTTTTGTGTACCTTGTATCATGGATTCATCTTAGCTGTTGTCTACTTGATTTCTTGTGTAGTAGGTCCTTATTGTCATCTCCTAGCATGGGGGTGGACCTTAGGGTTCTACATGGTCAGGTGGAACATGTTATGCACTCCATTGTGTTCCCTATTGATGTTCGTGAGCATGGATGTGGTACCTTATGCAGAGATTCCAGATACTCTCCTAGACTTGAGATAGTGCTGATTTTATGTAATTTAATCATTTCAGCTATATCTTATCAAGTATTTGATGTATCCTTCTCATTGTATGGTTGAAAGTATTGATTTAATTAAGTAATCATGAAACGATGCACCTTTCTATAATAAAAAGCTATGACATACAAATTCGGTTTAACAAGTGATCATTGATGGTTATTCATTTAATAAGATGTATGAACATATGATGTTCATTTACTTAATGCTATGGGTTTATAACTAGCTTTCATGGGCTGGTTAATCTTAAGCATTGGATTAGAACATGTTAGGAATATATGCACATAATGTATTCATGATACCCTAATGGACATACATAGAGCATATGTATGTGTAGTTTGCATTCTATGCTAGTTGATAGTATGAACTATATGTTGATTTACTTTAAAAAATATTGTGTCATAATTTTTCAGTTAGATATGTTGTCCTTTAGGGTTTCATGGCAAGGCACGTTACACATCGTATTAGAGCCCAAAATTCTAACACTAGGTATTTTGGGTTAATTGAACCCATTATGTTGTCCTAGCACTTAGATTCCTAAGCTTATGTTTTTCCCCTTTCTGTCATCCTTTCCTAATAATTGTATCCTATCTTTTGGTTTCGATGTGTAGGAAGATTCCTAGAGGCCAAGGTAGAGGTAGAGGTTGAGGTTGAGGTTGAGGTGGTGGTGGATGTAGGGCTAACCGCTAGGGCACTTTGTCTTAGAGTTCCCATTAGTCTGAACATGAGGAACAAAAGGGTTCCCAGAATAAGCCAGGAGGCAAAGGTAAGAATTTGGGTCAGCTAGAGTTAGAGGGAGCACAGTTTAATTAGTTGTTGGATGAGGTTCTTAGCTGCTTAGGCCCTAGGTAGGAAGAGGAGTTGTGTGTTGTTAAGGAAAGGGAAAATTCATCTAGGAGGAGAGACATATCAACATATCAAGATTCCATTGAAGCAGGTCACATGAGAGATGTTTTGAGGGAATGTCCTCCCACTTTTGATGGTTCAGGTAGAGGATTGGAGACAAAGACTTGGTTGATAGATCTAGATAGGTATTTTTCTATACATCCTTATGGTAGTAACAATAAGGCTAGGTGCACCATCATGCATCTCAAAGTTTTTTCATCTACATGGTGGTGATTAGAGGAGAAAAAATTGAACTAAGACATTATTTCAATCGCTTGGGAATTATTCATCAAGAGGTTTAAAGCCTATTTCTTTTTAGAGCACTAGATACAATACCATGCTAATGAGTTTCATGATCTAAGACATATGGCCATGTTAGTGGAACAACATGAGTGTAGGTTTTATTAGCATAAGTAGTATGTTGGCATCAATGATGATGAGGCTATGTTGGTTTAGCATTTTATTAGGGGTTTGAATGCCCTTATCAATGGAAGAGTCTATGTCTTTGAGCTGAAGATCATGAAAGTGGCTATAGAGAAGGCCCAACTGGTAGAGGAGAATTTAACTATGGTGCTAGGAGGCCATATATGTGTACAAATTGGTAGTGTAGGTATGTGCAGGATCATCATGGAAAAAACAAGCGCTTAAGTGGCAAAAAATTCAACAAAATCAGAGTTAGGTAACTTGAAATAAAAATTTGAATAAGTTATCTATATTATTTCAAAAATATGTAAGAATAGAATCTATAGCAAATTGAATGTAGGTTCTAAACAACAAGTTTTTTTTTTTTTTTTAATATTTTTGGTGAAAATTTGAAATTTCAATGCAGAGTACTTAAATTTCAGGGAAAAAATAAGAAGTAGGTGTCTATCTAACCACCCTAACCACAGTAAAATGATAATAATTTTTTATAAGATTTTAAACATAAGTAGAGGACTCATGTCTGGATGCGATGCATATTTTTTTGTAATTTTTTTCCAAGTAAATAATTAATTATGAATTTTTATTACAACTTTTAAAAAATATAAAAACTCATATGTCTGACCACCTTAACTTGGTCAAAACTTTATGAAATTCAATTTTTCTTTTTTAATTCTATAGTATGCAAAGCATAGAATGTGATGCATGTTTTGGATTCCAAAAATGTGATACTATTTGAAAGCTATAGATATTTTTCAATCAACCTATCAATCAACACTTTAGTCGTAATTCAAATAGAAAATGAATAATAATTATCTATTAAATTCAAAGTAAAGCACAATTTATATTGGTGGAAAGTTGATAATCTCCTTTAAAAACCCTTTTCATTTCATCAAATTTTAGTAAAAAAAAGTTGTCAGCTACATACCATACAAATGCCTATTATATTGCCACTTTTTGGCCCATCATGATCCTGCACATACCCTTGTGCCTCCAACTAGTATCGGCTCTCAGGGTGGTCATTGATGGGTTGTGGATTCCTCCAAGGTCCATCAAGCACTTGCCAAAGGTGAGCAATAACAACAATGTTCCCAGCTCAAACTTGAGAACTCTTAGTCTCAACAAGGTGGTGGGTCTCAGTATAGGAAAAATCAGAATTTGCAATGAGCTAAGAAGTATCATCCCAACCAATGTACTCAAAGCACTTATTCTGTAGGTATTTTCTAGTAGTCCGGTGAACCCTTAGGTAGCTGGGGGCATAGCAGAGGCACAGGATGTATTTCTTTTCGTCTATAGGGCCATATAGCTAGGTAGTAACCAAATAAGATCATAGTTAGATTTAGATAGAGACCGACAACCTCAGAACTAATAGTAGGTGATGCAAGCAAGACTCATAAAGTGTTTGCTATGGTTGAAAACTACCAAGCTAAGCATCATGGTGTAGCTGTAGAGGTTACCAGTAGAGGATGGGCAACTAACTCTAGAGCCCATGGGAATTCTAGAGCACATTTGACTCACCCTCAGGGGTCAATACATTGAGCTCATAAGGGTCCAATAGGGTCATAATGATGAGGCTTCAACAACTTCAGAGAAATCATCCTAGATGTGAGCATCATATCCCTATTTGTTGGCATCCTTCTAAAAGTAAGCTTAGTTCTATGGGGAGAGGGTGTAGTGTCTCGCATGTTGCTTTCATTTGAGTGATACTCATTATGATAGGTTACGCGTGCTATGATACCTTGTTGATGCTTGTTTTACTATTTTGGATTGGTTTCAAATGAAAATTGATCATACTTGATTTCCATGATGCTATTGGCTTATTCTTATGTTATGATGGTTATATGGATTTATTTGTGTGTTCAAATTAATTTAGTTATGAGTATCATGTGGTTATATGATTATGTTTACTATGCATTTAATTTGTGATTGATCTATGTTGGTTACAATGTAATTATTGTTATTTGTTGATTTCGATTATTGTTTTGAGATTTCTTGGTGGGAGGGATAGTGTAGCATTACTCATTCACTAGTACCCTACTACGCTATGATTTCCTCTCATGGTGTGTTTGATTTTTTGAAATATGTGTGTGTGTGTGTGTGTGTGTGTGTGTGTGTGTGTGTTGTTTGATAGTTTGTCTAATGCAGGTTGCAGGTACTAGGCATTGACTTCACTTGAAAGTTCTATCAGGTCTAAGTGTGCCTTAAAATCCAATAGAAATATTGTTAAAAACGGAGATGACAAAAGGTCCCCTACTTTTGCCCTCATCCTCAACAAGGATGAGTACCTATCTTGTTACCCCATCAATCTAGTTTGCAATCTTGGTCAGTTGTTTCATTTTTTGTTTATCATTGTTTTGATGAATTGTAATAATAAATTTAGTTGTTCATTAATTATGTTGTTTAAATTATTGATTGAGTTTAAATATTTTATTAATTGTAATCTTGAGGTGGAAATATTATTATGCTTCCTTGTTTAATTGATTTAATTAAATTAAATTAGTTATAAGGTTGTTTAAATTCATTTGGAATTTTAAATAAACAATTAAATAAATCAAGGTAAAAAATAGATAGTATATGGTTTATTGAGGATTAATTAAATTGAATTATTTTGTGTAAAGTATTATTATCATTGAATTTAATGACAATTGTTAATTTTATTATCATTGGAATTTAGTTATTCAAATGAGAAAGTAATATAATTTTAAATAAATAAATTGAAGGAGATTTTTGAACAAGTTGTCAAAGCAAATAAAATGATAGAAAAATTGGGTTCAAGTCCATTTATGACTCTAAACTAGTTGTGAAATAGAATCTTTTCTTATTAAGTGATTATTACTTGATTTTTGTTTTCAAAAATTGAATCACTTTCTTTATTTTAATAATGATCAATTTTAGAAGATGTTAATCAACTGATTTTGTTTTAGAATGGAAATTTTGTTTGCAATAGAATTTTAAAATATATATATAGATGTTTTTTGATTTTTTTTGTTTTTCAAAGTGAACGGTTCTCTAAAGGTTGATCAAAGCTTGAGAGAAGTGAAATTAATATTGGATAGCATTTAGCTTTGAAACTTCTTCTTCGTTTGAAATGAAGGAATCCAGGTCGGCCTTCTTTGTTCTTTTTTTTGGATACCGTTTATGCAAATGATATTATTTAGTAATGGTAATCAATTTATTTGTTGCCAATGTATCCTTTGTTTTGGCTAAGATTTTAATTTAGCTTTGCTAGAGGTTGAAACCAGTGTGGCTACCTTGCATGCAGTTGATGTGGTAGAGTTCCCCTCCAATTTAGAGACAAAATAAATGTCCTATTGAAACTGAAATATCGACCTGGATTTAGCGGCCCCCCTTAGTAATTGAATTTGTTTATTGGGTATGGAAATCAAGGTCTTCAGAAGATCCAAATAACATGGTAGAATTTTTTTTTTCAATTTCAACTTTGACTGAGTTGTGTAGATGGATGTCGATCCCTATTGTTTTGTTTTTGTTCGCGTCTAAATCAAAGCCGGAGCTTTCGATACCCCTATGACTTATTTATTTTCTTTGGTTGTTGAGTAATTTATATATATATAATGTGCCCTTATGTCACTCTAGGTGACTCCCTCTTTCGGTTGTGAATTCACTACTCCTTATTTTTTTAGTCCCTTTCAATTTTTCAATTCATTTTTTTAAAGAAAATTGCTGTTTGTTTTATGAAATTCTAGCTTTCAGATTGTTTCATTTAGCATCACCAATATTCTCTCAAGAACATGGCTACCATTTAATGCTTACGAGGTTCGAGCTTTCTTTTGGCATTTGAATTCTTAAGCTAATTGATATTCAACCCTTATAGTTAATACTTAATAGAATCTATAGTATTATTCAAAACTCATATTTGTGTTATGTGATGAACATATAGATTTATCCTTCCTTCATATGATGGGTCGTTGCTTTAAACCTTGAATTGGGGTCACTGCATAATTAGTAACTGTTAGGAGTTCGATTTTTATCTCATATATTTATGCTATTTTGCATTGGATTTGGCAGTTATACATTATATGTGTTATTAGATTAATTCTGTATTATGTAGAGAAATTGGCTGCAACTAATTAGAAAGGGCATGCAATACATATATGTATGTGTATATATACATATATATACAAATAAATATATATATACATACATACACACAGATATATATATGTATATGTATATGTGTGTATGTGTATGTATGTATAATTGGTTAATCACTTTGTTTAATTTTTTTTTTTACTTCTTAAATACTGAATTCTTATATTAAAGAAAACATACCTTTATATATATATATATATATATAGTTATATTTATGTATATATATGTATATGTATATGTACACACACATATTTATTTATTTATGTATATAGATATAATTTTAATTGATAAAATAGTAAGAGAATTGGAAAATTAAATAACTGAGCATTGATTGGGTTACATTTGAGTGAATGAGATGAATGATTTATTTAATAAATTTTCTTTTAATGATTGCATTCAAAGTGTTGAAAGGAAGAAGAATTTGACGACTTCCTTGAAAATGTGATTCTTGTTTGTTATGTACTCCCTTATTAGGGAAGGTTTTAGGTATTTAGTTACTTGAATTATTTTCTAGTGACAATGTTTGAGATAGTTATGCCTTGAATTTATTTTATATACGAGTACATGTTATTGTGTTGATTTTTGGAAATTGAGGTTAGGTTAGACTATATAAAAATATTAGATTATCTTTTAAACATTGTTTTCCTTCCAAATCGCTTAATAGCTAAATTGTCGATGCAGGTGGTCTCCTTGGTTGTATTGTTCTATTGTTGCTTGTGTTGAATAATTTGTCTTGTTAAATGAAGTAAAGCAATAAAATTTGGAAGTGATGTTTTATATGGTGTCGTTCATGGATGCACTATTTCCTAAGTATTTGTATTGATATTGTGTTAATCTTGGGAATATTGTCTAAGTGGGAGTCCCTGTGAAGGTTATTGTGGTAGGCTTACAGAGGTTAGAGGGGAGTATGGCTTTACTTGCATGAGTTTGTATGGGGTCTGAGGATCAGGAAGATCCACTAGGGCAACCCATATCAAAGCCATAAGTTTTTTCATAGGTTTCATGTTGTTTCACATGGTAGTGGTTGGTGTTTTGAGATTGTGTACCAGAGGGTCTCTAGCCTTGCACTACTGATTTATTATCTTGGTTGTGATTTGTGAGCAAGAGGGTCCATGTTTTTCTCTATATATATGTTCTTCTAGTTCCACTTAGTGTGCAAGATCACTTAACCCTTTCTAATGAATCAGGTCTTCTACTTGCAAGTAGGGGAAGTGGCTCTCAATGGGGGGTGAATCTGAAAGTGATGACTTGGACAACCCATTGGATAGTTACTTAATTCAATGATTACCTAAATAATGAACTAGGGGATGGGTAAATTTCATATAAATAAGATAATTGAAGTCCTCATCCATTTCTATAGTGCTCATTTAGGCTACAAATGGGGTGAGAAGGCTAGATTGGCAAGGTCAACTTCCTTGTCCTCATAAAAGTATTGTTTTCTCTACATTTGTTATCCTATGGGGCTGGTTCCTAGTGGGAGGAATATCGAACAACCCATGCATGTACCATGCGATGACACTCTGTCCTACTATAGTCTAGCATTCCCTAGTCTTGTGTTTCCCTTGTTGTTGTGCCTCTGGAAGCAATGTCATTGTTATGTGATTTTTTGTGTACCTTGTATGATGGAGTCATGCTAGCCCTTTTCTGCTTGATTGCTTGTGTAGTGGGTCCTTATTGTCATCTCCTAGCAGGGGGGTGGACCTTAGGGTTCCACATGGTTGGGTTGAATGTGCTATGCACTCCATTGTGTTCCCTGTTGATGTTTGTGAGAACGAATGTGGTACCTTTTTTAGACATTCTAGATATTATACCAAACTTGAGATAGTGTTGATTTTATGTAATGTAATCATTTCATTTTTATCTTATCAAGTATTTGATATATTCTTCATGTTTTATGTTCAAAATTATTTATGTAATTAGGTAATCATGAAACAATGCACCTTTATGTAATAAAAATTGATATTATACACCTTGGGTTTAACAATTGATCATTGATGGTTATTCATTTAATATGATGTATAGACATAAGACTCTCATTTACTTAATGCAATGGATTTATAATTAACTATTGCGGGTTGGTTAATATTAGGCATTGGATTAGAACATGTTAGGAATGTATCACATAACGCAGCCATGATACCCTAAAGGACATCCTTAGAGAATATGTACATGTAGTTTCAATTCTATGTTAGTTGATAGTATGAACTATATGTTGATTAACTTTAAAGAAAAGGTGTCATGATTTGTTAATGAAATGTGTTTTCCTTTGGGATTTCATGGAAGGGCATTACATATTTGATTGTTGTGGTAAATTTTAATAATTTTCCTTGGAATTCTCTTGAATGCTCTATAATTCTCTTGTGAACTCTTAGGATGCTTACATAAAAATTGTTAGGATTGCTTATATGAAACTATGTGAAATAATTGTATATTTATACTTATCTTACTCTTAATTCCAAAAATTCAAATAACACAAGCTAACATAAAATCTAGGATTTGAAATCTTTAAAATAATGCCAAAAAAATATCCCAAGGGGGGCCTAAGTTAAGTAAGGACCCATTTTCTATAGTGTGAATGGGTCCTAGCACACATAACTAGGAAATAGTTCACAATATATAAATATGTAAAATGGGGGTCCTAGGACCTAGTGAGGACCTATTCTCCATGTGGTGAATGAGTCCTAGGTCACTAACCTAGGATATATTCTTTAGAAAATTAAGTGTTATATAATATTATTTATGACTTTCAGGTTTTATCCCTTGGAAAGTGCAACTAATTAGGCTTGGATTTGAATTAGAGGACCCAATTTAGCTAGAATTAACCTCAATTAGTTAATAAAGCCCTAGATTAGTGTGAAAATGTAAATTTCACTTTATTAAAAAGGGTACTAAACTTAATGTGAACATGTGAGACACATTACATGTAACACCCCACCAGGGAACCCATAGAACAACACATAAAATAACAAAATAATCAAACAATTTCTTTAAAAAAAAATCATTCGATTACAACTTAAGAACATAAATACATAAACAAATACATTCTTAGGGTTCCATGACAACGTTACTTTAAAAAAATGCATGTAAGAACATCACAACACAAAACCATTAACATAAAACACAAAGATAAACTATATTCCAAATGAATGATATAATTACAAATCATGATGCAACCAAGTTACATTTAAAATACCTCAAGCGAGATTACGATAAATCTCATAACATCAAATTCATAATACAATAAAGCCTCTTATAACTATCAAGATAGTAAATAATATGAATGATGATCATGTACAATTGTCCATGTCTTTCACAAGTACACTCAATGTCCAACTCCATGAACAAAGTGATTATAGGAGCCTATCAAGAACAATCTCGTCTTGAGCTACATAACCTACAAGGGAACCCAATGGAGGAAAAAGCATGTTCTTACCAACCATGTGGTACCCTAAGTTCCACCCCCTCCGTGCTAGGAAAGAATGCTAGGTCCACCAAGGTAATAAACAAAAAATTGAACTTAACATCACATGGCTAACACTCAGATCACAACATAATGACATAACAAAATCAAACCATAGTAATCACAACATATGCTTCCAGAGGCAACCACAATACAACAATTAACTCTACACAAGAAATTACAAACATGCTTCGAGAAAGAGTGTCATCACATAGTTTATTGTAGGTTACATATGTGAATCTTCCTAGACTACCGACCCTCATCCAAAGTTACCTTGGAAGCCTCTACTAATTCCCAACCCCTAAGCAAACTCATGTCAAGTCGAATTACCTTTTAGAAAGACAAGGTAGATGACCAAGCCATTCTAGGCATTCGCATCCTACCGTTAATGTATACAAGCACTAAGGTGATAGGTGAGGCATTCGAATTATCACCCAACCTTGTGTACATTAAATTAGGTTCGCACTGGATTATAAACCCTTGCTAGGTTACCCTAGATACCTATTACAGTTTCTTGCCCCTAATGAAAGCCACTCTTCCTATAAAAAAAATCAAAATCACATAACATATAAGATAGCCAATGTGCACAAATCATAATAGGGTATGATCACATTTTATCGATGACATAAAACATCATACTCTCATTCACCATATAGGAAACATAAACAATGTCCATGACCTAACTATAACAAATCCTATACCATAATTGTGAAACTCCATTAAATCAACAAGTCTAAAAGAATACACAAATCTCAGAAAGACATGCACCAAAATACATAGTATTCCTTCTCAATTAAACCATTGCCAAATATATTCACCATTGACCTGAAAAAAGTTTATATAACATATTTAAAAGACATTTATTTACCTATCAAATGTAATTTTAACTTTTTACAAATCAAACAATTACAATAATAAAGAATCCAAAACTATAATTATAATTATTATCGATCACAACATAAATATTATCTTCTATGCATACATAAATATCTTTTCATACTACTTAAATTTTCTTTAACTCAAACTTGTAAAGAGCATATACAATTTAAAGAATTTCAATTCTTAATAAATAGATTTAACATAAAAGCTTCAAACTAGAAAACTCCGCTAAATTGAATTCAATTTAAAAAACTTCAATTATCAATGAAGAATTTACTATAAATTGAAACTCATTTAAATTTTAAATGCAATACACATATATGAAAATAGATAATTTCTTTATCATTTAAAACAATTGAGAAACAAAAATAAAAGAACTATTTGCATAATCTTAAATAAAATATCGGAAATCTTATAAAACAAGAGAAATTAACAACATGGATTTATAATAACTATTTCGAAGTTCACTTATTTACAACTAAATGTATTCAATTATACACCTATATATTGACACAATCTTCACATAGTTCAACATACACTAATATTGTTAACTTGCTATCAAGGATGAGCGAACACACACATATACATACACATATATATACATTCGATCTTAGCAATAAAATGAATTACCACTACTAACAAAATTCCTCCTTCTCTGTTCAAATGGATAGTGAATACATATATCCTTTAGAGTTTACATCTCGACACAGACTTATCACACGACTGGCAAAAGTCTCGAGTTTAAGTTTATACAAACAAGGAAATGGCAACTAATGACTCAAGTGCATCAATTCACAAATCAAATAGAAGGTTTAAAAACATGTAAACTACAGTTAAGAGTATCACATGGTGTTCAAGCGGTTAACTCTTAACTCAATCTGCCTGATCAAAACTTATTAGAAATCTACTATCCATACAACATAATATGACAGGTAACATAAATTTGCCCATTAACCTTTAATCTCACAGGCAGTGTCGTTATGAGAAATGAACAAATAAGTCCCATGAATTTTAAAAATACCCTACAATTGTTTTATTGTTAGCGAAATCAAACTCAACTCAACTAGAGAGGGGCATTGAACCATGAATTTGACACATTTCAACTTGGTGGTGAGTTTCTAGAGACGTGCATTTTGCTTTCAAGTCCTGCAACTGCAATAGATTGAAAATAGAATCAAAGGGATTATTTAAACCTCTACAACATTCTATTTTCAAGTGCCGCAGATCTGACAAGTTGCCAAAGGGATCAGAAAGGTATTTTAAACCTCTACAACCTTCTATGTTCAAGTGCTACATCTGTGAGAGGTTCCAAAAGAATCAAGGCGGTTATTTAAATCTTTACACCCTACCATGTTCAAGTGCTACCACTATGACAGGTAGCGAATGGAATCAAGAACCTTAAATGTCTGCACCCTTCTATGTTCGAGTGTTGTAGGTGGGACATATTACTAATGGAATCAAGGATTTATCTAACCTCAACATTCCATTTTCAAGTACTTCAGTTGTGGTAAGTTGCCAATAGAATTGTCACCATTACTCTAATTTCTGAAGGGCGGTGCTAATGAGAGGATGCCACTATAATGCCATCGGGAGTTAAGGAGAGATAGAGACAAAATTGAGAGACGTTAACAAACATGGCTTAACTCTACACCACAACAAATTACTAAGCCCTCTTCCTCAAATCAACATGCCAAAATAGACACTCAAACTGACTAAACCTATTGACAATGAAAGAAACTAAAAAGAACAGAGATATTCAAAACGAACAATACTCTACCGATAATCTTGAAGACCACAAAGAACAACAGGATGCTCTCTTTGAAAGGAGAAGATTAATCTTTAAAGGAGATGCTTTACAAATGACTTAAGCATCAAATCGTGACTATGTTTTGTATTCAAGAATTGAAACAATTCTTTTCAATACACTACTGGTTTACATTTCATACATTTCCAGATTCTTTTAAAATTTCTATTTAACTAACACTATTTCTCTATATTTTACCCTTAAACTACAAAACACACTCTAATTGTTTCTTGTTGAATGTGTAGGCTTGGCAAGATTTATTTTTCCATAGGAAAGCATGGACATTTCATCAAAGCAAACAAAATTCAAACATAATATACAAAAAATTTATGCTTAAGATTCAAATCAAAATAAAAAAGAACTTGTCAAATCTTGCTTGCTCAATCAAAGATTCGAAGAAGAATTCTAGATTTTCAACTAGATTTGAAAATCGCAATCTTAAGATCCAATCCACAGCCAAAAACTCAAACAATCCTTCAAATTTCCTTTTCACAAATATTTTGAAACCAAAAATACAATGAAGAAGCTTTTCCCAAAAAAAATTCATGCACGAAGCTTATCAGAAAAATTGTAATGCGAATTTTTTTCCAAAATAGCTCTCATGAAAAATACAATTTTTTTTACACCTAAAAGCTTTCAATTTCCCCTTCTTGATTAACTTGCAATTACCAAACTTAACTTAAATTCAAGATGTAATTCCAATTGATCATTCAATTCAAACTAAATAACACTCAAGATAACATCTCTAACTTAAATTCAAGTTTTGAGATATTTTCACATCTTCATTTGAAGCATCAATTCAATGTTATCAACTTTCAACATTTAAATTTGCACATTAGGAACCATCTAGCAAAAAGGTCAAGAAAAAGAGGTTGATCTTGCATAAAGGGTCATAGTCAGATGAGGATGTGGAGGTTGCTCCTAATTCTCTTTTCTCATTGGAAATGCATCCACACTCCCCTATGACAGGTAAGCTGAAAAAAGAGGGCCCAAGAGCTGATGAAGGCTATGCGTCCACACTCCCCTATGACAAGTAAGCTGAAAAAAGAGGGCCCAAGAGCTGATGAAGGCTATTTGACTTGCAGTGAAGAGGACAATGTTGTTTTTTTTGAGCAAGGGTATGGAGGGGATGTAGGATCTATATGGTGAGGTGTCATTGCCTCCCCCTATTCCTAGGATGATGAAAGGGATGGAGGATGGAAGTAGCAAGAAAAGGAAGATACAATCGGCAAGCCAAATTCTGGAAAAGGGCTTTCTGCTCTCCATTGCTAATGGACATTATGATGCTAATTCTCCATGTGACAAACTAGCTGAGTAGAAGAAGGGTAAGGATGGAGATGATGATGTTGTGATGGAGACCCAAAATTTTTAATTAGAAAGGATTAAGAAGAGGAAGGCCATTGTTGAAGAGACATCTAAATCTATCTGTAAGGTCAAGACCCTAATTTCAGTGGAAAAAGGAAAGGCTTCTTTTGCTAGTTAGATTAGGGAAAGTTCCTTTGAGGAGGAAGAGGTCTTGGGGAAAAGTGTGTTTAATATTGATAGAGAGGACATGTTTGATGTGCTTGGTACTACTCGAGAGGGAACTATTGTTTTCTTTAAGATCTTTAAATGGTTCTTTCATGAAATTAACAAAAATAATGTGAAAGTGAGAGGGATTTTGTGTAAGGCTAATGGTTCTTCAATAAAAAATTAAATTGATGAGCTTTTTGACTCATTAAATGTTTTGGTAGAGGAAACCCTCAATATGATACTTAATCTTGAAGGTAGGATCATCACTCTTGAAGAGAGAATGGGGAAAATATGGGAGATTGTTATGAGAGGTGGGGAGGGGCTTAAATCTAGAGGGAAATTTTAGTCTATTGATGTTACTTCCCCTGTGACTAGTGCTAAAAAGTGAGCTCATGTTGATGATGGTCATGTTGCTGGTAAGTTGAAGGAGGTGGAGGGTGTTGTTTGTAAAAGTGGTGATTAAGGTGTTTTGTTTATGGAGGTAATAACAGAGAGACCTAGGGCAAGAACCAAGAACAAAATCAAATCTCAGGGTGGGGTTGGTAAAGGTATTTCTGATGCTGGGGATGACACTTAGAAGGATATGACTAGCAATGTTGATACGGCGATTATACTAAAGAGCATGTAGTGTTGTCAGCTACTTTTTTGCAATTTAGTCATCGTCGTTTAGTTTTTTTTTGGATTTCTATTTATTTCTTTCATAACAGCTACACTTTGATGTAAAGGGTTCGAGGAGCCTTCAAAACCTTTTATTTACCTTTAATCAAAAACAATATTATAATTTCAATTATTGATGCAGAACCATCTAGTGGTGTGAGGGCAATCTTGCATCACCCAAAAAAATGCTTTCCATTTTTGTTCCAGTTGTTTTCCTTTTGTAGATGTTTTTGCATTTCTGGATACCCTTTTCATTGAATAAGAGTTTCCAACTTTCAGAACTGCTTTTCTATTTTTTCTACTCGACTGCTATTTTTAGTAGGTGTGAATTTGAAGGTGTGGGAAGACATAAATTTATGGGAAGGTTCAGGACAGAAAAATAAACACTTTGGTGAAAGAATCAAGTGAAGATCATTCATGGTTTGAAAGTTATTCAAGTTCTAGTTTCTGCTTTTTACCCTGAAAAACCTTCCAAACATAGTTTGAGGCACTAAACGGTCCCAGATGGGCGTGAAAATTTGTAGAAATTCCAAAATAGTTTTCCATAGGCCTACTTTGTGGAAAATAATTTTTTCAAGAGCTTTCCAAAAAGGTATTATCATTGAAGAACCGATAGTTAGATTAAAAGTTATGGCTTTCAGAAGTTGGTGCATATTTTAGAATTGTACTAATTTTCAAATGTGAATTTGAATCTAAATTTCAAATTGTAATTTTGGTGCCAAACTGCCAAAACTCATATCTTGAATGTTATTTTTGGCTCCAAACCAAAAATAGGCTATTTATGGGCTAGTTTCTAATTTTTGGATAACTTTTTGGGGAAAGAGTTTGCATGCTGCAAAAAGGGGATTTTCTTTAATTATGTAATTTTTCCTGAAACTTCTATAGCTTGCATGTATCTCAGAGCTCAAGGATTTGAGATCCCCTGCATGTAAAAGTTCCATATTTTTGAATAAAATATTATTATCTATTTTGTGAGTATTGTTTTGTGTCTCAGGTTTGCTCCCTTGTCAGGTGGTATCAGAGCAGGTTTTCTTGAGTGTGTGGACAGATCGCCAATCATGAGGCAGTTCACACCAAGACCATGGTTGTGGGTTTGAGGTATTCAAGATGCCTCCAAGAGTGATGCCTGGTAGGCGTGGTGGTGCCAGAGGTGGCAGAAATGCTAGTGGAAGAGATCCATTTACGACTGAGGGTTTTAGAGCCCTCCATAGACAAATTGATGCATTGCAGGAACAAACGAGAAGAGGGTTAGACCCGAGAAAGAGAGGATAAAGTGAGGATGAAGAAGAGGTCGAAGATACAGATGTAGAAGAGGAAGAAGAAGCTATCGCTCAAGATCAAATGCGGCTGATTAGGGCCATTTTGAAGATCAGAAAAAGACCCAAAATAGAAGTCCCCAATTATTCTGGAAGCCTAAACCCAGAAGAGTTGATTGACTGGATCAATGAGCTAGAGGAATATTTTGAGTATGAAGAAGTAGAGGACCTAGATCGGGTTAAGTTTGCTAAAACAAAACTAAAGGGCCATGGCAATATTTGGTGGAAAGAGGTCCAGTTGGAGAGAAATCGAAGAGGAAAAGGAAAGATCAGTAGTTGGGATCACATGGTGGAGAAACTGAAGAAGCAATTCATACTAGTGGGCTATGAGTTAGATCTGCTGAAGAAATTGAAAGGGTTGAGGCAAGGAAGTAGATCTGTGAAAAAATACATAGAAGATTTTCACAAGATGATCATCAAAATAGGCCATGCAAAGGCCAAGAAGGAGAAGGTAGCCCGTTATCTTAATGAGTTATGACCGAGCATTCAAGAGGAGCTAAGCCTAGTCAGAATGACTACCACTGAGGATGCATACCAATTTTCTCTACAAGTTGAGGAGAAGCTGAATAAAAGACTTGACAGCAAGCAAAAAGGCCCAGGAGGTCAAAGCGGAAGAGGTAGTGGAAGATCTTTTGCGAGACAAAATGAGGATGAAAGGAAAAATGAAGATGTGGGTACCATTCGTAGCCAGAGGAATGATAACTTCTACCACCCTCATGATCAAAACAGTGGTGATCAAAGAGGTAGAGGACAAGGAAGATTTGGGCCAGGTCTCGGAAGAGGTGGTTTTAGAGGAACTTATTTCCATTGTCGTGAAGAAGGGCACCAAGCCTATGAATGTCCACAACACCAAGGAAGGGTTGCACATGCAGATGAGGAGGCTCAATCTGAGCATTCAGATGATGCAGAAAGGGGAGAATCCCTAGTGGTTTGAAGAGGCCTGGAGACTAAAGAGAAGGAGCCAAAACAGAGGAAGAATCTGTTCTGCACAAGATGCAAGTGTGATGACAAATTTTGTGAAGTCATTATTGATAGTGGAAGCACTGATAATTTGGTGTTAGAAGAGATGGTTACAAAGTTGAAGCTAAAAAGGGAAATTAATCCACACCCGTATCGGATTGCCTGGCTGGAGAAAGACCACAAAGTTCTAGTCAATGAGCAATGCCTAGTGAAGTTGAAGATCATAAGCTACCCCGATGAGGTACTCTGTGATATCATCCCCATGGATGCATGTAACATGTTGTTGGGAAGGCCATGGCAATTCAATAGGCATGTTGTACATGATGGCCATGCAAACACTTATTCATAGATGAAGGATGGATTCTGCCATAAGTTGATACCCCTGAAGAAGGACGAAGAAAAGGTATGTAGTAGTGCTAGAATTTGTTTTGTTGATGGAAAGAAATTTTTGGAAGGCATGAAACATGAACGTATGTGTTATGCATTGATTCCAAGAATGGATAAGGAAGATAGTGAGAAGGTACTAGTAGAAGTTTCTGGAGTATTGGATGAGTTTCAAGAGATTATTTCTGATAATGTACCTAAGGGTTTACCACCAATAAGGAAGATCAGTTATCGGATTGACTTGATCCCTGGAGATAGTTTGCCAAATAAGGAAGCTCATAGAATGACTCCTACAGAAAATGAGGAGTTGAACAGAGAAGTTCAGGATTTGTTGAGAAAGGGTTTGATTCGAGAGAGTCTGAGCCAATGTGTAGTACCTACAATACTAGCACCAAAGAAGGACGGGGAGTGGAGGATGTGTATAGACTCTCAAGCCATAAATAAGATAACAATCAAGTATAGATTTCCCCTGCCAACAATGGATGATCTGATGGACTGTTTGAGTGGAGCTCAATAATTCACAAATATAGATCTGAAAAGTTGATATCACTAGATCTGGATTCATGAGGGAGATGAATGGAAGACTGCCTTCAAGACCAGAGAGGTTATGTATGAGTGTTTAGTCACGCCTTTTAGGCTAACGAATGCACCAAGCAAATTCATGCGGCTCATGAATGAGGTACTAAAAGAGTTTCTGGGAAGTTTTTTCATTGTGTATTTAGATAATATTTTGATTTTTAGAAAGAACTTGGATGAGCATTTAATGCATATTCTTAGGGTTTTTGAGAAGTCGAGAGAGGAGAAACTATTGATAAACTTGAAAAAGTGTAGCTTCGTTAAAAAGGAGTTAGTGTACTTGGGGTTTGTTGTCTTAGTAGAAGGTCAGAAGATGGACCCAGAGAAGGTGAAGGCTATTCTAGAATGGTCTACCCCAAGAACTGCTATTGAGGTGAGATCTTTCCATGGTTTGGCTAATTTTTACAGAAAGTTCATTAGAAACTTTAGTAGTATTTGTGCACCCCTAAATGAAACAATTAGATGGGATAGAAAAGAGTTCAAGTGAAGCACTAGAGCAGCAATGAGTTTCGATCTGTTGAAGTAGAAGGTGATAGAGCAACTAGTTTTATCCCTCCAGGATTTCACTAAGGTGTTTCAGGTGGATTGTGATGCTAGTGGTTGTGCGATTGGAGCATTGATGAGCCAAGAAGGTAAGCCCATTGCCTATTTTAGTGGAAAGTTAAATGATGCAAAGAGAAAGTACTCTGTATATGATCAAGAATTTTATGCAATAGTTCAAGCATTAAGGAAATGGAGACATTATCTATTGCCAAAGGAATTTTTTTTGTTTACTAATCATCAAGTATTACAGTATCTAAGTATTCAGGGAAAATTAAATCAGAGGCATATGAAATGGGTAGAATTTTTGCAGAGTTATACCTTTGTTTTAAAGCATAGGAGTGGCAAGTCGACTAGGGTTGTAGATGCCTTAAGTAGAAGGCAAACATTGTTGAAAGAGATGCAGATTGAAGTGGTTAGGTTCAATGAACACAAGACATCGTATCCTAAAGATCCTGATTTCCCAGAGGCATGGAAAGCTTGCAAGGAGCCTGTTACAGTTGATAGGAGAAAGTGGTTGGATTTCATAATCCAAGATTGCATGTTGTTGAAGGGAAGTCAATTGTGTATTCAAAGGAGTTCGATGAGGGAGAACCTAATAAAGGAGAAGCACAATGGAGGAATGGCAGGACACTTTGGTCAGGATAAGACCATTGTCATTATCAGTGAGCATTATTATTGGCCTCAATTCTCATAGGATGTGAAGAATTTTGTGCAGAGTTGCAGGGTATGTCAGATTGCTAAAAGAGTGAGCTAGAATACTGGGTTGTATCAGCCCTTACCTATAGTAAAGAGGCCATGGGAGGATATAAGTATGGACTTTGTTCTTCGTTTTCCAAGAACACAGAGAGGGAATGATTCAGTATTTTTGGTAGTTGACAGGTTTTCGAACATGGCACATTTCATCCCATGCCAGAAGACCCATGATGTAGTCCACATTGCTGACTTGTTCTTTAGAGAGGTGGTGAGGCTACATGGTCTTCCAAAGAGTATAGTCTTAGATCATGATACAAAATTTGTTGGATACTTTTTCAGGACCTTGTGGAAGAAGTTGAAAATAGAGTTAAAGTTCAATTCTGCACACCATCCACAAACTGATGGGCAGACTGAGGTTCTGAATAGAAGTATGGGTAAGCTACTAAGATGCTTGGTAGGAGATAAACCCAAGGGATGGGACTTGATCTTGCCCCAGGTAGAATTTTCTTACAACAATTATGCCAATAGAAGCATTGGAAGATCACCATTCCAGACTGTGTATGGAGGCAGTCCCAAGACCTCTCCAAAATTGAGGAAAATGGACCAAGAGAAGAAGACTAGTGCTGAAGCTGAAGAATTTGCATAGAACATCAAGAATATACATGAGAATGTAAGAGAACATATTAACAAGATGAATATGCAGTATAAGGCTAAGGTAGATCAAAAGACGAGATATAAGGAGTTTCATATTGGTGGTGAAGTGATGGTCCACTTGGGGAAAGAAAGGTTTCTAGTGGGAACCTATAACAAATTGAAGATGAAGAAGTTCGGTTCCTATAAAATTATGGAGAGGGACGATTCAGGGAATGCATATGAGGTAGAGTTACGAGATGGATTCAACATTTCCCCTGTGCTCAATATTTCAGATCTAACAGAGTATCATGAAGGTGGGACAGAGGAAGTACCAACAATGGAACAATGTGGAATTCTAGCACCTATGTCAGAGGAGGAGATTGAAGAAATCCTGGATAACTGTGTGGGAAGGAGTACCAGAAATAGGAAATTTGAAGAATATTTGGTGAAGTGGAGAGGAAGGCCTGTGGAAGATTCATCCTGGCTATCTAAGACAGAGATTGACCATTTAGTTTTCCTCAACCATCTGAGACGTGACAAGGTCACTTTTCAAATTACCCTAGGTGTCTGATGTAGGAGCACTGAGTGGTGTGAGGGTAATCTTGCATCACCCAAAAATATGCTTTCAATTTTTGTTCCCCTTGTTTTCTTTTTGTAGATGTTTTTGCATTTTTGGATACCCTTTTTGTCGAATAAGAGTTTCCAACTTTTAGAACTGCTTTTCCTTTTTTTGCACAACTACTATTTTTAGTAGGTGTGAATTAAAAGGCGTGGGAAGACAAAAATTTATGGGAAGGTTTAGGACGGAAAAACAAACACTTTGGAGAAAGAATCAGGTCAAGATCATTCACAATTTGAAAGTTATTCAAGTTCTAGTTTTTGTATTTTGCCCTGAAAAACATTCTAAGCTTAGTTTGAGGCACCAAACGGTCTCGAATGGGCGTGAAAATTTTTAGAAACGTCAAAGTACACAGCCATAGGCCTACTTTGTGGAAAATAATCTTTTCGGGAGCTTTCTAAAAAGGTATTATTGTTGAAGATCCGACTGTTAGATTAAAAGTTATGGCTTTCAGAAGTTGGTGCATATTTTAGAAATGTACTAATTTTTGTGTCTTCGGTTTGCTCCCTCGTCAGGTGGTATCAGAGCAGGTTTTCTTGAGCATGTGGATAGATCGCCAATCGTGAGGAAGTTCAAACCAGGACTATGGTTGTGGGATTGAGGTATTCAAGATGCCTCCAAGAGTGATGCCTGGTAGGCATGGTGGTGCCAAAGGTGGCAGAAATGCTAGTGGAAGAGATCCATTTGCAGCTAAGGGTTTCAGAGCCCCCCACAGGCAAATTGATGCATTGCAGGAAAAAATGAGAAGAGGGTTAGACCCGAGAAGGATAGGATAAAGCGAGGATGAAGAAGAGGTGGAAGATACAAATGTAGAAGAGGAAGAAGAAGCTATTGATCAAGATAAAATGTGGCTGATTAGGGCCATTTTGGAGATCGGAAAAAGACCCAGAATAGAAGTCCCCAGTTATTCTAGAAGTCTGAACCCAGAAGAGTTGATCAACTAGATCAACAAGCTAGAGAAATATTTTGAGTTTGAAGAAGTAGAGGACCTAGATTGGGTTAAGTTTGCAAAAATGAAGCTAAAGGGCCATGCCAATATTTGGTGGAAAGAGGTCCAGTTGAAGAGAAATCAAAGAGGAAAAGGGAAGATCAGTAGTTGGGATCGCATGGTGGAGAAACTAAAGAAGCATTTCATACCAATGGACTATGAGTTAGATTTGCTGAAGAAATTGAAAGGGTTGAGGCAAGGAAGTATATCTATGAAAGAATACACAAAAGATTTTCACAAGATGATCATCAGAACAGGCCATACAGAGGCCAAGAAGGAGAAGGTAGCCTGTTATCTTAATGGGTTATGACCAAGCATTCAAGAGGAGCTAAGCCTAGTCAGAATGACTACCATTGAGGATGCATAGCAGTTTTCTCTAAAAGTTGAGGAGCAGCTGAACAAAAGATTTGACAGCAAGCAAAAAGGTCGAGGAGGTCAAAGCAGAAGAGGTAGTGGAAGATCTTTTGAGAGCCAAAATGAGGATGAAACGAAAAAAGAAGATGTGGGTACCAGTTGTAGCCAAAGGAATGCTAACTTCTACCACCCTCGTGATCAAAACAGTAGAGATTTAAGATTAGAGGATGAGGAAGATCTGGGCTAGGTCCTGGAAGAGGTGGTTTTAGAGGAACTTGTTTCCATTGTGGTGAGCAAGGGCATTGAGCCTATGAATGTCCACAACACCAAGGAAGGATAGACAAAAGGGTAGAAGGCCATGGCAGGGTTGCACATGCAGATGAGGAGGCTCAATCTGAGCATTTAGATGATGCAGAAAGGGGAGAATCCTTAGTGGTTAGAAGAGCCCTGGTGACTAAAGAGGAGCTAGAACAGAGGAAGAATTTGTTCCGTACAAGGTGAAAGTGTGAAGACAAATGTTGTGAAGTCATTATTGATAGTGGAAGCAATGATAATTTGGTGTCAAAAGAGATGGTTACGAAGTTGAAGCTAAAAAGGGAAAGGCATCCACACCCGTATCGGATTGCCTAGTTGCAGAAAGACCACAAAGTTCTGGTCAATGAGCAGTGCCTAGTGAAGTTGAAGATCGAAAGCTATCGTGATGAGGTACTCTATGATATCATCCCCATGGATGCATGTCACATGTTGTTTGGGAGGCCATGGCAGTTTAATAGCCGTGTTGTACATGATGGCCATGCAAACACTTATTCATAGATGAAGGATGGAGTCTGCCATAAGTTGAAACCCCTAAAGAAGGACAAAGAAAAGGTATGCAGTAGTGCTAGAATTTCTTTTGTTGATGGAAGGAAATTTTTTGAAGGCATGAAGCATGAACGTATGTATTATGCATTCATTCCAATAATGGATAAGGAAGATAGTGAGAAGGTGCTAGTAGAAGTTTTTGGAGTATTGGATGTGTTTCAGGAGATTATTTCTGATAATGTACCTGAGGGTTTACTACCAATGAGGAAGATCGGTCATTAGATTGACTTGATCCCTAGAGCCAGTTTTCCAAATAAGGAATCTCATAGAATGACTCCTTCAAAAAATGAGGAGTTGAACAGAGAAGTTTAGGATTTGTTGAGAAAGGGTTTGATTCAAGAGAGTCTGAGCCCATGTGTAGTACTTGCAGTACTAGCACCAAAGAAGGATGCGGAGTGGAGGATGTGCATAGACTCTCGAGCCATAAATAAGATAACAATCAAGTATAGATTTCCCCTGCCAAGGATGGATGACTTGATGGACTGTTTGAGTGGAGCTCAATACTTCACAAAGATAGATCTGAAAAGTGGATATCACCAGATCTAGACTCGTGAGGGAGATGAATGAAAGACTACCTTCAAGACCAAAGAGGGTATGTATGAGTGGTTAGTCATGCCTTTTAGGCTAACCAATGCACTGAGCACATTCATGCGGCTCATGAATGAGGTACTGAAAGAGTTTCTGGGAAGTTTTTTCATTGTGTATTTAGATGATATTTTGATTTTTAGTAAGTACTTGGATGAACATTTAATGCACATTCTTAGGGTTTTTGAGATGTTGAGAGAGGAAAAACTATTGATAAACTTGAAAAAGTGTAGCTTTGTTAAAAAGGAGTTAGTGTACTTGGGGTTTGTTGTCTTAGTAGAAGGTCTGAAGATGGACCCAAAGAAGGTGAAGGCTATTCTAGAATGGCCTACCACAAGAATGCCTACTGAGGTGAGATATTTCCATGGTTTGGCTAGTTTTTACATAAAGTTCATTAGAAAATTTAGTAGTATTTGTGCACCCCTGAATGAAACAATGAGATGGGATAGAATAGAGTTCAAGTGGAGCACTAGAGCAGCAATGAGTTTTGATCTATTGAAGCAAAAGGTGACAAAGCAACTAGTTTTATCCCTCTTGGATTTCAATAAGGTGATTTAGGTGGATTGTGACGCCAGTGGTTGTGCCATTGGAGCATTGATGAACCAAGAAGGTAAGCCCATTGCCTATTTCAGTGAAAAGTTAAATGATGCAAAGAGAAAGTACTATTATATGATCAAGAATTTTATATAATAGTTCAAGCATTAAAGAAATAGAGACATTATCTATTGCAAGGAGCCTGTTACAGTTGATAGGGAAAAGTGGTTGGATTTCATAATCCAAGATGGCATGTTGTTTAAGGGAAGTTAATTGTGTATTCCAAGGAGTTCCATGAGGGGGAACCTGATAAAGGAGAAGCATAGTGGAGGAATGGTAGGACATTTTGGTCAGGATAAGACCATTGCCATTATCAGTGAGCATTATTATTGGCCTCAGTTATCATAGGATGTGAAGAAGTTTGTGTAGAGTTGTAGGGTATGTCAAATGGCTAAATGAGTCAGCCAGAATACTGGGTTGTATCAGCCCTTACTTGTAGTAGAGAGGCTATGGGAGGATATAAGTATGGACTTTGTTCTTAGTTTTCCAAAGACACAAAGAGGGAATGATTCAGTATTTTTGGTAGTTGAGAGGTTTTTGAAGATGGCACATTTCATCCCTTGCTAGAAGAGCCATTATGCAGTCCACATTGCCGAATTTTTCTTTAGAGAGGTGGTGAGGCTACATGGTTTGCCAAAGAGTATAGTCTCAGATTGTGACACAAAATTTGTTGGATACTTTTGGAGGACCTTGTGGAAGAAGTTGAAAATAGAGTTAAAGTTCAATTCTGCACACCATTCACAAACTGATGGGCAGACTGAGCTTGTGAATAGAAGTCTGGGTAAGCTACTGATATGCTTGGTACGAGATATACCCAATGGATGGGACTTGATCTTGCCCCAGGTAGAATTTTCTTACAAAAATTCTATCAACAGAAGCACTAGAAGATCACTATTCCAGATTGTGTATGGAGGCAGTCCCAGGACCGCTCCAGAATTGAGGAAGATGGACCAAGAGAAGAAGACTAGTGTTGAAGGTGAAGAATTTGTAGAGCACATCAAGAATATACATGAGAAGGTAAGAGAACATATTAACAAGATGAATATGTAGTATAAGGATAAGGCAGATCAGAAGAGGAGGTATAAGGAGTTTCAGATTGCTGATGAATTGATGGTCCACTTGAGGAAAGAAAGGTTTCTAGTGGGAACCCATAACAAATTGAAGATGAAGAAGCTCAGTTCATGTAAAATTATGAAGAGGCACGATTCAGGGAATGCATATGAGGTAGAGTTTCTAGGTGGAGTCAACATTTCCCCTGTGTTCAATATTTCAAATCTGATAGAGTATCACTAAGGTGGCGCAGAGGAAGTACCAACAATGGAACAATGTGGCATTCCAGCACCTACAACAAAGAAGGAGATTGAAGAAATCCTGGATAGCCATGTGGGAAGGAGTACCAGAAATAGGCAATATGAAGAATATTTGGTGAAGTGGAGAGGAAGGCCTATGGAAGATTCATCCTGATTGTCTAAGATAGAGATTGACTGTTCGGTTTTCCTCAACCATCTAAGACATGATAAGGTCACTTCTCAAATTACCCTGGGTGTCTGATGTAGGAGCACCCAGTGGTGTGACGGAAATCTTGCATCACCCAAAAAGATGTTTTCCATTTTTCCCCTTGTTTGCTTTTTCTAGATGTTTTTGCATTTTTGGATACCCTTTTTTGTCGAATAAGAGTTTACAACTTTCAGAACTGCTTTTCTAATTTTTTTGCACAACTGCTATTTTTAGTAGGTGTGAATTTGAAGGTGTGGGAAGACAAAAATTTATGGGAAGGTTCAAGATGAAAAAATAAACACTTTGGCGAAAGATTCAGGTCAAGATCATTCACGGTTTGAAAGTTATTCAAGTTCTAGTTTTTGCTTTTTGGCGTGAAAAATCTTCCAAGCTTAGTTTGAGGCACTAAATGGTCCTGGATGGGCATCAAAATTTGTGGAAACATCAGAGTACTTAGCCATAGGCCTACTTTGTGGAAAATCATCTTTTTGAGAGCTTTCCAAAAAGGTATTATCATTGAATATCCGATAGTCGGATTAAAAGTTATGGCTTTCGGAAGTTGGTGCATATTTTAGAAATGTATTAATTTTTGAATGTGAATTTAAATCTGAATTTCAAATTGTAATTTTGGTGCCAAACCACCAAACTCATATCTCAAATGTTGGTTTTTGCTCCAAATCAAAAATGGGTTATTTATGGGCTAGTTTCTAATTTTTGGATAACTTTTGGGGAAAGAGTTCGCATGCTGCGAAAAGGGGATTTTCTGTAATTATGTAATTTTTCCTAAAACTTATGTAGCTTGCATGTATCTCAGAACTCAAGGATTTGAGATCCTCTGCATGTAAGAGTTCCATATTTTTGAATAAAATATTATTCTTTATTTTGTGATTATTGTTTTGTGTCTCAGGTTTTCTCCCTCGTCATTTATTAAAATATCTAAACATCAATATTTTAACTTAACATTTCAAAATTATCAATTAAATTAGTGACTAATCAATAAACCATTAAACTAACTAATCAGTGAATTTACAACATGAAAAAGACAAGAATGACATGATGACACTGTTGTTTTTTTTTGGAACCAAACTTAATCTCAATTCTAACCTATGAGCTTGCCACAACTCAATTATTAGCTAAGTTGAGGATTGACCAACACCTAAGGGAAATAACCTGTACTTGAGTTCTTATCTTCAGGATCTATGAGACCCATGGAGGGTAATCCCATGTATATAGTTAATAATATCCCACTTTAGGTCAATATTATTTCTTCACACAGATGCACTATCTCAAAAACTTTATCTTATCAGAAGATTGGCAAGCCTTAGATGAAGTATTACTTGTTTCCAAGAGTGCAAATACATACTTAAAATTGGGACAATGTGGTTTAAAGTATTTATGTATCATTCTTCATCATGAATCCTAGGCCCAATTCAATACTAGCTCAACCGACTACAAGATATGCTAATAAAACAATCAATTCCTTGTCTAAGAGAGGAAAGAGTTAGCACATGTAATAAATTGGTAATACAATATTAATTGAATTTAAAAAATTGACAGACTATTAGAATGTCACTTTCTAACACCCAATTCACTATATCTATAAGACATAACTTATTTAATCCTATATTATTTTCTTACAAACTTAGAGCTCCTTTTAGCATTTAATCAGTTCATTAAATTGAAGCTTAAAATGAATTCATAGGTTTTGTGCAAATGAGAAAAGGATAAATGAAACTGCCATTGACACTTTCATTCATAGCTTTGACAAAAAATATATAGGAGATCCATATTTTGAAAACTAAGCTTTTTTTCCATTTCTAATATTTCTTTGTATAACCAAATTTAAAGTTCATATATAGTATAACTATTCTCTTCAACTTTTTTCTGATATATTTACTAGAGTATCTATTCATGTTCTATTTTGCTTCTGGAGCATAATAGCTACTATGACCATACTTGGACTCAAAAAACTCTAAACTCTCTTTCTTTCAGTCATGAAATCCCATTTATATAAGTAAAGGAGCAACAAGCAACCATCTAGATTACAGTTTCATTTACATTTAACTTCATATCAAAACCTAATTTCAACTGACTCCTCAAAGAACTCTCCAGGCAGTTTCATAAGAAATAATTTGAGAACAAGGGAGGACAAAAAGAAAAAAAGATATGTTTAAAACACAAGGATTCATTGCCACAACATCCTTTTCTTTGGAACAAAAATGATTTCAACCACATCATCATGGGGACCTCAACATTAGCAAGGGTAAGAAAAAGACAAACCATGGACACATGAAAACAAATACCTCCTATGCAATGACTATGGCGTCATCAAAAACTAAAACTAAGTAATGACCCTACTCTAAGTCGCCGGCATCCAAAAATGCCAACCACTCATGGTCCTTGTTGAAATTGGAGGTATTATCAACATATCATCATTAGAGCTATCGTATGGCACCAAAGAATGGATGTACTAGCCATAGTCTGAGTTTGTATCACCTTTAACATCTAAAGGAGTATCAAAAAGCATAATAGAGAACTGTGTTTTCCTAGGCTAGTCTAATAGCTTTTCTCCTTCTTTCTAGCCTTCTTCACTAGCAATGCCAGTTCATTTCCTTTAAACTCAACCACTTCTCCTAGAATGGTCCTTTCCTCAATTGGTAAGTACTCTACACACTTGTCTTCTTTTTTATGGCCTCTAGCCCTCCTTTATCCCTTTCAAATTTTGAGGGAAACCATGGTTTCCTACTCAGTTGCCTCTTCATGGAATTTAGACATACTTAACTGACTATGCCTCCTAACAGGTATAGTTTCCTCACTAGTTTTTCCCATTTTGTTAGAGCTAATAAAATGATAATTAAAAGGCCTTTTGGTTCAACACCCATAAGAAAAACACCCCAATCCCAATGATAACAACTAGTTTGAAAGATATAAAAATTCCTAAGTAGACCAGAGAGCTCAATTTCATACCAACCCACCTAGGATGAGAAAATTCTACTATAAATAGACCAACAACCCTTCAAAATTTTCCTAACATACACTACAGACTAAAAATATAGTGAGGATAATCATTGATTAACCTACATTAAATAGAGATTTCGAGCATGTAGAATTAATGATGCAAAACTCCTTGCATAAGTGAATTGGTGGCCTATCAGTTTGGCTCTAAATTTGGTTGGTTCATCTAAGAGCAATTAAAATTTCATCTAAGGTGACCATGAGCATTTTTTTTTGACTATTATCAACTTGCTCCTTGAAAATAATGCTATCTCAAACATTGGAACACTATTCTTTAACCTAGATTAATCATATGTGTCTTGCCAATTAGAATGTATCGCCGACCTAATTCGTGCTCTTCATTAATATCAATGAAGGACATAAGGCCAGTTTAGAGAGAAAATTTCTTTATATGCTTCATTGCTTCATTGCTGATTTTTCTTCATGCCTAGGATTCTCATTAGCGATTAAGTTACCTATGCAAGGATTTCCTATCCATTGGATCATTCTGCTTTAAAACTTTATCAATGGTCTTCTAGTTCTCTCATTGATTTCATTTTTTCTTAGTGTGAGATCCCCAAGATGCTGCCACATTTCCCCTTTCATTAATGGTCATTGCTTTTCATTGATTCATTTCATCATCACTCGAATCTATCAATGATGAAAAAATCCCTGTGATGGCCTTTAGCCCCTACTTCTATGGCTTGACTTTTGGTCACATTTATCTCTTCATCGTGCATCACCAATTCAAACTTCATGCCCAAGATCCCATTGGTGATGAGAGATATTGTGGAAACACTAGATATAGGACACATTCACCTACATAAAATAAATGGATCAAAATACATCGCCCATAGGATCATATCATATTAGCGAAAGAAAAACCCCTTCAAAAGGTACCCATCACTTATCGCTAATTTAGAACATAAGTTTTGAGATGAATCCACGATGAGCGATAAGGAATTTTTTCATCACCAATTCTCCTCATATATTGCACAATCAATTAGTGATGAATATTTTACAACGTTTATAGGGTTCATCGCACATCTCTAATGTCGAAATTACTTTTTACAACATATCCCCAATCACACGATGCAACATTATATCGCTCATCACTAATAAATAATTTATTTTCATTGTCCATCCACGATGATCAATAAGAACATAAGGCTAAGAAAATAACTCAACACTATTACAAGTTTGAAGGATCAAAAACCATTAGTGATGAGCAATATGAAAGGAAGACATTGTTCATCGTTCGTCACTAATTCAAGGTGTAAGCCTGAGAATAAATTAGTGATGAGTAATAGAGTTCCAAAGACCATTGGAACTTAAGTGAAAGCTTTAGGAACGTGCTCATAAGTTGTTAAAAGAGGGTACTTCTCTCGGGTGACACGAGAATAGTAGGCTCACAACTTTCAATAACGTAGAACAAAGGACGTAATGATCAAAAATTTCAGTTTCCTAACCCTATAGAAACAATTGATTCAAACCTACACAAGAGAAAGACCAGTCACACGGTGACAGGCACATGATGACATAAATATGAAAATTCCCTCCCATTTTGTGATTGACAATAGACACTATATAGCTACCAACAAAATAGAACACCAAACAACTAAAAATAAACAAAACCCTAAGCCTCATATAAGAACCCTACATTACATGTGACAAAATTTTAGATAATTTTTTTTAGGGTTTTAATATGAGCACTTAATTTTTTATTTTTTTTTGAAAGTGCCATCAATGGCTTTTTCTGGGGACATTTGTTCCTTAGTGAATAGAGTGAGAATTCAAATCCTTTGGAGAAGCAGACTAAGTGCCTACTCCATTGGGAAATGAAGTCATAATATCATCTCTACTCCCACTATTTTGGTTTGACAAGTGAAACCACATTTGATGGCCCAAGGCCACCAAAACTATAGGCCTTTTCTTACCTCAATCATACACAAAATTTTCATCACACCTTACTAAATCCATCTTGAAAACACCATTGGAATATGCCCAAAAAATCATGCTAGCACTTCTAAAAAATTTCTAACTACCATGCATTTGAGAATTAGACACACCCTTAAAATACTATACTGCATGTGCTAGTAAATCATAATTTTTATCATTTAAAACATTGTTAAGTTCAAAACAACCTTCTTCAATATTTTTCCCATTACCACAATGCAAGGAATTTTTATCCAACTGAAAAATATGGCACTCATATTCTACCAAGTAGCTGGGACTATCAGGCTCACTCTTCATAGTAGTTTTCATGTTAAAAGTAAAACAATTCAGAGTAATCAAAATATTATGCACACCATCCAAACTATCTCTAAGTGTGTGTAAAGAAACACACTCATACATTGGCACATATTGTAATTGTGCCTCACCTTGTTGGTATAGAGAATTATAAAGAATCTCTACCCTATCCTT
The DNA here is from genome assembly GCA_007258455.2 of Sequoia sempervirens. Lineage (NCBI taxonomy): Eukaryota > Viridiplantae > Streptophyta > Pinopsida > Cupressales > Cupressaceae > Sequoia > Sequoia sempervirens. Next base: position 345,445,525 of record VDFB02373365.1, read on the forward strand.
ATTCTTACTCATTTTGATAGCTTATGAACATAACATGTTAACATTTTAATCATTCAAAACTTGTTCAAAAGTGAGAAATTTTGGTTCAAAAATATAATCTATTTTTCCTTTTGAATCAACCCTCATATTCATATAGATACTTATCTAAATCTGCTTTATAATTTTCAAAACTTGACTTATCGAATGTACAAACTTCATGGTGGTATATTGTTCTTAACTCATAGACACACACTTTTCAACTTCACCAGTCTGCATACTCTTATGTTCATCACTCAAAGCATTATTAAAATCAATCGGTTTCTCATTATTATACACATTACCAAAATGTTGATCAATTAGTTTATAACTAAAAGGAATATTAGATACCCACTGAAAGGAATATTAGATACCCATGTTTCAGATTTTGCATACTAAAGACTATCATCATTGTCAAAATTAATATGAATATTACACAATAACTGAGGGTTATCCATATGTGCATATTTCTAATATTCAATAGTGAACAAATTTGAAATTTGTTCACTATTTAGTAGACCATAGTCTTGATCCATTCTTTCAACCACTTCTTTCTCTCGACCTCTAGTAGCAATACATGCTTTACCAAGTTGTAATTTAGGACATACTAAGATATTACCATCATCAAAATCTAGAAACTTCATGGATTGGTTTTCATCATTGAGCTAATCATTTATATCTTTTTGAAGGTGAAGAGAAGCATTTTCATCATTATGAGTACCAATGTTGAATATTGTAGTGCTTTTAACTTCCTCCTTCTCAAGCATGCACTTATTTTTATATGATCTTTTTTATCCACACAACTGGTGGTTTCATCAACATGTTAATCCACAATTGAAGATAGCAAACCTTGCACATATTAATTACTCGTCTTCTCCCTATTATCTAGGCATGTGTAGGCCATCTACATATTCAGCATTTTGAAATCCTTAATCAGCACATTAGATCCCTCCTCAAAAGCTTTAAAATACAAATGAATGCAATTTGGTGTACTAGGTATGAAACTTTCAGGGATTAGTGCAAGAGCAGCAATAAATCTGTGACAAAAGGAAATGCTTGAATCATTATCCTGCTTCTTCAACTATTTTAACTTTGTGACAAAATTAGAGGGTTCTTTTGCAAATTATGTCCTATAAGCGTCCACTAGATTATCCCAGCAGGGAAAGGACTTCTTAGGGAAACTTAAATACCAGTCCCTAGCTCTAGCTTTAAGAGATCTAACAAAAAGCCTCATCCACATATCTTGATCTCTAAATAGATTTTCTACCATGAACCAATAGAAACTTTGGACAAATGCATCTCCTTCACACACATTGTTTCCATTAAATCTATGTATTTTCTTATTGACTCGAGATGAAATAATTTTAACCTTGTAATGAATCCATGACAAATCTTATTGATCATATAATGGGTCAAAATAATTGACAAAACGTACAACAATTTTTCTAATAGATCTAGTATGATTATCTCTTAACTAGGCTTGCATAGCCGTTAGGTTCCTTTTATTCATCTCTTTAACTCCTCTTTTGAACACAATTTTAAATTTTGGCCTTATCCTAGGCTTGTTCATACTTGAATGCGTGCACTTTTTTATATCAACATCCTGAGGATTCCTAGACTTATGAAGTTTCTTAACAAAATGTATCCAAGTTTCTAGTGGCATGTTGTAGACATGGAAAATATACCAATTGACATTGCACAACTGATTCCAACTATTAACACCATTTCATCCTAAATTATCCCTTAGTCTAACCATTTAATAAAATTCATCAATTTACCTCCCTTAATTAAATAAATCATGTATTTGATTAAGTCTCTCTATTTTGTTAATTAAATCAATCAATCTAATCTAATTATCCCTATTTATTTAAATAAATAATTTTATTTAATTAAAATCTTTAAAGTTTATCTTATTAAATTAAATAAATTCAAATCTTATTTAATTTAATCTAAATCCTTCCCTTTTAATTAAATAAATAAAAAATAATTTAATTAATTAAATATTTAAATCATTTTCCATCTCCTTTTGATTTAAATCAACCCATATATTTAAGTCAAATAGGTCACATCATCTAATCCCTCATTAAATTAATTAACTTTGATCAATTTAATCCTAATGCATGTCCCATCCTCCATTTTTTGCCACTTGCACATGAAAATAGATTTAATTCATTTATTCAATCTCTATTTATTTTCAAATTGGCAGAATAGAGGAATATTCCTCAAATTTGAATTCAAAATCTAAGTGGACTTTTTCCTTCGAACAAGGCATTTATGTCATCTTACAAGTCCTTTTGCATTGATCCAAGTGGCCATTACTCCATTTGACTCTCCCTCCACCTTGTCATTTCAACATTTTCAAATTTCAAATTTATATATGCATTTATGGGAACATTCATCAAAACTTGCACATCCTTCATCCACTCACATTTGGACAAGTGGCACCTTGCCATTGGTTGAAATTTAATTCCACATTACTCCATTTTGGGCATTTCTCCAACTTGGAATTTTATAAATAAGAGGCCTTATTCCTCATTTGATCATCCACAATTTGAGTAAACTTACTATACTCAAATATATCTTCAAGCATTTGCAAGATTCATCGATTTTATCAAATCTATAGCTAGGTTATGCATGTTTTTCATCATGGAGCACATTTGAATCTTCAACAAAGTGGATCACTCTTCATCAATCATCAACATTGCATCATAGGAGCTCAGAAAGGGCTAATTTTCACATCAAATTGACACCAATTCCCCCATGGGATCAAGAGTTTGCTTGTTTAATTAGGATTTAATCTATTTCATTGTGTTCTTCATTCTTGTTTCCTATTTCAAGCATTGAAAATGGATTTCATGGGGAACTTAGATTCTAACTTGCATTTCAATCCCTTAATGTATGTGTTTGTTGTGTTTTACAGGTTCTATATGGATCTTGGTTCACATTTTGGCAACCAGTTCAGTGGCACTTTGGGCAAGTACCTTGGTGAAAACTTGGCAAACAAGTAAGAATTTTCCATCCATCTTGGTCTCTATGACTTGCTTTAAATCATTCACTCATCCATCCATCCATCACATTTGATTACATCATATCCATCCGCATTTGCATCATAGCTTGGTCTTGTCTTCATGTCATGATCCCTCCTAGAGCTACTTAACCCACTTCAAAGGCTAGTTTGTCCTGCCTATATCGGAGTAGTTGATCACATCATGGTGGGGGAATGTTCTACATTGGATCAAATTCATGTGCATTCTTGAGGTCTTAAAATCTCAAAAAATCCCAAAACAACAAAACATCAAAAAATCCAAAAACATTAAGATCTTATCAAAATCCAAAACAGGTCAAAATTTACCAAAAAATAAAACAAAGTCGTATTTTCGAACTACATCATCTCTGAGCCTTGGAATGTAGGAAGGGTTGATATTTGATCATCTCTCAATACTTCTAGGTCAATCCTATAGGATTCCATCAAAATAAACTGACATCTCATCATGTTCATATCTTCATCTTGGAAATTAGTTAGGTCATTACTCAAACTACGTGGTCTCTACATGTTTATCATAGGAAAGGCTAATATGTCGATTAGCCCCCAAGATCCCTAAGATAGGTCTTTACACTAGTCCCTTTGTCAAAATCTTAGAAAACGCCTAAAAATAAGAAAACTTGAAAATCAAAACATTTGAAAAAGCTCAAAAATACAAAAAATATCCTCAAAACATTTCAAAAAGATCAGAAACATTGAAAAAAACCAAAAAAAATCATCCACCCCCATCTTGCTATCACCCACAATAAACATCACTAATTCTAAATCGTTGTCACCCTCAAACTTTGGTGAAACAGTCAGAAACAAGTATAGCAGTTAAAACATGAAAACCTAAGCGTTAAAGGTCTCAAGCCTAAGTCAGTCAGTAAACAAGTTGGTCAAATTTTCATATCAATAGCTTATCAGTCTTAAATCAATCGCATCATTGTCTGATAAAATCATATCCTAGGCTGAATCCTTCCTAAAATGGGCACTTTTTATTAGACCAAGCACTTTGGATAAATGAAATGATGTACCGCCATCCACTAACATGTCCTAAGATATATTGTTCCAACTATGGACATTATCTATTGGCAATAAGTTTCAATTCTCATCCTTTAAAACACATTTTCCTTTGGCTAGCGATATGAAGAACATTAGCTTGTTTGTTTGCTTGCTTTTAGCTTGTTTGATTTAGCTTGTTTGTTTACTTGCTTTTATCTTGTTTGATTTATCTTATTGCGCTCATTCCAAGGATCTCTTGATGATATCCAGAAGAAGGATTTAGAAAGATAGGAATGGGGCAACAATCATTATCTTTTGTTTGTTGTGCTTGTTGGATATTCTTGTAATATAACCTTGGTCATACGTGCTTTGTTTAGATGTAGGGAGGATGTTTTAGGTATCTTGTTTACCACATTGGAAGGCTTTCCTTCCTATGTTTTGGTCTGAGATATTTTGAGTATATGAACTGCATTTTTGAATAAGGTTTTGTAATCTAGGTGTGAACAATATTACTCCTATCTAATTGTCGAGTCAAAGTCCATCAAACTAGGTACAAAGCCATCCTAGTTCTTTATAACTTGACCCATCGTACCATGTGTGTAATCAAACATAAGGTAATTGGCCCTTTGAAAATACCAACTCCTCGGCACGTAGTCATCATCATTTGCATCGTCATATCCTATGTCTTGTTGGATCCTATCTTCCATCTTATTCTTGTATCTTTACTAACATTTCCATCCAGTTTGTGTGATATCTAAAACTATATATGAGGCTACCCATGGCTGATGACTATCTATACATCATTTAATTTGTCTACATCAAATATCTGATATTTCTAAAGAATTACTTTTTTTCCTCTAATCAGAAGAGCTAATCCTCTCACATTTTATCTCAATCTAGATTGGAAATTGACATTTCCATTCGATTTCTCGAGGGGAAAATATACAAGCGTAATCCTTCTCGATAGGACAATAGTGAGGCATCCGAACATCATGGAATTTTTTATTGTTTATCATGAAAAGATTATTCTTTGAACTAATGTAACAAGTGCATCGCTTCAAAGAGGGGAAAAATGTAGATATGGAAAATATACCAATTAACATTGCACAACTGATTCCAACTATTAACACCATTTCATCCTAAATTAGCCCTCAATCTAACCATTTAATCAAATTCATCAATTTCCCTCCCTTAATTAAATAAATCATGTATTTGATTAAGTCTCTCTTTTTTGTTAATTAAATCAATCAATCTGATCTAATTATCCTCATTTAATTAAACAAATAATTTTATTTAATTAAAATCTTTAAAGTTTATCTCATTAAACTAAATAAAATAAAACCTTATTTAATTTAATCTAACTCCTTCCCTTTCAATTAAATAAATAAAAAATATTTTATTTAATTAAATCTTTAAATCACTTTCCATCTCCTTTTGATTTAAATCAACCCATAAATTTAAGTCAAATAAGTCACATCATCTAATCCCTCATTAAGTTAATTAACTTGGATTAATTTAATCCTAATTCATGTCCCATCCTCCATGTTTTTCCATTTGCACATGAAAATAGATTTAATTCATTTATTAAATCTCTATTTATTTTCCACTTCAAGGCATAATAGAGGAATGTTCCTCAAATTTGAATTCAAAATCTAATTGGACCTTGTCCTTCCAACAAGGCATTTATGTCATCTTACAAGTTCTTTTGCATTGATCCAAGTGGCCATTACTCCATTTGAATCTCTCTTCACCTTGTCATTTCAACATTTTCAAATTTCAAATATATGCATTTATGGGCACATTCATCAAAACTTGCACATCCTCCATCCACTCACATTTGGACAAGTGGTACCTTGCCATTGATTGAAAGTTAGTCCCACATTACTCCATTTTGGGCATTTCTCCAACTTGGCATTCTATAAGTAAGAGGCCTTATTCCTCATTTGATCACCCACAATTTGAGTAAACTTACTATACTCAAATATATCTTCAAGAAATTGGAAGATTCATCCATTTTATCAAATCTATAGCTGGGTTATGTAGGCTTTTCATCATGGAGCACATTTGAATCTTCAACAAATTGGATCACTCTTCATCAATCATCAACATTGCATCATAGGAGTTGGGAAAGGGCCAATTTTCACATCAAATTGACACCAATTCCCCCATGGGATCAAGAGTTTGCTTGTTTAATTAGGATTTAATCTATTTCATTGTGTTCTTCATTATTGTTTCCTATTTTAAGCATTGAAAATGGATTTCATGGGGAACTTAGATTCTAACTTGCATTTCAATCCCCTAATGTATGCATTTGTTGTTTTTTGTAGGTTCTAGATGGATCTTGGTTCACACATGGTTATTTCTCCTTGAAAATCCATGGATATATGGAAACTCGAGTTTAACTAATTATACATAATTAAAACCATGACAGTATGAAAGATCATTGAGACAATCACCAACATGGTGGTAACTTGAACCTTAAACATGTGATAATGCAAATGAATGGTTATTCTTAAGATATACAACTTCACTTTAAGAACACTTTGAATGGAACTACAATAACTCTTAATATGATATGTTCAAGAAATTGAAATATATAGAGAGCCATGTACCTTAACCCCTCTAGTTGTTGTAACTTCATTGAATAGAGAACATTCAGGTTACAATACAAAACAATATCCCTTCATGTAATAAAAATTTGAGTAGAGTCGCCACCTCTTCAACAAGATGAAAAGTTTTCAAGCAAGACCATCTTTCATTGAGTTCTCCCAATATAGTCAGCTCATAGTATTGTGACATTGATGCTGCTACACATCAATTTGTAGGTCTGGAAATTGTTCAACTTCCAAATCCAATGTTCATTTTACTTTGACTCCATTTAAATGGTCTTCAACAATTTTTTATAAGAGATGCAAAGTTTTTCCCCAACAAAGTTTCCATTTTTGTAGGTTATCTTTTTGGAACAAAACTTAATCTCAATCCTAACCTATGAGCTTTCCACAACTCAACTATTAGCTAAGTTGAGGATTCACCACCACCTAAGGGAAATAACTAGTACTTCGCTTCTTCTCTTCAGGCTCTGTGAGACCCAGGGAGGGTAATCCCATGTATACTCATAATATCTCACTTTAGGTCAAGAGTATTTCTTCACACGGATGCACTATCTTAGAAACTTTACCTTATCAGAGAATTGGAGAGCCTTAGATAGAAGTATTACTTGTTTCTAGAAGTGCAAATACCTACTTAAAATTGGGACAATGTGGTTTAAAGCATTTATATATCATTCTTCATCTTGAATCTTAGGCCCAATTCAATACCAGCTCAGTGGAATACAAGATATGCTAATAAAACAATTTGTTCCTTGTCTAAGAGAGGAAATAGTTATGACATGTAAGAAATCATTAATACAATATTAATCAAATTTCAAAAACTAACAGACTATTAGAATGTCACTTTGTAACAACCAATTCAATGTATCTGCAAGACATCACTTCCTTATTTAATCCTATATTATTTTCTTACAAACTCATGAACTCCTTTTAGTTTTTAATTAGTTCATTAAACTAAAGTATAAAATGAATTCATATATTATGTGCAAATGACAAAAGAATAAATGAAACTACCATTGACACTTTCATTCATAACTTTGACAAAAAATATACAAGAGATCAATATTTTGAAAACTAAGCTTCTTTTCTATTTCTGATATTGCTTTGTATAACCATATTAAACATCCATATATAGTATAAGTTTCATCTTAAAAATTTTCTAATATATTTACCAGAGTATCTATTCACGTTTTTTTTTTTGGAGCATAATACCTACTGTGAATGTACTTGGACTAAAAAAAATTCAACTCTCTATCTTTCAACCATGAAATCCCCTTTATATAAGTAGGGGAGCAATAAGCAACTATGTGAATTACAATTTCATTTACATTTAAGTTCATTTCAAAACCTAATTTCAACTGACTCCTCGAAGAACTCCCTAGGTGGTTTCATAAGTAATTATTTGAGAACAGTGGAGGACAAAAAGGAAAAAAAACGTGTGTAAAACACAAGGATTCATTGTCACAAAATCCTTTTGTTTGAAAGAACAACATTTCAACCACATAATCACAAACACCTCCACATCAGCAAGGGAAAGAAAAAGACAAACCATTGACACATGAAAAAAAAAACCTCATATACAATGACCATGGCATCATCAAAAACTAAAACTAAGTAATGACCCTACTCTAAGTCATCAACATCTAAAAATGCCCAACTACTCCTAGTCCTTGTTCAAATTGGAGGTATTATCAACACATCATCATCAGAGCTATCATATGGCACCATAGAATGGATGTACTAGCCATAATCCAAGTATGTATCAACTTTAGTATCTGAAGGAGTATTAGAAAGCATAATAAGATAATTATGCTTTCCCTGGTTGGTCAAGTAGCTTTTCTCCTTCTTTTCAGCCTTCTTCATTGGAAATGATAGTTCCCTGCCTTTAAACTTAATCACTTCTTCTGGAAGGGTCCTATTCCTCAAGTGGTAAGTACTCTGCGCAATTGTCTTTTTTCTTTAAGTCTTATATCCCTCCTTTTTCCCTTTCCAATTTTAGGGTAAACCATGGTTTCTTGCTCAGTTACCTCTTTATGGCATTTAGACATACTTAACTGACTAGACTTCCTAACACATGAAGTTGCCTCACCATTTTTTCCTAGTTTTTTAGAGCTAATAAAATAATAATTAAAAGTCCTTTTGGTTCAACACCTATAAGAAAAACAACCCAATCAGAGTGATAACAACGAGTTGAAGAAATAAAAGTCCTAAGTAGACTAGAGAACTCAATTTCATACCAACCCACCTAGGATGAGAAAATTCTACCACAAATAGACAAACAACCCTTCACACTTTGCCTAACATACATTGCAAAATGCAAAGATAGTGAGAATAATCATTGATCATCCAACATTAAATAGAGATTTTGAGCATGCAAAATTAATGATGCAGAATTCCTTGTGCGAGAAAATTGGTGGCCTATAATTTTGGCTCTAAATATAGACTGTTCATCTAAGAGCAATTAAAATTTCATCTAAGGTGGCCATGAGCATCACTTTTTGACTATTATCTACTTGCTCATTGAAAACAACGATGCTACCTCAAACATTGACACTTTATTCTTTAACCTAGATTAATCATATGTGTCCTAACAATTAGCATGTATTTCCAACCTAATTTGTGCTTTTCATTAATATTGACAAAGTACATAAGGCCAATTTAGAGAGAAACTTTCTTTATAAGCTTCATCACTTCATCGCTGATTTTTCTACATGCCTAGGATGCTCATTAGCAATGAAGTTACCTATGCAAGGATGTCTTGTCCATTGGATCATCCTACCTTAAAACTTTATCAATAGTCCTCTAGTTGTCTCATTGATCCCCTTTTTGCTTAGTTCGAGATCCCTAGGATGTTGCCATGTTGCCCCTTTCATTAATGGCCATCACTTGTCGTGGATTCACTTCATCATCACTCAACTATATTAATGATGAAAAAAACCCAGTGATGGCCTTTATACCCTGATTCTATGGCTTGACTTCCAGTCACATCTATCAATTCATTGTGCATTGCCAATTCAAAATTCATGCCTAAGATCCCATTGGCGATGAGAGATATCATGGAAACACCAGATCTTGGACATGTTCACCTGCATAAAAGAAAAGGTGCCATATACATTTCCCATATTATCATATCAAATTAGCTAAAGAAAAACCCCTTTAGAAGGCATCCATAGATTATAACTAATTTAGAACCTAAGTTTTGAGATGAATCTGTGATGAGTGATAAGGCCTCTATTCATCACTAATTATCCTCATATATTGTGCAAGAAATTATTGATGAATGGTTTACAACTTTTATAGGGTTCATCACACATCGCTAATGTGATAATTACTTTTTACAACATATCCGCGATCACATGGTGCAATATTATATTGCTCATCACTAATACAAATTCTCTTTTCAATGGCCATCTACACTAATCAATAAGAACATAAGGCTAAGAACATTGCTCATCGCTATTATAACTTTAAAGGATCAAAAACCATTAGCGATGAGTGATATCAAAGGAAGACACCATTCATCGCTATTTCTAATTCAAGATGCAAGCCTAAGAATAAATCAGCAATGATCGATATAGTTACAAATGCCATCGAGATTTAAGTGAAAGCTTTAGGCACCTGCTCATAAGTTGTTAAAAGAGGGTACTTCTCTAGGGCGAGAGGAGAAAAATAGGCTCACAACATTGAATCATCTAGAACAAAGGACATAATGATAAAAAAGATCATTACCCTAACCCTATAGAAATGAGCAAATCAAACCTATTCAAGAGAAATACATGTCACATGGTGACAATCACATGATGACATAAATATGAAAATTCCCCCCCTTTTGTGACTAACAACAAACACTATACATCTAGCAACAAAATAGAATTCCAAACAACTAAAAACAAACAAAATCCTAACCCTCATATAAGCACCCTGCATTAGATGTGACAAAATTTTAGATAAAAATTTCTAGGGTTTTAATATGAGCACTGAAAATTTTTGCAAAATTTTGAAAGTGCAATCAAGATCCAAATGAAAATGATTGGTGAAAAATAGATACTCATTCAATGAAGAACAATGACTAATGGCGAACTTGGAATTATCTCTGAAACAACATATTTCCATTGAGTTAGGGCTCACACAAACCTGACAACCAGGTGGAGATGATGTCTGGTACCTGCAAACTACATCAGACAACATGGTTAAACATATCATTATAAATCAACAATCACACCGGGAAAGAGAGTCGCAACACAGTAGGGTACTCATGAGTGAGTTATGCTACACTGTCTCCTTCACCAAGACCAACATACAATACTACAACATAAACGACATTAGATACTTCATCATAAACTCAATATAAAACCAACATAGTATCAAAATAGCTAAAATGACTATCAATAGAAGATAAACAATTAGAAACATAGTAGAGAAACTAGAGGGACACTACATTACAACACTAAATTGAGGCAACATTAGGCTCATTTTAATGAAAATTATTCATTTCCAAACTAAGGAAAAATGGATACTTTTTTTGTTAGTATATTTTTCCCCACTTTAGTGAGAATATGACCCCATGTCAAAATCACACTATGTCATAACTCAATTTTATTACATATTAATCAAAAAATGTTAAATTGAAATATTGAAGAAGTTCAATATATTAAATCAAAAATTTGAAATTTTTGAAATAGATTAAAAGAAGCTGACTAATGTTGACTATGCGATATTCTTGAATTATCTTATATGTTATCAAGAATTGAATTTTATTGATGAAATTTGCAAGTGAAAGTGTGTGTAATTGCAGGGTGATAGGTTGAAGGGTGACAACACGGTTGAAGTAGGATTTTTTAGCTAGATCAAACAATAAGCTAGATGGAATCTGGGTGTACACACCACAAAATGGCATGATATCTACATTTGAATGGGAATTATATTAAGTTACTAAAATTACTTGATGATTGAAAAAATGCATTTGTGAAAAAAAATTATGTGGAACTTATATTTTAAAACAAAGTCAATCTTGATCTTGCCTTTTGAATTTAGAGGAAAATGAAAGTGAGATTTGGTATGTGAATGAATGTGTGAATTTCAATTATGTATTTTATATCATTGTTGAAATGAAAATGAAAGATCATTTTTATATAAATGATATATATGCACATGAAAACATTTATATGTGAATACAAATATATGTATATATATATGTATAAACACACACAAATACACACACACACACACACACACACACACACACACACACACACACACATATATATATATATTTGTGTATGTGTGTGTATGTATGTATGTATGTGTGTGCCTTTGTACATATATATACATATATAAAAATATATGTGTCGAGAACACAAAAAAGTGTGAAAAAATCTTAATATAATATAAAGTATGTATATATATACATGTGTATGTATATGTATTTATACATGTATATATATGATGCAGGAGCATCTAGTGGTGTGAGGGCAATCTTGCATCACCCAAAAAGATGATTTCCATTTTTTATCCTGTTTTTTACTTTATGTAGATGTTTTTGCATTTCTGGATACCCTTTTCGTCGAATAAGAGTTTCCAACTTTTAGAACTTTTTTTCTACTTTTTCTACTCAACTACTATTTTTAGTAGGTGTGAATTTGAAGACATGGGAAGATATAAATTTACGGGAAGGTTCAAGATGGAAAAATAAACACTTTGGTGAAAGAATCAGGTCAAGATCATTCACGGTTTGAAAGTTATTCAAGTTCCAGTTTCTACTTTTTTGCCCTGAAAAACCTTCCAAACTCAGTTCGAGGCACTAAACGGTTCTGGATAGGCCTAAAAATTTGTGGAAATAGCAAAGTAGATGCCATAGGCCCTACTTTGTAGAAATCCTCTTTTCGAGAGCTTTCCAAAAAGGTATTATCATTGAATATCCAACAGTCAGATTAAAAGTTATGGCTTCCGAAAGTTGGTGCATATTTTAGAAATGTGCTAACTTCAAATGTGAATTTAAATTTGAATTTCAAATTGTAATTTTTGGTGCCAAATCGCCAAAACTCATAACTCAAATTTTGTTTTTGTCTCCAAGCTGAAAAGGGGTTATTTATGGGCTAGTTTCTGATTTTTGGGTAGCTTTTTGGGGAAAAAGTTCACATGTTGTGAAAAGGGGGTTTTCTATAATTTCTATAATTTTTCTAAGACTTTTATAGTTTGCATGTATCACAGAGCTCGAGGCATTGGGATCCTCTACATGTAAGATTTTCATTATTGAATAATAAAAATTTTCCTAGTTGTGTGCATTATTTATGTGTCTCGGGTTTGCTCGCTCGTCAGGTGGTATCAGAGCAACCTTTTGTTTGACTCTTGTGCTTTCTTGTACCTTTATTTTGTGTGTGATTTCGATGTGTGTGGGTTTCAAAATAAAACCTATTCCTTGGTGTGTTTTCAAGATGAAGATAAGGAAAACACCTTGGAAGAAGGTTTGAGACCCAATAGTCAAATGACTTTGGAAAATTAGACTTCGATACAATTATTCCAATTGCTTTGTGCTGTCGGATCTAGAGACTTTTGTGGAAGCTCTGAGGAGACCTTGTCGCGAAAGAAAAGAATGGACGCCTTCCAACAAGGAAGTCGTTAAAGCTACAATTGACATTATTATTATGATTTATGATACTTTATGTTACTTTTATGTGTTAGTGTGATATTGGTGATGATGGTGTGTGTGAATGCATAGTTTAGTTGATTGCTACAATTGACATTATTATTATGATTTATGATACTTTATGTGGTGTTTAGGTTATTTGATTATGCAATGGTTTTTACTTAGTACTATATATGTCGATGTTATGATTCTATGACGATGTTAATTAGATTTAGTATTATATTATTATTCATTGATTTAGAAAATTATGTTATGATATGATCTATTAGTTTAGAAATGCAATTTTATCATTTATATTATAATTTTTAGAATAGATGTGATGAAAGGACATTGTAGCATCACACGTTTGCGAGTTCCCTACTATGCTACAATTCCTTCTCATAATGTAATGATTTGACTTTATATATATATGTACATGTATACAACTTTGTTTGGATGTAGGGATTGCAGGTACAAAAGTCTTGATTCCACCTACTTCGGCAGGACAGGGTGAGCACCAATAACCCAATGGCATAATGTTGAAACAAAGATGACAAGGAAGTCACCTCGTCCCATGTTGTCAAACTATCCCGATTGAATGGTATTGTGTGTCATTGTGTTGTCATTTCTGTATCTAATTACTATGTTTTGTGTAGTGTCTCATTCGTATGTATTTTACGTTGGAATTTTATAAGTTGTGATTTATTTAATTAAATGGTTGTAATAATTGTTTCTTATAATTTTAGATTAATTTGTATTTTAATATTTAAAATTTTTAGTTTACAAGTCATGTGTTTTAATTAAATGTTAATTAAATATTAAAATTGTATTTTGTTAATTTAATTAAATTATCTTGTTGAAGAAAATGATAAAATAAATAAATTAAATAAATTGAATTATGTGCATTGCAAGTAAAGCTTGCAAAATTTGAAATAAAGCAGAAAAGTATTGATAAAAGGAAAAATAAATAAATAAAAGAATAGAAAAGATAAAAGGACAAATCGAAATTAAATGTTGACTGAAAAGCTTGAATTAAAATAGAAAAAATATTTTAAGTGGTTTTCTTTTAAGTTTTCAAAAAAGAAAAGAGGTAGGTTTTATTTAATTGAAAATTGGTGAGTTTTCATTCATAGGAAGATTGCAACAAATTTTGCAAAAAGATAACAAAATAATTGTTCTGAATTGTTGATCTTCTGAAGTTTTTTCTACAAAGGGATTTGTCATTCTATTGTTTCATGCTTCTAGGAAGGAATTTCTAAGTAGAATATTATATTTTAATCTGAGCATGGTATTCTGTAGAGGAGATTCTAAAGAAGGAATGAAAGTTGTTCGAAGAGACTGTTGGAATCAAGCCAGCTTCATCAAAATATCAATAGCGTAGGACTCCAGGTTTTATCTACTTCTTCTCTGGTCTTCTGATTCAAAGAAAGTAGAAATATAAATAGGTTAATTGGTGAAAGAAAAAGAAAGCCTTTGAAGGTAGAAATTATTGAATAGTGAATTTGTTGAAGAAATTAATTTGGGTGGTTACGAAAATTGCTCTCCTGATGAGGGAGAAAACCCGAGACACAGAAATAATGCACACAACTATGAAAATTTATTATTATTCAATAATGAAAATATTACATGTAGAGGATCCAAAATCCTCGAGCTCTACGATACATGCAAGCTACAAAAGTTTCAGAAAAACTATAGAAAACACAAAAAATTCCCTTTTCACAGCATGCGAACTCTTTCCTCAAAAAGCTACCCAAAAATTAGAAACTAGCCCATAAATAGCCCCTTTTTGGCTTGGAACCAAAAACAACATTTGAGTTATGAGTTTTGGTGGTTTGGTGCCAAAAATTACAATTTGAAATTAAAATTTAAATTCACATTCGAAATTAGCACATTTCTAAAATATGCACCAACTTCCGGAAGCCATAACTTTTAATCCAACTGTCAGATCTTAAATGATAATACCTTTTTTGAAAGCTCTCGAAAAGAAAATTTTCTACAAAGTAGGGCCTATGGCATCTACTTTGGTGTTTCTACAAATTTTCAGGCCCATCCTGGACCATTTAATGCCTCAAACTAAGATTGAAAGGTTTTTCAGGGAAAAAATGCAGAAACTAGAACTTGAATAACTTTCAAACAGTGAATGATTTTGACCTGGTTCTTTTGCCAAAGTGTTTATTTTTCCGTCCTGAACCTTCCCATAAATTTCTTTCTTCCCACGCCTTCAAATTCACACTTGATAAAAATAACAGTTGAGCAGAAAATGTAGAAAAGCAATTCTGAAAGTTGGAAACTCTTATTCGACGAAAAAGGTATCCAAAAATGCAAGAACATCTACAAAAAATCAAACAACAGGAACAAAAATGGAAATCATCCTTTTGGGTGATGCAAGATTTTCCTCACACCACTAGATGCTTATGCATCAATATATATATATATACACACACTAAGTGAACCTGAAACCAATAAGTATTATTATCAAATGGATGAAATTCCAATGATATTATGAGGAAATCCCACAAAGTACGTGGCCTGCCATCAATAGTACAGAAAATTTTGAATTTAGATTGGGGAAACAATATCATTAATGTCCATTATCAATTTGAAAAAAGTGGAGGCATAGTAAAATATAGAGAGATATTATTTTGAAAGAAGATATTGACTAGAACCGATAGGAGATTGAGGTGGAATGAATCACTATCACAGAAAGACAAAGGGGATTCTTGGTTGTAGATGTAATTCAGTGATATTTCTTTTAAAATGTTGCTTTTCATTTGATTTACAATTTCATCTTAATTGCCATGCATCAACCAAATCATAGCATCATCAATTAGACCATCTAACTCTTATGTAACTAGACAAGTTGGATTTGTAACTCTATACTCAAATTTTCCTAGGCTTGTAAAGCTTGTGTCTTGGAAGAGTTGACTATATATATTATCTTATAATACTTAAGATCATCGATTCCTATGTTTTGGTTGCATGCATATTCTTATTTAGGTAAGCTCAACATAGGGCTATCGAGGAAACCCAATAGAATTGTGATTGGAGCATTGAAAATTTTATATTGACGCCACCCTTTATGGGGTAGGTTGAAGCTATCACAAAATGATTATGATGTAAATCCATTTTACTTTCTTATTATTGTTTCTTCAAGGGATGTCCATTTGAATCAATGCCATCTTCCTCAGTCTAGCATGAAGGTTATTTTCAATTCCTTTGTTTTGCCTCATCAATGAGGGTGACAATGGGCTCATAATGCCTAGTTTTGTATGTGGGATGTTTTACTTCTTGTAGATTGAAGATACCCTATTTATGTAGTCAAGTCCCTTAAAGGTGAGGATCGAACGATGAAATTCATTCCTTAAATTTTCTTGCATGTGTAGTATAGTGAACCATCATTCAATAGGAACGACAAACAAGTCGTCAATGGAGGTGATTGCACCCAGGCTGAGGGTGGGTGTTGTGGCTATGCCATCGACCATCCTATTTATTTAAGAAATAGTCAACAACAATGAGTTGTTTTAGAAAAATAGGTGCATAATATATGTAAACTATGAATGAGGGTTTCATCTCAAACTTTGTTAAGATTGATCTCATGAATTCAATCATTTTATCATTGTTAATTAAAAGTTAGCAAGTCATCTAGTACATCTAAATTCATTTCAAAAGTTGATAGCAATTTCATTTTAGTTATTTCTTACATGAAATTTTATATTCAAATGTTTAGAATAATTAAGCTTGGAAAATGAGGTAATGGAACTTGAAGTTGCAACTATAAATCATTGTAAATTACATTGTTTTTCATAAACTATAAATGTTTAGCTTGAAACAACATTGTATCAATGAAAATAGTGAATGTTCTATTGTACATTATAATTTTTTTCATAAACTTAACTGTTTAGCTTGAAACAAAATTATGTCATTGAAAATTTTGAATGTTCTATGGGAAGCAAAATAGTGTTTTCATAAACTATAACTATTTAGCTCGGAAAAACATTATCTCGTTGAAAACAATGAATGTTATATTGGAAATGATATTATTTTTCCATAAAATATAATTGTGAGCTTGAAATAACATTGTATTAATGTAAACAATGAATGTTCTATTGTAAATGTTGGAAAAACAAGGACAAACAACTAAGAGGGGGCTGAATTGGTTGTCACAGATTTATCAAAATTTTCAACCTTAACTTATTCTGAAATTTGATGAATTAGTATTTAACCACAACAATCAACACATTAGAGACTTAGAGAACAACAAGATTTTTGCATGGAAACCTTTTTAGTGGAGAAACAATAGTGGATGTTAGTACACAATATTATACCCTGCTAAAAGTATAATAAGAATAATATGAGGAATGCAGTTGCATTCAGGCACACTTCCTAGAACTCATAGCTCAATTACAAAGGCTCACTTCCTTATAGATAAATAGATTAGATCTATAGGGTATTCAACTTAAAGAATAGTTTCTCCACAAAGCTTGATTATAGTTCCAATTTAAGCACAAAAAACTTATTCTTCTCACTTCACACAAACTCCTCCACACACTACTCTACAATTCAATAATATGATCAATACTCACACACTTGCATTCACCTTCACTTCCACACACACACTTTTCTCCATTTTTTTCCTAAAAAAAATTCCTTATATATCCACAGCACGGATTTACATCAACAACTATGCCAACTACAAAGAAATAATACATATATATATACATGATGTCGGCCCAAATTACAAATTAAATTATAATGTGAATCAAGCTCAGTTGGCTAATATTGAGTTATGGCCCTTGGAAATCAACACCCTCGAGCATGCTAACCATTAAAATTATGATTTTCAAGGATTCACAATAAGTTACATTCACTATGTCAGCCAAGAGCATGACAACCAAACATGCAAAGGAAAAATCATCAACAATGAACACCT
This sequence comes from Sequoia sempervirens, assembly GCA_007258455.2. Lineage (NCBI taxonomy): Eukaryota > Viridiplantae > Streptophyta > Pinopsida > Cupressales > Cupressaceae > Sequoia > Sequoia sempervirens. Next base: position 345,463,731 of record VDFB02373365.1, read on the forward strand.
CGATCAACACAAACATGCCAAAAAGAGAGCATGATCTAGAAGCATCCATAAGCATTAACAACCATTAGAGAAACATCCACAACAAATAACATTGCAAAAATCACACAAAATTTACCTAGGAACTCTGTCAGAACACAATAGTTCATAGCTTCATTAAAACTTCACAAAAACCTCTAATACTTCTGGTGGATAGACTAGATATACTCAGCATTAAACCCTTTAGACCACAATGACCTTCCCTGATGCACTAGCAACCTTCAACACCTATTTTAAATTTTTTTCAATTTCCTCGACATATAAACCATTTGAAGTATAGAAGGCTAATAGTGTACCACATATTATCAACACAACCATAACATCCAACAATCTCCCTATTTGGCATTGATAGCAATACAGGATGTGAAAAAATCGTCAATACAACTCTCCATCAGCACTAACTTCCCCTTAGATTCTGACTCTACTTTTCCACAAGACTTCTTCTCCTCCTATTGGTTTCCACATGCTCTTGTCCTCTTCCCATTTTGTATTATTCATTTTTTTTCAGATGCTTCTCTCCCCCTTTGACGTCAATGGCAAACATAAGCAATATCTTTCCATATGCATGCACTAAACCACATATCTACACTTCTGACTACTCCCCCTAAGTAGAAGCCATAGAAACATCAATCTAGATCAAGATATAGCTATGATACACATAATTTGATGCATACAAATGCATCTTTAGTTCTTATCAGGAGGGGTGATTACCCCTAGCAACCCAAGAGTATCTTTTGGCTTCCTCTTCTTTGAATCAGTCTTGGAAATCAAATAATGCTCATCTACAATTCTTCTTCTAGTTTGTACACCTTTTATCTTATACCCTATAATTTGATCTTCTGAGTTATTCAACCTTACATTCCTTGGAATTTTAGGGTTCTGCCACACTTCAAGTTCTACTATTTCTTCTGTACTTCCACTTATCTCTCCATCTTGAAATTCTTGATCTACCAGAACAATTTGGACTTGGTTTAGTATCTGAACACTCTTCCCTTTGTTTTTACTATCATGCTGCTCATCAAAGTCATATCCACAATATATGAATGATCTAGGTAATTCCTCATAAACTCTGACATTTGCACTTTCCACCATCTTCCTCAGTCTTTAGTTATAACACCAGTAAGATTTTCTCTTTGTAGAGTAATCTGGAAAGATTATTTCATCACTTCTTGCATCAAATTTTCCTATATGCTCATCTCTCTTAATGTAGCACTTGCTTCCAAAAATCTTGAATTATTTTATAGTAGGCTTATTACCACACTGTCATAAGGGGTCTTACTAGAATTAATTTTGACATTTACCTAGTTCAAAGTATACACAACAATGCTTACTGCTTCTCTCCAGTAGATGTGAGGCATGTTTCCTTCTAACATCATTGTTCTAGAAGCATCCATTTTTATTTTCTTTCTCTCGGCAATTCCATTCTATGGAGCGGTTTAGGGAGCAGATAACTATCTTTTAATTCCATGCTCTTCAAAGAAAGTATTAAACTCTCGGGATGTGAATTCACCTCCTTTTTTTGACCTTAAGCATTTTATCTTTAGACGTATCTCATTTTCTTTAATGGCTTTGAAAATTTTGAACTTTTCTGATGCATCACATTTTCCTCTTAGAAAAACTACACATATCATCCTAGAATAGTCATCAATAGCCGGCATAAAATACCCATATCCTTGTAGAATTCTCACTCTGGAACGACTGCACAGATCTATATGTACAAGCTCCAATACACCATTTGCATGATTTTATTTTCTCCACAAGGAGACTCTTGTTTGTTTACCCATCTGACACTCCTTGAATATTGAATTAGTAGGCCTCACTAACTTAGGTTAATCTCTAACTACTTGAGTGGAACAAACTTTGACAGTGTTATCAAAATTCACATGACATAATATCCTATACCATAACCAGCTCTCATTTATCTGAGCAATCAAACAACTTTCATTAGAAGCACTTAAGTGAAATATTTTACCTTTTGTCTGTGTACCTAATGCAATTACATTTCTGAAACTTCCAATTATCTTACACTTTCCATTCTTGAATTGAAGATCATAACCCTTGTCCACCATTTGTCCAACACTCAACAAGTTATGCTTCAATCCTTCAACATACAGAACATTACTAGTAATATGCTTTCCACCAAGACAAATAGACCCTCTACCACAAATCACATAGGAATTGTTATCTCAAAATCTTACAACTCCAACATCATATTTCTCCAGACTCACAAATTTTCTTTTATCTCTAGTTATATGGTGTGAGCATCTGCTATCAATAACTGATTCATTTTTTTCTTCAATTTAGGCTGCAAGAGCTTTCTCATCATTTGCAGACTCATTGGATTTTGGACTATTTTCTTTAATGGAAATGAACACCCAATTATCCTCATTTCAATCATATTCTACACCTTTTTCATTTTCTTCAACAAAATAGCACTTCTTTTGAAATTTAGGTTTGTTAGGCTTAGATCTTGGAACTCTGTCAAGACACCTCAAAGCAAAATGATCAATTTTATTACATGAAATACATATAAGGGGAAAAATCCCTTGGTACTTACCTTGTCCTTAGCCTTCTATATTTATAATCAATGCTTCCAGCTCTTCTACTTCTCTTTCTTCATCTTCAAGTTGTTTCATCTCTTCCTCATATTTGAATGTCTTCCATGAAATATTTCTCGGATCATATCTTTTTTTGTTTCTACTAACTACAAAGGCCTTAAATGTAGATTCAGTATTAGGCATAGAATCACCAAATTTTTTTAACTTAGAGGCAACAAGTTTTCCAATCAACATGTCCCTTGTCACATTTGTCATTGTTCTCAACTCCTCAATGGCATGAGATTTTGATTTATATGAAGCAAGAAATGATCTGAGCACTTTTGCTACGATTTCTTGTTCATCCAGGGTACTACCGACACATCTAATACCCATAACCAGTTCATTGTGTAAAATCCCTCTACGCAAACCCGAAGGGTAAGAGCCAAAAGAGGACAAGATAATTATTATTTATTTATTTTATTTTATTTTATTTTTTATTTTTTTATAACATAAGTAATAACATACAGAAAAAGTAGTTTCCAATACAATAAATCAACAACATACATGGGAAAGCATGGTTGAACACAACCCAAAGAAGAGGACTAATCCACCCTCCAGAAAAAAAATCCAAACATGAACATATAAGCTTGAGCTCCGTAATTTCCTACTCGGAAACTTCCTGCTTCAAAAATTCTACTCTGCAACTTGCTACTCCAAAACTCCTACTCCAAAACTTTTGCAGCAACAACACAAAACAATAATAGAAAGTTGAAATGTGCCAAAACTTTTACAAATTATAGCATGATTGAAAAACATAGCCCAATCCCTCACAAAACCTTCCTATACATGCATAAATGCTCACTACACAAGAGATGGATAACAAGGATACTAAATTAATTTTGAAACCCAAATGAGATTCCTATATTCATTCAACCATTATACATCTATTGGAAAGGAAAAGACAATAATAAATAGGTGCTTGACACCCACACTAAGTCACCATATCTACACTAATCAAACATACCACTATTCTCATTATTATTTGATTACAACATCCTTCATTAGGAAGATCCAATAACAAAATTACAATTACAAGATTAGGAGTCAAGGTCCTTGAATTATAAATTTATAACCTTTTCACTAACAAGAAAGCATGAAGAGGAGACAATATATTGAAAGGAGGACAAACTTGAAGTAGATCCACCACACCAAGATCTCTGGTCCCTAATGGTGGTGTGCAATGCCACCCAACCATGTAGTACTTGCAAATCCACCTCGTCATGCTCATGGAGATAGTGACATGGCCTAGATACTCAACAAAATACATAAGCAATTCACACAAGGGAGAAGAGTATAAATCATGAAAATACATAAGTAATTTAATGCATCAATATAAAGTAAGAGAACATTCTAACACATGGAATACATTGCATACAAGCTACTCACACATGGTAATCACATGCCATACCTGTCACTCATAAGAGGATTCAATGAAATACAAGCCATTACAAATAATATACCAATCACTCATAAGAGGAATTAAATAAGAGACAATCCATTATACAAGACATGAACATAGTGATCAAACCCAACACCAAAAGATGAAGGGACATACATCTTTCAGGTGTTACTCAAAATAGGATCTAGATGCTAGAGTGCAAGAATAGGGAGAGCCCTAAAATGTGCCCAAAATAAATGAAATAAAATAAACTTGACATACTTTCATACAAAAAGAATTCTCAAATACACAAGTCCCATGCAACACACCATCCTTAGCCTGTAAGAGCACTAAAGGCATGCAGGGGTATCCAATAAACCATAAATGACTTCCACAACTCACTCTAGTACATAGTCCTAGGGTTCATCTCATTCCATATAAACAAGGAAATATAACCAAAACAATAGTGCAACTCACAATGGAATTCACATCCAAAAAACACGAGGCATTCACACCTCTTGTGGCACTATTCAAATTTTTACACTAAAATAGCAAGTCAAAAATTCAAACAAGCAAATGGATCTGAAAATATCCCATTAAAAGAATTCATATACATTTTCTATTACTCATTATTATAATATGCAATAATATTCTCAAAATTCCACTTTTAAACAAAGTCCAAATTTTCAGACATAACCAAGTTCCACCATTGAAGCCTGAAAAAGCTTGAAATTTCAAAGTCCAAAAATCAAAATTGTAAGAATACCCTTTTGATCTAAATATTCCCATCAACACACTTTTAACATTAAATCAACCATTTATTTTGAACCACCCATTTTTTGCAAATAACCAAGTTTCACCATTGATGGAGCTTGAAAAAGCTTGAAATTTCAAAATTCAAAAATAAAAAATATAAGAATACCCTTTTGATCTAAATGTTTCCAAAAACACACTTTTAACATAAAAATATAAATTTTTTCTCCAATTAAAAATTTGGCATGATAATCGCATATTTAGGAAAATTCTCAAAATTTTCACAAAATCAATTATTCTCTATCAATTTGATCCAAATAAAATTCACATAATGATTGTAACATACTACCAATTAATTTAGAATCATTTAAACTCTTTAAAATCAAGTAAATAGGAATAAATGATCAAATACCTCAATTCCCAAGCAAGAAATTCATGTGAGAAGAAGTTTGCACACATGTCACAAAAGCACATGAAATCACAGCCATTATTTCCTTTCCCCATTCCTATGCAAATGCAACTGATCCCATGAAATTTTATGCCCAATTCCTCCCACAATGAACAAATCAAATTTTTAGCAAAAGAAGGTTTTTCCCTCACATTTCTCTCCTAAAATATGCTACAACTAAATGAATTCCCTTTTCCCTTTTTTAAAAATATTTTTTCCCATTTCATTCTTTGAAAAGCCATATTAAAATTATCTTTTAACATATACTAATTTATATCATTTCCTTCTTTTCCAAAAATATAATTTTAAAAATTCAATTTATATCATAAATCATCATTCAACATTAAAATCATAATTTAGGTCTTTATAAGCACAACTTAAAATTAAATAATAAAATAATGCTTATAATTACCTAAATGAATTTAATCATGCAAGTCATGCAATTACAATCAAATAGAATACACATAAGACCAATTATCCCTTTTAAATTTGTTAAATTCCCCCATTTAATCATAAAATGCATTTTCTAAATTAAAATTTATGGAAAAATGCAATTTAACTCGAAAGCTCAGACACTCTTCACAGGGCAACCACATAAGCGATTAAGGTTTTCCGGAACATGACCAATCATGGTATTTGAGGTTTGCACTAATTAATCAAAGACAAATCATACCCAATTGGGTACAATGATAAGGGTTTAGGTCAAGGGTTGGCCAATGTGTTATCTCCTATTAACATACACACAATGCTATACCTGTGCATATACATATATACATAGCCGAAGCACATACTACATCCTGACTGTAGTTAATTACCTTATATATCAATTAATTGCATCATCATAGCTAATCATGGTACCCTTTCACTTAATCAACAATATATAATCTCATTATAATAACATTTAACATTTAATATATCAAATTAAAATCAACGTGCTATCTTACCAACCTTGGTTTAGAGAGGTGTTACACATTGACTCTTTGCATAAAGGAAAATATGTTTTCATCCTCACCCATCTCAATGTTTCATATTTCCCTTTTAAACTATGTAGCTTAGCGACCTTCACAAGAGCATCTCCTTCATATGATGTCTCGTGCTTCTTCCATATTTCATGAGTTGTCTTCAATTCCATTACATTAGTCATTTTTTAATCTATCAAAGCACACAATAGAGCCTCCTTAGCCCAGATATCATAATCTACATAAGTGCCACTTAGAGGAACAAAATACCTATTCTTTGTAATATCCTAGTAGGGTTCTCCAATGCACCACAAATGACATTCCATCATTTTCTTCAATAGAGAGTAGTTGGTTCCATCAAATATGAGACTATACTTCTTGTAAGATGCCATCTTGGATCACCTCAAGCTTTTAAACTTCTTTAAAAGGTACTATCTCTGATATGAATTGTTGGAGAAACAAGGACAAACAATTGAGAGGGGAGGTGAATCAGTTGTCAAAGATTTATCAAAATTTTCAACCTTAACTTATTCTCAAATTTGATGAATGAGCAATTAACCACAACAATCAACACATTAGAGACATAGATAACACTCATATTTTTGTGTGGAAACCCTGTTAGGGGAAAAACCACAGTGGATGTTAGTCCACAATATTATAACCTATTAAAAGTATAATAAGAATAATATGAGGAATGCACTTGCATTTAGGAACATTGCCTAGAGCCCACTACTCAATTACAAAGGAAGGCTCACTACCTTATACATATATGGATTAGATCTGTAGAGTATTGAAGTGAAAAAATAGCTTCTCCATAAAGCTTGATTACAATTCCAATTTAAGCATAGAAAACTTCTTCACACTTCTTAAAAACTCCTCCACAATCTACTCTACAATCAAAAGATATGAGCAATATTCACACACTTGCATTACCTTCACTTCCACACACAAAATTTTATCCTTTAATTTTCCCAAAAAAATTCATTAAATATCCACAACATGGATTTACATTGACAACCATGTCGACTACAAATAAATAAGACATATACATGATGTTATCCTGAATTACAAATCAAATTACAATGAAAATCAAACTCAGTTGGCCAATATTGATTTATAGCCCAAATCAATACCCTCAAGCATGCTAACCATTAAAATTGTGATTTTCAAGGATTCACAACATCTTACATTCACTATGTCAGGAAAGAAAAAGAAAACTAAAAATGCAAAAGAAAAATCATCAACCACAAACAACTCAATCAATGCAGATGTGCCACAAAGATAGAGCATGATCTAGAAGCATCCACAAGAATTAACAACCATAAGAGACACATTTGTAGCAACTAACATTGCAAGAATCATACCATCTTTACTTAGGAAATCTGTCGAACATAGCAGTTCATAGCTTCATCAAAACTTCACACAGACCTTTGAGAATTCTGACAGATAGACTAGATATACTCAAAATTAAACCCTTTAGACCCCAATGACTGAACATCAATGTATAGATCAAAGCACCTTCATGACCTTCACTGATACACTTGCAACCTGCAACACCTATTTTAACATTTTTCTCAATATCATCGACATATACAACATCTGAAGTATAGAAGTCTAATAGTGTTGACATCATTGAAAACCCCATATCAACAACACAACCACAACATCCAATAGTAAATGACATCGTTATGCTATAAAAGTGTATGTGTACCTAAAAAATAGTCTTCTTCAGAAAATTTTTAGTTAAAGCAACATTGATTAGTTGTAAATCATGAATGTTCTACATGAAACAAATTTTTTGTAACTATTTGTAACACTCCCCCAACAAGGAACCCCAGAGGACAACAATGAACTAGGTCAAATTAATGGAACAATTTTTTTTTAACAAATAACTGTAGAATGCAAAACATTTCATGATAAACTAATTCTTAGTCCGAGCTAAGGTTTCTTGATTGTGCTACTCACAATCAAGATTACTAGAAACATTTAATTAGTCATAAAAGATACATGATCAATATAACATGCAAGGTTCATTTTAAAACACCAAATTAAATTCTCCTTTATTACTCACATTCATAATGTGACAACTAATAATTAAACATTAAAATCATTTTCTAGCTAAGTATCATATGAATGTTGCATTGCTTTATAGTTCTCTTTACTAGAAGGAATCATCAATAATTTTTACATCATTATAATAGTTACAACAATGCTTCCCTTAGTAAATGTTGGAAGATTACATTAGATTATATTAAGAGATAAAAATGGAGATACAATCCATTATATAATACATGATAGGAGTTCTTCTTAAATAGGAATAGGAAGTGGAGACAACAATGTAATTATCATTCTCCACACACATGAACATGTAGCAAGTATTCTAAATGGAGAAAAAGCACTGAACTTCCCACCATGTGGAACCCTGGGTTCCACCCCCTATGCTAGGAGATCACATAAGTTCCCACATCCAATAGGCCATTAGGAAAGAAATAGGCTAGCATAATTAAGGGTTATACATGACTCCAACACAACATTGCTAACAACACTAATATTCTCAACACTTACAACACTTCCAAAGGCACATACACAACAAAAAGAGAAATTACAACTAGGGAATGCTAGATTGCAATAAGGAGTTTCATCGCATGGTACTACAATGGGTTGTCTTGGTAGTCTCTCAGTACACCCTGACCACCATCTATGGTTGTCCTTGTAACCTCTCACTAAGTACCAAGCCCATAGGGTGACACACGTGGAACTAACATTCCTTTTGTGAGGACAAGGAATTTTATCTTTCCAATTACACCTTCTCAACCCATTCTTAGCCTAAATGAGCACTACAAGAAATGGGTGAGCAATCCATTATCTTGCTTAATGTGAATTCTACCCATCCCTCTAATTGATTATTAAGGTTATCACTAGATTAAGAAACCCTCCAATGGGTTGTCCTAGACAACACTTTAGGTTTTGACCCCCATTGAAAGCCACTCCCCCTACTTGCAACTAGAAAACCCTACAAAAGCAAGGAATTGCCCATCTTGCACACCTATCATAATCACATGAATCCATACATAGATAGAAGGAAACAACCTTGTGGATTATGTTCATACAATGCACAGGACCAACAAGGAAAGCCACCTCAAAGGGTAAACAATCCTAAGGACCATTCATACAAATATACCCCCTCCTAGGCCTCTATAAAGAAACATACTAAACAAATATCCCAATGGCACATACTTTACATAGATGAAACCCATCGATAAAAATTACATAATCAATTAATCTAATAATCAAGACACATTGTATAATACATACAATTAAGCATACCATTATAACCATGAAAACATTTCCTTAAATAAGGCATTATTTATACTTTCTTATTACTCATTTTAATTTAACCACTTAGTTCAATTAATAGGTTATTTACCATAATAATTATATTTGAGAAAACTATAAATTTTTATTTCCAATTAATTAATTTAAATTTAAATTTTACTAATCAACTATTAAGTAATTATAAAAATAATCAATATTCACCTACTTAAATAATTAGCAAAGAGTAATCTAAATTCCTGACCTTCAATCTAAATCATTTGAATTAATTAAACTATTCTTAATATTTTACCCTAACATAATAATACATTCGCTTAAGATTATAATTACATTCACCACTTTACCTAATTAACTTTATCCTTTAACCTTTAAGTAAACAAGGCTATGTACCTATAATTTTTTTTGTCTAATTTAACAAACCCTAACTCTCAATTATTTATATCCAGAATAAATCAATTCACTTTAAGTAAACACACAATCCAGTTATCTGTAACAAATTAAATACTCATTTTAATAATCATTACCTATTTCCTTTATCTATAACAAATTAAATGCTCAATTTAATAGTAACTACCCAATTAAAATCATTTCTTAAATAACTTTATTTTTATTTTTTCATTATTATATAATCAATCACGTATGCAAAAAACATCCCTTGTTGATTACCATAATATAACACACACACACACACATATATACACATATATACATATGCATATATCATATTATGATAGCAAAATGCCAATTATAATAAAAAATATCAAATTTTTTAACCGCATGAGGTTTAGAAAGAATGTTGCAAGCAATGGAAAATGCAACCTTGGGTAGGGTACATGGCTTGCCCAGCCAAGGCTGGGATGTTTATTGGGCATGCCCTTGGTCATGGGGAATCCCGACACAGGATCATGCTTAATGCACAGGACATGCTTGTTGAGGAGGCCAATGGTCAGGTGGGGAGGGGGGTAGCTCCATTACGAAGCCCCCAAAACACATCCAAAAAAGAAGGAATCAATAAAATAATTTAAACATTGTGTCCAACATGTGTTTCGACCATTGTCACTTGTATAATATATATATATATATATATATATATATATTATACAAGTGACAATGGTTGAAACACATGTTGGACATAATGTTTAAATACATATATACATTTGAATACTTACATATATATATATATATATATATATATATATATGTAAATATGTAAGTATTCAAATGCAATTTCCTAATTGTTTTATTCTTGAATAAATAAATAATGTCTCATTTCAAGGTAGAATAAATTAGTCAAATATTTTTTTTCAGAAAGCAGAGAGAAGCAATATACTCAAATCAGCAATGCAAATAAAAAAAATCAAAATCCAACCTTGATCTAGCACTTGGTAGCGATGGGAAATTGTTGTTGAGCCCCAACTTTCATTGAAATTTCAACTTATTTGAAACCACAATCCAATATTTTGAAAATTCCATTCCAACATAAACAACCATAAAGGAAAGAAATCTACAAATTGTTCTCTTCCCCCCAAAAGAACTGAATGAAATCCCCCAAAACCAAAATATTTATGGGAAGATAAAACAATATCCTTTGTATAGGAATTCCAACTATCCCAACCAACTATAGAACAAATTATCGTTAGTTTGTAATTTATTAAATTTTCTTCCCAACACAAACACAATAATTAATTTTAAATTAGTTAAAAACATTTCATTTAAAAATAATAACAATGGAATATGATATAATATTTTATTTATTTACCATATTATTATCATTTATTAATCATAAAATTACATTAAAAAAATTATTTTATTATTAACTAAGATTATATATTTATATATTTATTTATCAAAGTATGGGTATGTGTAGGACCATCATGGAAAAAAATAACCCTTAAGTGGCAAAAAAATCAGAAAAATCAGAGTTAGGCAACTTGACATAAAAATTTGAATAAGTTATCTATATTATTTCAAAAATATGTAAGAATAGAACCTATAGAAAATTGAATGTAGTTTATAAACTACTAGTTTTTTTTTTTTTTTAAATCTATTTGGTGAAAATTTGAAATTTCAATGTTGTAGTACTTAAATTTTAGGGAAAAAATAAGAAGTAGGTGTCTATCTGACCACCCTAACCACAATAAAATGATGATTTTTTTTATAAGACTTTAGACTTAAGTAGATGACTCATGTCGAGATGTGATGCATATTTTATTTTTCCATGTAAATAATTAATTATGATTTTTTTATTAAAACTTTTAAAAAATATAAAACTCATATGTCTGACCACCTTAACTTGGTCAAAACTGCATGAAATTCATTTTTTATTTTTTTAATGGACTATAATATATGAAGCATAGAATATGATCCATGTTTTGGATTTTAAAAATGTGACATCGTTTGAAAGTTGTAGATGTTTTTCAATCAACCTATCAATTAGGACTTTAGTCATAATTCAAATAGAAAATGAATAATAATTATTTATTAAATTCAAATTAAACCATAATTTATATTGGTAGAAAGTTGAGAATATCCTTTAAAAACCCTTTTCATTTCATCAATTTTGGGTTTAAAAAAAGTTTTCAGCCACATACCCTACAAACACCTATCATATCGCCACTTTTTGACCCATCATGATCCTGCACATACCCATATACCTTTTACTTATCAATTTATTTTAATGCAGAAGATAACCAAATTCTCAAAATAATTACTTGACCACTATTTAGGGTTGAAAAGAAAACCTCAAGCAACCTTTACTGACCAAACTAGCAATACTGACAATATTAACGAGGTGCCAAACTAGATGCTCATCCTCTTCAAGGATGATGGCTAGGGTAGAGGATAAAGTTTTATCTCCAATCAACTAACCCATTAGGTTCCACACATGTTCAGGCCTTCCAATTCAAGTGGAGTTGATGCCTGCTACCTACAACTTGCAACACACAAAATGGTTGTGCATATACATGTAAGCAAACACATTGTGAAAGGGAATCACAACATCACAGGGTGCTCAATGAGTGATGTGACACTATCCCTTTAACTCAATCACATCAATAAAACAACACCTAGTAATTCAATCAACTCATAAACAATCAACTACATAGAAATCAAAATAAGATTAATCACATGATAATCACATAACAATCATGATAAGACAATCACATAACAGACATGATAAAATAATCACATAATGTTGATGATAGGGTTAGTCCTCATAGTCAATCAGATCTCTATACTCACCTAAATAAAACCATATACTAATAATAACATGTAAAACATCTCTATTTGGGGTTAAACCAAATAGAAACTCTTCTTTCCCTCTAGTGCAAAATATCTCTATTCCTGAGAAAGGTAAGTTTGCAATTTCTCTGCTAGATTTGTTAATTGATCATAACATTTCTTTAATGGAAAGAACCCTGGTGGGTAAATTTATGGGCCCTAGACCAAACATTGAAGTGGTTAGGGAGTTTGTCACAAAAAAAGGAGAAATTATGGAAAAGTTTCAGTGGTGGCACTCCCAAAGATTTTTTTTGTGTTTGAATTCACCTACAGGGAGGACATCTTGGCTGTAAGAAGTGGCAATCCATGAGTAATAGGGAAATATTCATTGGCTCTTAAAAATTCGTCTTCAAATATAGACCTTTTGGATTCTATTTTTGAGAATATCCTAATGTGGGTCAGACTCTTGTGTCTCCCCCTGGAGTACTGGAATGAAGATGTCTTTTATGGAATTGCGAACTCTTTTGGAGAGCTTCTTTCTATTGAATCTATGATAGCTGCTAGAAAGAGGTTGGTATTTGCAAGAATATGTGTGGGGTCTCTCAGAACTCTGACCTTCCTTCATTATTCAAGATTATTTTGAAGTTGAGCTCCTGTTCGTAGGCTATTGAGTTTGAAACTATCCCTTTTGCTTGTTTCAAATGTAGAAAATCTGTGCATTGGGCTAAGAAATGTCCTTTAAATACCATCAAAGAAAAGGAGAAGCCAATTGGAACTTCAAAGCCAGTTGGAACTTCAAAATCTGTATGGAGAAAGAAATCAGAAGGGGAAATCCTAGAGAATAAAGAGTCTAATGATCAAGGCATATCAAAAGAGGTTGGGTGTGATATGGGAAGTAAGTGTGTGGTTCCACAGGAACTCCAACATAAGGATTTTGAGGACACCTTGACAACTAAGGAAAAATAAGCAAGTGCAGGGCAGGTGGTTTGTGAAGAAAAGTAGAGTCAGGATGTTGGTCCTTTATTCCAAGAGATGAGACCAGCTGAGAATATAATAGGGATTATGGGCTTGGAGGTCATACCTATCTAGGGTCTATCCTTAGAGTTTAATATCCCTCTTCTGATTCCTTCCTCTGAAGGTTTCGTTGCTTTGGGCATAGATCCATTTATGGATTCTAATTCCTCAGAAATAGTAAAGGAATCTTATGATAATCAAGACCAAAATACTAATCTTTCTAGTGAATATTAAACCTTTCATTTGAATGGCATCATGGACACATTACCCTAGGAGCAAAGACTTCTAATTGATAAGGAATAGGAATCTAGAAAAGAGACGGAAAGTCAAGAAGATATTGATAGAGAGGAGGTTTTATCCAAGAAAAAGAAGAAAAAATACAAACAATGGAAGACTCCAAGTGGTATCTCAACTAGTTCAAAAGCCAAGGTAGACTGTGGAGGAACAAAGAACTCTCATGGAAAAAGATATACTAAATGGACAAGAGAGCATAACAGTTTTCAAGATATTGTGGATGGCTTTCAAAAAACCATCCCAAAGTGCCTCCACTCCCCTATTAAATCATAAAGATCATGTCATGGAATATCAGGGGACTTAATAATCCCCATAAGTAGGATGTACTGTGTAATTTTGTTAGAGATCATAAGCTAGATATTCTCCTTATTCAGGAAACTAAAATGTCAAAGGAAAAAGTGGAAAAGATGAAACTGTTTTAGTACTATAGTATACATGGAAATAACTAAAAGGGTACTTCAGGAGGTATTGCCACTTTCTAGAATAGTCACATAATAAAAGGGGAACTGATTTTGGAAGGATTGAACCATATTGCAACCAGATTCGCCCATATTAGGGATAATTTTAGGTGGATTCAATCAAATATCTATGCTCCCAATGGAAAAGGTATCAGAAAAGCTTTCTAGTTGGAGTTGGCCACTTTCTGAAGGATTTTTAATAGCAATTCTTGGGTAGTCATGGGAGACTTTAATACTCCCTTACTAAATGAAGAAAAATTTGGAGGATCCTAGATAAATGGGAAACTAAGGAGGATCTTCAAAAATTTATCAATAATTAGGCATTGTTTGATTTGGATTTGCAGGGTGCTTCCTATACCTAGTCAAATCGCAGAAAGGGTATGGATCTAATCCAGGTTAAATTAGATAGAAATTTAATGTCTAATAAATGGTTCTTAAACTATTATTGTTCTCTTAAAGCCCTTTCTAGGATTGGCTCTGACCATTTCCCCATAAGTTTTGTTGCAACTACTTTAAAAATAAAGAAAAATATCCCCTTCAGAGTTGAAAAAATGTGGCTTTCCCATCCTCTTTTTAAAGAGGAAATTTGGAAATGGTGGAATATTAATATCTCTAGAATAGCTATGTTTAGAGTGGCTAAAAAATTAAGGGAAGTTAAATTAAATTTTAAAAAAGGGAAAAAAGAGTCCTTTGGAAACATTTTTAGGATAAAATCTGATCTTCAGATGGAGTTGGAGGAGATCCAATATAAAATGTAGAAGGAAGGATATTTGAATGATATTAAGGAAAAAGAGAATGAGCTCCTTATTAAGATGCATGACATCATTTCAAAAGAAGAGGAATTATGGAGACAAAGATCTAGAACTTTATGGTTATTTGCTGGTGACAAAAATACTAGGTACTTTCACTTATCTGTCTCAAAACATAGGGTGGTTAACAAAATATCTCATATTGAAGTTGATGGTAACATGTATGAGGAGGAGGAGGATATTATAAGGCATGTTGTTACCTTCTTCAAAAATATTCTTTTTGAGAATGAGAAAAATAACCCAAATGATTAGGATCATTTGATAGAGGCTATACCTAATGTTATCAATTAGGAAGATAACTCTATGTTGATTGCTATTCCATCTAGTGAGGAAATTAGGAAGGCTATTTTTTCCTTTGAAGGGAGTAAAGTTCCAGGTCTTGATGGGTTCCCTATGTTCTTCTTTCAATGGTTCTGGGAGATTGTTGGAGAGGATGTGGTGAATGTTGTAAAATAATTTTTTGGATCCAGAAGTCTCCTAAAATAGTTGAATTCTAATTTTCTGGTAATTATTCCTACGAAGCTTGGAGTGGTGGACTTTGATGGTTTTAGGCCCATTAGCCTTTGTAACTCTATCTATAAAATCATCTTGAAGGTATTGAATTCTAGACTTTTAATTCTTTTTCCAACTCTGATTTCTCCTCAACATAATGGATTTTTCCCTAGAAGATAGATCCTTGATTCAATAATTGTAGTACATGAGAATATCCATTCCATGGTTGAATCAAAGACTGAAGGTTTCCTCTTAAAGCTTGATATCTCAAAATCCTATGATAGAGTCAACTGGAAATTCTTGTTTAAAATTTTAATGGTGTTTGGGCTCAACAACAGGGTTCTTCAGTTGGTGGAGCAACTTGTGTCTGTGACTTCTATCTCTGTTATGGTTAATGGATCTCCCTTCATTTTATTTAAAAGCTCCAAAAGCCTATGACAAGGAGATCCTATCTCTCCTATTTTATTTACTATTATGGCTGAAAGTCTTGGAAGAAATTTGAAAAGGTTGATTGATCAAAGATCCCTTGTTGGTCTTAAACCATCCTCTAGCAATTTGATATGTTCTCATCAACAATTTGTTGATGATACTATGCTCTTGGGAAAATCTATTGTTTCAGAGGGAAATACTTCAAAATCTTTGCTGGATGCATATGGGAGGGTGTTTGGCTAGTTGATTAATAAACAAAAGAAATCTCTTCTTCTTTAATACTCTTGAACACAAACAAAATAAATTTTCTAGAATCCTAGGTTGTAGGATGGAATCTTTACCTGCCACCTATTTAGGCTTACCTTTAAGCCTTAAACCCCTAGAGTCCTTTTAGATTTCATTGGTTGAAAGGTTTAGTAATAATCTTGCTAGATGGAAAGGAGCTTTTCTAAGTCAAGCAGGTAAATTACAACTCCTCAAAGCTACTCTTCAGAATTTGCTGATTTATGCTTTAATCCTTTTTAAAATAGTAGCCAAGTTTGCAGATGCCATTGAAAAGATTCAAAAAATATTTCTTTTTTCGAGTGTTGAAGAAAGAAAAATATTTCCTCTAATACGATGGGATATGGTGTGTAGACCTAAAAAGGCCAATGGTTTAGGTCTTAGAAAAATCATAATGGTTAACAAGATTCTTCTTGCTAAAAAAATTTGGAGGCTATTTTCATCCTTAGGCGAGTGGACTAATATCCTAACAAGCAAATATTTTGAGAATAATAGGTCTCTTAAAATCATGATAGATTCCCATTTTCTACCCAGAGGCTCAACCTGCTGGAATAACATAATTATAGGTAGAAAATTTGTTGAAATAGGAGTGGGCTGGCAAGTCAAGAGTGGAAACCAAACAAGATTCTGGGAGGATAGATTGTTGTTTACTGAACCCCTTATTGAAATTGAACCTTTTCGCTAGTGGGCTGAGATTTGTAAAGCTCTATTTGGTTTGAATGTTAAAGATTTTTGGGTGAATGGAAAATGGGTGGATCTGCGTCTTATTAGTCAGGCTCTGGCTCTTTTTCATTCATCCTTGTTGGCTGTCAGACTTTTCCATGATTAGATGGAAGATCATCTTGTTTGGAAAGATGAACCCTCAGGTAACTATTCTGTTTTGTTGGATTTTTCCAAGCTATCTTCTACCTAGATTCCTCCTCCCTTCTAGTTGAATGCTTGGTTCAAACACCTGGTACCTAAATTTAACATCTTCTAGATCCTACTTCAAAAAAAAGTGCTCATAGTTGATAATCTTTGCAAGCAAGGCTTTCAAATACCCAATAGATGTTATCTCTACAAGATGGAATTAGAGTTTGTCTATCATTTGTTTCTTCATTGTCCTTTTGCTACCTCGATTTCAAAAAAAATCCTATGTTATTGGAAATTATCTTGGGTGTTCCCCTTGTCAATAATAGATTTCTTCATCCAATGGAAAGCCCCTACTCACAACCCAACACTTTGGAAACTATGGGATTTTTCCTTCCCTCATGTTGCTTTGGGTCTATGGAAAGAACAAAACAATATAATTTATAGAGATAAAGAATCTTCGGTGGCCATTGTGTTTGATAAAATAATTAGATTAATGAAAGAAAATTTCAATGCTATCCCCTGAAAGGTTTGTAACACCAAGAAAGTGGCTTGTTCCTCCTATGATCTTACGATTGCTAAGGAATGGAATATTAGTTTTGATATTTAATGTGCTCCTAAACATGCTAAGAATGACAGGGTGGGTGTCTATTGAACTTTTTTGCCTAACAGCTGGATCAAAAACAACTTTGATGAGGTGGCTAAAGGTAATCCTAGGGTGGCGGGATGTGGTGGTGTTATAATGGATTATTTTTGCAAATTTCTTGGTGTAATTTCCACACCCCTTGGTTCTCAAACCTATCACTTAGCTAAGGCTACTGGAGCTTTTCATGTTATAAATTTGGCTCATAGTTTGAATTTTAAAAACCTTTGGCTTGAAGGGGACTCAAAAAATATTATTGAATTTCTTCAAGGTAGGTCCCCCCTCATGGACCATAAAGTCTTGGATTGATGTGCTATTTTGACCTTAGCTAAGTTTTATAATATAAAGATATCCCATGCCTATAGAGAAGCCAATGATGTGGCAGATTTTTTTGCGAATGAAGGGGTTAAAAGCAAAGGATAGTCCATGTGGTTGGACATTAGTTATTTAGGTGCTAATTTCCAAGCCTTATTGAACTATGATGTGTCACATGAGAAAGACGTGTGTCATCTCATTAATGATGATAGAATGGGGTAAGTACATCAATATCATTAGATTGCATGGGGCCGAGCTAATTTTTTTATCTTGTAAGCTTTCTTGGAATGCTTTGTGGGCTCATAGGTTTGGTGGGACCATTTTGAGTCAAAAAATTTTCTCTGTCTGCATTACTATGCTTGCTAAAATGGGAGGAGATAGAAAAAGACTTGAGCCGGATAGCTTTGAGATGCACACAAGAAACACTAAAGCGCGTAACAAAGATAAAAGTGGGGGTTTACTCCCCTTTCTAGAAAAAATCCATGGGTCTAATAAGGAAGCTACTGAGCATTTTGAGAGGAATTGGGACAAAGGGGAAATAACCCTTTGGTAGGAAAGTCAAGCTCAATGAAAATCTCATTGCTGAAGTGACTGGTATGTCCATTGAAGGACACAAATTTTTCCAAGACAGGATTTTCCCTATTGAAGCGATGGTCTAATTTTCAAAGAAAGACAAGGAAAAATTGAAACTGGTGAAAGTTTCCAATAGTTACTTTGAGGCTAACACCATTAAGGCTCTCTGGAGAAAATTTCTTTGCATCATCATGGAGTATATCACCCTGGATGGTCATTTCACTAGGGTCTATATCTATCATTTTTCCTTGCTCAACCATTTTTGCTATAAGCTCAAGGTTTATCTCCCCTACTATATTCTCTGTTCCTTAAGAAAGAGTCTCAAAGACCATAAAAAAATCCAAAAAGATATCATATTTTACATAATGGTTTGATTAGGTTAATTTTTGAACATTTTAAAAATATGTCGGCCCTTGCTAATTTGGATGCCCCTCCTAAGTCTGCTCGGAGGATGACAAAGAACCTAGTTGTTCAGGGAATAAACCCAATTTGAGTCCGGTGAGGATGGTCCTGAGTCCACCCTCTGTCTAAACGGGCAAGAAAACCCAAATCCATAATCCCCAGTCTGTTAAAACTTTCCCTACTTCTATACCTAGGAGCTCTACCCCTAAAGCCAAAGGTGCTAGAAAGAATCTACCTATTAAAAACCTTCTTTCATATCATGAAGATTCTTCTAATTTTGAGGATTCTAACACTAATAATAATTCGTCCTTTATTGTCCCGTTGGTGGAGAGAGATGTTAGAGCAGGGTCCCCTTGAGCCTCTGACCCTACTAAAAGTTGCTTCAATCTAGATAGGGAACCCTC
The DNA here is from genome assembly GCA_007258455.2 of Sequoia sempervirens. Lineage (NCBI taxonomy): Eukaryota > Viridiplantae > Streptophyta > Pinopsida > Cupressales > Cupressaceae > Sequoia > Sequoia sempervirens. The sequence continues at coordinate 345,483,418 of VDFB02373365.1, forward strand.
TGTTGATTTCCTAGGTATAACTAGGAATAATGTTGTGGACCATTTCAGAATGTCAAAATGGGTCTTTCATGAAATTAGTGACCTAAAAATAAAAAACTGGTCCCTTCAGAGTAAATTGGAAGAAATGGGAGCTGAGGTTTTTTTGTTATGCAAGAAGGATGTAGAGCATAAAGAATACATTGCTAGTAAAGAGATCCAAGAAAAGGCAGGTAAGGACAGAAGGATTGAAATTGACTTGGAAAAAATAAAAAATACTATATGAAGATAATTACTGAACAGAACAATAGGATGGCGAGACATAATTCCATCATTATCAATGTCATGACTGAAAAATTGGATAAATCTCAACATGGGTCCTTGGTTGTTGATTTCGAAGAGGCAAAAGATAAAAATCAAGAAGAGGACATTGGGATTTCAAAGAGAACAAGGGCTAATCTGAAAAGGAAGGTACCCCCCATGCCATAGATGATTCAAACTTTTAAGAAGGGTTTCCAAGATATGCAGGACCTGGAGATAGAGACTGAGTCTGTTATGAAGATTCTGGGTTAGTTTTTGTTGCTGGTTTGGCTTGCCTTTCGGCTCATTTTTTGATTGACCTTCCTGGCCTTTTTTGGTTGGTTGCCGCTTTACCTGGTTTTTTCTATTTTTGCAACCTGTTTATTCCATTGGACATTTTTGTCCTTCACTTTATTTTGTTGTAAACTTGGTGGTTTCGGGTACCTATAAAACCCATTTTTTCCTTTATCAAAAACATGTGCATAAAACCTCAAGTAACACAAGTACCATCAATGAAATCATCATAAAAATGAATCAAACATCATATAATGTATCATAATATCTAATCACAAAACCCATCAACTGTGAGTCTATTTGAGAATTATTATGAAAGGCATTATACTATTAGTTGGAAATAGTATTGTTTTATTAAAACAATGAATGTTCATATGTAAACAACAATGCTAGAATATCACAAATTTTTTGAACACAAAACAACCAATAGTATGTGAGAAACTGTTAATACATATTTAATTAGGATTCTTTATTTTTATGAAGTTCTGATTAAATAGACATAAAAAAATTTGAAATATTTATTAATGATTGCAATATGATTTAATTGTTTATTTCAGAATGTATGTGCAAATCAATAACTTATGTAAGCACATATACATGTTTATGCACATATACTTTGTTTATGTACATACACATATTTGTGGCATACCTTCTTTTGTTTTCTTTTGCTTAATTTATTTTTAAATGGATAATGCTTTATGTTGAAAGTAAACATGGGTCATGTGAATGATATGACAGAATAATGTAATGTATCGTTCCATTTGAATCATGAATATGATTTTCTACTTTTGTATACATATGTGAAGCATATACTTTTACTTGAATAGAATGGTGATACCTAAGTAGACTAGAGCACCTCAGGGTTGATTCTACTAGAGGATAGATAGATGTTATGAAATGTTTTTTTTGTAGATAGTTACCTTCTAGGACGGGTGTCAAAATGGAGTTCAAAGAGTATAGGTTTGCTTTACCAAAACCTATTGTTTTTTATGGAAACATAGATTTTTTTCTTGGCTAAGTGCCTCAATATCTTTCATTTTGTATGTATGAGCTTTGTGATATCACTCTCTACCATTCCTTTCATACATCTTGCAATTTATTTTCTAACTTGTAGATAGAAATTGCATGTTGATGTATGGGCATGCACCAGATTCCACCTTGTAGATTGTTCTCTTGCTAAAAATTTTGTGCTTGAAGGTCAATTATTCTTCAAGTTAGAAGAATTTATGGGAAGTGTAAGCTTCATGGTTGGGCGGTAAAGTACTTTAACCATGTTCTCATCCAACAGTGGAGGTGAGCATCAAGAAGAACCTTAGATGTACACAAGACTATTCAGTCTATTATATAACCTTCATATAATACTTGGTGTACTTGATGTAAATTTATACAATGTAATGACTTTGTAGCTTTATGAGCTAAGTTAAACCTAATATTGTAACTTGACCTCTAAATTTAATATACAAATATTTGACTCATTTTAAATGGACATATTTTGCTACGATTGACTATAGCTACCTAGTTATGTCTTTCTAATTTGAATACATTCATCTTTCAGTTACAATAATATTATTGAATTAATAGTTTAGGTTGGGTTATTACATTTGGTATCAGAGCTTTGGGTTACACTCTATGCCTTTTGAGCCTACCATAGTTTTGACTAGGGTTAGCTAACCCTTGACCAAAATTTAGTTGTTTTGAGAATTGATCGAACATAGATTGAATGCATGTATGGGAAGGTCAAAGGAGGGACAATTAAGAAAAGAAAACTATTAGAACCTCACATAAGAATGACACAAAGGAAGAAAAATCTAAGATGAAGGTTCAACCTAAAATTCTCGATGATGAAACTCTAGCTCTAGCCTTTACATGAATTAAGGTACAAAGAGGATTGAAGATTGAGGAGAAGTGAACACCTAAGATCAAAAAGCTTTTTGCAATCTAGGACTAGCCTCCAGGATGTGGAACCTATTTACCCTTGTTGAATAAAGAGGGAAAGGAGAGCATGTGTGCTCAACCATCCTCTTCTTTTAACCTTGATACAAATTTAGATGAGGACCCAAAGGAATGTCCTGTTTCTGATGACAAGTAATCAAAATAATGTATCTAGAAGCCTTTTGTAAATAAGGGTCTATTAATGCATCTTTAATATAAATAAAATTAGATAATATTTTGGTGTGTTCAATGATGAACTCCAAAAATATGTTTATTTTAAATGAATGTGTATTTATTCTATGAGTAAGGGGTGTATACATGTGTAAATTATGTAAAAGTTTATTTGTAGAACCCATTTTTGAGAAGGAATAAACATGAATGCATTGTAGGTTAAGTTTGAGTCAAGATGGTGACCACTAGGCAAGAGGTGGATGGTAGTCACCTCAACAATAGAACTAACAAGAGGTAGGAATAGATTTTGGAGCTTATAAATCAACAAGAGTCTTGGATGGATCACATAGAGCAAGAAGTTCGAGTGGGACGTGAGGACTAGGACTGCAAGAATGTAGAAGTCAATCAAGGAGATGACGGTCTAGCGAAAGTTCCATGAGGATGAATTGAGGATGAGCTTGGAATGGATCTCAAAAGAGTAGCACTTTCAAAGTTTGATGGTAAGGCTATTGGAGTAGAAGGAGAGGCTTGGATTATACAGATGGAAAAATATTGTGGGATCTATAACGTTTTTGTTTAGACTAAAGTGGCATGGGCTACATATCAGCTCTAAGATGAAGCAATAACTTGGTGGGATAACATGAAGTTATAAAGGAATATTCAACTTGCTAAAATCACTTGGGAATTGTTCCTCCAATCTTTCAAGAAGAGATGGTTATAGTAGCTTTTCTTTGACAAGAAAGTGATGAGATTTCAAATTTTAACCCAAGGGAAAATGATTGTGATAAAGTATTGGGAAAAGTTCACCAACCTATTGAAATATGTGCCTTAGTATCAGGGAGATGAACATTTTCATATTTAAAAATTCATAATGGGATTGAGACCCCACATAGGAGTTGAAATGGATATGCATGACCCTCTTACCGTGAATGAAGTCTTCCAAAAAGAAACCAAACAATAATAGAAACTACAATAGTTATCCAACCTCCATAATGATTCAAATCCTAAGTTGCAATACAAGAAAAAGGAATTCCATAAAGGAGACAAGAGCCATTAGATTCATAATCTTAAGAGGGAAAGCGAGTCATAGGAGAAGGGTGAAGATGTTAATGGTCAAAAGAACAATAAGGAAAATAAATAAAAGGGTAAAGATGATCAAAAGAAGAATGGCTTTAGAGAGGACAAGTTGAGAGGTCACAAAGGGCCTTGTGATGGATGATATACTTGTGGAGGTGATCATTATGCCTCAAATTGTTCCCAGTGGTCAAAGTCACATAAGGAAGCAAGCTATCAACAAAATTAGCATCACCAAATCCATGTTGTAGTGGATAACAAATAGGTAGAGTATTGGTCTTCACCAATTCAGCTGATTGGTAAGAGATCTATGACCAATTTGTCTCCATTTTGATTGATACTAGAGCTACTAAATTTTTTATGGATCCTAGAATATTATCCAAGATACCTATTAGACCTAGATACATGGAAAAATCATAGATAGTATAGTATGGTAATCAAGCAAAGTGAAGGGTAGATACCTATCTCTTTTGTAATGAGTTAGAGCTTCCAACCTTTCAAACTCTAGTCAAATTGTATGTGGAACTTTTAGGATCATATGATATAATTTTTGGAATAAATAGGTTAGTTAAGGATAAGGTTGTAGTGAACTATGAGGATAAGGTAGTTAAATATTTGTATGATTATGGAAACCCAATCAATATTTGTGGAATGCAAGGACCCTTGGAGCATAGGAAAATTTCTATGATGCAGCTCAAGAAGGCTTGTCAAAAGGGATGTGCAATTTATGATATGTATGTCAGTAACCTTGACACTAAGGAACCATATTTAGATGAATACCCTATTCTCAAGGAGTTCCAAGATGGATTCCCTAATGAACTTATGCAATTTCCTCCAAAGAGAGAATTTGAATTTTTTATTGAAATTGTCTCAGGAGTTGAGCCTCAATCCAAGGAACCCTATTGGATGACCACACTGAACTCTATGATTTTAAGGACTAGTTAATTGAATTGCTGAAAAAATTTCTTAGAATCGAACTAGTGTTTCTCCTTGTGGAGCACTAATTATCTTTATGAAGAAGAAGGATGGAACGTTGTGTCAATGTATAGATTATCAGATGTTGAATAAGGAAAACATCAAGAACCAATATCCACTCCTGAGGATTGATGAGTTTTTTGACTAAATGAAGGGAGCAATAATTTTCTCCAAAATTGATCGCATTTAGGATATAATCAGTTGAGAGTTAAGGAAGAAGATATTCCAAAGATTGCATTTAGATCTTGATATGGACATTACAAATTCATAGTGGTACCTTTTGGGTTGACAAATGCACCAAATTTTATGAACCTCATGAATAGTGTATTCAGAGACTACTTGGATGATTTTTTTTATCTTCATTGATGACCTCTTAGTTTACTCAATGTCTATTGAAGAGGATGATAGGAACTTGAGGATAGTTCTACAATGGTTGAGGGAAAGGAAATTCTTTTGGAATCTATCCATGTGTTCATTATATCAAGGGAGGGTGCACTATCTAGGAAAAATAATTTTAGCTGAAGGAGTCTCTATAGACTTCAAGAAGGTCAATGTGATCGTTGGATGGTCGATGCATCATAATGTGTTAGAAGTATGTAGCTTCATGGTTCTCATAGGGTACTATACGAATTTTGTGTAAGGTTTTTCCTTTATTGCATCTCTTATCACCTCAGTCCAAAGAAAGGGAGCATGGTTTGAATGGACTGAGAAATGTGAGTAGGAATTCCAACTCTTGAAGGAGAGGCTCATGACAAAAAAAGTGTTGACCATCCTTGATTCTAATGGGTGATCTATAATAATCATAGATTATTTAGTAGAGTGATTGGGAGCAATATTAATGTAGTATTAATGTGTATGAATCATGGAAGCTTAAGTAGCATGAGGTTAACTATGTGCCTCATGATTTATAATTGGCAGCAATAGTTCATGCCCTATAGATGTGGAGGCATTATCTTTTGGGGAATTCATTTGAACTCAAGATAGACCACTTTGGATTGAGATACATATTTACTCAACCAAATCTTAACACATTGGTTGGAATTCCTTGGTAAGCATGACTTTAGAATTGACTATATAAAGGGAAAAGAGAATAGATTGGTTGATGCTCTTAGTAGATGAAGACATCTGGTAGCCATGATCTTGACAAGGTCTAACTTGAGACATTATATTATTTAGTATCTACCAGGGGATGAGCACTATGAAAAAGTGAAGAGTGCCCTAGTAGTAAATCCTTTGAATCATCAATTTGACTAGTATGAGATCAAACTAGATGGTATTTTGAGATACCAAAGAAGAATGTATATTACAGACTCCAAAGAGCTAAGGAGGTTGGTTTTAGAGGAGGTTCATAATGCACCTTATTTAGGACACCTTGGAGTATCCAAGATGATCACAGAGTTTAAAGCTCTATATTTTTGGCCTAAACTCAAGAAGGATGTAGTGGAGTACATAGCTAGATTCTTAGAGTGCCAAAAATTCAAGGCTAAGCATCCACATCTAGTTGGGCTCTTGTATCCTCATGACATACTTGAGTATAAATGGTAGGTGATTAGTATGGATTTCATACACGGGTTTTGATTGAGCAAGAACAAGCATGATGTTATCTTGGTCATGATTGATAAATTGACTAAGGTTGCACACTTCATCCTAGGAAGCCTTAAGGATGAATCATTGACCCTGGCCAATAATTTTTTCTAGGAGATCTTCCACTTGCATGGAGTTCTAGAGACTATAATATCTAATACGGACAGTAGAATGATGTCAAGATTTTGGATGACCCTAAAAGTTGCATTTGGAACTAAACTAAATTTAGGCTTGGCTTATCATCCTTAGACTTATGGGAAATCAAAAAGGGTGAATTAGGTAGTCAAATACCTCCTCTAAATTTATTGTAGGGACCAATAGTATGTGGGAAGAAAGTTTTCCTTTGGTGGAGTTTCTTACAACAACTCCTATCACACATCCCTAGGCAAGACATTGATTGAAGCTCTTTATGGGCGAAAGTGTCATGCCGCATCAATTGTGATAAATTGGAGGACAAGATCATAGTAGGACCTAAAATGCTTAAGGAAATGGAAGAAAAAATGAGAGTCATTAAAAGTAGATTGAAGGAAGTGACAAACAAATAGAAGATTTATGCCAACAAGAACCAAATTCTTAGAAATTTTGGAACATATGACAAAGTTTTCTTGAGAGTTAAACCTTATAAAAGCTCTATTGCTTTTGGAATTTCTTCCAAGTTGGCCCCAAGATATGTGGGACTATTTGAAGTCTTGTAAGTGATTAACCCTATTGATTATAGACTATATCTACTACCTACTCTAGCTCAACTTCATAATGTGTTTCATGTCTCTTTACTTAAGCCATATCATCTTGATGTAGCTCATGTGCTTGATTGGAAATCCCTATAGGCACAAGATATAGGAGTGTTGCTAGTGGAGCCCATTAGAATCCTAGATAGATGCAACGTTAAGTTCCAAAGCAGAAATATTGCACAATTTAAGGTCTAATTGGACTAGTACTCAGAAGATAGTGCTACTTGGGATGATGCGAAAGAAATAAAACATTCCTTTCCATATTTTCTTTCTTGAGAAAGAGACTTTAATAATTTTGTTTGAAAATTTTGGATTGAAATATTATTCTGTTATGGCTGAGACAATTTGATATGATGTTAAAATAGACACATATGCTTTAATTTGATGTTATGTTGAAAGAGACATAAATGCTTTAATTTGATGAGATGTTGAAATAGACATAAATGCTTTAATTTTGATTAAATAGACATCGAGACGATGTCTCTTCCAAGATGGAAAGGGTTTCATTACCCAATATTATTTCATATTAATTATAATATGGTAAATTGAAATATTGAAGAAATTCAATATATTAAATGGAAAATTTAAATTTTTTGAAGTAGATTGAATGAAGTTGAATAATGTTGACTATGTGATATTTTTGAAATATCTTATATGTTATCAAGTTTTTATCATTATTGATGAATTTTTCAAGTGCAAGTGTGTGTAGTTGTGGGGTGATAGGTTGAAGGATGAGAACATGGGTGAAGTAGAATTTTTTATTCTGATCAAATAAAAAGTAGATGGAATCTAAGCGCACACACCACAAAATGGCATGATATTTGCATTCTAATGGGAATTATATTAACATGACTAAAATGACTCAATGATTGAAAAGATTAATTTGTGAAACAAAATTACATGGAACTTATATTTAAAAAAGTAGGAAATCTCGAGCTTGTGTTTTGAATTTAGAGGAAAATGAAAGTGAGATTTGGTATGTGAATGAATGTGTGAATTTCAATTATGCATTTTATATCATTTTTAAAATGAAACTGGAAGACCATTTTTATATAAATGATAGATATGCACATGAAAAAATTTAAATGTGAATGGAAATATACATACATACATACATACATATATATATATATATATGTTTGTGTACATATATATAAATACATATATAAATATATATATATATTTATTGAGAACACACATAAGTATATGTATATGTATATATGAGAATACATACATACAAACATACATACATATAACAATTGAGAGGGGGGGTGAATCAATTGTCACAAAATTAAAACACAAAACCTCAAGCAATTATCAACTTCGCATCCGCTTAATTTTGTTATTAGGTATGAAGATGAAATGAAAATAATACAAAGAAAAATCAACATGAGAGACAATAGAATTTATGTTGAAAACCTAAAAAGGGAAAATCCATGGTGAGGATTAGCTCACAATATAAAGTAATAGCACAACCAGATTTAAAGAGGCTCATTGCCAAGGGATCACTACCCTATGATAGGACTCACTATCCAAAAAGAGGCTCACTACCTATAGAAAGAAAGATTACAGAAAAATTCACCACTACAAGTTACACACATTTGTAGCCTAATCAAAATGATTGTTGACACTGTCAGCTCATTGCTTTTAGGAATGTAGCACATTAAATAACTACCACCTCAATTAAATTTTGCACAACTCTACTTCTCAAACTTTTAGCTTGATTTATTGATTAATTTGTTACATCTCAATTTGTATTTATATCATCTTCGACCTTAGAAACTTTCTCCAAGGTCAGCTACACATGCTTCATTTCATAAATTCAAATTAGGTCGGCAACTCAACAGTCCCACAATGGAAAGGAATGAGAGTGGACCAAACCAACACTTAACCAAGACCCAAAACATCATCTCAGATGAATCACATGCTTCATTATTTAATTCTTAATCCTTTGAATGAAGTGTAAACACTAGGTCAACCAAGCCTAGTGAAAAAAAAAATGAACTTTTAAGTACATGCGTCCACATCAAGAAGATAGCATGCAAACCACATAACACACTTCACCAAAAATTGTAGCACATCTCTAATTCTTTTATACTCATTTGCATTAGCTGTAACAACCTTCAAACTTTAGAAAATTCTCACTAGTCAATCTGGACTGTACAAACACACACAACAATACTAAAACTCAACTTTTAGAGCAACAAACCTTGAACATATTTACTAGAACATAGAGAACACCATTACAAGGAATTCCAGATCTGCAATACCAAAATTAAACTAGTGGAGGATTGTGGAGCAAAAAAAAATTCTCCTAGTTCATAGACAAATAGATCTATCAAACAAGTTCTCATACTGATGAACACATCTTTCACTCTCCTTCAAACGAAAATCTACCAACTAGGATATATCACCAACAAATTCTCATAAACAACACCTTCGATCTGCACAAGAATATGATCAACACAAAAGAAATGTGGAGAACAAACTAGATCACTATATCTTGACTACAACAGTTAGCAACTCATCAATCTGCAACACCATAAAGATAGATCCATGTGCTCACAACATCTCATCAGCATCTCAACTATACATGCACAACCCGCAACATCCTATACTATGTTGAAATTGATGACAACATCAATAACAACACAACAAAACTTGCTCATACTTGCAAAAATCTCCCCCTTTTTCATTGATGGCAACACATGATGTGAAAAACCATCAAAGGAAAACATACACATTCTCTCTCTACCTTTTAGCTTTTTCTTTTTCTCTCTTTTACTATTTTTCAAATGACACTCTCTCTAGTATATATCAAGTACATTTGCTTCTTTCATCATAGTTCTAGCAGCCTCTTAAACAATATGGTTCTTTCTCTCAAAAACTCCATTATGCTCATTGTTGTCGAAAAGCTCAACCAAATGTAGATAATCCTCCCAACATGATTGTTGGTCTGTGACATACATCCAAAGCATATCCTCAAGCACCTGATTGACTCTCTTAGTTTGACCATCTATCTCTGGATTGTAGGTAGAACTAAAGTTCAATTGAATCCCTCAAGAATGTTGCAAAGATATCCATAGCACAAATGTGAATACTAGATCTTTGTCAGAAATGATTCTTCATGGTATCCCATGCAATCGAACAATGTCTTCCATGAACACCTTGGCTACCGAAGAAGTCATATAGGATGATCAGACAAGAGAGAAATGGGCTACCTTGGTCAATATATCAATATTGACCATGATAACCTCATGTCGCCTAGAAGAAATAGGCAAGGAAACAATCAAATCCAAAGAGATAATGTGCTAATTCCATTTTGGAACAAGATGAGGCTGCAACAAACCTACTAGATGAGGGTATGTGCAGGATCATCATGGAAAAAATATGCCCTTAAATGGCAAAGAATTTAGAAAAATCAGAGTTAGGAAACTTGACGTAAATATTTGAATAAGTTATCTATATCATTTCAAAAATATGTAATAAAAGAATCTATAGAAAATTGAATGTAGTTTCTATACTACTAGGTTTGCTTAAAAAAAAAATCTATCTGATTTCAAAAATTTGAAATTTCAATGAAGTGATACTTAAATTTCAAGGAAAAAATAAGAAGTAGGTGTATGTCTGACCACCCTAACCACAATCAAATGATAATATTTTCTTATTAAATTTTAAATATAAGTAGAGGACTCATGCCTCGATGTTATGCATTTTTTTTTGTAATTTTTTTCCAAGTAAATAATTAATTATGAATTTTTTAGTACAATTTTTTTTTAAATATAAAAACTTGTATGTCTAACCGCCTTAACTTGGTCAAAACTTAATGAAATTCAATTTTTTTTTTTTTAATCCTATAGTACGCAAAGCATAGAATGTGACGCATGTTTTGGATTCAAAAAATGTGATACCATTTGAAAGTTATATATATTTTTCAATCAACCTATCAATTAGGACTTTAGTTGTAATTTGAATAGAAAATGAATAATAATTACTTATTAAATTCAAAGTAAACCATAATTTATACTAGTAGAAAGATGAGAATATCCTTTAAAAACCCTTTTCATTTCATCAATTTTGGGAAAAAAATAGTCGTCAGCCACATACCCATCATATTGCCACTTTTTGGCCCATCATGATCCTACACATACCCATGATGATGCTCTTCCTTAACCCTTTGACATTCTAGACATCTAGCAAAAAAATTGATGATATCATGCTTCATTCCTATCCAAAAGTATAGCGATCGAAGATCCACATACATTTTCTTAACTCTAGCATGTGCCAAATAAGATGCCCAATGGGCTTAAGTCAAGATTAGGGTGCAGAGACCCTCTATAGAAAGTACATACATTTAGCCCACATAGTGCAGGACACCATTAGAATCCAACAAGTATCCAACAAATTTTCCTTCTAGATCTCTACCTAATTCAATTTCATATTTCACCTCTTGATACCAGTTGTCTGAGGAGAGAGTGGTGAGGATCTAACTCCTTAAACCCACTTCAAGAGTTATTGTAGCTATATCATGCTTATGCACTCTCAAATCATACAAATAAATCTCTCATAGGATCCGGTACTACCAAAATTGGTGCATTGGTTGGCTTTTGCTTAAGACTTTGGAATGCTAACTAACATTGATCTGACCAAAGAAATTTCTTTCCCTTCCTTTAGAGAGAGGTGATAGGATGTGCAATCCTTGAAAAGCCTTGGATGAGCTATCGATAATAGCCTACTAGACCCATGAAACTATGAATTTCTAAGACATTTGTGGGTATAGGCCAATCCACAATGGCCTGACTCTTTGTAGGATCAACTGAAATTCCCTCACCTGAAATCACATGGCCAAATTATTGAACTTCAGTCTTATAGAATTCAGACTTTTCTAGGTTGGCATACAACTAATTTTCCCTTAAGCATTGCAACACTTGTCTTATATGTTCCTCATGTTCCTTCATAGACCTGGAATAAATCAAAATATAGTCAAGAAAGACAAGGATGAATCTATCCAAGTATGTTCAGAACACTCCATTCATTAAGCTCATGAAGACTAAAGGTGCATTTGTTAACCTGAATGACATCGCAATGAACTTTTAATGTTTGTATTCAGTGTGAAATGTTGTTTTATGAATATATGGTTCTACAATCCATAACTGATGATATCTTGATTTGAGATCGATATTAGAAAATACCTTCACCCCTTTTATCTGATCAAAAATATCATCAATTCTAGGTAGGGGATATCGGTTCTTCACCGTTACTTTGTTCAACTTCTTGTAATCAATACACAAGAAAAGAGAACCACCCTTCATCTTTACAAATATTAAGCGTCCTACACAAGGGGAAATACTTGGGTGGATAAACTCCTTAGCCAACAAATCCAATTGTAGACAGAGCTCTTGAAGTTCCTGCATTGCCATCTGATACAGAGCTCGAGATATAGGCTCAATTCTAGGTACCAGATCAACCCTAAAATCTATATCCTGTTTTGGCAGCATACCTAGTATCTCACCCAGAAAAACATCTAAAAACTCATTAAGGAGAGGGTAATCATCCAATGACACCCCTCGACTATCCTTTGACTTAAGATCACTCACTGATACTACAAAAATCTCACAACCCCATCGCTAATACCCTTTTAGTTGCATCGCAAAGATCATTCGCAATGAAACAGGCCTTTGGATACCCATAATCTCCACCTCCTTTCTAGACTCATCGAAGAATTGCACTGCTTTATGATGATAGTCTATCATGGTACAATGTACACTCAATGAATCCATTCAAAATATGACATCGTATAAGCCAAGTGGTAGGAGTCAGAGGTCCACCTTAGTTGTCAATACCCCTATATCTAGACTACAACCCTAAACAAGCTTCTCTACTACAACCTTTGACCTTGAGGCCAATTCAACCTACCAGTCTACATCACTCAACGACTGAAGGGGATATAAAAGAATCAGATGAACTAGAATCAAAGAGTATAGAAATACTAGTGTTATATGGCACACCTATTGTCTCAACGACAGTGCTCTGGTGGTGTTCTTTTTTATTATCCACTATCATGAAAACTTGATGAGCTCTTCCAGCATTGCTCACCATTAGCTCTGACCCAACTGGTCTCTAGCTAAATCATGAGGTGCTCTTTTGCAGACACAATCTAGTGATATTCCCTTGTTACCCACATGAGTAGAAACTAGTATCTTGACCAAATCCTCTACCTCTAGAAGGAGCATTTGACTACTAAAAGCTTCCTCGACTAGGCGCTAACTAAAAACTTGCTGCGATCTACTCAAAATGCTCCTAAAGAGCTTGGTTTCGATTCTGATCCCTTCAAAACTAAGAATTGCCACCCTACTAAGATAGAGAGTTTTTATGCTTTAGCTACATCTGTTGTTGTTGACCCCCTTTGGAGGGTGCATACCAGTTCCTAGAAGATCCTACAGCTTGTGTCTGACCTTTATGAGAGCAAAAGCCTGGTGTTGGCACATTTCCAATCTACACTCCTATGTGACCACCCAAGGCCATAGCCAATTTTTTTCTACCAATTGAGCTTTTTCAATCGCAACTTCCATTGTCTTCGGTTTGAAGACTTGCATGCCACCACTAATTTGGGCATTTAAGCCCTGAACAAAATGTTGCACTAACATCCATTCATCATGGCTGATCCCTACATACTACTTCAATTCATAGAATTTCCACTCATATTTTTCAATGGACATCGACATTTACTTAAGGTCATCAAACTCATCTGCCCTACATTGCCTCCACTGATCTAAAAGGAAGCGAGCCCTAAACCTGTCCAGAAATAGTTCCCATGTGGCCATGTCGATATCTAGATGTAAATTTTGCTCTTCCAGCTACCACCAATTGGATGTGAAGCCTCAGAGATGCATGACTGCACATCGAGCTTTGGTATTGGTACCATAGAGGTGCATTGTGAAGCATCAATCCAAATTGATTAGCCTTGTTTTCACTTCCAAACCTCCTCCAAAACCATCAAATGTAGGCAAGCATGCTCTCATCAAGTCTCTCATATGACTAGCTAGCACGACATCCTAATCTACCATTATCTCCCTCCACCTTGGTGACCTTTCTCTTTCTCTCTCGACCCACTACTCCTCCTCCATCCTAGGTCCCAACCGATGAAGAATCTCTTGTAGTAGGTGTTGTAACTTTCCATCTAAACCAAGTTTTTCTGGGTTCTGACCACCACCTAATGGATTGTTTTGAGGACTTTTTCATTCCTCGTGCTAAGAACCGTGGGAACTCAGTGGTGATGGACTTTGGTAGTTGGCTCTAGAGCCACCATTGCCTCAAAACATGATACAACACAACATTTAGGGTTATGTAAGATCAAGAGTTAACAAAATTGTTTCTTAATGCACACAAAATACCCAAAGAATTGAGCATTAGCAACCCTTGCTCTAATACCAAGTTGTAATGCCTGTCGTGCAAACCCTAAAAGACAACCACTAAACATACAATTTTTCTTTTTAAATATAGAGTAACATATTCAGTACCATTATATATTATTACATTATATGATAACATCTCAAACATCTAAGTCCTTTAGGGCATGTGAGGTCACATCACAAAAAAAAAAACCAACCCATAATTAAAGATTCATATAAAGCTAAATAACTTAACTAACTTTACATCCATCATAGACATTAAAATAACCATTTCCAAGAGATAGCATCAATACATTGATAAGAATAAATATAAATACATCACATGATAAAAACTATAATAAATTTCATAACTCATGAATGATTACAAGGGTGCACTTACATTACATCATCTTTTAATACATTACATGTTCATATACATGACTTACATCAAAATCTTCCATACATTTGTGATAGATACATCATACAAGGAATCCCAAAAATACATTATGAACATAAGGTAGAGCTCCATCTGGAATATACTGCGAAGAACGAGCACTGATGGGGAACCCAATGGGGTGTGGAGCACATTCCACCTAACCACATGGGTTTTAGAAAAACCCACCCCCCATGCTCAGAGGTTATAAAGAAGTGACCACGACCAAGGATGCCAGCAAAACTAAACTCAAAATCACAGTAACATAGGAAAAATAACTCCAATAGCAACAACAATAGAGTACATACATCATAAATGCACAACAACTAGGAACCAATCACAATAACACAAGACCATTAACCACATCATAAATAGCTCTAAGGAAATAACCATAATTCACTTCTAGAGGCAAGAAAAAAAACAAAGCATAAGGACAAATAGTGGATAGTGTCATCGCATAGTCCTACATGGGTTATCTTGGCCCTTCCTCCAAGCACCAATTGATCCAGGCTTCTTGACGTGTCAGCCCCATTCTATGTTTATCTTTTTCATTCCTCTTACTTGAGGCATCGGCCCCATAGGGTGACTCATGTGGAGCCGTTAACCTCTCATGAAGATGATGTAACAACCTTGCCAACCATGACCTTCTCAGTCCACCATTAGTCTGTGAAAGCCCTAATGGATAGATGAGGTATCCAAAATTATCTTATTAATGTTATTACTACCCATCCCCCTAAATTATTTTATTAGGTTTTCACTTTTTAATCTAGCTCTTATGTGGGTTATCCTAGCCCTTTCTCCTATTTCAGGCACCGACCCCCATGAAGAGTCACTCTCCCTAGAGACCCAAACATAACTAAAAAATAAGGGTTGAACCAACATAGAACAAACATTAAATCTCAATAGAAAACATGTGAGGCATTACCCATCTCACTAAAATTATATAACCAGAGTCTCAACAAAATCCCGTACAACCCTTTCAAAAAAATTATAGCAAATAATTTGCCACATAAGAGCACATAAAAAGAGGGACATTGACTAACAATGATCTCATGCCTCTAGAAGCCTAAGATACACAACATCCCTAAGCAGGTTCCTAAAGAAAACTGGGTTCCCATACCAAAAAAATCCAAAGCAATGACCTAATGAAATAAAGAAGTCAAGCTAATTTACAAAAAAGAATAACATAATAATTTTCACACAATGTTAAACAATTTGTTTATTCCATTTACTAATCTCTATTTTTCTTAGTATCATTTTGAAATAAAAGTGCAATAATAATTCTGATAGATACATATAATTTTCCTTTTTCCATTAACCATCACAATCATAATTCATAATTTTGTAAGCATAAAGAATCAATATAAATTTTCGTTTATATTTCATATATATATATCGGTATGTGTAGGATCATGATGGGCCAAAAGTGGCAATATGATGGGTATTTGTTAGGTATGTGGCTTACAACTTTTTTTTACCCAAAATTTATGAAATGAAAAGGGTTTTTAAAGGATATTCTCATATTTCCACCAATATAACCTATGCTTTACTTTGAATTTAATAAATAATTATTGTTCATTTTGTATTTGAATTATGACTAAAATGTTGATTGATAGGCTGATTGAAGAAAATCTATAGGTTTCAAATGGTATCACATTTTTTGGATCCAAAACATTCATCACATTCGATGTGTCACATACTATAGGATTAAAAAAAGAAAAATTGAATTTCATGAAGTTTTCACTAAGTTAAGGTGGTAAGACGGACAAGTTTTTATATTTTCCAAAAGTTGTGATAAAAAATTCATGATTATTTATTTACTTGGAAAAAAATTAAAAAATAATATGCATCACATCCAAAAATGAGTCCTCTATTTATGTATGAAATCTTATAAAAAAATATTATCATTTTATTGTGGTTAGGGTGGTCAGACAAACACCTAATTCTTATTTTTTCCCTGAAATTTAAGTACTATTGCATTGAAATTTCAAATTTTCACCAAATAGATTTTTTTTCTTTTAAATAAACCTGGTAGTTTAGAAACTACATTCAATTTTCTAAAGATTCTATTCTTACCTATTTTTGAAATAATATAAATAACTTATTCAAATTTTTACATCAAGTTGCCTAACTCTGATTTTTCTAAATTTTTTACCACTTAAGGGTCTGTTTTTTCCATGATGATCCTACACATACCCATATATATATAAACATTATATTTACTTTAATTTATTAAATAAATATGATCTGATTAATTTTTGTATAGTATCCATAAAAAACACATATTCCAATACACTAATATATATAAATACATATATATATATATATATTTAAAAATAAGAAATAAAATTTAAATGCAATTTTATTCCACTACCAGCATAGTGGACTGTGCACAATAGTCCATAGAACTATTGTGCGCAATAGTCTGCAAACTGTTGTGTGCATCCCCACATGCCATAAAGGGGAGACAGGGAGGGTACAGCCCAACTGTCCCTCCCTTCAACCTCAATTTATTATAATAAAAATAAAAATACCTGCTGATACACAGGTTCAACCATTTGAATAGACATTCAAATTTTTTGATATATTATATATATATGTATTTATTTTTATTTTTTTCAAGCACTTTCTATAGAAGTTGTAAAAATACATATTTATTTCTATATATATATATATATATATATATATATATATATATATATATATATCAATTAACAAGTATATATGTGTGTGTGTGTGTGTGTGTATAAATCTGATTATTTCAAAGGTGAGCAATTTTCTCATAAAAAAAATTATAAAAAAAATACTAAACATTTTCAGAGACTCAAATAAATTTCTTTCATTTATCTGTGACCCAACAAATTCCAAAACCTCAAAAAAAAATTATTTTACATAACAACACATTTTCCATTTCAAATTTAACAAGCAATGAAAGATTAATAAAGGAACCTGGAGTCATGTGCTTGCTGAGGAGTTGATGAAGCCTCCCTTTGATTCCCTTTCCTTCTCCAGAATGTCTCCACTAGACTGTTTGATCAAACTTTTAATCATTTTTTTAATTCAGTAGTGCCTTTCCCCAAAACAATGAGAGGGAAACAATTTTTAAAGAGAAAACAAAAGAGGATGAAACTTTTTACAGAACTCAATATTTTTTTGAAGCTTATGTCCAATTTCCCATGAATCAAAACCTCTCCTTTTTTCTATTAAATAAAAGATATCCTCTTCTATTTTCAAAAACTCAAACATTAGAATTAAAAGAAGTTTTCTATTTCTTCACTAGCTTTGCAATCCAAAAATCTCAACATTCATTGGTCCTTTATATTATTTTCTATATTTTTCCATTTGAACTAAACTGTTTAGCTTTAATTTCATTTTTTGCTAAATTAGACTTATAGTTCACACATTTTAACTCATTTAATAATTTCATTCCATTAATTATTCTCAACTTGCTATTTCCATTAAATTATCTTTAATAAATCACATAATTTTTAATTTAATACTTTTATATTTTAATAAAACTATTCCAATAACTATTATTAAAATTTATTTTAATTCTTGAATTATTTAAATTACATCACACTACAACACCAACATAAACTAATTCACATAAATACACTCACACAAAACAACTAACATATAATGCAAATACGACCATGGTCAAAATGCACAATACCACTAGACACAAGACGTGTTGACCACCTTTGGATAGGGTGACTTCCTAGTCATCTCTATTTCAACTTTGTGTCCATTGGGATATTTTAATGTTCATCGAGTCCTACTCAAAGCAGGTGGAATCGAAACTTTACTCCTGCAATTCATATATACAAATAAAGTTGTGTACAACATATATATATGTTCAAGACTAAACTCTAATAACAGTAACATAGTAACAATAACTCCAATAGCAACAACAATAGAGTACATAGATCATAAATGCACAAAAACCAAGAATCAATCACAATAACACAAGACTATAACCACATAATAAATAGTTCAAAGGTAACAACCATAGTTCACTTCTAGAGGTAAGCAAGAAAAAAAAAGCATCAGGAAAACTAGTTGAGAGTGTCATCTCACAATCCTACAAGGGTTATCTTGCCACTTCCTCTAAGTACTGGTTGATCCAAGTTGCCTGAGGTGATGACCCCCATGTATGGTTACCCTGGCCCTTCCTCCTACTTGAGGCACCGACCCCATAAGTTGACTCATGTGGAGCTGTTAACCTCTCATGAAGATGAGCTAATGACCTTCTCAGTCTACCATTAATATGTGAAAGCCCTAATGGATAGATGGGGTATCCAAAATTATCTTATTAATGTAATTACTACTCATCCCCTAAATTATTTTATTAGGTTTTCACTTTTTAATCTAACTCTTACGTGGGTTATCCTGACCTTTCCTCCTATTTTAGGTGTAAGCCCCCATGAAGAAAAACTATCCCTAGAGACACAAAACATAGCCAAAAAGTAAGGGTTGTACCAACATAGAACAAAAATTAAATCTCAACAGAAAATATGAGAGGCATTACCCATCTCACTAAAATCATATAACTAGAGTCTCAACAAAATGTCATACAACCCTTTCAAAAAAATGATACGAAATAACTTGCCACACAAGAGCTCGTAAAAAGAGGGACATTGAGTAACAATTATCTCATGCCTTGGGAAGCCTAAGATTCGCAACATCCCTAAGCGGGTTCCTAAAGCAAATTGGGTTCCCACACCAAAAAAAAGCCAAAACAATAACCTAATGAAATAAAGAAGTCAAGCTAATTTACAAAATAGAATAACATAATAATTTTCATAGAATGTTAAACAATTTGTTTATTCCATTTGCAAATCTCCATTTTCCTTAATATCATTTTGAAATAAAAGTGCAATTTAATAATTCTGACATATATATAATTTTCCTTTTTCTATTAACCATCACAATCATAATTCATAATTTTGCAATCTGATTAATTTCTAGATAGTATCCATAAAGAAGACATATTCCAATGCATAAATATATATACATACATATATATATATATTTAAAAAGAAATAATTTTTTTTAATTTTTATTATTTTATAAAAAGGGGTAAAAACTTTATTGAAGATTAGAAACAGAGCATTACATCAGAGAAAAAGGCCAAAGCCCCAAGGAACCCAAAAGAAACAATTAAACAATGCAAGAGACAATCAACATCCAACATCAATCTCCTCTCTTTCCTCAGCAATAATCATTTCCAGATCACGACAAAGCTCCTGGGAAATTTGCTCCCACCTCTCAATCTTCCAACCATCAAGATGCTCTGAAGCCCATTTCACCAAGCAATCCACAGCCCTATTCCACTCCCTCAGAATATGGACAAAAGACACCACCTCCATCAAGGAACTAATCTACAGAATCTGTTGTACCATCCTAGCCAACTGCCAACTAATATCAGCCATCTTCCTAACATTAAGCAAATTAACCAAAAATTGTGAGTCAGACTCACAAATAACCTTTCTCCACCCCAAAGCATAGGCCCATTCAAGAGTGAAGAGGATCGCCAGACCTTCCATAAGGTTAACAGTCTACACCCCTTCATAGACAGAGAAGAAGAAAACCACTGTCCCTGAAGAGTCCCTACCAACCCCCCCAATTCCTACAGGCCCAATATTTCCCCTAGAGGAGCCATCAGTATTAATCTTTAGAACACCAATAGGAGGGGGAAGCCACTTACCCATTCGCATCACTTTCTTCCTCACCCGCCTTCCCCTTCGAACACAAGCCGAAGCCAAAGACATCTCCTGAAGTCCCAGTCTCTCCACCTTCTCAGCATCCTCTTTCTCCAAGGGATACATCACCTCACACTTCGCTTCCACCGTCTCCCGAATCATACCCATAATTCTCTACCAAATCTATTGAATGACCATCTTTTCACTTCGAAAGATTCTATGATTCTGCTCTAACCAAATCTGCCAAAGAATGAAGGTAGGCCCAACATACCACACATCCTGTAAGAAAGTTGCCATAGCGGGAGGTCTGCCAAGACTACTCCAAAAATACACCAAAGAGGAAGCATGAACAAAAGGCATTTTCCAAGCCTCCCACCAAAAATGCCACAGCCTCAAGGAGAAAGAGCAGCGGAAAAAAAAATGAGCAGAATCCTCCTCCCCATTCCCACACAAAACACACATGGAAGGGCCCTGAAATCCCCGCTTCTGAATCTTGTCCCAAGTCAAGCACTTCTTCCAGGCCAAATTCCAAATGAAACAATTGCACTTTGGCCAAGAAAACTTATCCCAAACTCTCTACCACCAACGAACCTCCACCCTATCCAACTTGTGAGATAAAAGAACTTGATAGCCAAAGGCAACAGTATAAACACCCTTAGGGTTGGGGGACCAAGATAAAACATCTCCATCTGGGAGGGAGCTACAACTCATGCTAGAAAGGATGCGTTGCAATTCCGAACACTCCTCCTCCATACCAACCACAGGCCACTCCTCATGATTCTTCCACCTAGCCACCATCAATTGGCCATGGACAGACATAGACTTAAAATCACTCACCCTAACCCAACCAACTGTAGTGAATCTTTGATAGAGGGGCAATAGGTGAGGAAACTAGGACATAATAGGGGGAAAACCATCCCAAGAATCCAACCAAAAGTGAGCCTCCAACCCACTTTTGCAAATCCAAAACAACCCATCCTTGACGAGAGCAACCCCTTTCTTGAGCGTATCCCAAATCACCGAACCTTTCCCCACCAAAGGATAGCAGGGAATATCCATCTGAGGAATCCCCAAGAAATATTTGTGGGATAAAATCCTAGCCCAGGTCTGACCCTGCTCCACACACCACCTCCAAAATAGTTTAGCAGTAAGTGCTATCCCAGACAAAGATGACTACCTTAATCCAAGACCGCCACAATGCTTTGGGCTACATACAATTTCCCATCTAACAAGACTCCATTTGGAGGATAATAAATTACCAGCCTAAAGAAATTATCTAATTAAAGCATCAAGTTCTTGAACAAAACCAACCGGGGCCACCTAGAGCATACATCTATAAATGGGGAGAGCTTGAACCATAGACTTGATTAGCTGAACCCTACCAGCAAAGGACAACCATCTATGGGTCCAATAGTTAACTTTTGTCCGAAGCTTATCCAAAATACTCTGCCATGAGTCCCTGGGCATCCTTTTGATAGAGATAGGAATACTAAGATAGGTCAAAGGAAGGGAACCAATCTGAAACCTTAATATATTAGCAACCCTCTGTTGAATAGGACCAGGAGTATTGAAGAAGAAGATTGAGGATTTATCTTCATTAATTTGTTGACACGAGGCAAGAAGATAAACATCCAACACTACACGCAAATTTGTAGCCTCCCTGATAGTAGCCATACCCATCACCGTAGTATCATCCACAAACTACAAATGATACTGTGGGGGAATATTACCTCCCCATTGCCACCCCTAAATGAAACCCATCTCAGCATTCCTTTTCAACAACTGACTGAGACCTTCAGTAAGAAGCAAGAACAGATAAGGAGAAACCAGGCCGCCTTGATGTAGAGCTCGGGAAGCACAAAACAACTCTAAGGGATCACCATTAATTAAAACAGAGAAGGATACTGAAGTAACACAACTCACGACCCATTGAATCCACTCATCCCCAAAACCAAAATCCCCAAGGATCTTTCGAAGAAAGGACCAACGAACTCTGTTATAAGCCTTTGCCATGTCCAGCTTGATGAACATTGCCTTATCCCTAGAAATGGCCATAGAATGAATGGTTTCAGTAGCTATAACCACCCCATCCAAAATTTTTCTACCCGCCATAAAACCACTCTACTCCTCAGAGATCAACACTTTGAGCCATTTTTTCAGCCTATCTGCAATAATTTTAGAGATAATTTTATAAATCACATTACAAAGAGAAATGGGCCTAAATTGACTGAGCCTATCTGCCCCATCACATTTGGGGATAAGAGCCAAAAAGGTAGAATTTAGAGCCCGTAACATCTGTTTGTTCATCTAAGATTCATGGACAACCGCCAATAAATCTAGCTTGATAATATCCCAGAAATCTTGAAAAAACTCCACCGAAAATCCATCAGGACCACGAGCCTTCCCTTTCTTCATTTGGAACACCATTCTCTCCAGCTCATCCATCGAGATATCACTCATAAGAAACTCATTTATCTCCATAGTGACCAATGAAGGGATGTAAGACAAAACTTGAGCCTCCTCATTAGGAGCCCCCTAAGGATCCTCCCTGAATAAAGAATCAAAATACTACACTGCTTCACACAAAATATCCTTAAAAGAGGAAAGAGGCTCATCAGTATCTTTCACCAAAACTGAAATTGAATTCCCATGTCACCTGGATTTGACTGAATTGAAGAAGAAGGTAGTATTCTTATCTCCCTCCTGAAGCCATTCAATTTGTGCCTTCTATTTCCAATAGATCTCTTCATGAAATTCACACTCCTCTAATACTCTCAATGCCCTGGCTTCCTCATGAAGTAAATGAGTAGTCACACCATTATCTTTGATCACCCTCATAATTCTATTCAACTCAGCTTGGGCAGCAAACTTAGCTTGAAAAATGTTCCCAAAGCACTAACGGTTCTAATGCTTAAGCTGATATTTAAAAAATTGGAGAAGCTTAGCAAAAGTATACATTGCCGTACCAAAAGCGGATCTACCATTTCTCCACCATTCAACCATATAATCATGAAGAGAGGGCTCACCTAGCCACATAAGATGGAACTTAAAAGGGGGTGATCGAGGCACATGAGTTGAAGAGACAACAAGCTTGATAGGCCAATGGTCAGACCCCCTCCAATCCAAAATTTATGAGCTAGAAGACCACAAGCCACCAACCCAAAAACAAGACACTAGAAACTGGTCAAGTCTTTCAGAAATGCAGAGATCCCCAAGCCTTCGATTGCTCCAGGTGAAAAGACCATTATTAGGCTTTACATCAACAAGATTCAAAGCAGAAATATTGTCCTGAACAAGCAATGTGGAAGGCTCCAACCTTGCAATACCACCCCGCTTCTCAGCCAATCCAGAGACAGCATTGAAGTCACTAGCCATAATCCAAGGATAAAAAGGCACCATACTCTGGACAAATTGAATATGAGCCCACAAAAATTGCTTACCCTAAAAATCAATAGGTGCATAGATATTAGTGAGGAGGATAGACTCCCCAGTCTCAAAACAAGAAGCAATCATTGAGATAGAAGACTTGCTGGACATCCACCAAAGAGGGCAGATCTTCCACGGATTCCAAAAGCAAGCCACTCCACCCGCAGAGCCTTGAGCACCAATGCATTGGCACTCACCACTTCTCCACAACTTAGGAGATAAACCAATCATGCATTCTACAGATAACTTAGTCTCCTGCAAGAACAAAATATCAGGAGATTGACTTCTAACCAACTCATGAAAAGCCTTTTGTCGAGGGCTACTATTCAAGCCCCTTGCATTCCATGATAGAACAATCATTTCAAAGAGCTTGAGAAGTGTGAATCCAAAGTCTTAACTAACCTAGACTCCACCAGAGTTTCCTTAGCTAACTTAATCTTTTCCATATCCTTTGTCTTGCCAAGCTTTGAAGATTTCTCCCCCAACCCATTTTTGAGATCCTTCTGATGTAGACCCAAAGGAGAAGGAGAAGACTTGAGATTCTTACCTACATCTAAACTTGCATGCAAAGCCAAAATAGAGTTGTCTCCCCCACTCTTCTTCATTTCCACAATAGAAACTGGCTCCACTTGGACATCCATTGGAAGGTTAGTCACCATTTGCAAAGCTCCAGAATCATATGTATCCTAAGTAACCCCAAAAGGAGGATCCTCTTACCTAGAACACACAATACCCTGATCCAAGTTAAACAATCCTGAATTCACTTCCTACTGGCCAAGATCCTCCAGAACCTTGAATCTATTAAAACAATCTTCATCTTGTCTTTCATTCAAGGTCCTCTTTTGACCTCGATTTCTATTATGATTCCTAACAGGAGCAAAACCATCTGGACCAACCCCATCCCTAGGAATGGGATCCTTTCCGTTATCTTCCCTAGGTGGCTTGTGAGGAGGTTGAGAAAAATGGGTCTCAACAGGCCTAGCCCTTGGGCATCTTCGCTGTAGGTGACCATACTCATAATCCAGTGACTGCACCCAGGAATGAGGACCCATAGACATATCCAAAGAATTTGGTAATGGCTTACTTAGGTCAATCTCCACACAGATACAAGCAAAATTTATCACCTTTTTAAATTGATTCTGTTGTGAAGAACCAACTGGCTTCTCGAGCATTGACCCCAAAAAATGTAAAACATCATCTCACCAACATTCCATAGGAAACTGCGGAAGTTGAACCCACACCGAGATTCGAGTCGGAAGCTCCTCAGTAGGGTTAAAACCAGCATGCCATGGTTTAACAAACAAACCAACCTGGTTATAGAAGTAGGGACCCCCTTCAAAAACCTTGTTACAATCCACCATGCAATCAAAGGTAACCATGAAATAATTCTTCGCCAGAAGTTTTATATCCATCTCACCCTTCGACATCTAAGTCTGTCAGGCCCAAGACTCTAAAAATTGCATCGATATCCGCATACCCAAAAACTTGCAATAAAAAGAGTGCCTCAAATAATAATCAATATCCTCTGCAACCATCTACAATGGGATGACTAATTTCAGCCTCTCCTTGCAATGTTCCAGGCATCCATTGATTTTCATGATCCGAGCCCCACTAGACAAACCCACTCCATCTAGCCCCGGTTTCAACAAATACAAATTATTATTGAAAATTTTTGAAGCAGGCATAGGAGACTTCATTCCAATTGTAGATCAAAAGTCCATTTTGGAACAAGCAACTGAGGTCTCCCCAGGTGACATTAAACCCAAGTCACAATGAGCATATAAGCCCCCAAAAAATCCAAAACAAGGTTATCAAAAAACCCTAGCCCACATGCACCACTAGATGCAAGCAAAGAGAAGAGGAGGCACCTCCAAAAAGAGGTCAAACTAGGGAGGCAATCTAGGCCCCAAGGGTCACTCCACACAAGACACACGTAGCTACCAGCAACACCAAACTCGTTGCATACACCAGAGACCAATCCTCACATGCAGGCAGAGAAAGAAAGAAGCAACAGGAAGGAAAAACGCCACCCACACCCCCCAAACGCATGAACAGACCCCCCTCCCAATGCAAAAGCTAGCAGAGTGCAGGAAAAGAGCTAGGGCACAGACGTCCTAGCTCGGCATGCAGAGTAGATGTGTGCCATACAAAACCTATGTTACAACAAAAATAAAAAATTAAAATTAAAATTAAAATGCAATTTTTTTCCACTTCCAGTGCATTGGACTACACACAATAGTTCACAGACTGTTGTGGGCAACCCAACATGCCATAACGGGGAGAGGGGGAGGTACAGCCTAGCCATCCCCCCATTCAACCTCAATTTATTATAATAAAAACAAAAAAAACCTGTCGATGCATACATTTGGCCATTTGAACAGACATTCAATTTTTATATATTATATTTGTATATATATATCTATATATATATTTATTTTTATTTTGTCAAGCACTCTTTGTATAAGCTGAAAAAATACATACATATATATATATATATGTATTGATGTATTTATATATATATATATCTAATTATTTTAAAGGGGAACAATTTTCCCATAAGACTCAAATAAATTTATTTCATTTATCTATTAACCAACAAATTCCAAAACCTCAAAATATTTTTCTATTATAGAACAACACATTTACCATTTCAAATTTAAGAAGCAATGACAGATTAAGAAAGGAACTTGGAGTCCTACGCTTGCCGAGGAGTTGATGAAGCCTTCCTTTGATTCTGACCAGCCTTTTTGAAGAGCTCCCTTTCCTTCTCTAGAATGTCTCCACCAGACTCTTTGATCAAACTTTAAATCTTTTTTTTTTATTATTATTTAGAAGTGTCTTTTCCACAGAACAATGAAAGGGAAACAATTTTTATAGAGAAAATAAAAGAGAATGCTATTTTTTGTAGAACACAATATTCTTTTGAAGCTTCTGTCCAATTTCTCGTGAATCAAAACCTCTCCTTTTTTCTATTAAATAAAAGATATCCTCTTATATTTTTGAAAACTCAAAACTCAAAATGAAAAGAAGTTTTCTATTTCTTCACAAGCTTTTCAGCCCAAAATTCTCAACATTCATTGGTCCTTTATATTATTTTCCATATTTTTCCATTTGAATTGAACTCTTTAGTTTTAATTTCAATTTTTGCTAAATTACACTTATAGTTCACACATTTTAACTCATTTAATTATTTTATTCCATTAATTATCCTCAACTTGCTATTTCCATTAAATTATCTAAATGAAAATTTTAAATAATATTAATTACACTTTTCAATTTATTTATCTTTAATAAATCACATAACTTTTAATTTAATACTTTAATATTTTAATAAATCTATTCCAATAACTATTATTAACATTTATTTTAATTCTTTAATTATTTAAATTACATCATACTACAACACAAACGTGAAATAAGTCACATAAATACACTCACACAAAACAACTAACATATAATGCAAAAACAACCAAGGCTAAAACACACAATATCACTAGACACAAGATGGGTTGACCACCTTGGGATGGGGTGACTTCCTTGTCATGTCCTTGTCATCTCTATTTCAACTTCATGCCCATTTGGATAATTTAATGCTCACCCAGTCCTACCCAAAGTAGGAGGAATTGAGACTTTACTCTTGCAATTCCTGCATACAAACATGGTTTTGCACAACATATATATATATATATGATCAAATACATCACATTATGAGAAGGAATCACAGCATAGCAAGGCACTCGCAAACAAGTGGTGCTACATTATCCCCTCACCAAAGCTATAATAACAACTACAACATCAAGTATAAAGTAACATTGTTAAACTAAATTAGTCACATCATATCATCATGAAATAATTACTAGTCTACGACATCACAATATACTATTGCATCCATATAAAACATCACCAATCAAATATAACCATAATGTCATATCATCATATCCATGTCATCATATAAAGTAGCACCGTCATCAAGTACTCTAAACTATCTGATAAACCATTCCAACAAACAAATAGTAACTATCAAAGTCTCCAAGTATCCAAAAAACCACATAAAATATCAAGTCCAAACAACATAAGGGGTATTACATCCTCCCCCCTTTGAATTTGGCTTACTTTTGGAAGCCAAAAAATAGATAAGGATAAGATTCTCTAATACAGGAGGAATTCTCTCATGTTGTTTAAGTCTTATCATTGGGGTCCCACTGGACCTGCACCTATTCAATTTCCCTACCTCTGAGGGTGAGTCTCTTGTGTTGCAGCATGACCATGGGCTCGAGTTCCAACTACCCATCATCGACTTGTAAAACATTCCAATCAAGAATGTGAGAAACATATAGATAATAGGATCTAAGGATAGAGACATTAAATACACCATGAATACGCGACAGAATGAGTGGCAAGGCTAGGTGATAGGAAACAAGACCAATTCTTTCTAACACCTTAATGGTCCTATGAAGTGAGTTGCAAGCTTAGAACCCTTTTCATAATGAATAGGGTCTTCCACTAATGCACTCAAAGAAAAACTCATTCTCCAACTGCAAACTTCTGATCAACTCTATGTGCATCAACATACTTCTTCTATCTTGAGCTACTAAAAGATGCTCTCGGATGCGATCTACCTACTGCTCCATATCTCAAAGCATTTTGGGTCCAAAGAGAACACTATCCTCTAACCAATCCCAACTCAAAGGGGTACGACAAGGATTACCATATAATGCCTAAAATGGAGCCATGCTGATAGAACTATGGTAGCCATTGTTGTAGGAAAAATCAACCAAATGCAGATAATCCTCCCAACATGATTGTTGGTCCGTGACATACATCCAAAGCATATCCACAAGCACTTGATTGAATCTCTCAATTTGACCATCTATCTCTTGATGGTAGGCAAAACTAAAGTTCAATTGAGTCCCTCAGGACTGCTACAAAGATGTCCATAGCTTAGATGTGAATACCAGATCTTTGTCAGAAATGATTCTTCATGGTATCCCATGCAATCGAACAATGTCTTCCATGAACACCTTGGCTACCAAAGAATTCGTATAGGAAGATCAAACAGGAGAGAAATGGGCTACCTTGGTCAATCTTTCAATAGTTACCATGATAGCATCATGCCCCCTGGAAGACATAGGCAAGTCAACAATGAAATCTATAAAGATAATGTCCCACTTCCATTTTGGAACAATATGAGGCTGCAAAAAACCTACCAGATGAGGGTATGTGTAGGATCGTCATTCAAAAAATAGGCCCTTAACTAGCAAAAAAAAAAGAAAAATCAGAGTTAGGAAACTTGACGTAAAAATTTGAATAAGTTATCTACATCATTTCAAAAATATGTAATAAAATAATCTGTAGCAAATTGAATGTAGTTTCTAAACAATTAGTTTTTCTTAAATAAAAAATCTATTTGATGAAAATTTGAAATTTCAATGGAGTGGTACTTAAATTTCAAGGAAAAAAATAAGAAGTAGGTGTATATCTCACCACCCTAACCACAATAAAATGATAATATTTTTTTATAAAATTTTACATATCAGTAGAGGAGTAATGTCCCAATGTGATGCATTTTTTTTGTAATTTTTTCCCAAGTAAATAATTAATTATGAATTTTTTAGTACAACTTTTTAAAATTTATAAAAACTTTTATGTCTCACTACCTTAACTTTGTCAAAACTTCATGAAATTCAATTTTTCTTTTTTTAATCCTATAGTATGCGAAGCATAGAATGTGATGCATGTTTTGGATTCAAAAAATGTGATACCATTTGAAAGTTATAGATATTTTTCAATCAACCTATCAATTAGGACTTTAGTTGTAATTTGAATAGAAAATGAATAATAATTACCTACTAAATTCAAATTAAAGCATAATTTATATTGATAGAAAGATGAGAATCTGCTATAAAAACCCTTTTCATTTCATCAATTTTTGGAAAAAAAATAGTCGTCAACCACATACCCATCATATTGCCACTTTTTGGCCCATGATTATCCTGCACATACCCATGATGATGCTCTTCCTGAACCCTTTGACATTCTAGACATCAAGTGACAAAATTGACGATATCACTCTTCATTCCTACCCAAAAGTATAGTGATCGAAGATCTACATACATTTTCTTAACTCTAGGGTGTGCCAAATAAGATGTTGAATGGGCTTCAGTCAATATTAGGGTGTGATGACCCTCTATAGGAGGCACATACATTTGGCTTGCATAGCGCAAGACACCATTAAAATCTAGTGAGTATCTAGCAAATTTTCCTTCTAGAGCTCTCCCTGATTCAATTTCATATTTTACCTCTTGATACCAGTTGTCTGAGGAGAGAGTGGTGAGGATCTGACTCCTCAAACCCCCTCCAAGAGTTATAGTAGCTACCTCATGCCTATTCCATCTTAGAGCATCTGCCACCACATTCTCTTTTCCCTAGATATACTTTACTTCAAAATCATATTCACATAGTAATTCCATCCACCTCCTCTATCTTGCATTCAGGTTTGGCTACATGAAGATGTATTGCAGACTACGATGATTAGTATGAAACTCAAACTGATGCCCTAAAATGAAGTGTTTCCATCTTACCAAAGCATGTACAACAATGGCCAACTCAAGATCATTTGTGGGGTAGTTCAAATCATGATCCTTAAGTTTTTGGGATTCATACACAATTACCCACCCTTCTTTCATCAAAACGGCCCCTAAACCTTCCAAAGAAGCATCTGTACATACAATAAAATCTCTCGTAGGATCCATTACTACCAAAATTGGTGCACTAGTTAGCTTTTGCTTAAGAGTTTGGAATGCTAATTGACATTGATCTGACCAAAGAAATTTCTTCCCTTCCTCTATAGAGAGGTGATAGGATGTGCAATCCTTGAAAAGCCTTGGACCAACTGTCGATAATAGCCTACTACTCCCATGAAACTATGAATTTCTAAGACATTTGTGGGTACAGGGAAATCCAAAATGGCCTGAATCTTTGCAAAATCAATTGAAATTCCCTCACCTAAAATCACATGGCCCAAATATTGAACTTCAGTCTTATAGAATTCACACTTTGCTAGGTTGGCATACAACTAATTTTCCCTTAAGCATTGCAACACCTATCTTAGATGTTCCTCATGTTCCTCCATAGACCTGGAATAAACTAAAATATTGTCGAGAAACCCAAGGATGAATCTATCCAAGTACGTTTAGAACACTCCATTCATTAAGCTCGTGAAGACTGAAGGTGCATTTGTTAACCTGAATGACATCACAGTGAATTTGAAATGTCTGTATCAAGTGTGAAATGTTGTTTTATGAATATTTGGTTCTGCAATCCACAACTAATGATATCCTGATTTGAGATCAATCTTAAAAAATACCTTCACCCCTTTTATTTGATCGAAAAAATCATCAATTCGAGGTAGGGGATATCAGTTCTTCAACATTACTTTGTTCAACTTCATGTAATCAATACACAAGCAGAGAGAACCATCCTTCTTCTTTACAAATATTACACGTGCTCCCTAACAGGAAATACTTGGGTAGATAAACCCCTTAGCCAACAACTCCAATTGTAGACAAAGTTCTTGAAGTTCTTGCATTGTCATCTGATACAGAGCTCAAGTTATAGGCTCAACTTTAGGCACCAAATCAACCCTGAAAGCTATATCTTGGTTTGGCGATATACATAGTATCTCATCTAGAAAAAAATCTAAAAACTCATTAAGGAGAGGGTAATCATCCCATGACACCTCTCGTCTATCCTTTGACTCAAGATCACTCACTGATACTGCAAAAAGCTCACAACCCTGTCAGTAATACCCTTTTAGTTGCATCATAAAGATCATTCACAATGAAATGGTCCTTTGGATACCCACGATATCCACCTCCTTTCTAGAATCATCAAAGAACTGCACTTCTTTATGATGATACTCTATCATGGCACAGTGTTCACTCAACCAATCCATTCCAAATATGACATCATATGAGCCAAGTGGTAGGATTCATAGGTCCACCTTAGTTATCAATGCCCCTATATCCAGATGACAACCCTGAATGAGCTTCTCTACAACAACCTTTGACCTTGAGGCCAATTCAACCTACCATTTCACACACTTCCTAGTTGCCACTAGTCTACATCCCTCAACTACTGAAGGGGATATAAGAGAAACAGATGAACTAGAATAAAAAAGTATAGAAATACTAGTGTTATACGGCACATTTGTTGTCTCAATGACAGTGCTCTGGTGGTCTGCTTTCTAATTATCCACTATTGTGAAAACTCGGTGAGCTCTTCTAGCATCACCCACAATCAACTCTGACACAATTGGTCTTTAGCTAAATCATGAGGTGCTCTTTTGTGGACACAATCTAGTGATATACCCTTGCTACCCACATGAGTAGAAACTAGTACCTCAGCCAAATCCTCTGCCTCTAGAAGGAGCATTTGATTGCTGAAAGCTTCCTAAAATAGGTGTTGAATCAAAACTTGCCTAGAGCTACCCAAAATGCTCCTGATGAGCTCAGTTTCAATTCTGATCCCTTTTAAACTGAGAATTGCCACCCTGCTAAGATGGAGATTTTTTATGCTTTGGCTATGTTTGCTACTGCTGACCCCCTTTAGAGGGTGCATACCAGTTCCTAGAAGATCCTATAACTTGTGTATGACCTTTGTGAGAGCCAATGCTAGGTGTTGGCACACTACTAATCTGCAGTCCTATGTGACCACCCAAGGCCATAGCCAATTTTTTTCTACCAATTGAGCCTTTTCAATCGCAACTTCAATTGTCTTCAGTTCGAAGACTCACATGCCACCACTAATTTGGGAGTTTAAGCCCCAAAAAAAATGTTACACTAACATCCCTTCATCATGGTTGATTCCTACATATTGCTTCAATTCATAGAATTTCCACTCATATTTTTCAATGGATATTGGCTTTTGCTTAAGGTCATGAAACTCATCTGCCTGGCATTGCCTCCAGTGATCTGAAATGAAGCGAGCCCTGAACCTTTCCTGAAATAGCTCCCATATTACCATGTCGATATATAGATGTAACTTTTTCTCTTCCAGACACCACCAAATGGATGTGAAGCCTCAGAGATGCATGACTGCACACCGAGCTTTGGTATTGATACCATAGGGGTGCATCACCAAGCATCTCTCCAAATCAATTAACCATGTTTTCGCTTCTAGACCTCCTCTAGAATTATCGAATGTAGGTAGGTGTGCTCTCATCAAGTCTCTCCTATGACCAGCTAGCACTACATCCTAATCTACCATTATCTCCCTCCACCTTAGCAACCTTTCCCTTTCTCTCTTCACCTGCTACTCCTACTCAAGCCTAGGTCCCAACCGATCAAGAATCTCCCCTAGTAGGTGTTGTAACTATCCATCTAAACTAGGTTGTTTTTGGTTATGACCACTAGCTAATGGATTGTTTTGAGGACTTTCCCATTCCTCGTGCTCAGAACTATGGGAACTCAGTGGTGATGGACTTTGGTGGTTGGCTCCATAACCACCACCTTGACCACAACCTTTGCCTCAATGTATGATCCAGTACAACAATTAGGGTTATGTAAGATCAAGAGTTAACATAAAGGTTTCCTAGTGGACACAAACTACCTAGAGAACCCAACATTAGCAACCTTGGCTCTGATACCAAGTTTTAATGCCCATCGTGCAAAACCCAAAGGACAACCACTAAGCACACAATTTTTTAAAAAAAATACATAGTAAAAAATTAAGTACCATTATACATTATTACATTATATCATAACATCTCAAAAATCTAAGTCCTTTGGGGCATGCAAGGTCACATCACAAAAAAAAAGCCAACCCATAATGAAAGATTCATATAAAGCTAAATAACCTAACTAAATTTACATCCTTCATAGACATTAAAATAACCATTTGCAAGAGATAACCTCAATACATTCATAAGAATAAATATAAATACATCACATGATACAAACTATAATAAATCTCATAAATCATGAATGATTACAAGGTTGCATTTACATTACATTATATTTTAATACATTACATGTTCATATACATGACTTACATCAAAATATTCCATACATGTGGGATAGATACAACATACAAGGAATCTGAGAAATACATTATGAACATCATGTACAACTCCATATAGAATATACTGTGAAGAACAAATACTGATGGGGAACCCAACGAGGTGTGGAACACATTCCACCTGACCATTTAGGTTTTAGAAAAACCCACCCCCATGCTTAGAGGTGACAAAGAAATGACCATGACTAAGGATACCAACAAGACTAAACTCCAATAATAGTAACATAATAACAATAACTCCAATAGCAACAACAATAGAGTACATAGATCATAAATGCACAACAAGTAGGAACCAATAAAAATAACACAAGAACATTAACCACATAATAAATAGCTCAAAGGAAACAACCATAATTCACTTCCATAGGAAAGTAAGAAAAGAAAGTACAAGGACAACTAGTGGAGAGTGTCATTGCATAGTCCTACATGGGTTATCCTCTCCCTTCCTCCAAGAACTGGTTGATCCAGGATGCTTGACGTGTCATCCCCCATCTATGGTTATCTTGGCCCTTCCTCCTACTTGAGGCGTTGGCCCCATAGGGTGACTTATGTTGATTCATTAACCTCTCATGAAGATGAGGCAACAACCTTTCCAACCACAACCTTCTCAGTCTACCATTAGTTTATGAAAGCCCTAATGCATAGACGAGGTATCCAAAATTATCTTATTAATGTTATTACTACCCATCCCCATAAATTATTTTATTAGGTTTTCACTTTTTAATCTAACTCTTACATGGGTTATCCTAGCCCTTCATCATATTTGAGGCACCAACCCCCACGATGAGCCACTCTCCCTAGAGACCCAAACATAATTGAAAAACAAGGGTTGTACCAACATAGAAAAAACATGAAATCTCAACAAAAAACATGTGAAGCATTACCCATCTTGCTAAAAGCATATAACCAATCTCAATAAAATCTCGTACAACCCTTTCAAAACAATGATACCAAATAACTTGCCACATAAGAACACGTAAAAAGAGGGACATCGACTAACAATGATCTCATGCCTTTGGAAGCCTAAGATTCACAACATCCCTAAGCGGGTTCCTAAAGCAAACTGGGTTCCCATATCAAAAAAATACAAAGCAATGACCTAATGAAATAAAAAAGTCAAGCTAATTTTCAAAATAGAATAACATAATAATTTTAACACAATGTTAAAAAATTCGTTTATTCCATTTACTAATCTCTATTTTCCTTAGTATCATTTTGAAATAAAAGTGCAATAATAATTCTAACATATATATATAATTTTCCTTTTTCCATCAACCATCACAATCATAATTCATAATTTTGTAATCATAAAAGAAATAATATAAATTTTCATTTATATTTCATATATATATATATATACATGGGTATGTGCAAGATCATGATGGGCCAAAAAGTGGTAATATGATGGGTGTTTGTTTGGTATGTGGCTGATGACTTTTTTTTACACAAAATTTATGAAATTAAAACGGTTTTTAAAGGAGATTCTCAGCTTTCCACCAATATAAATTATGCATTACTTTGAATTTAATAAATAATTATTATTCATTTTCTATTTGAATTATGACTAAAATGTTGATTGATAAGCTGATTGAAAAACATCTATAGCTTTCAAACGGTATCACATTCAATGCATCACATACTATAGGATTAAAAAAAGAAAAATTGAATTTCATGAAGTTTTCACTAAGTTAAGGTGGTAAGATAGACAAGTTTTTATATTTTTCAAAAGTTGTAATAAAAAATTCATAATTAATTATTTACTTGGAAAAAAATTAAAAAATAATATGCATCACATCCAAAAATGATTCCTCTACTTATATCTAAAATCTTATAAAAAAATATTATCATTTTATTGTGGTTAGGGTGGTCAAACAAACACCTACTTCTTATTTT
The DNA here is from genome assembly GCA_007258455.2 of Sequoia sempervirens. NCBI lineage: Eukaryota > Viridiplantae > Streptophyta > Pinopsida > Cupressales > Cupressaceae > Sequoia > Sequoia sempervirens. The sequence continues at coordinate 345,519,377 of VDFB02373365.1, forward strand.
TTCCCTGAAATTTAAGTACTACTGCATTGAAATTTCAAATTTTCACCAAATAGATTTCTTTTCTTTTAAATAAACCTGGTAGTTTAGAATCTACATTCAATTTTATAAAGATTCTATTCTTACCTATTTTTCAAATAATATAAATAACTTATTGAAATTTTTACATCAAGTTGCCTAACTCTGATTTTTCTAAATTTTTTACCACTTAAGGGCCTGTTTTTTCCATGATGATCTTACACATACCCATATATATATATAAACATTATGTTTTATTTAATTTATTAAATAAATTTGATTTGATTAATTTTTGGATAGTATCCATAAAAAAACATATTTCAATGCATAAATATATATACATATATATATATATAAATAAAAATTTAAATGCAATTTTATTCCACTACTAGCGTAGTGGACTTCACACAGTAGTCCATAGGATTGTTGTGAGTGATAGTTTGTAGGACTGATGCATACAACAGTCTGTGAACTACTGTGGGCATCCCCACATGCCATAAAGGGGAGACGGGGAGGGTAAGGCCCAACCGTCCCTCCCTTAAACCTCAATTTATTATAATAAAATTAAAAAAACCTATTGATGCACAGGTTCGGCCATTTGAATACACATTCAATTTTTTTATATTATATTTATAAATAAATATATATATATATATTTATTTTGTCAAGCACTTTCTATAGAAGCTAAAAAACTACATATATATATATATATATTCACAAGTATATATGTGTGTGTGTATATCTATTTATATATAAAATATATATATATATAAATATGATTATTTCAAAGGTGAACAATTTTCCCATAAAAAAAATTATAAAAAAAATAATGAACATTTTTAGAGACTCAAATAAATTTCTTTCATTTATCTGTTACCCAACAAATTCCAAAACCTCAAAAAAAAATTATTTTATAGAACAACACATTTTCCATTTCAAATTTAACAAGCAATGAAAGATTAATAAAGGAACCTGGAGTCATGTGCTTGCTCAGGAGTTGATGAAGCCTTCCTTTGATTCCCTTTCCTTCTCTAGAATGTCTCCACTAGACTCTTTGATAAAAAATTTAATCTTTTTTTTATTCAGAAGTTCCTTTTCCCATAATAGTGAAAGGGAAACAAATTTTACATAGAAAACAGAAGAGGATGAAACTTTTTACACAACTCAATATTTTTTTGAAGCTTCTGTCCAATTTCCCGTGAATCAAAACCTCTCCTTTTTGCTATTAAATAAAAGATATCCTCTTCTATTTTCAAAAACTCAAAAATTAGAATGAAAATAAGTTTTCTATTTTTTCACCAGCTTTTCAGTCCAAAACTCTCAACATTCATTGGTCCTTTATATTCTTTTCTATATTTTTCCATTTGAACTAAAATCTTTAGTTTAAATTTCATTTTTTTCTAAATTAGACTTATAGTTCACACATTTTAACTCATTTAATAATTTTATTCCATTAATTATCCTTAACTTGTTATTTCCATTAAATTATCTTTAATAAATCACATAACTTTTAATTTAATACTTTAATATTTTAATAAAACTATTCCAATAACTATTATTGACATTTATTTTAATTCTTTAATTATTTAAATTACATCACACTACAACACCAACATAAAATAAGTCACATAAATACACTCACACAAAACAACTAACATATAATGCAAAAATGACCAAGGTCAAAATGCACAATACCACTAGACACAAGACGTGTTCACCACCTTGGGATGGGGTCACTTCCTTGTCATCTCTGTTTCAACTTCATGCCCATAGCGATAATTTAATGTTCACCTAGTCTTACCCAAAGTAGGTCAAATTGAGAGTTTACTCCTGCAATTCTTGCATACAAATAGAGTTGTGTACAACATATATATATGATCAAATACATGACATCATGAGGAGTCGCAGCGTAGCAGGGAACTCACAATCAAGTGGTGCTACACTATCCCCTCACTAAAGCTATAATAACAACTACAACATCAAGTATAAAGTAACATTGTTAAACTAAGCTAGTCACATCATATCATCATGAAATAATTACTAATCTACTACATCACAATAAACTATTGCATCCATATAAATCAACAATCAAATATAACCAGAATGTCATATCATCATATCCATGTCATAATATAAAGTAACACAGTCATTAAGCAATCTAAACTATCCAATCATCCAATCCAACCAAAAAATAGTAACTATCAAATTCTCCAAGAATCAAGCAAAACAACAGAAACTATCAAGTCCAAACAACAACACGAGGGGTATTACAGTATATATGTATAATTATATGTATTATACATATTTATTTAATTGTAAATTTTGATATAATAGATGCTTTAAATATACAAATGGATAATTGAAAATGGGTGCATGCAAATGCACAATTAGATATATTAATATGAAATAAATTCAATAGAAAAATTGTTTTTTATTATATATATGTGTGTGTGTGTGTTATGCAAGTAAAATTATGTATATATAGATATATATATGTGATTTATAATGTATAATATATATACTATATAAATATATATTTATTTGCATATATTTTGCATGAGTTGGTTATGGTAGTTTTTATTTTAATCAAAATATATGTAAATGACATGATGTTGATTAGTGCATGCACAAGTTGATAGTTTTTATAATGAAATGTTTTTAATAGGGAAAATGATCTTTTTAATATTATGTGTAGTTGAGGATATTAAAGTTAAATAATTAGTGTCAGTTTCCTTATTTTTATTGTGTATGGAACTTATAAATTATTCTTATTGCTTACATGCAATATGTCATTGCTATATTTGGATTTAAGAAAAACTAAAGTTAGAATATTAGTGTACCTAAATTTATTTTTATTTATGACTTCTCTTATTTGTGTTATGTATTATAATTGTTTTTTAAATACTAAATATATTTAATATATGTACACATATTTAATATATTTATTTTATTGAGAATTTTGTTGTAAAAGATGCATGCAAATGTATAATTAAATAGTTAAATGTAAAATGATTTATTTAAATGTATTAGGGAAACTGAAGTAAACATTTAGATTTAAATTTATTATTGCTTGTTAAAGAATTATATTAAGTTGGTTAATTTCAAGAGATGTGTCATTGTTTTATTTAGATTTAGGAAATCTGAATGTAGAATATTTATTTGCCCGATATTCTTTAAAATTGTGTTTCTCCTCTTATGTATTTTGGAAAAATTGGGTTAATTGAGCTTGTAAGTCTTCCAGAGGAGTTTATTCTATGTGGGGTTGTTATATATGTTGGTACAATTTTTAATTTTTCTTAAGTAGTGCATGTGGAAGTTGTCAATTTGAATACCTGGTTACTATGAATGAGAAATGTGATATAGTATGGATACTCAGTTGCTATGAATGGGATGTGTGACTTTATGTTTTAAGGTTGATATTTGTTATCAATTTATTTTGTGCACCTTGTCTACCCATGGTATTGTGGATTTGAACCTTGTGTTGTCAGTAGGAGAGTGCCTCTTTGTGGGGGTCCAGTACACAAAGGGGCACTAAGGTAACTCACTTAGGGTTTAATCAAATGATAACTTAAAAAGAATGAATGAAAAACTTTCATGCTAATTAAGATAATGAAATCCTCTCTCATGGCTCTTGTGCTTGCTAAGGCGTGAGATGAGATGAGACACATAGTTTGTATGGGGGTTGATTGGCCGGTACAGGTAGCTAGGGTAACCTAGGATGGGGGTTTGGTAGCCTAGGAAGGTTGAGCCAAGATAACCCATAGAAAATTATGTGTGACATTCTTCCTATGACAATGGTCAGTCAGGTAGTTTGTGGTGTACCGATGATGTACTTGATCTTTCTAATCTGGAAGCAATGTAACCAGTATATTAAGTATTGTTCTTGTGTAGTTTAGAAATGTTTTTTCCTATGTCTAGGGGTTGTAGGTTTTGTCTTGGAAACTCTTTTACTATCTCCTAGCATAGGGGTTGTGCCTTCCGGTACCACATAGTTGGGTGGATCATGCATCTTACATTGTTGGGTCCCTAGATTTTGTTCATGATGGTGAGTACTTCTTGATGTAGAGCTCTTGTGTACCAGTGGACTTGTTTATTCTTTCATGTACTCATTGTATCAATTGTAAACCTTGTAATTTTTTCACTCCTCAAGGGTTATCGAGGAGTAGTTTTGTAATTTGTAATTGTAAATCTTATGTATAAACTATCTCATTTGTGAATGAGCATTATATTGTAATATTAGATGAATGTAAGATGAATGAAACATTATCACCTTGTATATATCTTATGTGTTGTGATATAGTTATGATGGACATATGTGGGCATGTGCAGGATCATGGTATGCTAAAAAGTGGCAATGGAGAAAAAAATACGTGTTTCTACAACTCAAAAACGTGAAAATGGTGAGTTGACTTTGTGGGGCTCGGGTGACTACCGAGGTAGAGGAAAAACTTAGATTTAAGAATCGGATATCCGATCCAAATTGGATATTTGATTTGGATCAGATACCCGATTTTGTTGACATATATATATATATAATTTCGGGCGACCAAAACTCATTTTCACATTTGCATTCGACTCAACTGCAGCGGGCGCATAGTGGAAAGCGCAAATCAGATATCCGATTTGAAACCCATCTCCAACAGGTAAAATTCTTGATTTTTTATTTGCTCTAATCAAATTTTCATTTAGATTTGTTTAATTTTAGTTGATTTTTTTCAGAATAGGGTTTTTTGGTAGATTTTTTATGAAAAAGTTGAATTTAGCATGGATTTTGATGAAAATTGAATGTTTGCAATGGATTTTCACTTAAAAATAGTGTTTTTTATGTATTTGGATTAAAAATTAGAGAATTTTATTAATTTTTGTTAAAAACTAGGGTTTTTGTTGGATTTTAAAAAAACTAGGGTATTTTTATACTATTTTGGAAAATAAGTTTCCTCTCCCACAATAATGCCTTCTATTCCCAACTTTACACCTCCAATCATAGCATTAATGATGGAATATAACAATGGTTTAAACTCAAGCTTAGGAATTTCTAGTGGAAATTATAATAGTTTTGTCCCTTCACCTATAACACATTCATATTCATCACCCCTCCTAAACATGAAATATAATATCCCACCATTCCTCCATACTAGTTCACCATACTTGAAAAACTCTCACAACATGTGGCCCAATGATTTTGTGATAAATCAACTTTTTTATTTAAAGCATGAGATTATTACAACAACAAATTTCAAACTTAAACCAAAATCAAACCAATAGTAAACATCCAAAATACCTTACACATAGTTCATTAATGTTCACTATTTTAAATACACCTATACTACAAAACATTGAAATACCTCACTTTGGAAAGTACAATGGTAAAAATATCCTAATAACCATTTGTTAGTTTTTACTACCTTGTGTAGAGACTTTATTTTTGAAGATTCACTCATAGTGAAACTCTTTTCTAGATCATTGAAAGATATGGCCTTGGATTGGTTTTGTTCATTGTCAAACAATCAATTACCTCCTTTACACAACTCATTAATGATTTCCTCCAACACTTTCAAGTGAACATCAGTCCTCAAGTTACATTAACAAATTTAGTTCATTGTAATCAAGGACCTAAAGAGAAAATAAAAAACTTTATGAAATGATACTAATCCCTTTATTTGAAATTCTCCTATAGTCTTCAAGATGTTGACATTCAAAGGGTGTTTATAGGTAACTTACAATCTAATATTCAAGATAAGAAATTTCTAATGAAATATCCATCCTTAACACGTTTTTGTATAACCCTTCATGGTTATCGAATATCGATTAGTTGGTATGAAGGTAACCCTTCATAGGCTCCTATTGGTCAATCATATAAGTCATGCATCAAAACAACTATCAATCATTTAAAAATAAAAATAAAATATTCATTACTTGATAAACATTCATGTCAAACTACTCATAATATTGAGACAGAAGTAACTACTGTAAACATAACTCTAGATATAAATTTAGGCCATGAGATAGGAAATTTTCATAGTTGTTTGATTCTCTCCATGTGATCATGTTGCAATTGTTAAACAAGAATATGATTCAACTTCCTCCAATTAGTCATATTCAAACAATTAAACATTTACCACCAAACTTTAATGCAAAAACATTTTTTCAATATCATCGTACACCTCGACATGATATGGAAAGATGTAAGAATATTTATAACCAAGTGCAAGACCTCATTCTAATCAAATCTAGTTGGATGACCTATTAATGACAAAGGAAATAAATTGGTTTTTTCACCTAATCAATACTTACAAATATTTACAAGCCCATTGCCAATTCATTCAACAAACTTTGTTCAATACAATGATAATGATTTTTCCATATTTATAAACATTATTAATATTCAAAATCATAAAGGAAAAACCAATATTTTTTTTGACATTTCTTTTACATATATTGATTCTTCTATAGCTACACTCGATGGTCTTCTTTATATCAAGTTTTCAGAAACCCGAAAAGGGGAATACTCATTGATCCCATGTATATAGTGAATATGATAAAAAAAAGAGTTATTGTATGTACATGAACTTTATGCAGATGATTATGAACAATCAAAAGCATGATTAAAATCTCATGATGGTTATGGCTTCCCTATAATTGGTTTGATAACTCTCCTAGTAAAGGTTGGACCTAAATAGTTGGGTGGTTTTGATAGATTTTTTATGAAAATTTTGAGTTTAGCATGGATTTTGATGAAATTTGAATGTTTGCAATGGATTTTGACTTAAAATAGTGTTTTTATGTATTTGGATTAAAAATTAGAAAATTTTATAGATTTTTGTTATAAACTAGGGTATTTTTATAATATTTTCATTTTATATTGTCTAATTCTAATTAGATTGATTTGTTTTATATTGAATCGGGGCATTGGCTCGCGACAATGAAAATGCACCAATTCCACCACCTCCACCACCTCCACCTCCTCCACCTCCCTCCACCTCCACCTCCCACCTCCTCCACCTCCACCACCTCCACCACCACCACCTCCACCACCTCCACAGCCATCAATTCAAGAATTAATTTCTGAAAAATTGCAACAATTAAGGGGCATTTCTGAAGTTTATATGAGAGTCCCTCGATTATCTTCGATGTCAAACACAATGAATGAAATAACTAAAAATATAGAAAACCTCTCCTCGCAACATAATTCCTTTCATTCGTGGCGAGAAGACATGAGAGAATATTATGCATGTGGATTGTCCTATGATGATGTGAAAGATCTTGGAATAACCAAAGCCCAAATAGCCTCTTTATTTGTTAACCCCCGCACTAGTTTGCCAGTTAATGTTAATAAAACAAAACTTTCTATAAAATGGTGCACTCATAGAGACATTGTAGACAACTTTTGGGATCGTTGGTGTATGGTTTTTTTGAAACCACCGAACAACAATTTGGATGTACCATTTTACTTTATAAAAAAATTATCTTTGAGTTTGTGTTAGGGCATCATGTCAAATACTTTGACATTAGACCCTTCCAAGGCGTTGGTGGAGGTATGCCCCAGGATAGAGAAGGGGCAGTTAGAGTAATACCCCGCCCACATGTTCCCCTCCCTCGCCTTCCTCTGCCACCTCCAGTATACCATCCAGATATTATGCAGGATGCGGCCACACAGACTATCCATGCTATTCACTCTTTGAGTGGTCTTTTGGTTTCGCATGCTTCTATAGTAGCTCAGCCACATTCTGGTGATGTTGTTGATGGCTCGAGTGTTGCTGCATCATCCTCATCAGGTTCACATATTTGTGTACCACATACTTGCTCCATGTGCCACCGAATATGCTTGGGTCCTCTTGTAGATCCTGTCTAGCATCCCCTAGACACATCCGATTATGACTTCCACGATGTGGATATTATAGATCAGACGCAGGGGAGTGGAGCACACCATACAGAGTCCTCTCCTGCTAGAGAGGGGGACATTGGAGGCGTGACACAGGTAAAATTTAAGTTGTGAATTTATAACTTGCATTTGTTTTTAAATGAATATTAATAAGAGAGTATAATGTACTAATATTTATTTACATGGTTTATTTAATAGTTGATGTCCGAGGAGGAGCTGACAAATGTGACAGATAACACCTTGAGGGCCATTTCATTTGGCCTGGACACGCACACAGTATATATTTTTACACTCATTCATTTACATTTATTTATTGTATACTTTCTTGTCCTTTCAATTGTCATTAAAATTAAATTATATAATAACTTATATGTTTATCTTATTTTCCTCTTGTAGGAAATACCTTCTGCGAGCGAGGTGCAACCTTGTCCAGATTATGGAAGTGTAATGTTGGATAAGGGCAAGGTAATTGAACTCAAATTTGATTGAATTAAGAATTTTAAGATCTTATATTGATTATACATACATCGACATAGATTGGTAGTTTCATATGTACTTGTCATTTTTATGTGCAGGGAATTATGAGCTATATGTCCTTGTTGACAAGGGCCACAACACCCGAAGCAGTACATATTGGAACACTTGAAGGAGTAGGTGTTGAAGCAGCTCAAGGAGGAGGTGTCGAAACACCTAAAGAAGTATGTGCTCATTTTATTTTGTGTTTGGTATTTATATGTTCCTATTACTGACAATTGTATGCTAACTTGGATCACTTTTATGTTTTTGTTCACCTATATAGATTGAAATTACAAAAGATGGTTTGGTGGTTCTTTGAGAGGGGCATATTCTAGAACTCACGACCCGCTAAAGAGGCGGATATTTGGGGTAATCAAGATTACAATTTTAGAGTTCAATTATAATTTAAAAGGTATATTGATTTTGATGTTAATTATTACGATTTTAAATTATATAGTATAACTAATCTCAATTTTGGTTTTGAATTTTTCTTGTCGCGGCTACCTTGAGGCAGAGTGCTCCAAGAGGCTCTATTTTGATGATCCACCAGTAGTTTAGAATGAGATAGACATTTTGGCATGTAAATATTGAATAGATACCGAGATGGCATATGCCACATATTGTAAAATTTTATTTGAGTTGGCGTTGATGCCAATTTTGTATATGGACATACACTTGATTATTGGATAATTTCATATATAGAAGTTGAGAATCGAAATTTAATTGCCTCCTCATGTGCATAATTAAACTCTTTGAAATTTTAATCAAGTGAGCAATGGTTAAATATCTTGATGTACAATAGCATAAAAAGAATGTTAATATTATGTAGTTTATTCATATTGCTGATTACATTGCATTGCACATCTTTCAAACTCAAAGCATTACCTCACATTGCATAAGTAACAACTAGATGATGATAGATGAAAAAATTTCAATTACAATATAGTTTTTACAAAGTCAACATAAGAATTATGCAATTACTTCACAGTACATAACTAATAATTAAAAATTTATTCATATTATTGATTACATTGCATTACACATCTTTCAAACTCAAACCATTGATTCACATTGCATAAACATCCACTCCAAGCACCTATCCTTGATGTACCTGCCTTTTAGCTCAGTCAAATAAATGCTAGGCACCAATTTTAGTTAGTCTTGTCAGTCTAGGTGCCTATTCTCATCCATCATGCCACTCAAAACATCATTTTAGATCCTCCCAGGCACCATTTTTACCTGCTGCTCACTGCTTCATGACTGCTAGGCACACTTTCAAAAGCCTCATGTCGCTAACTCACATTCCAGTTAGGTGCATGTTTTGGCTGATGCTCTATAAAAGACCTCTCCTTCTGCCACTTAACGTTGATAAAGCATAGACCTAGGCTAACACATACCTAGACTTTCAAATTAAATTAATTAACCCATGCAAAAACAAAATCACAAGAACACAAGAGCACACAAATTAGTCACTCACTATCAGGTTGAACAAGAGGAGCAAGTAAACAAACATAATTTGCAATCTTTCCTTTATTTATTTCATTACCCTAGTTACTACTTTCAAATTTGACTAAAACATTATTCAAAATGCAGTGTATATGGTATAGTACAATGTGGCATGAAAATGAATCTCTGCTTCATACAATATAATAATCTACTTCAATTGGAGTCCAGTATAAAATATATTAAAGGAGGACTATATCTAATAAGAACAAGATAGAGATTAATAACTTGGATGAATCACTTGTAACCAAACCCAGTAGCCCAAGGGAGGACTTTCCAACAACCCATAAAAATGTTCTATAATATCATGAAAAAAGTAAAGCATCAGTAAGTCAAGGATCTTATTATATTGCATAGTAACAAGGCTCTTCTTATATTGATCTTATAATTATTGTAAGCATAAGGCTTCAAGGATCTTATTATATTGCATGGTAACAAGGCTCTTCATTCTTCTATGGAGAGACATCATCTACATTTGCAATGGAGGCTTGATGCTTAGGTCTATTTGAACAATGTTTGGAAAAGTGACCAAACTTATCACACCTAAAGAATTGAATTTTTTCAATTCACAATGAAGGTTTGGACAATGAAGCTCTTTTATTTGGGTTGCAAATCAAACAAACTGAAAAAAGAGACAAGGGGTCACAAGTTCTAATCTACTTCCTAATAATTCAAGGGATGGTATTAACTTGTTGAAATGAAACCAAACTTTGTTTCGCCATGCAGGAATCAAGCCAACTACGCAAAGCCATTGCAATCTTCAAGGAATTAAAGTTGCAAAGTGGTGCAACTTTCATTTTGCAACTCGTACAAACAAACAGAATTTTCCAACGCGTCTGTATGGGTACGTTTACGCTAGGGATGGTCCTCTTTTGCACCCAAATACACCGAATCACTCTGAGCTACATTGGACCGACGATTTCCCTTAAGAGTCCAAAGTGTTAAAAGGTAGCAATATTTGAAGGGCTATTTCTCAGAGACCGTGGACCATACAGACACTCCATTGAAGGCTACCTGATCGTGTTGGGACCATCTACGAAAACCTCTCTCAGTTTTTGCTATCTTGGAGGAGTTTTCCAATGGTGATGACTTTTCAGATGAGGGAAAAGTTGCCAGATGCAAGCAATGTAAAGCTGCAAAGTGGTGCAACTTTCATTTCGCAACTCATACAACCAAACAAACTGTTCCAACGCGTCCGTATGGGTACGTTTACGCTAGGGATGGTCCTCTTTTGCACCCAAATACGCCGAATCACTCTGAGCTACATTGGACCGGCGATTTCCCTTAAGAGTCCAAAGTGCTAAAAGGTAGCAATATTTGAAGGGCTATTTCGAGAGACCATGGGGAATCTGAACCTCGGAAGTCGAGGAGGCTACGTGTCGTTTGGGACCATCTACGAAAACCTCTCTCGGTTTTTGCTATCTTGGAAGCGTTTTCCAATGGTGATGACTTTTCAGATGAGGGAAAAGTTGCCAGATGCAAGCGGTGTAAAGTTGCAAAGTGGTGCAACTTTCATTCTGCAACTCCTACAACCAAATGGACTGTTCCAACACGTCCGTATGGGTACGTTTACGCCAGGGATGGTCCTCTTTTGCACCCAAATACGCCGAATCACTCCGAGCTACATTGGACCGGCGATTTCCCTTAAGAGTCCAAAGTGCTAAAAGGCGGCAATATTTGGAGGGCTATTTCTCGGAGACCGTGGGGCATACAAACACTTTCAGGTCGGATGCTGCATTGATAGATGTT
>VDFB02373365.1:345531141-345570767 GCA_007258455.2 Sequoia sempervirens
AAATATCTTATATATTAGTAATATATATATTAACTAAATATAGAAATTTAATATTTAAACATATTATACAAAATAATATAATATATTATATATTATATAGTTTTGTAAGAGATTATATATATTAAATTATAAATAATATTGTATATTCTAAACTAGATATATTAACATAAACTATAAACTATAAACTATTTAAAAATCATATATAAACCAAATTGTATATTATAAACTAAATATATTAAAATAAACTATAAACTACAAATGAGATATATTGCATATGTTATAAAGTCTTGACATTTTTTAAAATGCTATGTTAACAGATCAGATATCCGATTTAAATCTGATATCCGATATGTCTGACACAAAATTCATTGCCTAGGGAATAGGCTCGGGTTTGCTTTGGTGTTTGGTTAGGAGATACCAATCCTAAAAAGTCAACACAAAAGCGTGTTTAACAACTTACTTTGTTTTTCGGACTTGCCCATGTGGCTGATGACTTTATTTTTAGCCAAAATTGATAAAATGAAAAGGGTTTGTAGAGGAGATTCTCAGCTTTTTTCCAATATAAATTATGTTTTATTTTGAATTTAATAGATTATTATTATTTATTTTCTACTAGAATTATGACAAAAGTCTGATTGATAGGTGATTGTAAAAATATTTATAACTTTCAAACATTATCATATTTTTGAATCAAAACATCGTCACATTCTATGCTTTGCATACTATAGGATTAAAGAAAATAAATTTGAATTTCATGAAATTTTGACCAAGTTAAGGTGGTCAGACATCACGAGTTTATATTTTTAAAAAGTTGTAATAAAAATTCATAATTAATTATTTACATGGAAAAAATTACAAAAAAATATGTCACATCTAGACATGAGTCCTATACTTACATCTAAAATCTCATTAAAAATATTATCATTTTATTATGGTTAGGGTGGTGAGACAGACACCTACTTAATTTTTTCTGAAATTTAAGTAATACTGCATTGAAATTTTAAATTTTCACCAAATAGATTTTGTTTTAAAAAATAAACCTAGTAGTTTAGAAACTACATTCAATTTCCCACAGAATCTATTCTTACATGTTTTTGAAATAATATGTAAAGCCCCACCTTGCATGTGATTAGTAAAGACCTAATATGTTTTATGTGATCCTAAATAGATGGAAAGATGTATTATGGATGAAAAATAGTGTGATATTCTTGCTTATGCTACCGTGAATGTAAGACCTCGTTTCGTATCCCCCATTTTATTTCAATCAAACAATTAGTTAGATAATGATTATGATGAAATGAATGATGAAACTCTTTTTAGGATTCATGGGCATTAACCTTGATTTAATTATGATAGAAGCACATATGAATTGTTTGATATAACTTGAAAGAGATGGGTTATTTGGCATATTAAATTTTGGTAAATGGTTCATCGTTAATGTTATAGGAGTTTAAAATGAATTAATAATGTGGTAAACAAAATGATGGAGTGACTATATTCTTGTATGGGAGTAAGTGTGTATTTCCTTGGATTATAATGAAAAATGAATCTAGGTTCATTTGATGTATTAATGAGTAAATAGTTCATGACTGAAAATTATGTGAATTGGATTAGCTAATAATATGAAGAGATATATGATCTAATCATGCTGGCCTTGGTAATGTGTAGGAATCGAATATGCAAATAGGAGGGTGGATAAATATTAGAATCAAATCAGATACCTCTTTGGGAGGTTCTAAGTGTAGCCCTATTTGACTTAGAAGGATTTGAGGTTTTATTATTGATTGGTTGATTATGTTTGAGTAGAATCCAATTGTAGGTCATGTGATGTGAGTTTGGTTGGGGTTGGAACCCTTGGTCAAGATCAAAACTCGTATGGATTCTTTTGTGGGTTTTAAAAAGGGGTTATTGAGTCAATTTCCTTGGTTTTTGAACAAGAATAGACCCCTAGGACCTATACCTATGGGTTTGGAACCCTCTTGACATGTGAACTTGTCCTTGGAGTGTGAAAAGACCCTTCAAAAGTCCACATTCATGAATGTGACGAATTCAAAAAGTGTTGGGGCTTGGGAAAAGTGACTTGTCACTCTCAACTTCCCACTCCCCAAAAGTTCTTGGAATTAGCACAAGACTCACACATGTGTGAGCACTTGTGGGAAAGAGTGTAGGTTTGGAGGATTTCTATATATCTCAAGAAGATGGAAGATTTGGGCATTGCTCACTCCTCCTTTTGGAGAACTTGTGAAGTGAAGAAAGGAAGGAGAGAGTCAAGGATGGAAGAATAGGAGTTCAAAGAAAAGCAGCTTGTAGAGAGATAAAGAGTTCAAAGGAAAGCAGCTTGTAGATAGATAAATCTTTCTCCATCTCTTATTCTTAGTATTGGTAGAGATAGCTTGATCTATGCATTGAATCATAAGTAAGATTGTTTAAGGGATATATTAGAGTAATGTGTTGTATAATGAGCAAACTTGTTATAGCACTAAGCTCTCACCATTGAATTACAAGGGTGTATAATGTATTTCTTGCTCGGGGGTATGGTTAGAGCCCATGAGGCTCCATGACGCCATTACGATAGGGTGGAGAGCAAGACGTTGTTCAAGAGTTTGTAATTCAATTATTTCCTCAAATATTGTGGTAATACTTTAAGTCAAAAAAAGAAAGAAAGAAAGATGGGTTTCATATTAATTTTTTTTTATGAAGAAATGAAAAGAAGCAATACATGTGTACTTTGTACTATCTGATAGTAAAACTTAATGATGATAAAATTTATTACTTGTAGATCAAAATACCTAGTTGTGGTTTTAAGTGAGCATCTATTTTACCTTGAGGAAAGAAGATGCATTTTATTGAGAATATGCTTAAAAGAGAAAGTAACAATCTGTGTAAACCATTATTAAAAAAAAAAAACATAGTGGGTATTCTAAATTTAAGGATTTCATCATATTGTCCTATGAAAAGAAATATGGCATAAATGTATATGTATACAAATGTGTAGTTGCAAATTTCTGAGGCCTTTATTAGGAAAGTTTGGAAAGTTACATCTATCGTATCTTTTTTTTGTAGTTGGAAATGAAAGAAATAAGTTTGATTGATCTATATCCCAAAAAAAAAAAAAAAGTGTTTTACTGCAGGTATTTATTTATAAAAATAAAAAAAAGGCTATTAAATTATCTCTGCAATAAAATGTAATACTCTGTTGGGTTGCTAGTTTCATGTATGTGTCTTGATTTATCTTAAATATATATGTATATGGAGGGTTGTTTTAAGTATATATGGCTTTCAAAGTAAATAAATAAAAAGGAAACAGTTTACGAATTTATACTTTTATGTTCAAAAAAATAAATATTTCTTCTTCCTTTGCATATCCAAATACTTGGGAGGATACAAGTTCACTATTGCAACTAACCTATGAAGGGTTTGGTAGTGATACATTAAAAAAAGGAGAGAGAGAGAGAGAGAGAGAGAGAGAGAGAGAGAGACAGAGAGATAAAATATTGCTTCTCATAGACCTGCATAGCATATTGTTGGCTCATGTATCGATAAAAAAATGTATAACAGAATACAGTGTCTTAGCTTTAGAGAATGGAAAAAATTTATGACTGTAGCCACCGGTCTTGAAAGAAATATAACTGTGCTTTTTAGAAGAAAGGAAAGATAAATCATTTTGTTCTTAAATTGGTCAGTTCTTACAGTTATTAGATGGATAAGAAATTTAACAGTAAATAGTTTATACAGTTAAATATATATGAATATGCTGGAAATTCGGTGTTCCAAACACTAAGGGAACACTATGCTCGAGGAGTTTAAAGTTTCAAATATGCAATGGCCACAGAGTAGGTTTCAACAACATCAACAAAAATCATGGGATGCGCACCTCGATATAACTGCACAGACAAATAAAGATAATAGTGTTTTTACCACAGCGTAGGTGTTAGCAACGTTATGATTATGTTTGATGTTTAGCAATTCTTACCTGAACTGGGCTGGCATGGTGGGATACATCTCTTCAGACTACCAAAGATTTGATACCCTCTAGAGCATCTATTGTGTTGAGTTTTGAAGCCCCGAGATAGTTTTATTGAGATTCACCTTAGCAATCTTCAAAGCAGTGTAATAGTTCTGAAACTAATGACTCCCCTATATATTGACCCTGGCCTTGAGAAGTCCTATTTTCCCTTAGGTTTATTTCATCCCTAACATACTCTATTGTGGATTCTATCAACGTATGGTGAATGATATGATTCTCCTTAAAAGTACGAACCTTGTATTGTTTTAAAGAGAAAATAAATATTTGAACGTAGATAAGTATGATACAAGTATACCAAGACTCTTAACATCCAACGAATAAATGGTAGATCTACTTCTTGCAGTTGAATGGTGGTAATATATCTTCTCACCAAAGTTGAACTTCAATCCCTCTTTGGGTCTAATTGACTACCTCCAGCCATCGTATCTCTAGATGTGCCTGACTGCCAGGGATATGACCTTGCTTGGGTAAGTTAGATTTAGTGCATTAAATAGTGGAGTTAGTAGACTGTGATGTGTAAATGGATGCCTTATTCCATGAAATATTCTTATCACAGGTTGCATCAACATTTGGATATGTGCACCTATCCTGCTACTGGTAGGCGTCGCCCCCCCTTTGCATCCATATATGCTAGTACACTTAGCTAAATTGGGCTGGCACAGGAGATCAGATCTCTTGCATTGGAAAAAAAAAACAAAAAAAAAAACTCATGCAACGTCCTATCTACTTTTGCACTACCTCCTAAACATTCCATTTCTACGATTGTCGTCTATGCATCCTGTACTGATGTTGCACAACCTTATCTCCAATTTCAAACAATTATCGACCAACGAATGGTTATGAAAATAGAGTGGGCGGGAAGATCTACTTGGTAAAGGATCCAACGGTGGGAGGTGGTGTGTGCAGTAGCTTATAGAATGATCGAGCAGCCTGGGTAATGGGCAGTTTGTCTGTAAGCTTACGAATAATATTGTTAAGCCTTTCAAGTTGTGTAAATAGTGTCTTAACAAAAGATAAAAAACATAAATTATTACATAAGTAACCCTTTCTCGGGTGAGGTGTAGGCGTATGGGGCATTTATGAATTTTGTTTCACTGTTTTTGCTCTCCTGGAAAGCCCTAATACTAGGCGTGTGATTTGAGTGCATGGTCAAAAGTCACTCGAGCTCAACGTGTAAACATAATAGTTTGTAAAGTATTAAAGATAGGAAAGTTAATTTAGATGTTATGCTATGTTAAGAAATTTCCAATTCAAGACCCCACGCATAACTCTTAACAAGTCTTACCATGATTCATATAAATCCTTGAACTTTAATCGTGAGTGGAAAAGAATCTATTCTTAAGAATAACATAATTTAAAATAAGAAAAAGTGCTCGATAGTATTAGTATTACCTTTTTAAAAGGAGACTCTTCCTTATTTAGATTTTTTTGTTAAATCAAATCTCCCACTAAAGTAAAAGATGTGAAAATATACATGTTTTATTATAATTATTATATATAGCTTTTCATATATTATTTATAATAGTAAGAGTAACATAATAATATAATAAAATATATATTAAAAGTAAATATGAAAAGTAAATATATATTCAATTATATTGACAAGTATTTATATACATATATATATAGGAGATGAGAACTTAATTAAATCTTTGTTAATTGGGTGGTAAGAAATAAGGAATAAAGTATAGAATGGTTATTCGTAATCATAAGATAGGGTGATACATTTATAATTGATTATTTAATCTTAAGATAGTAATTCTTAGAAATCAAGAAGTTGCAAGTAATTCATTTGTTACTTTTTTTTAGGGTTTAGAACAAAAAAAAAGAAAGAGTATGATCATTTTGTTGTGTAAATTAAATTCTAAAACAATAAAATTCTTAGGAAGAATGTAGGATGGAAGTCATGCGAGTATTGCATCCAATTGAAGGGCAAGGATAGGATAATGATCATGTATTGTATGTTAAGTGAGTTATCCAAGTTGGCTTTGTTAGTAGGGAGGACCTTTTTAAGTCCTTGGTTAGGTCCCATAGAACTACACTTTTAAAATTATACTTCCCCAAGGAGAAGGGGGTAATTCAAGTCATGCTCAAGGTTGTGAGGTAGTTAAGTAGCATAGGAGTGGTTGATAATTATCTTGTTTTGGGTGATGTCAATGTGTGGCATTGTGAGCCAAGCCTAACCCTAGTATCCTCACTGTAGAAAGGTAATTGTGAGACCCTTATGATATAGTGGATAGAACGATATTGTTCATCGATCAAGGGTGCACTCATTGGACTTTGTGCACTTGACTGAGTTTTCTCTCACTCCCCACGAGCAGTGTGTCAACAAGGAAGTTACACATTAAACATCACTCAATGAGCATAGTTTGGTTACTATGTGTTCAAGCATGTTATGGTTTGCAAATAAGTGCTATGTATTAAAAAAAAAAAAAAAGTTTGTATTTTTTTTCCTAAGTAGTAATTTTGGGCATTAAATTTTGGTATCAGAGCCCTAGGTTGCAACTTTAGGGAACTTTGGGAATAAATTGGGCATTGGGAGTTGTGTGTGTATAGATAAATGTGCAAACCTCTTTGTGTTAACAAGAATAAAATGTTGATAGGAAAAAAAAAAAAAATCCTAGATAACTTACCTTATATATATATATAAAAAAAAAAGAGAATACAGTGGTTATTACGCAACCTAGTTAGAGTTGGAATGTACCCAATGGTCAAATATTGATCAAATTAGGTGGTTCTAATAAATGTTTAATTGAAAACACTTGATCTTTAAGAATAAATTAGAAAAAAAAAAAAAGGTTCCCTTGATTTAAGTAAAGAAGGTGGATGACCTAGTCTAGCTAACAAGGGCTATGATGTTAATCTAGTCTTTGGTATTAAAACTTCTTAAACCTTAAAGAGGTATAGTTGAGTATTTGAAGCATAGTCCCTCTATAAAGAACATAAATAGTGTTATAAGACATCATATTGCGTGCTATTAAAGAAGCATTATTTTGTTGACTTCCTAAGACTATAATTTTTAAAATATAATAATAATGCAACTTCTTAAAACTATGGTTGTTTTGGGAGCAAGACATTTTCTTATAGAAACCTTAGTATAAATAAAGGATAAAAAAAATTGTACTTTTGGAGAATTGATCACTAGGTAAGGGAAGGAATTATATGAACCTCAAAAGGGGATTGAATGTGTAAAAGTTTTTGGTGGAATAAGATTAGATCTCTAAACCCTTAAATTGATTAAATCAAAGTGACAACAAGAATGGAATAATATAAAACCCTTGAATTGCGTATTATGAGGAATTTGAGTAATCGTATAGTTAGATTTAAACTCTTGAAAAAGATTAAAACTAAACCTTTAGGGTGTAGGTTGTTAGACAAAACAAAATTAAGGACTTGTTTATAAATTGGTGTTAATACACACATGAACTAAGAATATTGTACGCCTTGACTATGGAATTTCGAGGCCCTATTCTATTACCGAAAGATCTTGATTTACATATAAGTGTATAAGGGTTAATCTTGTGAAGTAGCAAACAATTCACTTTATGGTTGGTAAGAGAAAATTTCGTATATGATGGCATCAACTAAGGATAAAAGCCTTGCACTACATAGTAAATCCAATTTTTAAAAGTGGTCAAAACCATACTTTAGCTTGAATTAAATGGTTAAAATTTAAGTTGTCGGAACACTTTTGTGAATTTAATAGAAATACAACAACTGATAAATCTTGGAGTTATTTTACCAACAGATTAAAATAGCAAATGATAGAACATGATTCAAGTCATAGGTGAGAATGTATAGAAAGTTGCAACTAAGTTAAGATTGGTGAAAATTGAATTAGATATTGTATAAATAACTTAATTCTAGAAAATTAAACATACC
The DNA here is from genome assembly GCA_007258455.2 of Sequoia sempervirens. Lineage (NCBI taxonomy): Eukaryota > Viridiplantae > Streptophyta > Pinopsida > Cupressales > Cupressaceae > Sequoia > Sequoia sempervirens. The sequence continues at coordinate 345,539,051 of VDFB02373365.1, forward strand.
TTTGTGATGAGACCACATCAAAATGTGAACTTGATGTTAAGACTTTATCTAGAATGCATGCTATTACTACTTTCCTTATAAATGAGCTAATAAATAAAGTCTTGTTGGAGCCAAAATAAGAAAGGATGCTATGTCTAATATGAAGTAATAACATATTCAATTAGGTGTTGACCTTTAAAGTTGTGTATATGTCACAAGAATTGAAGAATCAATTGTTTGAATTTATAAATTGGGTGAGGAATTATGTAAAAAAAATTAGTGAATTGAATGATTGAGAAACTCAATGGTATCATCAAGGACATGAAAATTTCCATGAAAGACTCCCAACAAATGTTGTGCATTTCTAGATACCAATGACTAGTACTCTTGAGGAAAATATGTGTGTGTGTGTGCAAGAGAAACACACTAGAGAAAACTTAGAGGTAGGAATTGTTACTCATTGTATGTCATTGTACCTTAAGAAGTTAGAAATAATTGTGATTGCAAAAAAAAAATGATTATAACATGTGATTAAATGAGTCAACCTTAGGTAGTGAAATGCAATATTTGTTTAAAAATATATATAGATTAATGAGTTGTGAAAATTATTATTCTATGACTTATCATGTGTTTTATGAATTGAGTGTGCTTTCTCCTCTTGTATTATATTGTTTCAAAATAAAATGGCTGATTAACTTCTTTATTGAGTAGAAAAAATTCTTTATCATGCGGCAAAATATATATAATGGAATTACCATATGGATATGTTAGTGAACATGTAACAAACATAGTTGAATGAAAGAGGAAGGACAATATGGATTCAAATATAGAAAAACAATATTGATCATATATGTGATGTTGAACAATGGATTAGTATGATAAAAGTATGATATACCATGTATTATTAAACCTAAGAAAATGGGGTACTACCTAGGCTATAGTTGTGCATCGTCTAGTGATTTCCTTTACATATGCAATAAGAGTAGAGAATTACAAAAATTGAGAAGAAAAGTGAATCTCACCTAAAGAAAATGGAGTGTATTTAAGTACATTGATTTTGCTATGTTAAATGAAAAATTTCATAGAGTGTATTGTGTTATGTCATGTGATGTGAAACCAATAAATGTGTTATGCCCCAAGTATGAGATATAGGGTATCCAACTTGGGATAAGGGTGGTGGACGTCTAGTACGATCCCCTATGTGCACCCTTTGTGATGGTCCATTGTGTAAGTTAGCTAGTTAAGAAATGATGTAAACATGTTATGTATGGACGTATGTTTATTAAAAGCAATGTGATGTATTCCTTTGTGTTAGTCTTGTTTGTATGTTAAATGTGTACCCCTAGCATTTGGTTCCCCCCTAATGGGAGTGTGATGCCAGCTAGTGTAAATAGGGGTTGAGAGGCATATGGTCTACCATCAAGAGATTACGAGCTCAGGGTGTTGTCCCTAATCCTGATAAAGGATCTATGTCAAGTCATTGTAATCTTCCCATGGATGTTGACCGTGGCCTACTCCCCCACATATAAGAGCCACACTTGTTGGTTCATAGTGCAAACCTATTCCTTGATGTTTATAACCCATGGGTAAAGGATGGAATAACATGGACTACCAGTGATTCATACTTATGTGGTCAGGGACCACCAGCTACTCATATTCATGTGGTTGGGGACCACCAGTGCTTCATGTTTATGTGGTCAGGGACCACCAATGATGTATATTAATGTGGTCGGGGACCACCTGTTACTCATATTCATGTGGTCAGGGACCACCAGTGCTTCATGTTTATGTGGTCAGGGACCACCAGTGATGTATATTAATGTGGTCGGGGACCACCCATTATTCATATTTATGTGGTCAGGGACCACCAGTTATTGCATGCTATAATACTTATGATGTGGTTAGAGAACCACCATTTCCCTCCTCCCCTTAGGTGGCTTATCAAGTCACGCGGTGCTTGTAATGTGCAATTTTATTGTTGAAATATGAATTATTTGTAATTCTTGATTGATGTTTTATTTTATTATGCGCCAGCAATGTGTAATTTTACATTTATGTACTTAGGCTATTTAGCCATTTGGAAGTTGTTATATAGTCCAATTTTCCTCAAGGACTTGTTTAATTTTTTCCTTTGAATTATGATTGGAAAGTTGCAATGTAGCTACAATTTATCTTTATTTTGTTTCTTTGGAATTTATAAGTTCCCTCTTGGGAGTTTTATTGAAACCTTGGTTTATGATCTCATGTTATTCAGTTTGAGGCTTTCTCCTTGATTGCAAATTTGCTGGCATGTGTGGTGTAATGTGGAATTTGTAAACTGCCATATTCCGGGAGGTTCCCTGGCAGGTCGTATAGGGGAGTAGATGTGTTGGGGAATTATTCTGAAAGGGGTTGTGAATCGGACTGGTATGGGACGGTCATTAATCCATTCTTCCCTCATTCTATGATTATTCTTATCTATATGGAGGAGTCCTTAGAGAAGGGCCTCGAGTGGTATCCAAGAATATCCATCCTTGTAAACCCCATTATGTGAGCCTTGTGTTGTAAATTATGTGACTATATGAGGACAGGCACACCCATTTGGAAGAGCACCCTTTATATGAGGGTAGGTGCACCCAATTGGGAAGAGCATCCTTGCTATTGTTGTGTGTACATGTGAAATTACAAATAAATGTGATGTGGCATACCTATGAGCTATGTGAGAAAAATAGTAACATGTGATGCAAAGTTAATATTATTTGAGACATGGTATGAGTGCCATAATTACAAGGTAAAATGTTCTCTTAAGCATATATTTTGACAAAATGTGAAGTTAGTAATTCTGAGACATGATTGGTCAATGAAACAAAAATATTTTCTAACATCATGAGTGATGTTTATGATGCAAAGAAATTTTGGAGGTGTATAAAAGGTTATGAATTCATTTAGATATAGTTTTGCATAATTTAATTGAAGTTGATTACATTGTTAATAAATTAGAGCTACATGGATTGTTGTTAGCATTTGTTAAATTAAATATATATCAAATAAATGTTCCAGTATGAGAAATTTTGTTCTAAGTATTTAAATATTTAATTCATGGAAGAGATTTTCCCCTAATATGCACTTATAGCTAAATGTTTCAATTCTTCCATCAAGAAAGTAAAAGTAATTAGTAAGTTTGATATAATCGTTCTTATATTGAGATTATGTTTTCAAACCTTAACGACTTCCAGGAGGAATTCTAAGCTAAGGGGAGGGAGATGTAAAGCCCCACCTTGCATGTGATTAGTAAAGACCTAATATGTTTTATGTGATCCTAAATAGATGGTAAGATGTATTATGGATGAAAAATAGTGTGATATTCTTGTTTATGCTACCGTGAATGTAAGACCTCATTTCGTATCCCCCATTTTAGTTCAATCAAACAATTAGTTAGATAATGATTATGATGAAATGAATGATGAAACTCTTTTTAGGATTCATGGGCATTAACCTTGATTTAATTATGATAGAAGCACATATGAATTGTTTGATATAACTTGAAAGAGATGGGTTATTTGGCATATTAAATTTTGGTAAATGGTTCATCGTTAATGTTATAGGAGTTTAAAATGAATTACTAAGGTGGTAAACAAAATGATGGAGTGACTATATTCTTGTATGGGAGTAAGTGTGTATTTCCTTGGATTATAATGAAAAATGAATCTAGGTTCATTTGATGTATTAATGAGTAAATAGTTCATGACTGAAAATTATGTGAATTGGATTAGCTAATAATATGAAGCGATATATGATCTAATCATGCTGACCTTGGTAATGTGCAGGAATCGAATATGCAAATAGGAGGGTGGATAAATATTAGAATCAAATCAGATACCTCTTTGGGAGGTTCTAAGTGTAGCCCTATTTGACTTAGAAGGATTTGAGGTTTTATTATTGATTGGTTGATTATGTTTGAGTATAAACCAATTGTAGGTCATGTGATGTGAGTTTGGTTGGGGTTGAACCCTTGGTCAAGATCAAAACTCGTATGGATTCTTTTGTGGGTTTTAAAAAGGGATTATTGAGTCAATTTCCTTGGTTTTTGAACAAGAATAGACCCCTAGGACCTATACCTATGGGTTTGGAACCCTCTTGACATGTGAACTTGTCCTTGGAGTGTGAAAAGACCCTTCAAAAGTCCACATTCATGAATGTGACGAATTCAAAAAGTGTTGGGGCTTGGGAAAAGTGACTTGTCACTCTCAACTTCCCACTCCCCAAAAGTTCTTGGAATTAGCACAAGACTCACACATGTGTGAGCACTTGTGGGAAAGAGTGTAGGTTTGGAGGATTTCTATATATCTCAAGATGATGGAAGATTTGGGCATTGCCCACTTCTCCTTTTGGAGAACTTGTGAAGTGAAGAAACGAAGGAGAGAGTCAAGGATGGAAGAATAGGAGTTCAAAGGAAAGCCGCTTGTAGAGAGATAAGTCTTTCTCCATCTCTTATTCTTAGTATTGGTAGAGATAGCTTGATCTATGCATTGAATCATAAGTAAGATTGTTTAAGGGATATATTAGAGTAATGTGTTGTATAATGAGAAAACTTGTTATAGCACTAAGCTATCACCATTGAATTACAAGGGTGTATAATGTATTTCTTGCTCGGGGGTATGGCTAGAGCCCATGAGGCTCCATGACGCCATTACGGTAGGGTGGAGAGCAAGACGTTCAAGAGTTTGTAATTCAATTATTTCCTCAAATATTGTGGTAATACTTTAAGTCAAAAAAAGAAAGAAAGAAAGATGGGTTTCATATTAAGTTTTTTTTTTTCTAAAGAAATGAAAAGAAACAATACATGTGTACTTTGCACTATCTGATAGTAAAACTTAGTGATGATAAAAGTTATTACTTGTAGATCAAAATACCTAGTTGTGGTTTTAAGTGAGCATCTATTTTACCTTGAGGAAAGAAGATGCATTTTATTGAGAATATGCTTAAAAGAGAAAGTAACAATCTGTGTAAACCATTATTAAAAAAAAAAAACATAGTGGGTATTCTAAATTTAAGGATTTCATCATATTGTCCTATGAAAAGAAATATGGCATAAATGTATATGTATACAAATGTGTAGTTGCAAATTTCTGAGGCCTTTATTAGGAAAGTTTGGAAAGTTACATCTATCATATCTTCTTTTTTGTAGTTGGAAATGAAAGAAATAAGTTTGATTGATCTATATCCCAAAAAAAAAAAAAAAGTGTTTTATTGCAGGTATTTATTTATAAAAACAAAAGGCTGTTAAATTATCTCTGCAATAAAATGTAATACTCTGTTGGGTTGCTAGTTTCATGTATGTGTATTGATTTATCTTAAATATATATATATATATATATATATATATATGGAGGGTTGTTTTAAGTATATATGGCTTTCAAAGTAAATAAATAAAAAGGAAACAGTTTACGAATTTATACTTTTATGTTCAAAAAAATAAATATTTCTTCTTCCTCTGCATATCCAAATACTTGAGAGGATTCAAGTTCACTATTGCAAGATACCTATGAAGGGTTTGGTAGTGATACAATAAAAGAGAGAGAGAGAGAGAGATAAAATATTGCTTCTCATAGACCTGCATAGCATATTGTTGGCTCATGTATTGATAAAAAAATGTATAACAGAATACAGTGTCTTAGCTTTAGAGAATGGAAAAAATTTATGACTGTAGCCACCGGTCTTGAAAGAAATATAACTGTGCTTTTCAGAAGAAAGGAAAGATAAATCATTGTGTTCTTAAATTGGTCAGTTCTTATAGTTATTAGATGGATAATAAATTTAACAGTAAATAGTTTATACAGTTAAATATATATGTATATGCTAGAAATTCGGTGTTCCAAACACTAAGGGAACACTATGCTCGAGGAGTTTAAAGTTTCAAATATGCAATGGCCACAGAGTAGGTTTCAACAACATCAACAAAAATCATGGGATGCACACCTCGGTATAACTACACAGACAAATAAAGATAATAGTGTTTTTACCACAGCGTAGGTGTTAGCAACGTTATGATTGTGTTTGATGTTTAGCAATTCTTACCTGAACTGGGTTGGCATGGTGGGATACATCTCTTCAGACTACCAAAGACTTGATACCCTCTAGAGCATCTATTGTGTTGAGTTTTGAAGCCCCGAGATAGTTTTATTTAGATTCACCTTAGCAATCTTCAAAGCAGTGTAATAGTTCTGAAACTAATGCCTCCCCTATACATTGACCCTAGCCTTGAGAATTCCTATTTTCCCTTAGGTTTATCTCATCCCTAACATACTCTGTTGTGGATTCTATCAACGTATGGTGAATGATATGATTCTCCTTAAAAGTACGAACCTTGTATTATTTTAAAGAGAAAATAAATATTTGAACGTAGATAAGTATGATACAAGTATACCAAGACTCTTAACATCCAACGAATAAATGGTAGATCTACTTCTTGCAGTTGAATGGTGGTAATATATCTTCTCACCAAAGTTGAACTTCAATCCCTCTTTGGGTCTAATTGACTACCTCCAGCCATCGTATCTCTAGATGTGCCTGACTGCCAGGGATATGACCTTGCTTGGGTAAGTTAGATTTAGTGCATTAAATAGTGGAGTTAGTAGACTGTGATGTGTAAATGGATGCCTTATTCCATGAAATATTCTTATCACAGGTTGCATCAACATTTGGATATGTGCACCTATCCTGCTACTGGTAGGCGTCGCCCCCCCTTTGCATCCATATATGCTAGTACACTTAGCTAAATTGGGCTGGCACAGGAGATCAGATCTCTTGCATTGGAAAAAAAAAACAAAAAAAAAAACTCATGCAACGTCCTATCTACTTTTGCACTACCTCCTAAACATTCCATTTCTACGATTGTCGTCTATGCATCCTGTACTGATGTTGCACAACCTTATCTCCAATTTCAAACAATTATCGACCAACGAATGGTTATGAAAATAGAGTGGGCGGGAAGATCTACTTGGTAAAGGATCCAACGGTGGGAGGTGGTGTGTGCAGTAGCTTATAGAATGATCGAGCAGCCTGGGTAATGGGCAGTTTGTCTGTAAGCTTACGAATAATATTGTTAAGCCTTTCAAGTTGTGTAAATAGTGTCTTAACAAAAGATAAAAAACATAAATTATTACATAAGTAACCCTTTCTCGGGTGAGGTGTAGGCGTATGGGGCATTTATGAATTTTGTTTCACTGTTTTTGCTCTCCTGGAAAGCCCTAATACTAGGCGTGTGATTTGAGTGCATGGTCAAAAGTCACTCGAGCTCAACGTGTAAACATAATAGTTTGTAAAGTATTAAAGATAGGAAAGTTAATTTAGATGTTATGCTATGTTAAGAAATTTCCAATTCAAGACCCCACGCATAACTCTTAACAAGTCTTACCATGATTCATATAAATCCTTGTCCTTTAATCGTGAGTGGAAAAGTATCTATTCTTAAGAATAACATAATTTAAAATAAGAAAAAGTGCTCGATAGTATTAGTATTACCTTTTTAAAAGGAGACTCTTCCTTATTTAGATTTTTTTGTTAAATCAAATCTCCCACTAAAGTAAAAGATGTGAAAATATACATGTTTTATTATAATTATTATATATAGCTTTTCATATATTATTTATAATAGTAAGAGTAACATAATAATATAATAAAATATATATTAAAAGTAAATATGAAAAGTAAATATATATTCAATTATATTGACGAGTATTTATATACATATATATATATATATATAGGAGATGAGAACTTAATTAAATCTTTGTTAATTGGGTGGTAAGAAATAAGGAATAAATTATAGAATGGTTATTCGTAATCATAAGATAGGGTGATACATTTATAATTGATTATTTAATCTTAAGATAGTAATTCTTAGAAATCAAGAAGTTGCAAGTAATTCATTTGTTACTTTTTTTTAGGGTTTAGAACCAAAAAAAAGAAAAAAAGAAAAAAAAAGAAAGAGTATGATCATTTTGTTGCGTAAATTAAATTCTAAAACAATAAAATTCTTAGGAAGAATGTAGGATGGAAGTCATGCGAGTATTGCATCCAATTGAAGGGCAAGGATAGGATAATGATCGTGTATTGTATGTTAAGTGAGTTATCCAAGTTGGCTTTGTTAGTAGGGAGGACCTTTTTAAGTCCTTGGTTAGGTCCCATAGAACTACACTTTTAAAATTATACTTCCCGAAGGAGAAGGGGGTAATTCAAGTCATGCTCAAGGTTGTGAGGTAGTGAAGTAGCATAGGAGTGGTTGATAATTATCTTGTTTTGGGTGATGTCAATGTGTGGCATTGTGAGCCAAGCCTAACCCTAGTATCCTCACTGTAGAAAGGTAATTGTGAGACCCTTATGATATAGTGGATAGAACGATATTGTTCATCGATCAAGGGTGCACTCATTGGACTTTGTGCACTTGACTGAGTTTTCTCTCACTCCCCATGAGCAGTGTGTCAACAAGGAAGTTACACATTAAACATCACTCAATGAGCATAGTTTGGTTACTATGTGTTCAAGCATGTTATGGTTTGCAAATAAGTGCTATGTATTAAAAAAAAAAAAAAAAAAATTGTATTTTTTTTCCTAAGTAGTAATTTTGGGCATTACATAATATAGATAACTTATTAAAATTTTTACATCAAGTTTTCTAACTCTAATTGTTCTGAATTTTCATTGCCACTTAAGGGCTTGTTTGGCATACCATGATCCTGCACATACCCATGTTGTTTAACTTATGAGCATTGGTTATATGCTATGTTTTTATTAAAGCATTTCCGCAAGCCTTAGAGAATGTGAGTGTTAATGTAGTGTAAATTATATGTTTAATTTCACTTAAAAGAAAAAAAAAATTGTTGGCTTTTGTTAAATGTGTTACATTCTCTAGGGTTTCATGATGGGCATTACACATGTTAGTGGAGCCAAAGTTTAAGCACTGGGTGCTCTACAATAATGTTGAACCCATTAAGCTTCTAGTTGCATAGGTTTACATACTAGGCACTATGATCCCAATAAGTTGAGCTAGGTGTTGTACTTCTTAGTTTATGTTTTTCCTTTCAAGCTATTCTCTCTTGTCTACTCAGAAGTTGTCATTAAGTGGGGTAGGTCTAGTGGAAAAGATAGGACCCTCAATGTAGTTCATAATGCAATGATATCCTTCCTATTAAGTGAATTCATTATAGACAATTGTGTAGTGTGTGAATTTGGCTGTGTATGTGTGTTACCTATTTGTGTTTGCAGGCTTCCAAGAGTAAGCCTAATCCTAGGGGGGATGTAGTGCCCCTCTAGTCATTGTTGCTATGTGTTTAGATTTGTTTATTTTGTTTGAAAATTCCTTTACTATGATAGATCTTGACACCATGTTATTGTTTTATGATCGCTGACATTAGAGTGATGTTGATTCTATACCTTGATGTGATGATACATTATGTGGTTGCTTATGGTTTATGTTATGCTTTTGCATTAGCGTAGTTGCTATTTGAGTGAATATTGATGTACATTCATATGAGGATTTATTGATGCTTTAGTTTTTTCATTCTTGTGTAATTCTATTGGTGAAGGGGATGATATTACATCACTCATGCAAGCACCCTTTGATTCTACAATTTCCCTTCATAGTGTGACTATTATGTTTTCATGCATGTACAACATTCATCTTGATTGTAGGATTGTAGGTACAAGACATCATCTCCACTCGGCTTCACAGGTCTGAGTGTGTCCATTTTCCCAATAGTATTGTTGATTGGGAGATAGTAATAGGGTTCCCTTGCCAAACCACTATCCTAGTCACAGTGTGTCATTAGTCCATGTTGGTATGTTGTGTTGTCTAGTTGTCCATGTTTGTTTTGATAATTATTTATCTACAAAGTTGTCGGTGAAAATTTATAATTAAATGTTTTAAATGTTATTTATTTATTTTAGATTAAGTTGTTAAAAAAATTATTCAATTTAGTTAATTTAATTTATTTTATTTGGTAAGGTAATTTAATCCTTGTGATTAAATTTATCTTATTGAGTAAATAAATTAATTAATTAAATTACATTTGTTGAGTAGATTAATGAATTAATTAAGTTTAAGTGAAAAGATTAATTGTTTTGTTAAGTGCATAGATTAAGTGATTTAAATTTACTTTCAAATTAAATTGTGTTTTAAATTATTTAAATGCAAATATAAATCATGAATGGATGATAGAAAATATTTGAGTGTGAGAAGATATTTTTAGTTGACAAGTGTTAGTTAATTTATTAAGGGATTTGATTGAGGATTATTTGAGGGAAATAATTTTTTGATTAATTCAAAGAGGTAAGAGTTACTTCATGGGAAAGGAAGTAGGGATATTTTTTAGAAGTTTTTTGTTCAAAATTTTGAAGAAGGCTCTCAGAAAAGTTTTTGGCTGTGAATGATTGTCAATCTTCTAGAGGTGGAGATTTAGGGGAAAAGGCTTTGTAATTGAATTCTAAAGGCAAGGCTCTCCTCCATTCTTCATCTATTCAAGCTTTAGGAGATACATGTTCCTTATTTGATTTGTTTATTTAATTTGTGTTTTGGAAAGATTGTCTCTACAAGATAATTCTATAGAAGCTTTTCTTGATTTTGCTAAATTTAAAAGAATGCATATACAAGAAGATTTGTTTATTTTATAGAATCTTTGATTTTAAATTTTGAAAGGATGTTTGTGAATTTGTAGAAGCTTTTAAATTGCTTTGTAAGTTTGAAGGTTGTTTGGATAAGCTTCTCTGTAGAAAAATTGTGAAAGCTTTAGATCTTCTATAGGGAAATTAGATTTAAACAATAGAAATTTTGGAGGGAAATAATAGAGGATTTAGGAAACCTATGTAATATTAGATTGTAATCCTCTAGTAAAGTAGGGAAAATGAAATCCTCTGATAAAATAGTAAATCTTTCCATGTAGAAAAATTTATATTTAAAAAACATAGCACAGAGAGAGGGTCACTAAATTAATCATAACTCAAAATTTACGAATTGGGTATGGTTGATTCTTTTATATGTTTTAAAAGACTTGGTGGCACACCTTAAATTTTAGAAAAACCCATATCTGAAATTGAAAGTTATTAAAGCCACAACATAGTAGTTTTATGATTAGTATTATTTGAATATTCTAAATTAGTTTTAGTTAATTAGATAATATATATTTTTATATATGTATAAATATATGTATTACACATATTTAATTATATATATATTAGTTTAATTGGCTATTTTGATATAATAGATGCTTTAAATATACAAATGGATAATTGAAAAGAGGTGCATGCAAATTCATAATTAGATATATTAATATGAAATAAATTTAATAGAGAAATTGATTTTTATTGTATATATGTGTGTGTGTGTGTACTATGCAATTAAAATTATGTATAATTACATTTATTTTATAGATTATTTATAATGTATAATATATATAGTATATAAATATATACTTATTTGCCTATATTTTGCATGAGTTCGTTACGGTAGTTTTTATTTTAATTAAAATATATTTAAATGAGATGATGTGTAACAACCCCCATGTCTGTATTTTGTTGTGGTCTTTCCTTCATGGATTCCGATGACTGTATATTTTGTATTTACTTTGTTTGTACCTTCATTATTTGTATTGACACCTGGGAGGTGTAATTCCATGACTGTTATGTTGGATTACATGTTTACATGCTTACATGTTTATATGCTGTTATGTTTATATGCTGTTATGTTGTTGACATGATTATTGTTCGTGCTAGATTTCATGTTTACATGGTTAGATATTATGGTGGGTTACATGTCCATATTTTATGTATACATCATTGTCCTTGCTTTTGTATGATTATGGACAATAAAAGATGATATCATAACACTCGTAACCGAGAGGCTTATAATAGTATGATTCTTTTTCTTGATGGTTGATGTTGTTTTGGATATATGATATATGATTCATGCACATGTACTTTAACATTTGATTGGAATGATGCAAGTACTAAGTATCGAATCAGCCTAAATTAGTAGGCCTGAGTGTACTCTCATTCCCCATTGGTGGTTACTAGAGATAGTCACAGGCCAATATCCCCTACCCTAGCCATTGTACCCTCTTAGGGCAGTGTTCTGTAGTGTTGTCTTCCATCTTGTTACCTAATGATAACTTCTAAAGCACCCTTCTACCTTTTGTGTCTTTCTAGCATGTCTCAATTGAGGTATTTGATTTTGGTTTTCATTATTATTTCATGCATATTTTAATATTGCTTATTTTTTGATATTTACTAGTTGTTCCTTTTGGGGGAGCTTTAATGCATAATTTAAAAATAAAAATAAAAGTGCTTTATTCCCTCTTGTGGTTTTGGGAAAAATAAAAAAGAAAAGAGAGCTTTTGTTTTGAGCGAGATTTTACTTTTGATTTTTGGTGAAGAAAGAAATTGTTGTTTTGCATGAAAGAAGAAACACTCTTTTTCTTTTGGTAACTAAGTTGGGAAGCTTGTGAAGATTGTTGTGGAGATTTTGTGGGTGGTAGATTATTGAAATCAACCTACTAGTCCTTGCTTTTGGTTTCTTATTGGAGCTTGGTCGTGCCTTCTCCTTTGTGCAAATTCACCATTTCATTTTGGGGCAATTCGAGGTAAATCTCTGTGGTATTCCATTGATTCTTAGCTAGTAAATTTTATTTCTTTTCTGGGTTATTATTGTCCCATGAACACTTGGTGAAATCCTTCATGTTTTTGTTTTGTTTTGTTGGAGATGAATGTTGGATTTTTTTACTGGTGATTTTTATTGTCTGAAGTTATTGTGTGTGACTGAATTTGTCGAACTCCAACAACTTGAAATTGGTTCAAGAAAGAAGTATGTTTTGGGCTCTTTCTCTATGTTTCTTTTTGAACCTTTTGCCTCTTATCCTTTAAGGCTTTATAGAGGGATGTTGCATCTAGTATCGAAGCCCATGTCCACACACTAGGAGCTCTGGTGTACTTGAACCTTCTATGTTATGCTATGTTTGGCATGTGTGGCATGTGCTTGTTATTTTGTTTACTATTCTTGTTCTTATGCTTTCATGTCGTAGTTTGGTGAATAGGTCATCCTTGTGATGATCTATTTTGATGTACATTCTTTTTTTTGTTTTTAGAATGCCTCCTAGGGGTACATCCAGAGGAAGAGTTCAAGGTAGAGCTTATGTTCCTCATTAGAGCACCTGACTTAATGCGGACTAGGGTAATCAAGGTAGCAACAAGGGGAACAACATGTTGAGAACCAAGTCAAATGGCTCGGGGGTGCTCAGGCTTTAGCTCTTTTGCAGCAGATTATGGATCGTTTAGGACCTCGTCAGGAGGTATCTCAAGAGGAGGAATCACACCCTTCTCATCAGGATGGTCGAGATGTTAGAGCCAAGTGGGAGCGTTCTCGTAGTCTAGGGAATTCGAGAGCAAATGTTGTGAGGGATAGGGTGGATGGAGACATGGTTAATGTTGGTCACATGAGGGATCTTCTTAGATCACATCCCCCTACCATTGATGGTTCTAGTACAGGTACCGAGGAAGAGACTTGGTTGATGGATCTTGATCAATGCTTTGCGATGCATCCATACAGTAGCAATACTAGAGCTTGGTGTGCCATTATGCATCTCAGAGGCTTTATGTCTACATGGTGAAGAGTAGAGGAGAAAAAGCTTCACCTAGACATTGCTTATGTATCTTGGGGACTATTCTTAGAGAAGTTTCATGCATGATTTCGTTCTAACTTCTATCGACAGAGACGTGCTGATGAGTTTCATGAGCTTCATCAATTTACTATGATGGTAGATCCGTATGAGCACCATTTCTTTGAGCTTAAGGAGTATGCTATAATTTTTTATGATGAGCCAATGTTAGTACAACATTTAATCAAGGGATTGAATGCCTATATTAGTGGTGGGTCAGGGTTTTTGAGCCAAAGACCTTAGAGATCATCGTGGAGAAGGTGAAGTTGATAGAGGAGAATCTAGTTAGAGGCTTTGGTGGTCAGGCAGGTGTTCAAGTTGGTAGTACCCCTCCTTCAGGATCAGTTACTCAAGATACACATCCTCAGGGAGTTGGACTATCTAGATCTCAATCTGCACCTTCTAGACCTAGTTAGTAGCATAGGCATAGGCCTTCTCAGTCTCAGCAAAGTGGGAAGAGTCTTAGTACTCCATTTTATAGGGAGCGTCCATGTCATCATTCTTGGAGTAGGCAGCAAAGTGGTCTAGTGCAAAGTTCTCAGAATGCATAGCATAGTTCTAGGGGTGAAGGAACCCAGCAGTCACATGCACCATTTTTGGGCTGAGGTTTTGGTAGAGGTGATTGTTTTTCTTGTGGGAAACATGGTCATATAGTTGTTTAGTGTCTTTAGAGATCAGTGGCTGGAGGTAGTTAGAGATAGGCTACTTCAGAGCCTACTGTAGGTGATACTAGAAGATCTCATAGAGTTTTTGTGGTGGTGGATAACCATCAAGTTGAGCATCAAGGCATCATGGTCAAGTATTCAGGTGAATTATGTGGGATTACCACATCTATTTTGTTTGATTCAGGAGCTTCATATTCTTTTATTTCTCCTTCTCTCATAGAGAGTTGTGGACTCGTGGTGGCAAGGAAAGATGTTGGTTGGAAAGTTGAGTTATCCACTAGAGCCAAGGTGGCTGTAGACTCTCTGGTTCATGGTTATGTGTTGGATTTGGGAAGCTTCACTACCACAATGGATCTTCATGTGTTGCCTTTGGGATCCTATGGAATTGTTTTAGGCATGGATTGGTTGGAGACACACCAAGCCATTATAGATTATCGGGATAAGTTAGTTCAGTGTGTAGATGATGTTGGGAAGTGTGTTGAGTTAGTCGAGGTCTAGAGACCCATTTCTCTCCATGTGATTTCAGCCATGAAGCTGAAGCATGCCATGCGACAAGGTTGTTAGATGATCGCTATTCTGGTTAGTGATCTTGCTAAGGGTGGGATTCAGGACATATCTCTTGATTACCATCCTCTTCTTCAAGATTTTGTGGATGTCTTTCCGAGTTCTATTCTAGGTATGCCACCTAAGTGTGACATAGAGTTCCCTATTGATCTCATTCCTAGAGCAGAGCCTATCTCTCGGGCATTATATTATATGCCTACTCAGGAGTTGAGTGAGTTGCAATTGCAGTTAGAGGAGTTACTAGAGAAGGGTTTCATTCATCCTAGTGTATCCCTTAGGGAGCACCTATCATCTTCGTGAAGAAGAAGGATGGATCTCTTCGCTTGTGCATTGATTATTTCCAGTTAAACAAAGTGATGATGAAGAACCGTTACCTGTTGCCTCAGATAGATGATCTATTTGATGAGATGAGGGGAACCAAGGTGTTCTCCAAGATAGATTTGAAGTTAGGATACCATCAACTTTTTATTAATGAGGAATACATTCATCAGACAACATTTTGTACATGCTATGGATATTATCAGTTCACGGTTGTCCCTTTAGGATAGACCACTTTTCCATCAGTTTTCATGAGTTTGATGAATGGGGTGTTTCACAACTATCTTGACTGATTTTTTCTCGTGTTCCTTGATGATATTTTGATTTATTTGATGATGATGGAGGAGCATGAAGGCCATTTGTGGCAAGTGTTGCAGTGCTTGCGAGATAATTAGTTGTTTGGAAATTTGGCCAAGTGTGAGTTCTTCCAGACTGAGGTGAGATATTTGGGCCATATCATCTCTGGAGAGGGTACTACAGTGGATCCTTCCAATATTTAGACCATTGTGGATTGGCCAACAGTGACAAATGTGGCTGAGGTTCGTAGTTTCATGGGATTGGCAGGCTAGTATAGTTGATTTGTGAGAGATTTCTCTCAGGTAGCCCATCCCATCACCTCTCTTTAGTAGAAAGGAAAGAAGTTTGTGTGGTCAAATCAGTGTGAGTCAGCTTTTTAGGCTCTTAAGGAGCAGCTGACTAGTGCCCCCATCCTTGTAGTGCCAGATCCTACAGGTGATTTTGTAGTGTGCACTAATGCTTCGTTGGAAGGTGTGGGAGTAGTTCTTATGTAGGAGGGATGAGTGATTGCATATAAGTCTCGTAAGCTCAAGGATCATGAGTTGAACTACCCCACCCACAATTTGGATTTAGCAGCTATCATCTATGCACTTGTGCATTGGAGACATTTCCTCTTGTGACATTGGTTTGAGTTGCATTGTGAGCATCGCAGCTTGTAGTATATCTTCACTCAGCCGAATCTAAATTCTCGGCAACATCGTTGGATGGAGTTCCTTTGCGATTATGAATTTGAGGTTCACTATATCTAGGTCAAGGAAAATGTTGTTGCAAATGCCTTGAGCAAGAGGAGACATGAGATCTCAGTTTTGTCCCTTGTAGTGGATTTGTGGAGCTGTATTTTGGAGTCACTTCCTTGGGATACTTGGTATCAGGAGGTGAAGGTAGAAAATGAGTCTGTAAGAGCCCTTGAGGGTAGGTTTTTTGGTTTCTCTCTCAAACCTGATGGACTGTTGTGTCATCTTTGTCACATTTATGTTCCAGATTCTGGCAATCTTCATTCCTTGGTTTTGTCAGAGGTCGATCGTACACCCTATTCAACTCATCTAGGTGTCATGAAGATGCATGCCAGCCTTCGATAGTTGTCTCATAGGGCAGGGTTGTAGCATGATATTGCTGATTTTGTGGCTCAGTGTCTTGAGTGTCAGTGGGTGAAGGCAGAACATCTGCACCCAAGAGGACTGTTGCAGCCTCACTCCATCCTTGGATGGAAGTGGGATACAATATCTCTTGATTTTATAGTGAGGCTACCTATGTCTTCGCATCATCATGATGCTATTATGGTTATAGTGGACAAGTTGTCCAAGGTGGCACACTTCTCACTCATGAGGTCTTCGTACACTGCAACATCCGTAGCTTGAGTCTTTATGGAGGATATTGTGCGGTTACATGGTATTCCTTGTAGGATGATTTCTGATTGTGATCTAGTGTTCACTTCAGCTTTTTGGACTTCTCTCCAGCATGCTTTGGGAGCTCAACTTAATTTTATTTTTGTGTACCATCTCGAGACTAATGGATAGACAAAGCGGGTTAATCAAGCTTTAGAGGATATGGTTTGAGTGTACGTTATGGATCAATAGTCTCGTTGGGAGGACTACTTGTACCTAGTTGAGTTTTCTTATAATAATGGGTACCATAGTTCTCTTGGTATGTCCCCCTTCTAGGCCTTGTATGGTAGGTCGTGTCAGACACTATTGAGTTGGGATTGCTTAGAGGACCAAGTTCTTTTGGGTCCAGAGATGCTTCAGGATATGGAGTAGTAGGTAGTGCAGATTAGAGACCGTATATTCTAATGACTATATATTTTGTATTTACTCTATTTGTACCTTCATTATTTTGTATTAACACCTGGGAGGTGTAATTATGTGACTGTTATGTTTGATTACATGTTTACATGCTTACATGTTTATATTTTGTTATGTTGTTGACATGATTATTGTTCATGCTGGATTTCATGTTTACATTGTTAGATATTATGGTGGATTACATGCCCATATTTTATGTATACATCATTGTCCTTGCTTTTGTATGATTATGGACAGGAAAGGATGATATCATAACACTCATAACCGAGAGGCTTATGATATTATGATTCTTTTTCCTGATGGTTGATCTTGTTTTGGGTATATAATATATGATTCATGCACATGTACTTTAATATTTGATTGGAGTGATGCAGGTACTGAGTATCGACTCCGCCTGAAATAGTAGGCTTAAGTGTACTCTCATTCCCTGATGGTGGTTATTATAGATAGTCACATGCCAATATCCCCTACCCTAGCCATTGTACCCTCTTAGGGCAGGTTTTTGTAGTGTTATCTTCCATCTGGTTACCTAACGGTAACTTCTAGAGCACCCTTCTACCTTTTGTGTCTTTTTGGCTTGTCTCAATTCAGGTATTCGACTTTGGTTTTCATTATTATTTCATGCATATTTTAATATTGCTTATTTTTTTTATCTTTACTAGTTGTTCCTTTTGGAGGAGCTTTAATGCATAATTTAAAAATAAAAATAAAAATGCTTTATTCCCTCTTGTGGTTTTGGGAAAAATATAAAAGAAAAGAGAGCTTTTGTTTTAAGGGGGATTTTATTTTTGATTTTTGGTGAAGAAAGAAATTGTTGTTTTGCATGGAAAAAGAAACCCTCATTTTTTTTGGGTAACTAAGTTTGGAAGCTTGTGAGAGATTGTTGTGGAGATTTTGGGGGTGGCAGATTATTGAAATTATCCTACCAGTCCTTGCTTTTGGTCAGTTATTGGAGCTTGGGCATGCCTTCTCCTTTGTGCAAATTCGCCATTTCATTTTGGGGAAATTAAAGGTAAATATCTATGGTTTTCTATTGATTTTTAGCTTCTAAATTTTATTTATTTTCTGGGTTATTGCTATCCCATGAATACTTGGTGAAATCCTTCATGTGTTTGTTTTGTTTTGTTTTGTTGGAGATGAATGTTGGATTGTTTCACTGGTGATTGCTGTTGTGTGTGACTAAATTTGTCGAACTCCAACAACTTGAAATGGGTTCATGAAAGAAATCTATTTTGGGCTCTTTGTATATGTTTCTTTTTGCCCCTTTTGGCTCTTATCCTTCAAGGCTTTATATAGGGATGTTACATGATGTGGTTGATTAGTGCATGCACAAGTTGATATTTTTTATAATGAAATGTTTTTAATATGGAAATTGATCATTTTAATATTATCTGTAGTTGAGGATATTAAAGTTAAACAATTAGTGTTAGTTTCCTTGTTTTTATTGTGCATGGAATTTATAAATTATTCTGATTATTTACATGCAATATGTCATTGCTATATTTGGATTTAAGAAAACCTAATGCTAGAATATTAGTGTGCCTGAATTTCTTTTTAGTTATGACTTTTTTTATTTGTGTTGTGTATTATAATTGTTTTTTAAATAATAAATATATTTAATATATGTATATATATTTAATATATATATTTTACTGAGAATTTTATTGGAAAAGATGCATGCAAATGTATAATTAAATATTTAAATATATTTGGGAAACTGAAGTAAACATTTAGATTTAAATTTATTATTCTTGTACATGAATTGGGTTAAGTTAGTTAATTTCAAGAGATGTGTCATTATTTTATTTGGATTTAGGAAATCCGAATGCATATTATTTATTTTCCTCATTTGTTTTTAAATTATGTTTCTTCTATCATGTCTATTGGGAAATTGGGTTAATTGAGTTAGTAAGTCTTCCAAAGGTGTTTATTCTATGTGGGGTTGTTATATGTGTTGGTACAACATTTTATTTTCCTTGGGTAGTGCACGAGGAAGTTGTTGGTTTGAATACTTGATTACTATGAAAAATAAATGTGGTATGGTATGGATACCTGGTCACTATGAATGGGATGTGTGAACTTATGGTTTAAGGTTCATATTTGTTATCAATTTATTTTGTGCACCTTGTCTAGCCATGGTATTGTGGATTAGAACCTTGTGTTGTCAGTAGGAGAGTGGCTCTTTGTCAAGGTCTGGCACACAAAGGGGTGCTAGGGTAACTCACTTAGGCTTTAATCAAGTGATAACTTAAATATAATTAATCAAAAACTTTCACACTAATTAAGATAATGAAAGCCTCTATCATTGCTCATGCACGCTTGTTAAGGCATGAGATGAGATGAGATGCATAATTTGTATGGGGCCCCGATGTCTGGTAGAGGCAACTAGGTTAACCCGGGATGGGGGTCTAGTAGCCTAGGAAGGTTGAGCCAGGCTAACCCATAGAAAATTATGTGTGAGACTCTTCCTATGCCAATGGTTAGTCAGTTAGTTGTGGTGTACTGATGATGTACTTGATCTTTCTAATCTGGAAGCAATGTAACCAGTATATTAAGTATTGTTCTTGTGTAGTTTAGAAATGTTTTCACCTATGTCTAGGGATTGTAGGTTTTTTCTTGGAAAATCTTTTACTATCTCCTAGCACGGGGGTTGGGCCTTCGGATACCACATGGTTGGGTGGATTGTGCACCTTACACCGTTGGGTCCCAAGATTTTGTTTGTGGTCATGCGTAGTTCTTGATGGAGAGCTCATGTGTACTAGTGGACTTTTTTGTTCTTTCATGTATTCATTGTATCAATTGTAAACCTTGTAATTATATCACTCCTCAAGGGTTATCAAGGAGTATCTTTGTAATTTTTAATTGTAAATATTATGTATAAACTATCTCATTTGTGAATGAGCATTGTATTGTAATATTAGATGAATGTAAGATGAATGAAGCATTATCACATTATATATATTTTATGTGTTGTAATTTAATGATGATGGATGTATGTTCTTTAACTTACGAGTATTCGTTATATGCTATATTTTATTGTTTTAGAACTTACGAGTATTCGTTATATGCTATATTTTATTGTTTTAGATAGATAAGTATTTTGTTTAAAGTGTTGTCATTAGCCTTAGAGACTGTGAGTGTTAGTGTAGTTTAAATTATATTTTTAATTTTACTTAAAAGAAAAAAAAATTGTGCACTTTCGTTAAAGGTGTTACATTCTCTAGCATTTCGTGGAAGGAATTATAGTATGAGATTAATGACTTATAACAATTATATGTTAGGATATTTGCAATAAGTAATAATCAAGAATGTCAAGGAGGAATGTTGTAATGCAAGATTTCTAAGGGTTATAGGTGTTATGTTTTAAATTCTTATTAGGTTACATAAAAAGGTATTGACTTTGTGGTTAGGATAAAGACACTGGTTCATGTGAAGTATTCATGATACACTCTCAGTACTAACTCATTTACTACTTAGTCTTTAAAATCATAGAATCTCTAGGGGATACTATTGTTGTATCTTCGTGTCTAAAACTTACTTTCTCATATTCAAAATATACATCATCTATATATATAAGCTGCCAACTTATTTGATGCATGTCATTGAATGGATTTATGAGAAATATTTGTTATTGGAAATGTATTTGAATGTAATTGTGTTGAGTCCTTAAGTATACATTGTTGGATCAACCTCTCAGGTTTTATAGAGCCCAAAGATTAGAAATAGAAGTTTTAACAACCTCTATTCATTTGTTGGTCAATCCCTTTGTAGTTACCGATAATTGGAAATGAAAAAATCCATAGGTATTTCTAAAGATCAATTTGGTTCTTTAAAAATAACCAACACAAAACAACATAACAAAGCATCAACATATACATGTCAACATTCACTTCCAAAGGCACAACAACAAGAGGGGAGCAAAAGCATACAAGGTTGTTAAAGGGTGGAGTGTCATTGCCTAGGTAGTCATAGGTTACCTAGCATAGCCTTCCTAGGCTATTCCCCCATCCTAGGTTACCCTGGTAACCTCTACCGGTTGTCAGATCCCCATGCTTGCTATATGGGACCAACCTACCTTGCAAGATTACTATGCAGAGGCAAGCCAATTGATCTTGTCATTTCAGACCTTCCCACTAATCCCAAGCCCAAATAAACACTTGGGCCCATGAGTGAGGCTACATTATCTAAATTAATGTGTGAAACTACCCAAACCCACTAATTAATTAATTAAGTTATCATTTGATAAAAATCATAAGGGTTACCCTGGACCAACCACTTTGGGCATCAGACCACCATTGTGAGCCACTCCCACAACTAGCAACAATATCTAAAAATCACAAATGGCAAGTCAACTTGCACAAGATACCAAATCCATCAAAAAAACTATAGCAAGTGAGGCATACACCATCTCATGCTATAACTTCAGAGTAAGGAAAACCACATAAACTTAATCCAATGTAAAATTAATCATCACAAAACAATATAAAACTCAAATAAATACTTTAGGATTGATATGGGTTACCCAAGGCGGAACCTCATAAGTCACCAACCCACATACCAAACTCATCCAAATCAAACCATACTCCCCCTCTAACCTCTAGAAGACTAAATCGCTAACTTCATAAATCCTCCATCGAAATGGCAATATCAACAAGATCTCAAAAGAGTATAGTCATACCACAATTAATGAGTCAACAAGTATAAAATAGTGAGTAGAAACATTCTGTAAGGCCCCACCATGCATGCGATTAGTAAAGTTGTAATCTATATTATGTGTTCCTAAATAGATGGAAAGATGTATTGTGGATGAAAAATAGTGTGATTATTTGATAACATTCTTTCTTTCATTCTAACATTTTACTTATGCTACCATGAAGGAGTTAGGAATCATAAATTGTGAATATGAGCTTAAATTGTAAATGGAATGGTTGCAAACTTAAACCTTATTCTAGTTACCAGAATAACGTGATATATGATTATTTCTTATGGTTTCATTGGTAATGTGCAGGAAAGGAAGAGACAGTACAAGAAGGGAAGACCATTGAGTATTTCAAAAGACATCTTCTTATGGTCATGAATTTGACCCCCTTTCAAGGCTTAGAAGGAAATAAAGTTAACAAGTTGATATAAAAGGGATGATTTATATTTTGAGTTGAGAAGGTATTTATTTGTGTGCCAAGTGAGTTGTAAGTTGGGGGATAAGTTTTAGAAACCATTATCCAAGTTGAAACTCGGATAGGTCCTTAAATGGGTCTTTAAAGAGGGTGGTTGGTCAATTTCTTGGGTGGGGATGCAAAAATAAACCCCCTAGGGTCTATACCATAGTGGTAGGGGTCAAGTAGGCATAAAATAGTGCCCCTAGGACATGATTTGACCCTTGATAAGTCCTCATGATGGAGAGTGACGAGTTTTGAAGAGAGGATGGGATGGAAAGATAGAGGGGTTGTCCAAGTGCATGTTTCCTATTTAATAAGGAAAATACTCTCATTAATGGAAGGAGGTACACACCACACCTCCCCATCCAAAAGGTTGCAAGTTGAAAATCCTTTATATCTTGAGAGGAAGGAAGAGTGGGGTGTTACCCACTTCTCCTTTTGGAGAACTTAGTGATGGTATAAAGAATGAGAAGAGGAGAGGAGTTCATCTCTTTGGGAAGATAGTGATCAAGATGGTTCGATTTGGAGAGGAACTTGAAGGAGAAAGATTTTCATCCCCTCACTTAAAGAAAGGAGATAAGTTTTCCCTACTTTCACCCTCCCTTGTTTTATTGTTGTAATGAAGTGAACATGTTTATATGAATCATTGTGAATATGGTGAGTGAAAGCCCATAAGCATGTAATTTGATGTTATGATATTTCATCTTTTTTTTTTGTAAGCTTTGAGAAGACTCCATTCATGATCTTGGAGCTAAGAAACTACCTTGCTCGGGGGTATGGCTAGAGTCCACGAGGCTCCATGACGCCATTATGGTAGGGTGGAGAGCAAGCTGCAATTCCTGAGTTGTAAATCATTGTTTCATTCAATAATATTGACAATATTGTAAGTTTAGAAATGGTGTGTTTCACATTTATCTAATAATAAAATGAAAAGAGCAGGCCTAAGTTCTTGGTATGCAAATTCATTGAACTTTCTTTCCAATAGTATTTGTATTCTTGCAAGTTTAAAAGATGGGTTCACATCCATTTAATAAAAGTCAAAGAAAAGAACCTTCTCAACGTATGAAATTCTTGTATCATGTGAAACAAACACTGTAAAAGTAGCCTAGAATTGTATGTGCACTTCAAGAAATTCCTTGTTATTTTGTATGAACCATTATATTAATGGTTATGTTTATCACAGCGAATGAAAAGGGTAAATATGATGCTTGTGACACTCCAATGGATTTGTTTTTTTTTCCTAGTACCCACTTGGTTATCTGCAAATGGAAAAAGGTGTAAAGTAAAGCAACTTTTTCTTTCCTTACGCTTTACAACGAGTTTAGGGTCTAGTTTCCCAAAAGTGCATAAGAGATACAGTTAGTTACAAAGTGAATATACCTATGCCTTTATAGCAGAACTTAGAGCATGATCGTGGTCCTTTACGTATGAACCAAAATTATAGTTAATGTGTTGTTTTGGTGGGAGAATTGGGTATTGCTATTGTACAAAAAAACATAGGGAAAGAAATATATATATTAGATGCTATATTGTTTGAATCTGTTGTTCTGAGAGTTATTTACTTAAAAATGAAAGAAGATAAAGGACAAGATATTTGGTTGCCTTTGTTCCAACTCTGGAAATGAAATTGTATACATTGTTGTGATAATGTCTTACTATGTGACTTTTCTCCTATAGATTCTGCAATGAGTTTAAACTTTTATTAGTGGTTAAAAAAAAGAGAAAGAGAATAACGATACTTTCAACTCAATAGAACCTTTAGATAATCTCATATGCAAACCCAGAAATGAAAAAAAACTAGAAGAGTTTTGGGAGGGAGTCGCCATCCTCAAGGTATGACACCAGCGCTGGTCTCCCCTTCTCCATACAATTCATAAACAAAACCTATCGAATTGTAGTTCCTGATCGTGGCCATGAATCCCAAGTGCCCAGTTCTCTGCAGAGAAGGAATATGATAAAGAAAATAAAAGCTTAGCAAACAAAATTTAAGGTATGCTGAGTCGTGACCTAAATCAAATCACCAGCAGTTTAGGCGTAGCTGGCTAATGCGTTCCCTAATGTAGCTTTAATTCAACCTGTCACTTTCTTGGTTGAGTCTACCAACTTTCTCTATGCTCATTCAGTGGGGGCGCCAAAAGTATTGTATTTATCCACTGTATTGGTAGGATAGTCCTCTAAAAGTTATTTAATGTGCAGTAGTAAGCGGGCTTCTTGTTGGGAACCAGATATTAATTTCTAACGTACGCCAGTCTGAGCGGAAAAGACTCTTAATTCAGTGGTAGGTAAGGGATTCATCCTCTGTATTTTAATGCAACTTCATTGTTGACTACCAGCATTGGAAACGGATTCAAAAAAATTATTCAAACTTACCAAAATCGTACCCACTGCAGTTAACACTAATACAATCGAACTGACGAAAGTATTACTTATTGTTTATCCTTTGGATAATCCTGGAGGCTACGCGTAGGATTATAGTTATTATTTTATTATGCTCCTCCATCAAACCGTGAGTGTGGAAATGACGCTTTGGACGTCTTTTTTTGGCTGAAGTGTTTTTTTAAACTTTGGTGAATGGAGTGTGGGACGAGTATGATTCTTTTTGCAGCACTACTTTTATACCAACATTCTATAATATTCAGAATCACTAATATGTGCGGTCAAAAACAATACTCCCATCTAAGGCTACACGTTAAGAAGCCACTTAAACAATATAAACAAAAAAAAGAAAAAGAAATAAAAGCAACGTGGTGAACTTTATGTTAAGTTATTCCTTAATAAAGTCAAAAGGGAATATGTTCTCATATTCTTTAAGAAAAATCATCTTATTAAATCAAACTAAGATTAAATAGAAAGATAAAGGTTAGTTTTATTAGGAATTTCTTTAGAAAGGAGATTATCTTATTATTTTGTCCTTTCCTCTTAGAGAAAATATCAATATGTATTGAAGTAGGAATAGTATAATTATTTATATATGTTTACTTTTTATTCCTATAAATTTCTTTAAATTACCTTAGGATAACTTAGATACATGAATAAGTAAACAATCAAATAAACAATAGTTAACTATAAATAGTTATCTATAAATAAAGTAGTATATAATAATATTTATTGGTAATAATAAATAAACTATTTTTTTCTTAATATGATGTTAATATTTACCGATTAGTATTAATATAAAATAATATTAATATTTGGAAGGTGAAAGTATCAATAACATTGTTACCATTACAATTAGTATTCACATATATTTTTTTAAGATGAGAATCATAACATTAATATTAAGGCGGATTTTAGTATTGATGCTTTTGGAATAATACCATTAATATAATCATCGTCTTGATTTATTAACATGTCTACTAAGGATAAATCATATTAATATTAATGTCAATTTCAATTAATATTATTATTTCTATAGGAGAATAGTAAATGTCTTTCGCAACAATCGGATGGTACCAAACTTGGTGTCCTTAGATTTAGAAACGAATAGAAAGAATAATGATGAATGAAACCATTATGAATAACCACTATACTAACCCTAACCTTGTTATTATGGGTGAAGCGTGGTTAAAAAAGGGTATACTAGTATTAATGATTCCTTGGGCAACACAATAAGTTGGTGTCCCAATGATACCATTGATGAATGGTTGATGTGACGATAATACCTTTCTTTGTATAAATTATGTGGAACTTATTAAATTTTATTATTATTTTCTTTGGTAATTGTGGCTATCAACCATTTAGCTTAAGTAGCTAAGCAATAGTTTCCCTTTTGGGTAAGGAATAGTAGTAACGCCTCGTTATTCATCCATTATTGAGCTAAAGTATACCATGTTAGTAGTGCTAACAAGAGATGCAATATTGATTCCTAAATATTTAATTCAAAAGCAAACATAATATTATTGCAACTCAATAAATAATATTATCATTGATAAATTGTGATAATAGAACTATGAGTGATAAGGTTATCTTTCTAGGGAACAAGAATAATAATATATAGGTGGCTATAATGAACTAATTTCTATTAAATCCAAATAAAATTCAATTATATGATGAGTCCCTAATTAAATTAAATATATGTGTGTTGTAAATTCCTTCAAATAAATTTAGTGGGAATCTATTCTTTTTTATGTAAAAAGGGGGGGAGGATTGCTTTCAACTATCATTACAAGTCTACAATCAACGTAAATGAAAAGAAAATTAGAGGAAGATTATAATTGAAGTGTAAATGCAACTATAAGCCTATAAGGATAATGTTGACCAAAGAATTTATGATAGAACCATCTCTAAAATATTAGTAATGGAGTATTAAAATATTATTAGAACATATATATTTTTATGTATGTATAATATTTGTGAATTTAAATGTTGTCTATTATAGTGGAAATGGGGAAGGGAGATTTGTTGAAGGTATTGTACTATGATCCAAATTTTACATTAGTTAATTCAAGTAGATGCTAACCTCGTAATATTAAGATAACCATTCATGGTTACTCTTTTTACGTCTATGGAATTATAGGGGGTATGTCTTTACCTTGTGATAAAATAAACCTTCCTAATGTTAATGTTACCCATGTATTGCATGTATATAAAGTGATATAATACTCATGCTAGCTATATAGTTGTGTTAGTCATATGAGGCACAGTAATAAAGCCTACTTGTCTAAATTTACTTGTGAGACAATTGAAAAACATATATTGATATTATGAACCTTAAGGGATGTGATAGTTGAAACATAGGAATGAGGGGTTCATAGAATATTAGAAGAGAAATTTTAAAGGAGCATTCAATTGCTACCAAAAGTATTGGGGATATCTATGTTTAGTGTTGAATCATGTTCGTTTAGAACTTCAGTTAGCTTAATGTTTAAAAAAAAAAAATGTGGGTTTTCTTGTTGAAAATTTTGGGCATGACACATTCCAACAAAATATTTAGACTCAACCAAAGCTAACATAATCAAATTCAATTGGGCATCCAAGGGAGAACTCTATTTTCTCCTCTCTAGATACCCAACCACTGAAACTTGATCAACATAAAATTCAGCTAATAAACAATTTACATGAAAATAATTTCCATCACAACAAACAATCAACTTATACACAATCTTAATATGAAAATTAACCTACTCAAATAATAGAATCAAACCCGATAACTATCACAAGTATTCTATATAACTATTCATATAGAGGACTTACAAATCAATAACTAAAAGGGAACAAGAGAAATCAAGATTCAAATGATCCTCTAATTTTCATGCAAGCACACCATTGAACAAAGCAACCATAATACGTGATCCTCAATATTTCTAATTTAACTATTCTACTTGTAAACTATCCAATTTAAGAACAACCTAATCCATCAATTTTTACACAAATTATCGAAGGATATCATAAAGGGATCTCCAGTCAAGAACATATGATAACTAAATTTTCCTAAAGTGGAAATTGATAATAATAGCTTAGCTAAGTTAAGTAAAAATAGTAAATAACAAAGATTCAAATAAGACCATACTAACATCCTCTTATAAACACATATTTAAAGATTACTTAATACTTGAGATTCTATTTCCATACGTTCCTACTCATGCATACTAAGGCAAGTTAATATTACATACAAATACACATACACATGTAAAAGTAACTACATAAGAGAGAGATCTAGAGCATATTTCATTAACTGTTCACAGTGCAAAAGATCTAACTCAATTAATGCAACAAAGGTGTGCCAAATTTTATTCCTCATTTTGTTCTTCTAATTGAAAAGAAACACTAACTAAGTCCATTCTTATTCTATCATTAAGTATAAACCACTTTTACCTTTCACCATAGGTTCTAAACACACACACCCCCACACACACATATATATATATATAAAAGAACTTAAGAACTAAATATATAGAAATAATCAGATTATACAGTGTTGATCCCATATATTCAAAGCTACACATATAAACATATATATTGGATCATCGAAGGCCAATGATCAATAATAGAAACCACAAAACTATCCACTAAGTGACTCATATACACTAAGTGACTCATACCGAACATATGATATAAGGCTTGAATTGGAGCATGAAGCAAAAGCCATTTGCAAACGACTCAATCATAGCACAAAGAAGATAAAATTGTTGTCCTTTGTTAACACATGGAAGAGGGTATGCTTAACTAGCATTTAAGCTGGAGAGAGTATAAGCATATAAGACAACAGGCGAAACAACCAAGATTGAATACACAACATCAAGTTGATAGATGATTAATTTCCAAAAAAGATACGACTTCCAAGAGAATGAAATGTACAATTGCCATCAGAAATCAAGATGTCAGAGTTCTACCCTATAGGTCATGGCAAAGCAGGTAACACCATAATGATAGCCCTTGTTTCAACTAACCATACTCTTATGAAATCTCATTCATATTATAATCTTGCACGGTCTTATCATAGTAAAGTGATTATGACGTTATTGGCTACTATGTCATGGCTTCAATCAAGGAAATCCAGAAGCCGCGAGATTTGCATTGTAGTACATAAGGCTGGGACAGTTTCAAATGAAGCTGGGAGATGTTAAGAATTATCACACGGATTTGAAAGGGTTCTTGGATCATATAAGAATATAGGCCGAGTATTTCTAGCAACACTGCTGTTAGTTGGATCCTAAATGCTGCAACTTGTGTTCTATGTGTTGTCCAAGATTGTTGAAAGAGAAATTGTACTGAGGGCAGTGCACCATTCCCTTCTTTTAAACAAAAGGTACGATGTTCTTACGGAGGTTGTGGGTGATCCTATTTCCTTAAGCATGATGATGTTAAGGGAGACTTAATGGTAGTCAGAGAAATGAGAAAACACACTCCCCATGGTCTGGTTTTACTAGTGAGTAAATAATGTTAGCAATATTTTTTATAAAGAGAGTGTCTTAAGTAGCATAAACAACTAGCCAACCTTTGAATCATTCTTATGCACATCCTTAACAAATATATTATATATGATCTACTTACGGTACCTACTTCAAATGATTCTATACCAGCATTCCTCTGGTAGTTACTTGAAAACTATTTGTTCCTATATCGAAGACATTACGTTTTTTATTTCAAGAGGCAATTTTATTGAACTATTTGGTTGTATAGGATACACAAATTGTGAAGTCAGATGCAAAACTATTATTTCACCACTAAAGAGATCAAAATGATCGAGACTCAAGAATATAATAAAGAATAATACGATTTAGATTCAACACAGAATGAAGTAGTTCCCCCCCTCCTTTCACTATTTCCTATCTGTGGAAAAATGGGAGCTTGGACAAAGAAAGGGATACCCTCGTAGATTGAGGTTAGGAAGATAAATATGAGATTTAAGTTGGAGAAGATGCAAGAAAAAGGGAGAAACCAGGGAGGAGTCACGAAGGATGCTCGTCTAAGAGCTGTAAAGAAAAGGGATCTCATGAGTTACCCAAAAATGGAAGAATTATCACAAATCAATACATAAGAGGACATAAAATGTGATAAGTGTGACACATCACTCAAGGGAAGAAATGAGGAGATTGTTCTCGATTACCCAAGGAAGAGTTGGAGGCAATGGATAAAATCTACCTAGCGGTAAACTCAAAATAGAAAAGTAAAGTATCTCACAGAGATTTTGCTAAGCTATTCAAATCATATATTCCAGAAAGATCTAATAAACATTTTATAAATTATTACTATTTTTTTTTGAAGAAACAAGGATCAAGTTGTTACCTCTGATTTAGGCCTCAAAATCATAAACATCAGAAACCAAGCTAATATTTGTTTGTTTAGCTCAGTCGCTTCCTTGACATTCGCTTCTACTCAGCCGCGATAAATGTATTCACTCTGCGAAGCTCCGCGTCTAATCTCTTGAAGAATATCACTTCATACTCAGTCCCAACCTCTACATTGGATTGAGAACATCATTTCAATCCAATCCTTCCAATCCTACTCCTCGCCTTTCACCACTATAATTTCTTCTTTTTTCTTCCACATTATCCATCCGCCTCCCATGAATAATGTTTCATGTTTGTTATGAACCATTTTCACAGTCTTCCCGACCCACTTGAAGCCATAATGTCACATTTCAAATTTTCATTTCCAAAACTTAAATGATACCCCCACCTCAAACCATAACACTCAACGAGTTTTAAATTGCTTCCAAAATAGAATGAAACATCACCTCCCCTCTCAACCTCTTCATCCTAGAAAATTTATAATAGCTATTTTCTACTATCTACTAAATACAAAGAATCTTCAAATAAATGTTGCACTTACCCTCAGCCAGGCGGCTGCAAAACTGTTACAAGAATCTTCAATTAAGGACAACATTTAAAACCGTTACCAACAATATCCTTTATTTAGATCTTCCATAACGAATTGGCATATCATTGCATTATATCTTAATTTATTTATTTATTATTTGTTACTTCACACTCATTTTATTTTATTTTATTTAATAAATATATACATTCAATAATAATATATTATTAATCTCATTGAAATAAATGATAGTTCAAATGATACTCAAGAGTTTTATAAACTTCAAGGGGTAGTATAAAGCCCAAGTCAGGTGAGGATTACTCAAAGGTGTCAATTTGAAATAATGTTAACATAAGAATACAATATGGTGTAAATATTAACTCGAGGTCAAGAACCTCGTTTATCAAATGATTTTAAATTAAGTATCCAAACACATAAGTTCAAATAAATCTCAAACTTAATGAAATTTCTACAAGGGAATAAAACATAGGGCACTACATACTATCAATATTAGCTACCATCTTGCATCTACAATCCTTTTGTTTGCAATGAGGGCAATATTCTACCAATATTGCCTTTTCCTCCTCTTGTTTCTTCTTAACCTGAAGTGTATCCAGCTGAGTAGCTAGATTGTTTATGATGTCTTGCTTGAAGTCTACTAGCAAGTGAGTAATCTCCATCCTTGAAATTTCACTGGTAGATGACTTACCATAGAGGATTGGTAAGCTCCTACTTTCTTTCAAGCTGCCCTAGAATAGTTCTAACATATCTTCTTGATATCTTCCCAAGGAACTTGGGTGGTATCTCCTCCTACCATCAGGTCCAAGGAATAAGTGCAACTATCATTAATTCCTCTCAGAAAAGGAAGTTTTTGTTATTCTTCATTGAGTGTATGGTGTGGAGATTTTTGTAGATAGAACAAAAACCTTGAAATGTAATTATCTAGGCTCTCATCTTCCTTTTGTTGCATCCTAAAAATGTCATCTTCTTTC
>VDFB02373365.1:345570867-345947734 GCA_007258455.2 Sequoia sempervirens
AAAAGAAACAATACATGTGTGTACTTTGCACTATCTGATAGTAAACTTAGTGATGATAAAAGTTATTACTTGTAGATCAAAATACCTAGTTGTGGTTTTAAGTGAGCATCTATTTTACCTTGAGGAGAGAAGATGCACTTTATTGAGAATATGCTTAAACCTTTATTAAAAAAAAAAAAAAACATAGTGGGTATTTTGAGTTTAAGGATTTCATCATATTGTCCTATGAAAAGAAATATGGCATAAATGTATATGTATACAAATGTGTAGTTGCAAAATTCTGAGGCCTTTATTAGGAAAGTTTGGAAAGTTACATCTACTGTATCTTCTCTTTTGTAGTTGGAAATGAAAGAAATAAGTTTGATCGATCTATATCCAAAAAGAAAATGAAAAAAAAAAAAGAGTGTTTTACTGCAGGTATTTATTTATAAAAAAAAAGAGAGCTGTTAAATTATCTTTGCAATAAAATGTAATACTCTGTTGGGTTGCTAGTTTCATATATGTGTATTGATTTATCTTAAATATATATATATATATATATATATATATGGACGGTTGTTTTAAGTATATATGGATTTCTAAGTAAATAGATAAAAAGGAAACAGTTTACGAATTTATACTTTTATGTTAAAATAAATAAATATTTCTTCTTCCTCTGCATATCCAAATACTTGGGAGGATTCAGGTTCACCATTGCAAGTAACCTATGAAGGGTTTGGTAGTGATACAGTAAAAAAAAAAAAAAGAGAGATAAAATATTGCTTCTCATAGACCTGCATAGCATATTGTTGGCTCATGTATTGATAAAAATGTATAACATAATACAGTGTCTTAGCTTTAGAGAATGGAACAAATTTATGTCTGTAGCCACCGGTCTTGAAAGAAATATAATTGTGATTTTCAGAAGAAAGGAAAGATAAATCATTTTGTTCTTAAATTGGTCAGTTCTTACAGTTATTAGATGGATAATAAATTTAATAGTAAATAGTTTGTACAGTTAAATATATATGTATATGTTGGAAACTTGGTGTTCCAAACACTAAGGGAACACTATGCTCGAGGAGTTTAAAGTTTCAAATATGCAATGGCCACAGAGTAGGTTTCAACAACTTCAACAAAAATCATGGGTCGCGCACTTCGGTATAACTGCACAGAGAAATAAAGATAATAGTGTTTTTACCATAGCGTAGGTGTTAACAACATTATGATTGTGTTTGATGTTTAGCAATTCTTACCTGAACTAGGCTGGCATGATGGGATACGTCTCTTTAGACTACCAAGGACTTGATACCCTCTAGAGCATCTATCGCATTGAGTTTTGTAGCCCCGGGACAGTTTTATTGAGATTCACCTTAGCAATCTTCAAAGCAGTGTAAAAGTTCTGAAACTAATGACTCCCCTATATATTGACCCTGGCCTTGAGAAGTCCTATTTTTCCTCAAGTTTATTTCATCCCTAACATACTCTGTTGTGTTTAGGATGTCAGTACAGATTCTATCAACGTATGTAAATAATGATGGGATGGTGAATGATATGATTCTCCTTAAAAGTACGGACCTTGTATTGTTTTAAAGAGAAAATAAATATTTGGACGTAGATAAGTATAATACAAGTATACCAAGACTCTTATCATCCAACGAATAAATGGTAGATCTGCTTCTTGCAGTTGAATAGTGGTAATATATCTTCTCACCAAAATTGAACTTCAGTGCCCTATAGTCCCTTTCTGGGTCTAATTGACTACCTCCAGCCATCGTATCTCTAGATGTGCCTGACTGCCAGGGATATGTCCTTGCTTGGGTGAGTCAGATTTAGTGCATTAAATAGTGGAGTTAGCAGACTGTGATGTGTAAATGGATGCCTTATTCCATGAAATATTCTTATCAGAGGTTGCATCAACATTTGGATATGTGCACCTATCCTGTTGCTGGTAGGCACCGCCCCCCCACCTTTGCATCTGTATATGCCAGCACACTTAGCTAATTTGGGCTTGCACAGGAGATCAGGTCTCTTGCATTGGAAAACAAAAAAGAAAAACTCAGGCAACGTCCTCTCTGCTTTTGCACTTCCTCCTAAACATTCCATTTCTAGAATTGTCATCCATGCGTCCTGTACTGATGTTGCACAACCTTATCTCCAATTTCAAATGATTATCGACCAATGGATGGTTATGAAAATAGAGTGGGCGGGAAGATCTACTTGGTAAAGGATCCAATGGTGGTGTGTGCAGTAGCTTATAGAATGATCGAGCAGCCTGGGTAATGGGCAGTTTGTCTGTAAGCTTACGAACAATATTGTTAAGCCTTTCAAGTTGTGTAAATAGTGTCTTAACAAAAGATAAAAACATAAATTATTAAATAAGTTACTCTTTCTCGGGCGAGGCGTAGGAGTATGGGGAGTCTACGAATTTTATTTTGCTGTTTTTGCTCTCCTAGAAAGCCCTAATACTAGGCGTGTGATTTGAGTGCATGGTCAAAAGTCACTCGAGCTCAACGTGTAAACGTAATAGTTTGTAAAGTATTAAAGACAGGAAAGTTAATTTAGATGTTATGCTATGTTAGAAATTTCTGATTCAAGACCCCACGCATAACTCTTAACAAGTCTTACCATGATTCATATAAATACTTGTTCTTTAATCATGAGTGGAAAAGAATCTATTCTTAAGAATAACATAATTTAAAATAAGAAAAAGTGCTCTATAGTATTAGTTTTATCTTTTTAAAAGGAGACTCTTCCTTATTTATATTTTTTTTTGTTAAAACAAATCTCCCACTAAAGTAAAAGATGTGAAAATATACATGTTTTATTATAATTATTATATATAGCTTTTCATATATTATTTATAATAGTAAGAGTAACATAATAATATAATAAAATAAATATTAAGTAAATATGAAAAGTAAATATATATTCAATTATATTGATGAATATTTATATACATATATATATAGGAGATGGGAATTTAATTAAATCTTTGTTAATTGGGTGGTAAGAAATAAGGAATAAATTATAGAATGGTTATTCGTAATCATAAGATAGGGTGATACATTTATAATTGATTATTTAATCTTAAGATAGTAATTCTTAGAAATCAAGAAGTTGCAAGTAATTCATTTGTTACTTTTTTTTAGGGTTTAGAACCAAAAAAAAGAAAAAAAGAAAAAAAAAGAAAGAGTATGATCATTTTGTTGCGTAAATTAAATTCTAAAACAATAAAATTCTTAGGAAGAATGTAGGATGGAAGTCATGCGAGTATTGCATCCAATTGAAGGGCAAGGATAGGATAATGATCGTGTATTGTATGTTAAGTGAGTTATCCAAGTTGGCTTTGTTAGTAGGGAGGACCTTTTTAAGTCCTTGGTTAGGTCCCATAGAACTACACTTTTAAAATTATACTTCCCGAAGGAGAAGGGGGTAATTCAAGTCATGCTCAAGGTTGTGAGGTAGTGAAGTAGCATAGGAGTGGTTGATAATTATCTTGTTTTGGGTGATGTCAATGTGTGGCATTGTGAGCCAAGCCTAACCCTAGTATCCTCACTGTAGAAAGGTAATTGTGAGACCCTTATGATATAGTGGATGATAGAGAGCATTATTGTTCATCGATCAAGGAGTGCACTCATTGGACTTGTGCACTTGGCCCGGGAGATTTTTCTCTCACTCCCCATGAGTAGTGTGTCAACAAGAGGAAGTTACACATTAAGCATCACTCAATAGGCATGGTTTGGTTGCTATGTGTTCAAACGTAATGATATGGTTTGCAAATAAGTACTATGTATTAAAAAAGTTTGTATTTTTTTTTTTCCTGAAGTAGTAATTTTCGGGCATGACATTTGGTATCAGAGCCCTAGGTTGCAACTCTAGGGAACTCTGGGAATAAATTGGGCATTGGGAGTTGTGTGTGTGTAGATAAATGTGCAAACCTCTTTGTGTTAACTAGAATAAAATGTTGATAGGAAAAATCCTAGATAACTTACCTTATATGAAAAAAAAAGAGAATACAATGGTTATTACCCAACCTAGTTAGAGTTGGAATGTACCCAATGGTCGAAGATTGATCAAAGTAGGTGGTTCAAATAAATGTTTAATTGAAAGCACTTGATCTTTAAGAATAAATTAGAAAAAAAGATAGGTTCCCTTGATTTAAGTAAAGAAGGTGGATGACCTAGTCTAGCTAACAAGGGCTATGATGTTAATCTAGTCTTTGGTATTAAAACTTCTTAAACCTTAAAAAGGTATAGTTGAGTATTTGAAGCATAGTCCCTCTATAAAGAACATAAATAGTGTTATAAGACATCATATTGTGTGCTATTAAAGAAGCATTATTTTGTTGACTTCCTAAGACTATAATTTTTAAAATACAATAATAATGCAACTTCTTAAAAATATGGTTGTTTTGGGAGCAACACATTTTCTTATAGAAACCTTAGTATAAATAAAGGATAAAAATTGTACTTTTGGAAAACTGATCACTAGGTAAGGGAAGGAATTATATGAACCTCAAAAGGGGATTGAATGTGTAAAAGTTTTTGGTGGAATAAGATTAGATCTCTAAACCCTTAAATTGATTAAATCAAAGTGACAACAAGAATGGAATAATATAAAACCCTTGAATTGCGTATTATGAGGAATTTGAGTAATCGTATAGTTAGATTTAAACTCTTGAAAAAGATTAAAACTAAACCTTTAGGGTGTAGGTTGTTAGACAAAACAAAATTAAGGACTTGTTTATAAATTGGTGTTAATACACACATGAACTAAGAATATTGTACGCCTTGACTATGGAATTTCGAGGCCCTATTCTATTACCGAAAGATCTTGATTTACATATAAGTGTATAAGGGTTAATCTTGTGAAGTAGCAAACAATTCACTTTATGGTTGGTAAGAGAAAATTTCGTATATGATGGCATCAACTAAGGATAAAAGCCTTGCACTACATAGTAAATCCAATTTTTAAAAGTGGTCAAAACCATACTTTAGCTTGAATTAAATGGTTAAAATTTAAGTTGTCGGAACACTTTTGTGAATTTAATAGAAATACAACAACTGATAAATCTTGGAGTTATTTTACCAACAGATTAAAATAGCAAATGATAGAACATGATTCAAGTCATAGGTGAGAATGTATAGAAAGTTGCAACTAAGTTAAGATTGGTGAAAATTGAATTAGATATTGTATAAATAACTTAATTCTAGAAAATTAAACATACCTTTGTGATGAGACCACATCAAAATGTGAACTTGATGTTAAGACTTTATCTAGAATGCATGCTATTACTACTTTCCTTATAAATGAGCTAATAAATAAAGTCTTGTTGGAGCCAAAATAAGAAAGGATGCTATGTCTAATATGAAGTAATAACATATTCAATTAGGTGTTGACCTTTAAAGTTGTGTATATGTCACAAGAATTGAAGAATCAATTGTTTGAATTTATAAATTGGGTGAGGAATTATGTAAAAAAAATTAGTGAATTGAATGATTGAGAAACTCAATGGTATCATCAAGGACATGAAAATTTCCATGAAAGACTCCCAACAAATGTTGTGCATTTCTAGATACCAATGACTAGTACTCTTGAGGAAAATATGTGTGTGTGTGTGCAAGAGAAACACACTAGAGAAAACTTAGAGGTAGGAATTGTTACTCATTGTATGTCATTGTACCTTAAGAAGTTAGAAATAATTGTGATTGCAAAAAAAAAATGATTATAACATGTGATTAAATGAGTCAACCTTAGGTAGTGAAATGCAATATTTGTTTAAAAATATATATAGATTAATGAGTTGTGAAAATTATTATTCTATGACTTATCATGTGTTTTATGAATTGAGTGTGCTTTCTCCTCTTGTATTATATTGTTTCAAAATAAAATGGCTGATTAACTTCTTTATTGAGTAGAAAAAATTCTTTATCATGCGGCAAAATATATATAATGGAATTACCATATGGATATGTTAGTGAACATGTAACAAACATAGTTGAATGAAAGAGGAAGGACAATATGGATTCAAATATAGAAAAACAATATTGATCATATATGTGATGTTGAACAATGGATTAGTATGATAAAAGTATGATATACCATGTATTATTAAACCTAAGAAAATGGGGTACTACCTAGGCTATAGTTGTGCATCGTCTAGTGATTTCCTTTACATATGCAATAAGAGTAGAGAATTACAAAAATTGAGAAGAAAAGTGAATCTCACCTAAAGAAAATGGAGTGTATTTAAGTACATTGATTTTGCTATGTTAAATGAAAAATTTCATAGAGTGTATTGTGTTATGTCATGTGATGTGAAACCAATAAATGTGTTATGCCCCAAGTATGAGATATAGGGTATCCAACTTGGGATAAGGGTGGTGGACGTCTAGTACGATCCCCTATGTGCACCCTTTGTGATGGTCCATTGTGTAAGTTAGCTAGTTAAGAAATGATGTAAACATGTTATGTATGGACGTATGTTTATTAAAAGCAATGTGATGTATTCCTTTGTGTTAGTCTTGTTTGTATGTTAAATGTGTACCCCTAGCATTTGGTTCCCCCCTAATGGGAGTGTGATGCCAGCTAGTGTAAATAGGGGTTGAGAGGCATATGGTCTACCATCAAGAGATTACGAGCTCAGGGTGTTGTCCCTAATCCTGATAAAGGATCTATGTCAAGTCATTGTAATCTTCCCATGGATGTTGACCGTGGCCTACTCCCCCACATATAAGAGCCACACTTGTTGGTTCATAGTGCAAACCTATTCCTTGATGTTTATAACCCATGGGTAAAGGATGGAATAACATGGACTACCAGTGATTCATACTTATGTGGTCAGGGACCACCAGCTACTCATATTCATGTGGTTGGGGACCACCAGTGCTTCATGTTTATGTGGTCAGGGACCACCAATGATGTATATTAATGTGGTCGGGGACCACCTGTTACTCATATTCATGTGGTCAGGGACCACCAGTGCTTCATGTTTATGTGGTCAGGGACCACCAGTGATGTATATTAATGTGGTCGGGGACCACCCATTATTCATATTTATGTGGTCAGGGACCACCAGTTATTGCATGCTATAATACTTATGATGTGGTTAGAGAACCACCATTTCCCTCCTCCCCTTAGGTGGCTTATCAAGTCACGCGGTGCTTGTAATGTGCAATTTTATTGTTGAAATATGAATTATTTGTAATTCTTGATTGATGTTTTATTTTATTATGCGCCAGCAATGTGTAATTTTACATTTATGTACTTAGGCTATTTAGCCATTTGGAAGTTGTTATATAGTCCAATTTTCCTCAAGGACTTGTTTAATTTTTTCCTTTGAATTATGATTGGAAAGTTGCAATGTAGCTACAATTTATCTTTATTTTGTTTCTTTGGAATTTATAAGTTCCCTCTTGGGAGTTTTATTGAAACCTTGGTTTATGATCTCATGTTATTCAGTTTGAGGCTTTCTCCTTGATTGCAAATTTGCTGGCATGTGTGGTGTAATGTGGAATTTGTAAACTGCCATATTCCGGGAGGTTCCCTGGCAGGTCGTATAGGGGAGTAGATGTGTTGGGGAATTATTCTGAAAGGGGTTGTGAATCGGACTGGTATGGGACGGTCATTAATCCATTCTTCCCTCATTCTATGATTATTCTTATCTATATGGAGGAGTCCTTAGAGAAGGGCCTCGAGTGGTATCCAAGAATATCCATCCTTGTAAACCCCATTATGTGAGCCTTGTGTTGTAAATTATGTGACTATATGAGGACAGGCACACCCATTTGGAAGAGCACCCTTTATATGAGGGTAGGTGCACCCAATTGGGAAGAGCATCCTTGCTATTGTTGTGTGTACATGTGAAATTACAAATAAATGTGATGTGGCATACCTATGAGCTATGTGAGAAAAATAGTAACATGTGATGCAAAGTTAATATTATTTGAGACATGGTATGAGTGCCATAATTACAAGGTAAAATGTTCTCTTAAGCATATATTTTGACAAAATGTGAAGTTAGTAATTCTGAGACATGATTGGTCAATGAAACAAAAATATTTTCTAACATCATGAGTGATGTTTATGATGCAAAGAAATTTTGGAGGTGTATAAAAGGTTATGAATTCATTTAGATATAGTTTTGCATAATTTAATTGAAGTTGATTACATTGTTAATAAATTAGAGCTACATGGATTGTTGTTAGCATTTGTTAAATTAAATATATATCAAATAAATGTTCCAGTATGAGAAATTTTGTTCTAAGTATTTAAATATTTAATTCATGGAAGAGATTTTCCCCTAATATGCACTTATAGCTAAATGTTTCAATTCTTCCATCAAGAAAGTAAAAGTAATTAGTAAGTTTGATATAATCGTTCTTATATTGAGATTATGTTTTCAAACCTTAACGACTTCCAGGAGGAATTCTAAGCTAAGGGGAGGGAGATGTAAAGCCCCACCTTGCATGTGATTAGTAAAGACCTAATATGTTTTATGTGATCCTAAATAGATGGTAAGATGTATTATGGATGAAAAATAGTGTGATATTCTTGTTTATGCTACCGTGAATGTAAGACCTCATTTCGTATCCCCCATTTTAGTTCAATCAAACAATTAGTTAGATAATGATTATGATGAAATGAATGATGAAACTCTTTTTAGGATTCATGGGCATTAACCTTGATTTAATTATGATAGAAGCACATATGAATTGTTTGATATAACTTGAAAGAGATGGGTTATTTGGCATATTAAATTTTGGTAAATGGTTCATCGTTAATGTTATAGGAGTTTAAAATGAATTACTAAGGTGGTAAACAAAATGATGGAGTGACTATATTCTTGTATGGGAGTAAGTGTGTATTTCCTTGGATTATAATGAAAAATGAATCTAGGTTCATTTGATGTATTAATGAGTAAATAGTTCATGACTGAAAATTATGTGAATTGGATTAGCTAATAATATGAAGCGATATATGATCTAATCATGCTGACCTTGGTAATGTGCAGGAATCGAATATGCAAATAGGAGGGTGGATAAATATTAGAATCAAATCAGATACCTCTTTGGGAGGTTCTAAGTGTAGCCCTATTTGACTTAGAAGGATTTGAGGTTTTATTATTGATTGGTTGATTATGTTTGAGTATAAACCAATTGTAGGTCATGTGATGTGAGTTTGGTTGGGGTTGAACCCTTGGTCAAGATCAAAACTCGTATGGATTCTTTTGTGGGTTTTAAAAAGGGATTATTGAGTCAATTTCCTTGGTTTTTGAACAAGAATAGACCCCTAGGACCTATACCTATGGGTTTGGAACCCTCTTGACATGTGAACTTGTCCTTGGAGTGTGAAAAGACCCTTCAAAAGTCCACATTCATGAATGTGACGAATTCAAAAAGTGTTGGGGCTTGGGAAAAGTGACTTGTCACTCTCAACTTCCCACTCCCCAAAAGTTCTTGGAATTAGCACAAGACTCACACATGTGTGAGCACTTGTGGGAAAGAGTGTAGGTTTGGAGGATTTCTATATATCTCAAGATGATGGAAGATTTGGGCATTGCCCACTTCTCCTTTTGGAGAACTTGTGAAGTGAAGAAACGAAGGAGAGAGTCAAGGATGGAAGAATAGGAGTTCAAAGGAAAGCCGCTTGTAGAGAGATAAGTCTTTCTCCATCTCTTATTCTTAGTATTGGTAGAGATAGCTTGATCTATGCATTGAATCATAAGTAAGATTGTTTAAGGGATATATTAGAGTAATGTGTTGTATAATGAGAAAACTTGTTATAGCACTAAGCTATCACCATTGAATTACAAGGGTGTATAATGTATTTCTTGCTCGGGGGTATGGCTAGAGCCCATGAGGCTCCATGACGCCATTACGGTAGGGTGGAGAGCAAGACGTTCAAGAGTTTGTAATTCAATTATTTCCTCAAATATTGTGGTAATACTTTAAGTCAAAAAAAGAAAGAAAGAAAGATGGGTTTCATATTAAGTTTTTTTTTTTCTAAAGAAATGAAAAGAAACAATACATGTGTACTTTGCACTATCTGATAGTAAAACTTAGTGATGATAAAAGTTATTACTTGTAGATCAAAATACCTAGTTGTGGTTTTAAGTGAGCATCTATTTTACCTTGAGGAAAGAAGATGCATTTTATTGAGAATATGCTTAAAAGAGAAAGTAACAATCTGTGTAAACCATTATTAAAAAAAAAAAACATAGTGGGTATTCTAAATTTAAGGATTTCATCATATTGTCCTATGAAAAGAAATATGGCATAAATGTATATGTATACAAATGTGTAGTTGCAAATTTCTGAGGCCTTTATTAGGAAAGTTTGGAAAGTTACATCTATCATATCTTCTTTTTTGTAGTTGGAAATGAAAGAAATAAGTTTGATTGATCTATATCCCAAAAAAAAAAAAAAAGTGTTTTATTGCAGGTATTTATTTATAAAAACAAAAGGCTGTTAAATTATCTCTGCAATAAAATGTAATACTCTGTTGGGTTGCTAGTTTCATGTATGTGTATTGATTTATCTTAAATATATATATATATATATATATATATATATGGAGGGTTGTTTTAAGTATATATGGCTTTCAAAGTAAATAAATAAAAAGGAAACAGTTTACGAATTTATACTTTTATGTTCAAAAAAATAAATATTTCTTCTTCCTCTGCATATCCAAATACTTGAGAGGATTCAAGTTCACTATTGCAAGATACCTATGAAGGGTTTGGTAGTGATACAATAAAAGAGAGAGAGAG
This sequence comes from Sequoia sempervirens, assembly GCA_007258455.2. Taxonomy (NCBI): domain Eukaryota; kingdom Viridiplantae; phylum Streptophyta; class Pinopsida; order Cupressales; family Cupressaceae; genus Sequoia; species Sequoia sempervirens. Next base: position 345,581,621 of record VDFB02373365.1, read on the forward strand.
AGAGAGAGATAAAATATTGCTTCTCATAGACCTGCATAGCATATTGTTGGCTCATGTATTGATAAAAAAATGTATAACAGAATACAGTGTCTTAGCTTTAGAGAATGGAAAAAATTTATGACTGTAGCCACCGGTCTTGAAAGAAATATAACTGTGCTTTTCAGAAGAAAGGAAAGATAAATCATTGTGTTCTTAAATTGGTCAGTTCTTATAGTTATTAGATGGATAATAAATTTAACAGTAAATAGTTTATACAGTTAAATATATATGTATATGCTAGAAATTCGGTGTTCCAAACACTAAGGGAACACTATGCTCGAGGAGTTTAAAGTTTCAAATATGCAATGGCCACAGAGTAGGTTTCAACAACATCAACAAAAATCATGGGATGCACACCTCGGTATAACTACACAGACAAATAAAGATAATAGTGTTTTTACCACAGCGTAGGTGTTAGCAACGTTATGATTGTGTTTGATGTTTAGCAATTCTTACCTGAACTGGGTTGGCATGGTGGGATACATCTCTTCAGACTACCAAAGACTTGATACCCTCTAGAGCATCTATTGTGTTGAGTTTTGAAGCCCCGAGATAGTTTTATTTAGATTCACCTTAGCAATCTTCAAAGCAGTGTAATAGTTCTGAAACTAATGCCTCCCCTATACATTGACCCTAGCCTTGAGAATTCCTATTTTCCCTTAGGTTTATCTCATCCCTAACATACTCTGTTGTGGATTCTATCAACGTATGGTGAATGATATGATTCTCCTTAAAAGTACGAACCTTGTATTATTTTAAAGAGAAAATAAATATTTGAACGTAGATAAGTATGATACAAGTATACCAAGACTCTTAACATCCAACGAATAAATGGTAGATCTACTTCTTGCAGTTGAATGGTGGTAATATATCTTCTCACCAAAGTTGAACTTCAATCCCTCTTTGGGTCTAATTGACTACCTCCAGCCATCGTATCTCTAGATGTGCCTGACTGCCAGGGATATGACCTTGCTTGGGTAAGTTAGATTTAGTGCATTAAATAGTGGAGTTAGTAGACTGTGATGTGTAAATGGATGCCTTATTCCATGAAATATTCTTATCACAGGTTGCATCAACATTTGGATATGTGCACCTATCCTGCTACTGGTAGGCGTCGCCCCCCCTTTGCATCCATATATGCTAGTACACTTAGCTAAATTGGGCTGGCACAGGAGATCAGATCTCTTGCATTGGAAAAAAAAAACAAAAAAAAAAACTCATGCAACGTCCTATCTACTTTTGCACTACCTCCTAAACATTCCATTTCTACGATTGTCGTCTATGCATCCTGTACTGATGTTGCACAACCTTATCTCCAATTTCAAACAATTATCGACCAACGAATGGTTATGAAAATAGAGTGGGCGGGAAGATCTACTTGGTAAAGGATCCAACGGTGGGAGGTGGTGTGTGCAGTAGCTTATAGAATGATCGAGCAGCCTGGGTAATGGGCAGTTTGTCTGTAAGCTTACGAATAATATTGTTAAGCCTTTCAAGTTGTGTAAATAGTGTCTTAACAAAAGATAAAAAACATAAATTATTACATAAGTAACCCTTTCTCGGGTGAGGTGTAGGCGTATGGGGCATTTATGAATTTTGTTTCACTGTTTTTGCTCTCCTGGAAAGCCCTAATACTAGGCGTGTGATTTGAGTGCATGGTCAAAAGTCACTCGAGCTCAACGTGTAAACATAATAGTTTGTAAAGTATTAAAGATAGGAAAGTTAATTTAGATGTTATGCTATGTTAAGAAATTTCCAATTCAAGACCCCACGCATAACTCTTAACAAGTCTTACCATGATTCATATAAATCCTTGTCCTTTAATCGTGAGTGGAAAAGTATCTATTCTTAAGAATAACATAATTTAAAATAAGAAAAAGTGCTCGATAGTATTAGTATTACCTTTTTAAAAGGAGACTCTTCCTTATTTAGATTTTTTTGTTAAATCAAATCTCCCACTAAAGTAAAAGATGTGAAAATATACATGTTTTATTATAATTATTATATATAGCTTTTCATATATTATTTATAATAGTAAGAGTAACATAATAATATAATAAAATATATATTAAAAGTAAATATGAAAAGTAAATATATATTCAATTATATTGACGAGTATTTATATACATATATATATATATATATAGGAGATGAGAACTTAATTAAATCTTTGTTAATTGGGTGGTAAGAAATAAGGAATAAATTATAGAATGGTTATTCGTAATCATAAGATAGGGTGATACATTTATAATTGATTATTTAATCTTAAGATAGTAATTCTTAGAAATCAAGAAGTTGCAAGTAATTCATTTGTTACTTTTTTTTAGGGTTTAGAACCAAAAAAAAGAAAAAAAGAAAAAAAAAGAAAGAGTATGATCATTTTGTTGCGTAAATTAAATTCTAAAACAATAAAATTCTTAGGAAGAATGTAGGATGGAAGTCATGCGAGTATTGCATCCAATTGAAGGGCAAGGATAGGATAATGATCGTGTATTGTATGTTAAGTGAGTTATCCAAGTTGGCTTTGTTAGTAGGGAGGACCTTTTTAAGTCCTTGGTTAGGTCCCATAGAACTACACTTTTAAAATTATACTTCCCGAAGGAGAAGGGGGTAATTCAAGTCATGCTCAAGGTTGTGAGGTAGTGAAGTAGCATAGGAGTGGTTGATAATTATCTTGTTTTGGGTGATGTCAATGTGTGGCATTGTGAGCCAAGCCTAACCCTAGTATCCTCACTGTAGAAAGGTAATTGTGAGACCCTTATGATATAGTGGATAGAACGATATTGTTCATCGATCAAGGGTGCACTCATTGGACTTTGTGCACTTGACTGAGTTTTCTCTCACTCCCCATGAGCAGTGTGTCAACAAGGAAGTTACACATTAAACATCACTCAATGAGCATAGTTTGGTTACTATGTGTTCAAGCATGTTATGGTTTGCAAATAAGTGCTATGTATTAAAAAAAAAAAAAAAAAAATTGTATTTTTTTTCCTAAGTAGTAATTTTGGGCATTACATAATATAGATAACTTATTAAAATTTTTACATCAAGTTTTCTAACTCTAATTGTTCTGAATTTTCATTGCCACTTAAGGGCTTGTTTGGCATACCATGATCCTGCACATACCCATGTTGTTTAACTTATGAGCATTGGTTATATGCTATGTTTTTATTAAAGCATTTCCGCAAGCCTTAGAGAATGTGAGTGTTAATGTAGTGTAAATTATATGTTTAATTTCACTTAAAAGAAAAAAAAAATTGTTGGCTTTTGTTAAATGTGTTACATTCTCTAGGGTTTCATGATGGGCATTACACATGTTAGTGGAGCCAAAGTTTAAGCACTGGGTGCTCTACAATAATGTTGAACCCATTAAGCTTCTAGTTGCATAGGTTTACATACTAGGCACTATGATCCCAATAAGTTGAGCTAGGTGTTGTACTTCTTAGTTTATGTTTTTCCTTTCAAGCTATTCTCTCTTGTCTACTCAGAAGTTGTCATTAAGTGGGGTAGGTCTAGTGGAAAAGATAGGACCCTCAATGTAGTTCATAATGCAATGATATCCTTCCTATTAAGTGAATTCATTATAGACAATTGTGTAGTGTGTGAATTTGGCTGTGTATGTGTGTTACCTATTTGTGTTTGCAGGCTTCCAAGAGTAAGCCTAATCCTAGGGGGGATGTAGTGCCCCTCTAGTCATTGTTGCTATGTGTTTAGATTTGTTTATTTTGTTTGAAAATTCCTTTACTATGATAGATCTTGACACCATGTTATTGTTTTATGATCGCTGACATTAGAGTGATGTTGATTCTATACCTTGATGTGATGATACATTATGTGGTTGCTTATGGTTTATGTTATGCTTTTGCATTAGCGTAGTTGCTATTTGAGTGAATATTGATGTACATTCATATGAGGATTTATTGATGCTTTAGTTTTTTCATTCTTGTGTAATTCTATTGGTGAAGGGGATGATATTACATCACTCATGCAAGCACCCTTTGATTCTACAATTTCCCTTCATAGTGTGACTATTATGTTTTCATGCATGTACAACATTCATCTTGATTGTAGGATTGTAGGTACAAGACATCATCTCCACTCGGCTTCACAGGTCTGAGTGTGTCCATTTTCCCAATAGTATTGTTGATTGGGAGATAGTAATAGGGTTCCCTTGCCAAACCACTATCCTAGTCACAGTGTGTCATTAGTCCATGTTGGTATGTTGTGTTGTCTAGTTGTCCATGTTTGTTTTGATAATTATTTATCTACAAAGTTGTCGGTGAAAATTTATAATTAAATGTTTTAAATGTTATTTATTTATTTTAGATTAAGTTGTTAAAAAAATTATTCAATTTAGTTAATTTAATTTATTTTATTTGGTAAGGTAATTTAATCCTTGTGATTAAATTTATCTTATTGAGTAAATAAATTAATTAATTAAATTACATTTGTTGAGTAGATTAATGAATTAATTAAGTTTAAGTGAAAAGATTAATTGTTTTGTTAAGTGCATAGATTAAGTGATTTAAATTTACTTTCAAATTAAATTGTGTTTTAAATTATTTAAATGCAAATATAAATCATGAATGGATGATAGAAAATATTTGAGTGTGAGAAGATATTTTTAGTTGACAAGTGTTAGTTAATTTATTAAGGGATTTGATTGAGGATTATTTGAGGGAAATAATTTTTTGATTAATTCAAAGAGGTAAGAGTTACTTCATGGGAAAGGAAGTAGGGATATTTTTTAGAAGTTTTTTGTTCAAAATTTTGAAGAAGGCTCTCAGAAAAGTTTTTGGCTGTGAATGATTGTCAATCTTCTAGAGGTGGAGATTTAGGGGAAAAGGCTTTGTAATTGAATTCTAAAGGCAAGGCTCTCCTCCATTCTTCATCTATTCAAGCTTTAGGAGATACATGTTCCTTATTTGATTTGTTTATTTAATTTGTGTTTTGGAAAGATTGTCTCTACAAGATAATTCTATAGAAGCTTTTCTTGATTTTGCTAAATTTAAAAGAATGCATATACAAGAAGATTTGTTTATTTTATAGAATCTTTGATTTTAAATTTTGAAAGGATGTTTGTGAATTTGTAGAAGCTTTTAAATTGCTTTGTAAGTTTGAAGGTTGTTTGGATAAGCTTCTCTGTAGAAAAATTGTGAAAGCTTTAGATCTTCTATAGGGAAATTAGATTTAAACAATAGAAATTTTGGAGGGAAATAATAGAGGATTTAGGAAACCTATGTAATATTAGATTGTAATCCTCTAGTAAAGTAGGGAAAATGAAATCCTCTGATAAAATAGTAAATCTTTCCATGTAGAAAAATTTATATTTAAAAAACATAGCACAGAGAGAGGGTCACTAAATTAATCATAACTCAAAATTTACGAATTGGGTATGGTTGATTCTTTTATATGTTTTAAAAGACTTGGTGGCACACCTTAAATTTTAGAAAAACCCATATCTGAAATTGAAAGTTATTAAAGCCACAACATAGTAGTTTTATGATTAGTATTATTTGAATATTCTAAATTAGTTTTAGTTAATTAGATAATATATATTTTTATATATGTATAAATATATGTATTACACATATTTAATTATATATATATTAGTTTAATTGGCTATTTTGATATAATAGATGCTTTAAATATACAAATGGATAATTGAAAAGAGGTGCATGCAAATTCATAATTAGATATATTAATATGAAATAAATTTAATAGAGAAATTGATTTTTATTGTATATATGTGTGTGTGTGTGTACTATGCAATTAAAATTATGTATAATTACATTTATTTTATAGATTATTTATAATGTATAATATATATAGTATATAAATATATACTTATTTGCCTATATTTTGCATGAGTTCGTTACGGTAGTTTTTATTTTAATTAAAATATATTTAAATGAGATGATGTGTAACAACCCCCATGTCTGTATTTTGTTGTGGTCTTTCCTTCATGGATTCCGATGACTGTATATTTTGTATTTACTTTGTTTGTACCTTCATTATTTGTATTGACACCTGGGAGGTGTAATTCCATGACTGTTATGTTGGATTACATGTTTACATGCTTACATGTTTATATGCTGTTATGTTTATATGCTGTTATGTTGTTGACATGATTATTGTTCGTGCTAGATTTCATGTTTACATGGTTAGATATTATGGTGGGTTACATGTCCATATTTTATGTATACATCATTGTCCTTGCTTTTGTATGATTATGGACAATAAAAGATGATATCATAACACTCGTAACCGAGAGGCTTATAATAGTATGATTCTTTTTCTTGATGGTTGATGTTGTTTTGGATATATGATATATGATTCATGCACATGTACTTTAACATTTGATTGGAATGATGCAAGTACTAAGTATCGAATCAGCCTAAATTAGTAGGCCTGAGTGTACTCTCATTCCCCATTGGTGGTTACTAGAGATAGTCACAGGCCAATATCCCCTACCCTAGCCATTGTACCCTCTTAGGGCAGTGTTCTGTAGTGTTGTCTTCCATCTTGTTACCTAATGATAACTTCTAAAGCACCCTTCTACCTTTTGTGTCTTTCTAGCATGTCTCAATTGAGGTATTTGATTTTGGTTTTCATTATTATTTCATGCATATTTTAATATTGCTTATTTTTTGATATTTACTAGTTGTTCCTTTTGGGGGAGCTTTAATGCATAATTTAAAAATAAAAATAAAAGTGCTTTATTCCCTCTTGTGGTTTTGGGAAAAATAAAAAAGAAAAGAGAGCTTTTGTTTTGAGCGAGATTTTACTTTTGATTTTTGGTGAAGAAAGAAATTGTTGTTTTGCATGAAAGAAGAAACACTCTTTTTCTTTTGGTAACTAAGTTGGGAAGCTTGTGAAGATTGTTGTGGAGATTTTGTGGGTGGTAGATTATTGAAATCAACCTACTAGTCCTTGCTTTTGGTTTCTTATTGGAGCTTGGTCGTGCCTTCTCCTTTGTGCAAATTCACCATTTCATTTTGGGGCAATTCGAGGTAAATCTCTGTGGTATTCCATTGATTCTTAGCTAGTAAATTTTATTTCTTTTCTGGGTTATTATTGTCCCATGAACACTTGGTGAAATCCTTCATGTTTTTGTTTTGTTTTGTTGGAGATGAATGTTGGATTTTTTTACTGGTGATTTTTATTGTCTGAAGTTATTGTGTGTGACTGAATTTGTCGAACTCCAACAACTTGAAATTGGTTCAAGAAAGAAGTATGTTTTGGGCTCTTTCTCTATGTTTCTTTTTGAACCTTTTGCCTCTTATCCTTTAAGGCTTTATAGAGGGATGTTGCATCTAGTATCGAAGCCCATGTCCACACACTAGGAGCTCTGGTGTACTTGAACCTTCTATGTTATGCTATGTTTGGCATGTGTGGCATGTGCTTGTTATTTTGTTTACTATTCTTGTTCTTATGCTTTCATGTCGTAGTTTGGTGAATAGGTCATCCTTGTGATGATCTATTTTGATGTACATTCTTTTTTTTGTTTTTAGAATGCCTCCTAGGGGTACATCCAGAGGAAGAGTTCAAGGTAGAGCTTATGTTCCTCATTAGAGCACCTGACTTAATGCGGACTAGGGTAATCAAGGTAGCAACAAGGGGAACAACATGTTGAGAACCAAGTCAAATGGCTCGGGGGTGCTCAGGCTTTAGCTCTTTTGCAGCAGATTATGGATCGTTTAGGACCTCGTCAGGAGGTATCTCAAGAGGAGGAATCACACCCTTCTCATCAGGATGGTCGAGATGTTAGAGCCAAGTGGGAGCGTTCTCGTAGTCTAGGGAATTCGAGAGCAAATGTTGTGAGGGATAGGGTGGATGGAGACATGGTTAATGTTGGTCACATGAGGGATCTTCTTAGATCACATCCCCCTACCATTGATGGTTCTAGTACAGGTACCGAGGAAGAGACTTGGTTGATGGATCTTGATCAATGCTTTGCGATGCATCCATACAGTAGCAATACTAGAGCTTGGTGTGCCATTATGCATCTCAGAGGCTTTATGTCTACATGGTGAAGAGTAGAGGAGAAAAAGCTTCACCTAGACATTGCTTATGTATCTTGGGGACTATTCTTAGAGAAGTTTCATGCATGATTTCGTTCTAACTTCTATCGACAGAGACGTGCTGATGAGTTTCATGAGCTTCATCAATTTACTATGATGGTAGATCCGTATGAGCACCATTTCTTTGAGCTTAAGGAGTATGCTATAATTTTTTATGATGAGCCAATGTTAGTACAACATTTAATCAAGGGATTGAATGCCTATATTAGTGGTGGGTCAGGGTTTTTGAGCCAAAGACCTTAGAGATCATCGTGGAGAAGGTGAAGTTGATAGAGGAGAATCTAGTTAGAGGCTTTGGTGGTCAGGCAGGTGTTCAAGTTGGTAGTACCCCTCCTTCAGGATCAGTTACTCAAGATACACATCCTCAGGGAGTTGGACTATCTAGATCTCAATCTGCACCTTCTAGACCTAGTTAGTAGCATAGGCATAGGCCTTCTCAGTCTCAGCAAAGTGGGAAGAGTCTTAGTACTCCATTTTATAGGGAGCGTCCATGTCATCATTCTTGGAGTAGGCAGCAAAGTGGTCTAGTGCAAAGTTCTCAGAATGCATAGCATAGTTCTAGGGGTGAAGGAACCCAGCAGTCACATGCACCATTTTTGGGCTGAGGTTTTGGTAGAGGTGATTGTTTTTCTTGTGGGAAACATGGTCATATAGTTGTTTAGTGTCTTTAGAGATCAGTGGCTGGAGGTAGTTAGAGATAGGCTACTTCAGAGCCTACTGTAGGTGATACTAGAAGATCTCATAGAGTTTTTGTGGTGGTGGATAACCATCAAGTTGAGCATCAAGGCATCATGGTCAAGTATTCAGGTGAATTATGTGGGATTACCACATCTATTTTGTTTGATTCAGGAGCTTCATATTCTTTTATTTCTCCTTCTCTCATAGAGAGTTGTGGACTCGTGGTGGCAAGGAAAGATGTTGGTTGGAAAGTTGAGTTATCCACTAGAGCCAAGGTGGCTGTAGACTCTCTGGTTCATGGTTATGTGTTGGATTTGGGAAGCTTCACTACCACAATGGATCTTCATGTGTTGCCTTTGGGATCCTATGGAATTGTTTTAGGCATGGATTGGTTGGAGACACACCAAGCCATTATAGATTATCGGGATAAGTTAGTTCAGTGTGTAGATGATGTTGGGAAGTGTGTTGAGTTAGTCGAGGTCTAGAGACCCATTTCTCTCCATGTGATTTCAGCCATGAAGCTGAAGCATGCCATGCGACAAGGTTGTTAGATGATCGCTATTCTGGTTAGTGATCTTGCTAAGGGTGGGATTCAGGACATATCTCTTGATTACCATCCTCTTCTTCAAGATTTTGTGGATGTCTTTCCGAGTTCTATTCTAGGTATGCCACCTAAGTGTGACATAGAGTTCCCTATTGATCTCATTCCTAGAGCAGAGCCTATCTCTCGGGCATTATATTATATGCCTACTCAGGAGTTGAGTGAGTTGCAATTGCAGTTAGAGGAGTTACTAGAGAAGGGTTTCATTCATCCTAGTGTATCCCTTAGGGAGCACCTATCATCTTCGTGAAGAAGAAGGATGGATCTCTTCGCTTGTGCATTGATTATTTCCAGTTAAACAAAGTGATGATGAAGAACCGTTACCTGTTGCCTCAGATAGATGATCTATTTGATGAGATGAGGGGAACCAAGGTGTTCTCCAAGATAGATTTGAAGTTAGGATACCATCAACTTTTTATTAATGAGGAATACATTCATCAGACAACATTTTGTACATGCTATGGATATTATCAGTTCACGGTTGTCCCTTTAGGATAGACCACTTTTCCATCAGTTTTCATGAGTTTGATGAATGGGGTGTTTCACAACTATCTTGACTGATTTTTTCTCGTGTTCCTTGATGATATTTTGATTTATTTGATGATGATGGAGGAGCATGAAGGCCATTTGTGGCAAGTGTTGCAGTGCTTGCGAGATAATTAGTTGTTTGGAAATTTGGCCAAGTGTGAGTTCTTCCAGACTGAGGTGAGATATTTGGGCCATATCATCTCTGGAGAGGGTACTACAGTGGATCCTTCCAATATTTAGACCATTGTGGATTGGCCAACAGTGACAAATGTGGCTGAGGTTCGTAGTTTCATGGGATTGGCAGGCTAGTATAGTTGATTTGTGAGAGATTTCTCTCAGGTAGCCCATCCCATCACCTCTCTTTAGTAGAAAGGAAAGAAGTTTGTGTGGTCAAATCAGTGTGAGTCAGCTTTTTAGGCTCTTAAGGAGCAGCTGACTAGTGCCCCCATCCTTGTAGTGCCAGATCCTACAGGTGATTTTGTAGTGTGCACTAATGCTTCGTTGGAAGGTGTGGGAGTAGTTCTTATGTAGGAGGGATGAGTGATTGCATATAAGTCTCGTAAGCTCAAGGATCATGAGTTGAACTACCCCACCCACAATTTGGATTTAGCAGCTATCATCTATGCACTTGTGCATTGGAGACATTTCCTCTTGTGACATTGGTTTGAGTTGCATTGTGAGCATCGCAGCTTGTAGTATATCTTCACTCAGCCGAATCTAAATTCTCGGCAACATCGTTGGATGGAGTTCCTTTGCGATTATGAATTTGAGGTTCACTATATCTAGGTCAAGGAAAATGTTGTTGCAAATGCCTTGAGCAAGAGGAGACATGAGATCTCAGTTTTGTCCCTTGTAGTGGATTTGTGGAGCTGTATTTTGGAGTCACTTCCTTGGGATACTTGGTATCAGGAGGTGAAGGTAGAAAATGAGTCTGTAAGAGCCCTTGAGGGTAGGTTTTTTGGTTTCTCTCTCAAACCTGATGGACTGTTGTGTCATCTTTGTCACATTTATGTTCCAGATTCTGGCAATCTTCATTCCTTGGTTTTGTCAGAGGTCGATCGTACACCCTATTCAACTCATCTAGGTGTCATGAAGATGCATGCCAGCCTTCGATAGTTGTCTCATAGGGCAGGGTTGTAGCATGATATTGCTGATTTTGTGGCTCAGTGTCTTGAGTGTCAGTGGGTGAAGGCAGAACATCTGCACCCAAGAGGACTGTTGCAGCCTCACTCCATCCTTGGATGGAAGTGGGATACAATATCTCTTGATTTTATAGTGAGGCTACCTATGTCTTCGCATCATCATGATGCTATTATGGTTATAGTGGACAAGTTGTCCAAGGTGGCACACTTCTCACTCATGAGGTCTTCGTACACTGCAACATCCGTAGCTTGAGTCTTTATGGAGGATATTGTGCGGTTACATGGTATTCCTTGTAGGATGATTTCTGATTGTGATCTAGTGTTCACTTCAGCTTTTTGGACTTCTCTCCAGCATGCTTTGGGAGCTCAACTTAATTTTATTTTTGTGTACCATCTCGAGACTAATGGATAGACAAAGCGGGTTAATCAAGCTTTAGAGGATATGGTTTGAGTGTACGTTATGGATCAATAGTCTCGTTGGGAGGACTACTTGTACCTAGTTGAGTTTTCTTATAATAATGGGTACCATAGTTCTCTTGGTATGTCCCCCTTCTAGGCCTTGTATGGTAGGTCGTGTCAGACACTATTGAGTTGGGATTGCTTAGAGGACCAAGTTCTTTTGGGTCCAGAGATGCTTCAGGATATGGAGTAGTAGGTAGTGCAGATTAGAGACCGTATATTCTAATGACTATATATTTTGTATTTACTCTATTTGTACCTTCATTATTTTGTATTAACACCTGGGAGGTGTAATTATGTGACTGTTATGTTTGATTACATGTTTACATGCTTACATGTTTATATTTTGTTATGTTGTTGACATGATTATTGTTCATGCTGGATTTCATGTTTACATTGTTAGATATTATGGTGGATTACATGCCCATATTTTATGTATACATCATTGTCCTTGCTTTTGTATGATTATGGACAGGAAAGGATGATATCATAACACTCATAACCGAGAGGCTTATGATATTATGATTCTTTTTCCTGATGGTTGATCTTGTTTTGGGTATATAATATATGATTCATGCACATGTACTTTAATATTTGATTGGAGTGATGCAGGTACTGAGTATCGACTCCGCCTGAAATAGTAGGCTTAAGTGTACTCTCATTCCCTGATGGTGGTTATTATAGATAGTCACATGCCAATATCCCCTACCCTAGCCATTGTACCCTCTTAGGGCAGGTTTTTGTAGTGTTATCTTCCATCTGGTTACCTAACGGTAACTTCTAGAGCACCCTTCTACCTTTTGTGTCTTTTTGGCTTGTCTCAATTCAGGTATTCGACTTTGGTTTTCATTATTATTTCATGCATATTTTAATATTGCTTATTTTTTTTATCTTTACTAGTTGTTCCTTTTGGAGGAGCTTTAATGCATAATTTAAAAATAAAAATAAAAATGCTTTATTCCCTCTTGTGGTTTTGGGAAAAATATAAAAGAAAAGAGAGCTTTTGTTTTAAGGGGGATTTTATTTTTGATTTTTGGTGAAGAAAGAAATTGTTGTTTTGCATGGAAAAAGAAACCCTCATTTTTTTTGGGTAACTAAGTTTGGAAGCTTGTGAGAGATTGTTGTGGAGATTTTGGGGGTGGCAGATTATTGAAATTATCCTACCAGTCCTTGCTTTTGGTCAGTTATTGGAGCTTGGGCATGCCTTCTCCTTTGTGCAAATTCGCCATTTCATTTTGGGGAAATTAAAGGTAAATATCTATGGTTTTCTATTGATTTTTAGCTTCTAAATTTTATTTATTTTCTGGGTTATTGCTATCCCATGAATACTTGGTGAAATCCTTCATGTGTTTGTTTTGTTTTGTTTTGTTGGAGATGAATGTTGGATTGTTTCACTGGTGATTGCTGTTGTGTGTGACTAAATTTGTCGAACTCCAACAACTTGAAATGGGTTCATGAAAGAAATCTATTTTGGGCTCTTTGTATATGTTTCTTTTTGCCCCTTTTGGCTCTTATCCTTCAAGGCTTTATATAGGGATGTTACATGATGTGGTTGATTAGTGCATGCACAAGTTGATATTTTTTATAATGAAATGTTTTTAATATGGAAATTGATCATTTTAATATTATCTGTAGTTGAGGATATTAAAGTTAAACAATTAGTGTTAGTTTCCTTGTTTTTATTGTGCATGGAATTTATAAATTATTCTGATTATTTACATGCAATATGTCATTGCTATATTTGGATTTAAGAAAACCTAATGCTAGAATATTAGTGTGCCTGAATTTCTTTTTAGTTATGACTTTTTTTATTTGTGTTGTGTATTATAATTGTTTTTTAAATAATAAATATATTTAATATATGTATATATATTTAATATATATATTTTACTGAGAATTTTATTGGAAAAGATGCATGCAAATGTATAATTAAATATTTAAATATATTTGGGAAACTGAAGTAAACATTTAGATTTAAATTTATTATTCTTGTACATGAATTGGGTTAAGTTAGTTAATTTCAAGAGATGTGTCATTATTTTATTTGGATTTAGGAAATCCGAATGCATATTATTTATTTTCCTCATTTGTTTTTAAATTATGTTTCTTCTATCATGTCTATTGGGAAATTGGGTTAATTGAGTTAGTAAGTCTTCCAAAGGTGTTTATTCTATGTGGGGTTGTTATATGTGTTGGTACAACATTTTATTTTCCTTGGGTAGTGCACGAGGAAGTTGTTGGTTTGAATACTTGATTACTATGAAAAATAAATGTGGTATGGTATGGATACCTGGTCACTATGAATGGGATGTGTGAACTTATGGTTTAAGGTTCATATTTGTTATCAATTTATTTTGTGCACCTTGTCTAGCCATGGTATTGTGGATTAGAACCTTGTGTTGTCAGTAGGAGAGTGGCTCTTTGTCAAGGTCTGGCACACAAAGGGGTGCTAGGGTAACTCACTTAGGCTTTAATCAAGTGATAACTTAAATATAATTAATCAAAAACTTTCACACTAATTAAGATAATGAAAGCCTCTATCATTGCTCATGCACGCTTGTTAAGGCATGAGATGAGATGAGATGCATAATTTGTATGGGGCCCCGATGTCTGGTAGAGGCAACTAGGTTAACCCGGGATGGGGGTCTAGTAGCCTAGGAAGGTTGAGCCAGGCTAACCCATAGAAAATTATGTGTGAGACTCTTCCTATGCCAATGGTTAGTCAGTTAGTTGTGGTGTACTGATGATGTACTTGATCTTTCTAATCTGGAAGCAATGTAACCAGTATATTAAGTATTGTTCTTGTGTAGTTTAGAAATGTTTTCACCTATGTCTAGGGATTGTAGGTTTTTTCTTGGAAAATCTTTTACTATCTCCTAGCACGGGGGTTGGGCCTTCGGATACCACATGGTTGGGTGGATTGTGCACCTTACACCGTTGGGTCCCAAGATTTTGTTTGTGGTCATGCGTAGTTCTTGATGGAGAGCTCATGTGTACTAGTGGACTTTTTTGTTCTTTCATGTATTCATTGTATCAATTGTAAACCTTGTAATTATATCACTCCTCAAGGGTTATCAAGGAGTATCTTTGTAATTTTTAATTGTAAATATTATGTATAAACTATCTCATTTGTGAATGAGCATTGTATTGTAATATTAGATGAATGTAAGATGAATGAAGCATTATCACATTATATATATTTTATGTGTTGTAATTTAATGATGATGGATGTATGTTCTTTAACTTACGAGTATTCGTTATATGCTATATTTTATTGTTTTAGATAGATAAGTATTTTGTTTAAAGTGTTGTCATTAGCCTTAGAGACTGTGAGTGTTAGTGTAGTTTAAATTATATTTTTAATTTTACTTAAAAGAAAAAAAAATTGTGCACTTTCGTTAAAGGTGTTACATTCTCTAGCATTTCGTGGAAGGAATTATAGTATGAGATTAATGACTTATAACAATTATATGTTAGGATATTTGCAATAAGTAATAATCAAGAATGTCAAGGAGGAATGTTGTAATGCAAGATTTCTAAGGGTTATAGGTGTTATGTTTTAAATTCTTATTAGGTTACATAAAAAGGTATTGACTTTGTGGTTAGGATAAAGACACTGGTTCATGTGAAGTATTCATGATACACTCTCAGTACTAACTCATTTACTACTTAGTCTTTAAAATCATAGAATCTCTAGGGGATACTATTGTTGTATCTTCGTGTCTAAAACTTACTTTCTCATATTCAAAATATACATCATCTATATATATAAGCTGCCAACTTATTTGATGCATGTCATTGAATGGATTTATGAGAAATATTTGTTATTGGAAATGTATTTGAATGTAATTGTGTTGAGTCCTTAAGTATACATTGTTGGATCAACCTCTCAGGTTTTATAGAGCCCAAAGATTAGAAATAGAAGTTTTAACAACCTCTATTCATTTGTTGGTCAATCCCTTTGTAGTTACCGATAATTGGAAATGAAAAAATCCATAGGTATTTCTAAAGATCAATTTGGTTCTTTAAAAATAACCAACACAAAACAACATAACAAAGCATCAACATATACATGTCAACATTCACTTCCAAAGGCACAACAACAAGAGGGGAGCAAAAGCATACAAGGTTGTTAAAGGGTGGAGTGTCATTGCCTAGGTAGTCATAGGTTACCTAGCATAGCCTTCCTAGGCTATTCCCCCATCCTAGGTTACCCTGGTAACCTCTACCGGTTGTCAGATCCCCATGCTTGCTATATGGGACCAACCTACCTTGCAAGATTACTATGCAGAGGCAAGCCAATTGATCTTGTCATTTCAGACCTTCCCACTAATCCCAAGCCCAAATAAACACTTGGGCCCATGAGTGAGGCTACATTATCTAAATTAATGTGTGAAACTACCCAAACCCACTAATTAATTAATTAAGTTATCATTTGATAAAAATCATAAGGGTTACCCTGGACCAACCACTTTGGGCATCAGACCACCATTGTGAGCCACTCCCACAACTAGCAACAATATCTAAAAATCACAAATGGCAAGTCAACTTGCACAAGATACCAAATCCATCAAAAAAACTATAGCAAGTGAGGCATACACCATCTCATGCTATAACTTCAGAGTAAGGAAAACCACATAAACTTAATCCAATGTAAAATTAATCATCACAAAACAATATAAAACTCAAATAAATACTTTAGGATTGATATGGGTTACCCAAGGCGGAACCTCATAAGTCACCAACCCACATACCAAACTCATCCAAATCAAACCATACTCCCCCTCTAACCTCTAGAAGACTAAATCGCTAACTTCATAAATCCTCCATCGAAATGGCAATATCAACAAGATCTCAAAAGAGTATAGTCATACCACAATTAATGAGTCAACAAGTATAAAATAGTGAGTAGAAACATTCTGTAAGGCCCCACCATGCATGCGATTAGTAAAGTTGTAATCTATATTATGTGTTCCTAAATAGATGGAAAGATGTATTGTGGATGAAAAATAGTGTGATTATTTGATAACATTCTTTCTTTCATTCTAACATTTTACTTATGCTACCATGAAGGAGTTAGGAATCATAAATTGTGAATATGAGCTTAAATTGTAAATGGAATGGTTGCAAACTTAAACCTTATTCTAGTTACCAGAATAACGTGATATATGATTATTTCTTATGGTTTCATTGGTAATGTGCAGGAAAGGAAGAGACAGTACAAGAAGGGAAGACCATTGAGTATTTCAAAAGACATCTTCTTATGGTCATGAATTTGACCCCCTTTCAAGGCTTAGAAGGAAATAAAGTTAACAAGTTGATATAAAAGGGATGATTTATATTTTGAGTTGAGAAGGTATTTATTTGTGTGCCAAGTGAGTTGTAAGTTGGGGGATAAGTTTTAGAAACCATTATCCAAGTTGAAACTCGGATAGGTCCTTAAATGGGTCTTTAAAGAGGGTGGTTGGTCAATTTCTTGGGTGGGGATGCAAAAATAAACCCCCTAGGGTCTATACCATAGTGGTAGGGGTCAAGTAGGCATAAAATAGTGCCCCTAGGACATGATTTGACCCTTGATAAGTCCTCATGATGGAGAGTGACGAGTTTTGAAGAGAGGATGGGATGGAAAGATAGAGGGGTTGTCCAAGTGCATGTTTCCTATTTAATAAGGAAAATACTCTCATTAATGGAAGGAGGTACACACCACACCTCCCCATCCAAAAGGTTGCAAGTTGAAAATCCTTTATATCTTGAGAGGAAGGAAGAGTGGGGTGTTACCCACTTCTCCTTTTGGAGAACTTAGTGATGGTATAAAGAATGAGAAGAGGAGAGGAGTTCATCTCTTTGGGAAGATAGTGATCAAGATGGTTCGATTTGGAGAGGAACTTGAAGGAGAAAGATTTTCATCCCCTCACTTAAAGAAAGGAGATAAGTTTTCCCTACTTTCACCCTCCCTTGTTTTATTGTTGTAATGAAGTGAACATGTTTATATGAATCATTGTGAATATGGTGAGTGAAAGCCCATAAGCATGTAATTTGATGTTATGATATTTCATCTTTTTTTTTTGTAAGCTTTGAGAAGACTCCATTCATGATCTTGGAGCTAAGAAACTACCTTGCTCGGAGGTATGGCTAGAGTCCACGAGGCTCCATGATGCCATTATGGTAGGGTGGAGAGCAAGCTGCAATTCCTAAGTTGTAAATCATTGTTTCATTCAATAATATTGACAATATTGTAAGTTTAGAAATGGTGTGTTTCACATTTATCTAATAATAAAATGAAAAGAGCAGGCCTAATTTCTTGGTATGCAAATTCATTGAACTTTCTTTCCAATAGTATTTGTATTCTTGCAAGTTTAAAAGATGGGTTCACATCCATTTAATAAAAGTAAAAAAAGAGAACCTTCTCAACGTATGAAATTCTTGTATCATGTGAAACAAACACTGTAAAAGTAGCCTAGAATTGTATGTGCACTTCAAGAAATTCCTTGTTATTTTGTATGAACCATTATATTAATGGTTATGTTTATCACAGCGAATGAAAAGGGTAAATATGATGCTTGTGACACTCCAATGGATTTGTTTTTTTTTCCTAGTACCCACTTGGTTATCTGCAAATGGAAAAAGGTGTAAAGTAAAGCAACTTTTTCTTTCCTTACGCTTTACAACGAGTTTAGGGTCTAGTTTCCCAAAAGTGCATAAGAGATACAGTTAGTTACAAAGTGAATATACCTATGCCTTTATAGCAGAACTTAGAGCATGATCGTGGTCCTTTACGTATGAACCAAAATTATAGTTAATGTGTTGTTTTGGTGGGAGAATTGGGTATTGCTATTGTACAAAAAAACATAGGGAAAGAAATATATATATTAGATGCTATATTGTTTGAATCTGTTGTTCTGAGAGTTATTTACTTAAAAATGAAAGAAGATAAAGGACAAGATATTTGGTTGCCTTTGTTCCAACTCTGGAAATGAAATTGTATACATTGTTGTGATAATGTCTTACTATGTGACTTTTCTCCTATAGATTCTGCAATGAGTTTAAACTTTTATTAGTGGTTAAAAAAAAGAGAAAGAGAATAACGATACTTTCAACTCAATAGAACCTTTAGATAATCTCATATGCAAACCCAGAAATGAAAAAAAACTAGAAGAGTTTTGGGAGGGAGTCGCCATCCTCAAGGTATGACACCAGCGCTGGTCTCCCCTTCTCCATACAATTCATAAACAAAACCTATCGAATTGTAGTTCCTGATCGTGGCCATGAATCCCAAGTGCCCAGTTCTCTGCAGAGAAGGAATATGATAAAGAAAATAAAAGCTTAGCAAACAAAATTTAAGGTATGCTGAGTCGTGACCTAAATCAAATCACCAGCAGTTTAGGCGTAGCTGGCTAATGCGTTCCCTAATGTAGCTTTAATTCAACCTGTCACTTTCTTGGTTGAGTCTACCAACTTTCTCTATGCTCATTCAGTGGGGGCGCCAAAAGTATTGTATTTATCCACTGTATTGGTAGGATAGTCCTCTAAAAGTTATTTAATGTGCAGTAGTAAGCGGGCTTCTTGTTGGGAACCAGATATTAATTTCTAACGTACGCCAGTCTGAGCGGAAAAGACTCTTAATTCAGTGGTAGGTAAGGGATTCATCCTCTGTATTTTAATGCAACTTCATTGTTGACTACCAGCATTGGAAACGGATTCAAAAAAATTATTCAAACTTACCAAAATCGTACCCACTGCAGTTAACACTAATACAATCGAACTGACGAAAGTATTACTTATTGTTTATCCTTTGGATAATCCTGGAGGCTACGCGTAGGATTATAGTTATTATTTTATTATGCTCCTCCATCAAACCGTGAGTGTGGAAATGACGCTTTGGACGTCTTTTTTTGGCTGAAGTGTTTTTTTAAACTTTGGTGAATGGAGTGTGGGACGAGTATGATTCTTTTTGCAGCACTACTTTTATACCAACATTCTATAATATTCAGAATCACTAATATGTGCGGTCAAAAACAATACTCCCATCTAAGGCTACACGTTAAGAAGCCACTTAAACAATATAAACAAAAAAAAGAAAAAGAAATAAAAGCAACGTGGTGAACTTTATGTTAAGTTATTCCTTAATAAAGTCAAAAGGGAATATGTTCTCATATTCTTTAAGAAAAATCATCTTATTAAATCAAACTAAGATTAAATAGAAAGATAAAGGTTAGTTTTATTAGGAATTTCTTTAGAAAGGAGATTATCTTATTATTTTGTCCTTTCCTCTTAGAGAAAATATCAATATGTATTGAAGTAGGAATAGTATAATTATTTATATATGTTTACTTTTTATTCCTATAAATTTCTTTAAATTACCTTAGGATAACTTAGATACATGAATAAGTAAACAATCAAATAAACAATAGTTAACTATAAATAGTTATCTATAAATAAAGTAGTATATAATAATATTTATTGGTAATAATAAATAAACTATTTTTTTCTTAATATGATGTTAATATTTACCGATTAGTATTAATATAAAATAATATTAATATTTGGAAGGTGAAAGTATCAATAACATTGTTACCATTACAATTAGTATTCACATATATTTTTTTAAGATGAGAATCATAACATTAATATTAAGGCGGATTTTAGTATTGATGCTTTTGGAATAATACCATTAATATAATCATCGTCTTGATTTATTAACATGTCTACTAAGGATAAATCATATTAATATTAATGTCAATTTCAATTAATATTATTATTTCTATAGGAGAATAGTAAATGTCTTTCACAACAATCAGATGGTACCAAACTTGGTGTCCTTAGATTTAGAAGTGAATAGAAAGAATAATGATGAATGAAACCATTATGAATAACCACTATACTAACCCTAACATTGTTATTATGGGTGAAGCGTGGTTAAAAAAGGGTATACTAGTATTAATGATTCCTTGGGGAACACAATAAGTTGGTGTCCCAATGATACCATTGATGAATGGTTGATGTGACGATAATACCTTTCTTTGTATAAATTATGTGGAACTTATTAAATTTTATTATTATTTTCTTTGGTAATTGTGGCTATCAACCATTTAGCTTAAGTAGCTAAGCAATAGTTTCCCTTTTGGGTAAGGAATAGTAGTAACGCCTCGTTATTCATCCATTATTGAGCTAAAGTATACCATGTTAGTAGTGCTAACAAGAGATGCAATATTGATTCCTAAATATTTAATTCAAAAGCAAACATAATATTATTGCAACTCAATAAATAATATTATCATTGATAAATTGTGATAATAGAACTATGAGTGATAAGGTTATCTTTCTAGGGAACAAGAATAATAATATATAGGTGGCTATAATGAACTAATTTCTATTAAATCCAAATAAAATTCAATTATATGATGAGTCCCTAATTAAATTAAATATATGTGTGTTGTAAATTCCTTCAAATAAATTTAGTGGGAATCTATTCTTTTTTATGTAAAAAGGGGGGGAGGATTGCTTTCAACTATCATTACAAGTCTACAATCAACGTAAATGAAAAGAAAATTAGAGGAAGATTATAATTGAAGTGTAAATGCAACTATAAGCCTATAAGGATAATGTTGACCAAAGAATTTATGATAGAACCATCTCTAAAATATTAGTAATGGAGTATTAAAATATTATTAGAACATATATATTTTTATGTATGTATAATATTTGTGAATTTAAATGTTGTCTATTATAGTGGAAATGGGGAAGGGAGATTTGTTGAAGGTATTGTACTATGATCCAAATTTTACATTAGTTAATTCAAGTAGATGCTAACCTCGTAATATTAAGATAACCATTCATGGTTACTCTTTTTACGTCTATGGAATTATAGGGGGTATGTCTTTACCTTGTGATAAAATAAACCTTCCTAATGTTAATGTTACCCATGTATTGCATGTATATAAAGTGATATAATACTCATGCTAGCTATATAGTTGTGTTAGTCATATGAGGCACAGTAATAAAGCCTACTTGTCTAAATTTACTTGTGAGACAATTGAAAAACATATATTGATATTATGAACCTTAAGGGATGTGATAGTTGAAACATAGGAATGAGGGGTTCATAGAATATTAGAAGAGAAATTTTAAAGGAGCATTCAATTGCTACCAAAAGTATTGGGGATATCTATGTTTAGTGTTGAATCATGTTCGTTTAGAACTTCAGTTAGCTTAATGTTTAAAAAAAAAAAATGTGGGTTTTCTTGTTGAAAATTTTGGGCATGACACATTCCAACAAAATATTTAGACTCAACCAAAGCTAACATAATCAAATTCAATTGGGCATCCAAGGGAGAACTCTATTTTCTCCTCTCTAGATACCCAACCACTGAAACTTGATCAACATAAAATTCAGCTAATAAACAATTTACATGAAAATAATTTCCATCACAACAAACAATCAACTTATACACAATCTTAATATGAAAATTAACCTACTCAAATAATAGAATCAAACCCGATAACTATCACAAGTATTCTATATAACTATTCATATAGAGGACTTACAAATCAATAACTAAAAGGGAACAAGAGAAATCAAGATTCAAATGATCCTCTAATTTTCATGCAAGCACACCATTGAACAAAGCAACCATAATACGTGATCCTCAATATTTCTAATTTAACTATTCTACTTGTAAACTATCCAATTTAAGAACAACCTAATCCATCAATTTTTACACAAATTATCGAAGGATATCATAAAGGGATCTCCAGTCAAGAACATATGATAACTAAATTTTCCTAAAGTGGAAATTGATAATAATAGCTTAGCTAAGTTAAGTAAAAATAGTAAATAACAAAGATTCAAATAAGACCATACTAACATCCTCTTATAAACACATATTTAAAGATTACTTAATACTTGAGATTCTATTTCCATACGTTCCTACTCATGCATACTAAGGCAAGTTAATATTACATACAAATACACATACACATGTAAAAGTAACTACATAAGAGAGAGATCTAGAGCATATTTCATTAACTGTTCACAGTGCAAAAGATCTAACTCAATTAATGCAACAAAGGTGTGCCAAATTTTATTCCTCATTTTGTTCTTCTAATTGAAAAGAAACACTAACTAAGTCCATTCTTATTCTATCATTAAGTATAAACCACTTTTACCTTTCACCATAGGTTCTAAACACACACACCCACACACACACACATATATATATATATATATATAAAAGAACTTAAGAACTAAATATATAGAAATAATCAGATTATACAGTGTTGATCCCATATATTCAAAGCTACACATATAAACATATATATTGGATCATCGAAGGCCAATGATCAATAATAGAAACCACAAAACTATCCACTAAGTGACTCATATACACTAAGTGACTCATACCGAACATATGATATAAGGCTTGAATTGGAGCATGAAGCAAAAGCCATTTGCAAACGACTCAATCATAGCACAAAGAAGATAAAATTGTTGTCCTTTGTTAACACATGGAAGAGGGTATGCTTAACTAGCATTTAAGCTGGAGAGAGTATAAGCATATAAGACAACAGGCGAAACAACCAAGATTGAATACACAACATCAAGTTGATAGATGATTAATTTCCAAAAAAGATACGACTTCCAAGAGAATGAAATGTACAATTGCCATCAGAAATCAAGATGTCAGAGTTCTACCCTATAGGTCATGGCAAAGCAGGTAACACCATAATGATAGCCCTTGTTTCAACTAACCATACTCTTATGAAATCTCATTCATATTATAATCTTGCACGGTCTTATCATAGTAAAGTGATTATGACGTTATTGGCTACTATGTCATGGCTTCAATCAAGGAAATCCAGAAGCCGCGAGATTTGCATTGTAGTACATAAGGCTGGGACAGTTTCAAATGAAGCTGGGAGATGTTAAGAATTATCACACGGATTTGAAAGGGTTCTTGGATCATATAAGAATATAGGCCGAGTATTTCTAGCAACACTGCTGTTAGTTGGATCCTAAATGCTGCAACTTGTGTTCTATGTGTTGTCCAAGATTGTTGAAAGAGAAATTGTACTGAGGGCAGTGCACCATTCCCTTCTTTTAAACAAAAGGTACGATGTTCTTACGGAGGTTGTGGGTGATCCTATTTCCTTAAGCATGATGATGTTAAGGGAGACTTAATGGTAGTCAGAGAAATGAGAAAACACACTCCCCATGGTCTGGTTTTACTAGTGAGTAAATAATGTTAGCAATATTTTTTATAAAGAGAGTGTCTTAAGTAGCATAAACAACTAGCCAACCTTTGAATCATTCTTATGCACATCCTTAACAAATATATTATATATGATCTACTTACGGTACCTACTTCAAATGATTCTATACCAGCATTCCTCTGGTAGTTACTTGAAAACTATTTGTTCCTATATCGAAGACATTACGTTTTTTATTTCAAGAGGCAATTTTATTGAACTATTTGGTTGTATAGGATACACAAATTGTGAAGTCAGATGCAAAACTATTATTTCACCACTAAAGAGATCAAAATGATCGAGACTCAAGAATATAATAAAGAATAATACGATTTAGATTCAACACAGAATGAAGTAGTTCCCCCCCTCCTTTCACTATTTCCTATCTGTGGAAAAATGGGAGCTTGGACAAAGAAAGGGATACCCTCGTAGATTGAGGTTAGGAAGATAAATATGAGATTTAAGTTGGAGAAGATGCAAGAAAAAGGGAGAAACCAGGGAGGAGTCACGAAGGATGCTCGTCTAAGAGCTGTAAAGAAAAGGGATCTCATGAGTTACCCAAAAATGGAAGAATTATCACAAATCAATACATAAGAGGACATAAAATGTGATAAGTGTGACACATCACTCAAGGGAAGAAATGAGGAGATTGTTCTCGATTACCCAAGGAAGAGTTGGAGGCAATGGATAAAATCTACCTAGCGGTAAACTCAAAATAGAAAAGTAAAGTATCTCACAGAGATTTTGCTAAGCTATTCAAATCATATATTCCAGAAAGATCTAATAAACATTTTATAAATTATTACTATTTTTTTTTGAAGAAACAAGGATCAAGTTGTTACCTCTGATTTAGGCCTCAAAATCATAAACATCAGAAACCAAGCTAATATTTGTTTGTTTAGCTCAGTCGCTTCCTTGACATTCGCTTCTACTCAGCCGCGATAAATGTATTCACTCTGCGAAGCTCCGCGTCTAATCTCTTGAAGAATATCACTTCATACTCAGTCCCAACCTCTACATTGGATTGAGAACATCATTTCAATCCAATCCTTCCAATCCTACTCCTCGCCTTTCACCACTATAATTTCTTCTTTTTTCTTCCACATTATCCATCCGCCTCCCATGAATAATGTTTCATGTTTGTTATGAACCATTTTCACAGTCTTCCCGACCCACTTGAAGCCATAATGTCACATTTCAAATTTTCATTTCCAAAACTTAAATGATACCCCCACCTCAAACCATAACACTCAACGAGTTTTAAATTGCTTCCAAAATAGAATGAAACATCACCTCCCCTCTCAACCTCTTCATCCTAGAAAATTTATAATAGCTATTTTCTACTATCTACTAAATACAAAGAATCTTCAAATAAATGTTGCACTTACCCTCAGCCAGGCGGCTGCAAAACTGTTACAAGAATCTTCAATTAAGGACAACATTTAAAACCGTTACCAACAATATCCTTTATTTAGATCTTCCATAACGAATTGGCATATCATTGCATTATATCTTAATTTATTTATTTATTATTTGTTACTTCACACTCATTTTATTTTATTTTATTTAATAAATATATACATTCAATAATAATATATTATTAATCTCATTGAAATAAATGATAGTTCAAATGATACTCAAGAGTTTTATAAACTTCAAGGGGTAGTATAAAGCCCAAGTCAGGTGAGGATTACTCAAAGGTGTCAATTTGAAATAATGTTAACATAAGAATACAATATGGTGTAAATATTAACTCGAGGTCAAGAACCTCGTTTATCAAATGATTTTAAATTAAGTATCCAAACACATAAGTTCAAATAAATCTCAAACTTAATGAAATTTCTACAAGGGAATAAAACATAGGGCACTACATACTATCAATATTAGCTACCATCTTGCATCTACAATCCTTTTGTTTGCAATGAGGGCAATATTCTACCAATATTGCCTTTTCCTCCTCTTGTTTCTTCTTAACCTGAAGTGTATCCAGCTGAGTAGCTAGATTGTTTATGATGTCTTGCTTGAAGTCTACTAGCAAGTGAGTAATCTCCATCCTTGAAATTTCACTGGTAGATGACTTACCATAGAGGATTGGTAAGCTCCTACTTTCTTTCAAGCTGCCCTAGAATAGTTCTAACATATCTTCTTGATATCTTCCCAAGGAACTTGGGTGGTATCTCCTCCTACCATCAGGTCCAAGGAATAAGTGCAACTATCATTAATTCCTCTCAGAAAAGGAAGTTTTTGTTATTCTTCATTGAGTGTATGGTGTGGAGATTTTTGTAGATAGAACAAAAACCTTGAAATGTAATTATCTAGGCTCTCATCTTCCTTTTGTTGCATCCTAAAAATGTCATCTTCTTTCATGTCACTACCCTTGCAATATTCCTTGTACTTCCCAAGGAACTTTGTCCTTGTGTCCTCCCAAGTCTCCATAGTATATCTGCCTAGGCTCATAAAACATCTCAGTGCAGCTTCTTTCAAAGTGGTAAGAAATAGCTTAAGCCTATGGACATCAATGGTATAGTCATAACTCCTGCAAATTATATCAAACTCGTACAAGAATGTATCAAGATCTTCTATAACAAGTCCATAGAACTTAGGAAGGACTAAAGCAGGGATAATTTTGAGGTTGTCAACTTCATTCTAATGAGAAATGGGGAAAGGAAATGCTGGTTGGTTAGGTTTGTTTCTATTTGCATCACCCATGCCTTCCCGATGAATGTCCAAAGCAAAGGGGTTTTCAATCAGATTTTGGTCTTTAGAGGAACCTTCAGAACTAGTTAGATTAGGAAATGTATTAGCAAAGGGGTGTGGATCTTCTTCTTCTTCATCTTTTGGAAAATTTTGAAGCTCTTCTAGTTGGAATGGATCAAGATCATTAGGAAGGAATCTGCCATAAGCATCTCTTCTCCTTCGTCTATGCATTTGGTATGACCTTAGCATCAACCAACTCACACAAAGAATTGGTGAAGAATAAGGGGGTCATTACTTTCGTAAATGAGGGGTATACTAAGAACAAATTTCAAAAATATTATAGTAAGAAAAAACTATCATTCTCTCCAAAGAACTCTCTAGTTTGACACCATCCCAGACAACGACACCAAAAATATTGGTCTCCTTCAATAATTTAACAACTAAGCCCTTACTATTGTGATTTAGAGATTAGACATATAACCTAAATAACTATTTCAATCATCATGAAGGTGCACTTAATTTGTCAACCCAAGGATGTAAACTGGAAATGGGTCAGCAAAGTATGTGCACTAGGAATCCAAAGTAGCCATATTCATCCTATAGCTAAGAAAGACACAATGCTAAAAGTAAATTTCTTGGAAAGAAATAACATAAGTGTTGAGCATCAACCGACAACAATACTGAGTTGAAATGCATGAGAAAAGTGAAAATTTTAGTAAACAAATAGGAAACTATTGTATCTACTTTGGCTATAGGAACAATCATAAAATATAATTCTAGTGGTTGTAGGAATAGTCAGTGCTAGATTCTTAACTAATTACTAAACATAAATTAATAACTAAACTAATAGACACAAGCTCACCAAGTGGACCCCCTTGGATGAGTATCCCCTAAAACTAATGTAAGCTCAAATGCATGAACTTATAACTTCCTTTTATTCAATAGAAAACATGAGTACAATAGAGCGGCATAACTATATTACTAAAAAACTAAGAATGTGAGTACATCATTAGATTACAAAACCCCCCTAGAAGGAGCATCTGACTCTTATTTATAGAAGGAATATCTACTAACTAACCGCCTAGCAAGGCGGTTGACTACAACACATTAGGAGGATGCCACTTTAGGGAAAGAATAGAAAGTGGAGATGTGGTTACACATGCATGGAATCTAGTGAAGCCTGTTTGGCTTAACATAGATTTAGTACAACAGTAAAACCTATATTTTCTCAACAACAATTAAGACCCTTTATAAGGTAGTTACACTTTTGATATGCATGAGGAATCTTCTGCCATCGAGAGTCTTCCTTCCATTGACCTTTGAATTATTTCCTTGTTGACCGTTATGGCGAATGACCAGCTAGTAGAATCTTCCTCAATTTAGTGGCCTCTAATTATATTTGCATGGCAATAATAGTACACACAATAATTGCATATCTATAACTATCTTAAAGGAAAATTCATTAATCCACATGTAGAATTAGCATAGATAGTCCATAGAGCATGTCAATATAATTAAAGATTTACAAAAATAAGCTTATGCCTAATGTTGATGGTTTTGAGGAAATATAATAAGAATGCCATCATCCAAGTATCAAAGTCTATGATAACTACAACAAATGAATCATAAATTCTATCGAAATTGGACCGTAAACTAGATTCATTAGTTGCATTAAATATTTATCCAACCTTGCACACCAAGCTTTGGGAGCTTGCTTCAATCCATATAATGCCTTCTCCAATTTTTAGACCTTATTTGGTTTGTTTGATATCTTAAATCTTTCTTATTGTTCCATGTATACTTCTTCTTCCAATTCTCCATTCAACAAAGCATACATCACATCCATTAGATAAACTTTAAAGTCCTTGTGTACTTCAAAAGCCAAAAACATGTTGATAGCTTCCATTCTTGCCACCAGACAAATCTTTCCTCAAAATATATTCCTTCAATTTGTGAGTAGCCCTTACACACAAGTGTTGTTTTTTTTCGTACAACTTCTCCATTCTCATTCAATTTATTTCTGAATACCCACTTAGTTCCAATTATGTTTTTTATTATAGATTATCTTGGGACAAGTTCCAAAGTATGATTCTTCTCAATCACCAGCAATTCTTCTTCCATATATTTTATCCAATGTTCACATTTTTATGCCTCAATCACTATTTTAGGTTTGATTTTAGAAAGTAAACACAAATTTACATCTTCTTCAGTAGATTTCCTTCTTGTCAATACACCTTTTCTTTTGTACCCAATTTAATCTATTCCTCAAAATTATTCCTTTGCACATACTTAGGGGTTCTAGAGGTCTTTTTTAAAGATTTTTCCTCTTCAATCCACACTTCCCTTTCCTTAGCTTTTTCTTTTTCTCTATAAATAGGCTCATCTAATTCATATCCATTTATCACCAATAAGTTTTGAAAATCTTCATCAACCTTGACACTTGCACTCTCAACAATCTTTCTTAATCTTTCATTCTAGCATCGGTAGGCCTAGCTTTTAGTAGAATATCCAAGGAAGATTCCTTCATCACACCTTGCATCAAACTTTTCCATGTTTTCTTCATATATTCTGATATAACACTTGCTTTCAAATACTCTAAAGTACATGATAGTAAAGATCCTTCCATACCACAACTCATAGGGTTTCTTTTTGTTGTTTCATTTTGGTTAAATTCTATTGAGTATGTAAACAGCAATATGAATTTCATTTTTCTAGTAGAATTCTGGCAGGTTAGCTTCTCTCATCATAGACCTTGCAACTTCTTGAACAATCCTATTTTTCCTTTCAACCATTCCATTTTGTTGAGGACTCCTAGGGGTAGACAAGTACCTCATTATGCCATGATTCCAACAAAACATGTTAAATTCATTGGAGGTGAACTCTCCACCTCTTTCAGAAATCAAACACTTGATTTTAATGCCCATTTCATTCTTATTCATAACTTTAAATTATTTGAACCTATCTAGGGCTTTAGATTTTTCTTTCAGAAAAGTAACCCATGTCATTCTAGAATAATCATCAATCGAAAGCATGGAGTACCTATCACCTTAAATACTTCTTACTCTTATAAGATAATAAAAATCTATATGTACCAAATCCAACAATTTGGTGGGTATGTGTAGGATCATCATGGAAAAAGTAGGTCTTTAAGTGGCAAAAAATTTAGAAAAATCAGAGTTAGAAAACTTGACGTAAAATTTTGAATAGGTTATCTATATTATTTCGAAAATATGTAAGAATAGAATTTGTAGAAAATTGAATGTAGTTTCTAAAGTACTATGTTTATTTTGTTTTAAAAAAATCTATTTGTTAAAAATTTAAAATTTCAATGCAGTAGCACTTAAATTTTGGGGAAAAGATAAGAAGTAGATGTCGATCTGACCACCCTAACTAGAATAAAATGATAATATTTTTTTATAAGATTTCAGATATAAGTAGAGGACTCATGTCCAGATGTGATGCATATTTGTTTGTAATTTTTTTCCAAGTAAATAATTAATTAAGAATTTTTTATTACAACTTTTAAAAAATATAAAACTTGTATGTCTGACCACCTCAACTTGGTCAAAACTTCATGAAATTCATTTTTCATTTTTTTAATCCTCTAGCATGTGAGGCATAAAATATGATATTGTTTGAAAGCTATAGATGTTTTTCAATCAGTCTATCAATCAAGAATTTAGTCATAATTCAAATAGAAAATGAATAATTATTATTTATTAAATTCAAACTAAAGCATAATTTATATTGGTGGAAATTTGAGAATCTCCTTTAAAAACCCTTTTCATTTCATCAATTTTGGGTTAAAAAAATGCCATCAGCCACATGGGCCATCATATCACTTACATATCGCCACTTTTTGGCCCATCATGATCCTGCACATACCTTGGTAGTACATTGTTCTTTTCCTTTCAAACTTCTTGTTTTCTTTCTAATTTTACAATCCTTGCAGACATCATTGATATAATTTGTAATCTTTGGAAAATCTTTCACCTCTTGAACTGAATTGATTCTTGCCAGATTATCTCAATTAATGTGACACATCCTCCTATGCCAAAGCAAAATTTCATTAATTTGAGTCACAAAAAAATACCATTAGCACCATTGTGATTATAAATATTTACATCTATCCTTCTTCCAACAACAATCATAGTTATTGACCCTTTTCTGATCTCACGCCCATCATCCTAAAACTTAAGATTGTATCCATTGTTGTACATTTTTTCAAAACTGAACATGTTATGCCTTAAACCATTAACATAGTAAACATCAGTAGTATTATGCTTGTGATCAAAACTAATTGAACCTTTTCCACATACCTTAGCACCTAAATCATCACCGAATATAACAAGTCCTCCATTTGTACTTTTCAAGTTTAACAGACTTACTCTTGTCTCTAGTCATATGGTTAGAGCATCCACAACCAATGGTCCAATAGTTCTTATCATGTCTAGCATGAAATATAGATACCAAGGTACCTTTATTCTTAGCCTTTGTCTTTAGAGGGCTTTCCTTCACACATATTTCAGAATTATCAGAAATAGATTCATCTTTTAAAGCCATGAGCAAGCATTCATCATCGTCATCATCTCCATAATTAGATTCATCATAAACAAGACTTGCATCTTCTCTAACATAATAGCTTTTCTTAATGATTTTACCTTTATTCTCCTTGTTTTTTCCATTCACAAATCTATTTGGACTTTTTGAAGCATAGTGACTTATCTTTCCACAACTGAAAATTTTGAAATAAAACTTACCTTTGTACTTACCACCACCCTTTTTCATCCTTTTCACAAATTTAGCTTCCACATCATCAAGATCCACTTGATCTAATTCTTCAATCTTCTCTAATTTTCCATCCTTAAAAGTAGTCTCATCTTTTGTACCATTATTTGTACCAAACTCTCTCATTTCATTAATTAGAGAACCATACAATTGATCTCTAGAATACTAATCTAGATTTGCAAATTCCTTGATGGGAGAAACATTATGACTATAAGTTTTAGGAAGGGTTCTGAGAAATTTCTTTACCATTTTTGATTCTTTGACTTTTCCACGAAGACCTTTGATGGAGCTAACCACTTCATGTACTCTCTACATGTAACTTGTAATGTTTTCATCTTTAGGCATTCACAAGTTCTCAAATGTGATCTTCAAATTTTGTATCTTAGCTTGGCTAACCTTTTCATATCCTTCATAAATGTTTTCCAACTTTGTCTTGATTTCTTCAACAGTTTTTAAATTCATGACTTTCACTAATTTAGAAATTTTAAGACTACTTAAGATTGCATACTTTTCTTCACTATTGCTTTCATAAGGTTTGATTTCAGCTTTTGTGCTCATACCATTTTTAGTTATAGTATATCCATTTTGAACTAATTCCTAGACATCACATCCCTGATAACTTAGAAATCCTTCCATCCTTGTTTATCATAATGCATAGTTTTTTCTATCAAACATAGGGGTCTCCTTCTTGTGCACCACTTATCATAAGAAGTTAAGCTATTTTCTAAGGAGCCTTGCTATGATACCAATTGTTGAATGAAAAGAGAATTGAGGGGGGTTGAATCAGTTGTACCTTAAAATTCAAATAGCTTATACACATTCAAATCCACATTTATTCATTAAAATTTTAATTTGTTATGATGAATTAGCATGAAAAGAAAAAAAAAACTAAATAAACTTAACACCTTACACATTAGAACACTATATTTATGTAGTAAACATAAGAAGGGAAAAATAATGGTGAGGATTAAATCACAATATAAGTAATATATCAATACTAAAAATAATAGAGCTCACTACCCATAGAAAGAAATTCTCACTACCATAATAGAAAAGAAGATGAAGAAGAATGTTACAAAAATAAATCCATCTGAATGCAACATGGAGATCCACCACAACATCATCAACACCTTCAAAACATTACTAAATAATTCTAGGCACCTTCTTCTCATTGCATCTAGTAATCTAACACATGAAAAATCACACTAAACTTCTCAATTTCACACTCTATAACTCTACAATTCACATAATTTCCATATCTCACATCTATCTCATCATTCCTTAACAACTCATTTCTTAATTATACCTTCTTCAACCTTGAAACCCTTTTCCAAGGTAGGATGTGCACATCAACCATGCAAATTCAAATTAGGTCGGTGCCAAAACACTTATGTGACATATAGAAGTGAAAGCGGACCACATCACACATTTTTTGGTACCCAAAAATACACCACCACTCAACCACATGCTTATATAAATAATAATCAACCACTACAATTAGTGTAAACACCAGGTCGACTATTACCCATGTAAGCACCATTAAAATTTTAATTATATGCTTCCTTAAATCCAAGGATAATTTTCCAACCACACACAATGGTTGTAGATGATCTAGAATATTCCACAAAAATCTTGAAATCCAATAAAATCCTTCACAAAAACTTCCACCTGAAGAATGTACACACCTAGTAGACTCAGATGACTCTGTTATACATTATTACTCAAGAAACTAAGTTTCGAAGCACCAAACCTTGAACCACCTTGAGCAAACAAAGGTGCCAAAACAATCAAAACAACCTCAAATTTTCAACACCTAAAACATAACTATGGAGAAATGTGGAGCAAATACATTTCTCCTAGACAACTCTACAATGTGTAGTTCACACACTAGTGAACACAACTTCTTTTGTACAGTGATCCAACATACCAAATTCTTGATACAAAACCTCTAAAAATCTCAAACCAATATATCTGAAATACATAGGTAGATATTAAACCTAGAATTAATGCATAACAAAACCAAAACACTACTCTACAACACATAACACTATTACAACACATTGTTTTCTCAAAAGAACCTAGAAACAAAGCACCAAACACACATCATCATCATCTTAAACACTTTCTCATCACCACTAATAGTAACTCAACCATATATCTATAGATAGAAGCTTATCAAAGGAACACTAGAAGATTGCACCAGTAGCTTTACTAATGACAACATAATAGCAACTGCTCACACTCACCTAACAATAGACATAAATGAAAATAGACGCTTGTTGAAATCAACGGTAACACTAAAAACTCATACTTGCAACAATAATATTATGCATTGCAGTGTTTTCATTGGTTTCAACATTGTATCTTGATATGAAGATCATGGTGTAGTTCATTTTGTCTAGTTATAACATGTTTTGGGATGTTTGTGAAAGACAATTTCATAAGAAGGTTTGATATGGTGGAGATAACTGTGATGGAAATTGACTTAGTGACATTTGTTCTAATTCTATGTAGTAGAGCATCTAGTTTTTGGGTCCACACTGGTCCACAAATTAATTCCTCTTTCTGGTTCTTGTATGTTCTTTTTGGTTTATACAAGCATATCATTCCAAAATTCCATCTTGTTTTATATTTTGGTTTGAAAGTTATGAATGATCAAATTCAGCCTAACATTTATAGTCATTTCCTATATAGTGCATGTAACACCCCTTCAATTTTCTTATGCTATTAGAAAATACCTTTACTTTGATTGACCTTAATAACTTGTTTTTTTTTATGATCGCTAACATTTGAGCGATGATGGTGTTATATTTTGATGAGTTGATACACTATATGGATGCTTATGATTTTATGTTATGCTTTTGATTAGCATTGTTGTTATTTGAGTTAATATTGATGTATGCTCATATGATGATTTATTAATTCTTTAATTTCTTCATTCTTATTGTGACTGTATTGGTCAAGGTGACGAGATTACATCACTCACTTGCGAGGGCCCTGTGATTCCATGATTTCTCTTCATGATGTGGCTATTATGATTTTTATACATGTACAACATTTTTAATGGTTGCAAGATTGTAGGTAAAAGACATCATTTCCACCTGGCTTCACAAGTCTAAGCGTGTCCATTTTCCTAATGACATTATTGATCAGGAGATAGTAGCAGGGTTCCCTTGTCAAACCCCAATCCTAGTCATAGTGTGTCATCAGTCCATGTTTGGTATGTCATGTTGTCCATGTTTTCTTTCATATTTATTTATTTTGCAAGATTTTATTTGTGGAAATTTAATGATTAAAATTTTTAAATGATTATTTATTTATTTTAGATTAAAGTTCTTAAAGCTTATTATTTAATTTAATTAATAAAATTTAATTTATTTGGTAAAGTAATTAATCCTTGTGATTAAATTTATTTTATTAAGTAAATAAATTAATTGATTAAATTTATTACGTGAATAGATTAATTGATTAAATTTATTTAGAGCTAAAACATGTTTTGAATTATTAAAATTCAAAAATAACTTGTAAATGAATAAGAAGAAATATTTGTGGTTGTTGAGAAGATATTTTAATTTTGACAAGTGTTGTGGAAATTTAATTAAGGGATTTGGTTGAGAATGATTTCTTGGAGAGATTAG
The DNA here is from genome assembly GCA_007258455.2 of Sequoia sempervirens. Taxonomy (NCBI): domain Eukaryota; kingdom Viridiplantae; phylum Streptophyta; class Pinopsida; order Cupressales; family Cupressaceae; genus Sequoia; species Sequoia sempervirens. The sequence continues at coordinate 345,616,521 of VDFB02373365.1, forward strand.
TTGGTATTAACTAGAAGAGGTAAGAGATTACTTCACAGGAATGAAATAGGGGTTCTTTTTAGAAATTGTTTGGTTGAAAAATTAAGAAGGCTCTCAGAAATTTTTTTGGCTAGGGATTATTTTGCACCTTTCTTGAAGTGGAGATTTTGGAAAATGGCTTGGAAATTGAATTTTGTAGGCAAGGCTCTACTCCAATCATCATTTCTTCAAGCTTCAGGAAATAGAGGCTCTTTTATTGTTTTGATTATATAATTTTTGATTTGAAATGATTGCTTGTACAAATTTAATTGTGTAGAATTTATCTTGTAGAAGATTTGTTTTTAAATTTGAAAGGTTGTTGGAAATTACTATGAATTTTTAAGAAGCCTCTATAGAAAATTGTGAAAGCTTCTATAGAAGAATTGTGAAAATCTTAGATCCTCTATAGGGAATTAATTTTTAACAATAAAAAGTTCAAAAGGAAAATATCAGATGATTTAGAAAACCTCTTTTGAAATGAAATTGAAAACTCTGTTAAATTTGTGGAAATTGTGTTCCTCTATAAAATTTGTTAAATTAATTCTCTGATAAATTATTATATTTTTCCTTTAGAAACTTCATTATTTTTTTCTTTAATTTTTCTATAGGAAATTGATATGGAATTTAATTTTCCATATATGTATTTATATATATAAATTCTTATATAGTCATGCTAGTAAAATTTCTTGTAGAAAAATAATTTTAAAAAGAAATTCATGTGAATCATTATACGACGAAGGTTATCGGTTTTTGAGAAAATAAATAATTAAAAAAATTGATTTTTCAGAGGGCCTAGGGCGTTTATCCCATAGCCGTCCCCATTGGAGGTGACTATTGAGGCAATGCAGCTGCCTTCACAGGTAGCCTATAGTGCTACCAATGGTGTGCATAGGTTTTGAGTTTATAATATAAATTATATTTATACATATTATTTATAAAATATGTAGTATATTATATATATATTAGTTTATATTTTGTAATTAAAATTATATATATATATATTTTGTATATATTATTATATAAATACATATATATATATATCTATATATATTGCAAAAGATGGTTTGTAATTTACATTTAAATATAATTATTTAAATAGTTATTTGGTTGGTAAAATGCTTAAAATGCAGATTTTGATATTTTTAAAAATAATTTTTAAAAGGAAGTTGATTTTTATTTTAATTTAATGGAGAAATTGAATTAGATAATTGGATTTAATTTCTTATTGTTTTCAAATGAAATATATATTAGTTTATTTAATTCAAATAGTGTGTGGGTATGTGCAGGATCATGGTGGGCCAAAGAGTGGCAATATGATGGGTATGTGGCTGATGACTTTATTTTTACCCAAAATTGATGAAATGAAAATGGTTTTTAAATGAGATTGGAAGATTTCCATCAATATTAACTATGCTTTACTTTGAATTAAATAAGTAATTATTATTCATTTTCTATTCAAATTACCACTAAAGTTCTGATTGATAGACTAATTGAAAAACATCTATAACTTTGAAATGGTATCATATTTTTTGAATCCAAAACATACGTCACATTCTATGATTCATATACTATAGGATTAAAAAATAGAATTTCATGAAGTTTTGACCAAGTTAAGGTGGTCAGACATACGATTTTTTAATATTTTTTAAAATTTGTAATAAAAATTCATAATTAATTATTTACTTGGAAAAAAATTACAAAAAAATATGAATGAGATTGGGACATGAGTCCTCTACTTATATCTAAAATCTTATAAAAAATAATTATCATTTTATTGTGGTTAGGGTGGTCAAACAAACACCTACTTCTTATTTTTCCCTAAAATTTAAGTACTACTACATTGAAATTTCAAATTTTCACAAAATAGATTTCCTTTATTTTTTAAAAAACCTAGCTGTTTAGGAACTAAATTCAATTTGCTATAGATTATATTCTTACATGATGATCTTGCACATACCTGTGTTATTGAGTTAATTGGATTCAGAAAATCCTAATGATAGTTTAAATTTAATTGCTTGAAATGTTGTTTAACTAGGAAAGTTGGGAAATTTGGGTTAACTGAGTTAGAAAGTCTTTCAGATATATTTATTTTATGTGGGAATTGTTATATGTGATGGTTTAACTTTTGAATTATCTTGGGTAGTGCACAAGGTCTTTATTCAATTTGGACAACTAGTTCTATGAATGGGTTGTGTTGTATATTGCTATTAAGTTGGTATTTGTAATGGGTTTGTGTGCACCTTATCTACCCATTGATAGTGGAAAAGTTCCTTATGTTGGTAGTAGGGGAGTGGCTCTTCATGGGGGTTGACACACAAATTGGTGCCTAGGTAACTCTTATAGAGTTAGTCTAATTAGTGAAAACTAAATAAATATGTTAGGGGAAAAGGGTAGCTTAAACACTTAACTTATTAAAAGTTCCTTTCTCATGGAATCATGGGCTTGTTTAGACTTGGGATGAGACGAGAAGGCATGGAATGTAAATATCATTATCTTGTATCTATGAAAGATAATTGATTTCGCATTGGATTGCATGTGGGGCCTAGTTTCATAAGAGGTCACTAGGGTATCCCAAGATCGTAGCCAGAGCCTAGAAACATTTTCCAGTGTAACCTATGCAACCTTCTAATGACACTCCTCCTATGGAAACTATTAGTCAATCTATTTGTATTGTGTAATTGATCATTGTAATCTGAAGTGTTGTAACTATCATGTTAGTATTGTACTTTTGTAGTAGTATTGTTATAGCCTATGTCTAGAGGTTGTAGTTTTTTCCTAGAAAACTCTTTTACTATCCCCTAGCACAGGGGGTGGGCCTTCAAGTACCACTTGGTTGGGTGGAATGTGCACCTTACACCGTTGGGTCCCCAGATCTTTTTCATGATGGTGGAACTTCTTGATTAGAGATCTTGTGTGTACCAGTGAATTTATACTTCTCTTATGTTCCCATTTAAATCAATTGCATATTTAGTAATTATATTACTTCTCAATTGTATTACTCCTCAATTGTATTCAAGGAGAATCCTTGTAATTTTTAATTGTAACACTTTTGAATGAACTACCTCATTTGGAAATGAGTATTGTAATTGTTATATGAATGAATGCAATGTAAGAATGAATCATTATTGTACTTTATACCTTATGTGATGTGTTTTAGTTTTATTGATGTATGATCTTTAATTCATGAGTAATAATCATATGTTATGCTTTGTTACTTTTTTCAACTATGGGTAATGTAAATAAGCATTGTCACATGCCTTAGACAATGTGTGTGTTAGTGTAGTTTACTTTATATGTTTAATTACACTTTAAAGAAAAAAATTGTTTGCTTTTGTTATGTGTGTCACATTCTCTAGGGTTTCATGGTGGGTGTTACACATGGTATCAAAGCCCAAGTTTAAACATTGGGTTCTCTGGGATAATGTTGAACCCATTAAGTTGTTAGTTGCATAGGATTTAAGTTTTTGTACCTTGTCTTATGTCTTGGTGTGACTGTGTAGGATCATGCCATCTAAGCAAGGTCATGGTATAGGTTCTGGCCATGCAGTCGGTCATAGAGGTAATCAACAAGATTCACCTCCCAATGTTCCCCATGACTCAAATCATGAGGAACAATAGGCTTCCCAAAATGATACTGAGGGCGGTGATCAGAATCTAGATCCACCAGGGATCGAGGATGCTCAGTTGTGTCTTTTGTCAAAGGAGAAACTTGCTCGTCTTGGAATGAGGTAGGATAGAGATTAGAATATTATGGGTGAGAGAGATTAGAATATTATGGGTGAGAGAGGTTCCAGCACAGCCAGAGGCAGTCATAGTTGCTCACATAAGAACCTACTTAGAGCTCATATTCCTACATTTGATGGTTCTGGTAGCTGATTAGAGGCTGAGACATGACTGCTAGATCTAAATCGGTGTTTTGTTATGATCCCTTATGGTAGCAACACCAAGGCCAAATGTGCAATCATACACTTGTGATACTTTGCATCTACTTGGTTGAGATTGGAGGAGTACAAATTCCATATTGATATTAATACTATATATTGGGATTTGTTCTTAGAGAGGTTTAGAGTTAGATTCCTTTCTGATCATTGGTGGCAATGTCATGGAGATGAGCTCTATGCCTTGTGATAGTTGGCCATGTCAGTGGAACAGTATGAGCATTGTTTTTACAAGATCAAGAAGTTTGTGGGAATTGTTGATGATGAGGGAATGCCTGCTCAGCATTTCATTAGGGCTTTAAATGCTCAGATTAGTGGCAGTGTTTTGTTTTTTGGACCAAATACTATGGAGAAAGTAGTGGAGAAGACCATACTAGTGGAGGAAAACTTGGCAATGGCATTAGGTGGTCACAATGGAGTATAGATAGGAAGTTCTTCAACTATAGGATCTAGTGCATGTAGTGGCCAAAATCAGGGAGTTGGACCACCTAGGACATAGTAGGTTCCTGTACAAAGTGGACAACATCAGAATGCACAAGGGAAAAAAAAGAATTTCCAACAAAGATAGGGTGACAGATATTAGTTAGGTGGTGATAGCAACTGGAGGTGAAAAAACACAAAAACTATGAGTAGCCGACACAGAGTACATAGTCTACCTATAGTGGTAGTGTTCAACAATTGAATACACCTCCTGGAGGTAGAGGTTATGGCAGGGCTTTTAGATGTTTTACATGTGGCCAATAGGGTCACATAATGTGACAATGTCCCAATAAGGGAACATCGGGTTATGCTTAGAGGCCAGTGACATTAGAGCTGACACTTGGTGATGTAGGAAGAGGGCATCGAGTACTTGCTATGGTTGATAACTGTTAGGCTGATCATTAGAGCACAATAGTAGAGACGTCTGGTATGTTATAGGGTAACCATTTTATTTGATTTTGGAGTATCAGATTCCTTTAATTCATCATTTGTCGTGGCATGATGTAGACTAAGGACAAGAAAACAAGATGCTAAGTGGCAAGTCGAATTTCCCTCTTATGCTAAAGTTGGAGTGCAATCCCTAATACCTGACTATAGATTGGAGATGGGATCATTTCACACTATAGTAGACCTCCACATTATACCATTGGGGTTGTATGATATTGTCTAAGGGATAGATTGGCTTGAGGCTAACAAGGCTATTATAGACTATCGACGTAAGTTGATTTGATGCATTGATGCATCTGGAAGTGAGGTTGACATTGTGGGAGTTCAGAGACCCATATCACTAAGGATGATCTTAGCCATGTACCTAAGGAGATGTGTATGTCAGGGATGTTAGTTATTTGTAGTGACAGTAGATGATTTGGAGTTGGGTGATAGTGAGGAGAAGGTTACTCTTGATAGCCACCCCATACTATAGGACTATGCCGATGTTTTTTTGAGGATATTCCAGGGATGCCACCTCAGTGTGACATTGATTTCAAGATTGATCTATTACCTGGTTCTTAGCCTATTTCATGAGCTCTATACCGCATGACTACACAAGAGCTTAAGGAGATATGCTTGTAGCTAGATGAGTTGTTAGCGAAGGGTTTCATCTACCCTAGTGTTTCACCTTAGGGAGCACCAATAATTTTTGTGAAGAAGGATGCTTCTCTTCATTTGTGCATAGACTACCATTAGTTGAACAAAGTAGCCAATATCCCTTACCTAGGATTGATGATTGGTTTGATTAGATCAAGGGTGCTACAATCTTTTCAAAGATCCATCTTAAGTCGAGTTATCATCAACTACACATATTTGATGTCAATATCCATAAGACAACATTTCACACATGCTATGGTCATTACAAGTTTACTATGGTGCTATTCGGGTTGATGAATGCGCCATCTGTGTTCATGAGCTTGATGAACAAATTCTTTTGCACATATATGGATAGATTCATACTAGTATTCCTTGATGATATATTGATCTATTCTAGGGTAGTAGAGGAACATGAGGAGCATTTGAGGCAAGTGCTGTGTTTTAGAGATAATCAATTATACACTAACCTATCCAAATGCAAGTTCTTTAAGACTGAGGTCAAGTACCTTGGGCATGTGACTATAGGAGAGGATATTGTAGTAGATCCTACAAAGATCCAAGAAATCATTGATTGGCCTGCAATGATTAATGTGGCTGAGATACACAGTATCATGGGTTTAGCAAGGTACTATCGACATTCTATTGAGGGATTCTTGAGGATAGGACATCCTATCACTTCTCTTCAAAGGAAGGGGAAGAGGTTCATTTGGTTAGAGAACTGTGAGACAAAATTTTAGAAACTGAAGGAGAAGTTGACCACTGCACCAATTCTTACGATACCTTATCCTACTAGAGATTTTGTTGTCTATACTCACACATCTTTGGAGGGATTAGAAATAGTCTTTATGCGAGATGGTTGAGTGATTGCATATGAATCACACCAACTCAAGGATCATGAATTGAATTTCCCTAAACATGATATTGAGTTTGTAGTAGTAGTGCATGCCTTGATGAGATGGAGAAATTTCTTGTTGGGGCAAAGATTTGAGTTGCATAGTGACCATCGGGACCTACAATACATCTTCACACAGCTTAATCTTAATGTTAGGCAAAGGTGATGGATGGATTTCCATTGTGAGTATGACTTTGAGGTGAAGTACATCTAAGGGAAGGATAACATTGTTGTTGATGCTCTTAGCAGGTAGAGACATGAATTGTGTGAGTTTACTCTTGGTGTGGATTTGAGGGGTTAGATTATTTTGGCACTTCCTGCAAATAGTTGGTACTAGGAGGTGAGATCAAAGATAGAACTAGGAAAATTTCTTCAAGGTAGATTCTATGGATATTCTCTAGATTTAGATGGTTTTTTGAGGCACATGGGACACATTTATGTTCCATTATCTATAGATCTTCGTACCTTGGTTATGACAGAGGCACATTGAGCACCTTATTCAACTCATCTAGGATTGAAGAAGATGCATTCTGATTTGCGCCAGCTTTATTTTTGGGTAGGTATGAAGTGAGACATCATTGACTTTGTGTCAAGGTGTTTGGATTATTAGCAAGTGAAGGCTAGACACCAACATCCAACAAGGCCTCTGCAGCCACATTTGGTACGAGGGTGGAAATGGGATATAATCTCATTTGTTTTTTTGTTGGGTTACCAGACTCTTTGAAATGATATGATGTTATTATGGCGATGGTGGATAGGTTAACAAAGATAGCACACTTCTCTCCTATTCGTTCCTCCTATAATGCTTCATCTATTTCTAGATTATTCATGGGAGATATTGTGAGGTTGAATGGTATTCCTCATTAGATCATTTTTTATAGGGATCTTGTGTTCACCTTAGCTCTTTGGACGTCATTGCAACATGCTATGGGGATGTAGTTGAACTTTAGTTCAGCGTATCACCTTGAGATAGATGGAAAAATCAAGAGGGTCAACTAGATCCTTGAGGATATGTTGTGCATGTATGTGATGGACCAGCAGACACGATGGGAGGACTATCTCCATTTAGTGGAGTTTTCTCATAACAACAACTATTAGAGTTTGATTGGTATGCCTCCTTTCCAGGAATTGTATACACATCCATGTTGGAATCCTTTGAGTGGGGATTAGTTAGAGGACATCATTCTTTTGGGTCTTGATATGCTTTAGGATATGGAGTAGCAAGTGATTCAAATGAGGGAACATTTGGTTGCAACATAGGATAGGTAGAAGAAGTATGTTGATGCACATTAGGTGGACTGTTAGTTCACCATAGGAGACTAAGTCTTTTTCTGAGTGCATCCACATAAGAGTCCAATCCAATATGGAAAGGGCTCTAAGCTCACACCTCACTTTATCAAGCCATTTGAGATTCTGGAGAAGATTGGTCTAGTTTCTTATTGACTTGCTTTTCTACCTAGTCTCTCACGTATTCATGACATGATTCATGTTTTAATTCTCGAGCCTTATCACCCAGACATATCTCATGTCCTTGATTGGAATTATTTATAGGTAGAGGATGAGAAGCTAGCTTTGGAGCCTATGGTCATCATGTGGCACAACAGACTCATTCTCAAGGGTCGACATATTGAGCAGGTCAAGGTCTATTGGGATCCTAGAGATGGTACTTTGACTACTTAGGAGGATATGACCAAGATGAGGGAGCTTTATCCCTATTTGTTTGCAAGCTTCCAGGAGTAATCCTAATCCTAGCAAGGGAGGATGTAGAACCTCTCCAATTTTCTTATGCTATTAGACAATACCTTTACTTTGATAGACCTTGATACCTTGTTATTGTTTTATGATCACTGACATTAGAGTGATGATGGTGATATAGTTTGATGAGTTGATACACTATATGGATGCTTATGGTTTTATGTTATGTTTTGTATTACCATAGTTGTTATTTGAGTTAATCTTAATGTATGCTCATATGATGATTTATTGATGCTTTAATTTTTTTAGTCCTGTTGTGACTGTATTGGTGAAGGGGACCGGATTACATCACTTGCTTGTGAGCACCCTATGATTTCATGATTTCTCTTCACGATGTGGTTGTTCTAATTTTTATATGTGTACGACATTTATCTTGGTTGCAAGATTTTAGATAAATGACATCATCTCCACTTGGCTTCATAGGTCTGAGCATGTCCATTTTCCCAATGGTATTGTTGATTAGGATATAGTAATGAGGTTTCCTTGTCAAACCACAATTCTAGTCATATTGTGTCGTTAGTCCGTGTTCGGTACATGTCATGTTGTCATGTTTTTGATTTTTGCTTGATATTTATTTATCTTGCAAGGTTTGATTTGTGGAAAATTAATAATTAAAAATTTTAGATGATTATTTATTTATTTTAGATTAAAGTTGTTAAAAGCTTATTATTTAATTTAATTTATTTGGTAAAGTAATTTAATCCTTGTGATTAAATTTTTTTTGTTAAGTAAATAAATTAATTCATTAAATTTATTTAGAAATTAAAATGTTTTTTGAATTATTAAAATGAAAAAAGAACTTGTAAATAAATAAGAGGAAATATCTATGGTTGTTGAGAAGATATTTTAATTTTGACAAGTGTTGAGGAAATTTAATTAAGGAATTTTATTGAGAATGATTTCTTGGAGAGATTAATATGTATTAACTGGAAGAGATAAGAGATTACTTCATGGGAATGAAATAGGAGTTTTTTTAAGAAATTGTTTGGTTGAAAATTTGAAGAAGGCTCTTGGGAAGTTTTTCGGCTTGGAATTATTTTGCATCTTTCTAGAAGTGGAGACTTTGGAAAAAGGCTTGGAAATTAAATTATGAAGGTGAGCCTCTACTCAAATCTTCATTTCTTCAAACTTCAAGAAATACAAGCTCTTTTATTATTTCATTATTTATTTTGTGATTTGAAATGATTGCTGTACAAATCAAATTTTGTAGAATTTATTTTTTAGAAGCTTTGTTTTTAAATTTGAAAGGCTATTAGAAATTGCATTGAATTTTTAAGAAGCCTCTATGGAAAATTGTGAAAGCTTCTGTAGAAGAATTGTGAAAACCTAAGATCCTCTCTAGGGAATTGATTTTTAACAATAGAAAATTCAAAAGGAAAATATCAGATGATTTAGAAAACCTTTGTCAAAATGAAATTGAAAACTCTATTAAATTTGTGGAAATTATGTTCCCCTGTAAAATTTGTTAAATTAATTCTCTAATAAATTGTTATATTTTTCCTATAGAAACCTCATTTTTGTTTTTAATTTTCCTATGTGCAATTGATATGGAACTTAATTATCAATATATGTATTTATATATATAAATATATATTTTAGAAATATATATATGAATATATATTTTATAAATATATATATGTGTGTGTGTGTGTATTTTATAAATATATATATATATATGTATATATAAATTCTTATATAGTCATGTTGGTAAAATTTCCTATAGAATAATAATTTTAAAAAAAAATTCATGTGAATCATCATATGGAAAAGGTGACAAGTCTTTGAGAAAATAAATTAAAAAATAAAAATTGGTTTTGAGAGGACCTGGGGGGTCTACCCCACATCCGCCCCATGGGAGGCAATTGTGGAAGAAGTTGTGTTGCCTTCAGATGTAGCCTGCGCCGCTTCCATAATGCACCCCATTAGGGAGGTGGCTACGTAGCAACCCCAAGTGCAGGCAACCTGCAGCGCTGCCAATGGTGTTTGTAGGTTTTAAGCTTATAATATAAATTATATTTATATATATTACATATAATATACATTATATTTATTATTTATAATATATGTAATATATATATAATTTTTTTAATATTTTGTTATTAAAATTTTATATATTTTTTTTATATGAATATATAAAGATACTTAAATATATTTTGCAAAAGATGGTTTGTAATTTATATTTAAATAGTTTTTTTTTTTTAAAGATGCCTAAAATGAACATATACATATTTTTAAAAATGATGTTTAAAAGGAAGTTGATTTTATTTTTTAATGTAATGGAGAAATTTAATTAGATAATTAGATTTAATTTCTTATTGTTTGTAAATGAAATATATATAAGTTGATTGGATTTATCAAATCCTAACAATAGTTTCTTTAATTGCCTGAAATGTTGTTTAAGTTGTGATTTCCTCTATGACGATAGTTAGGAAATTTGGGTTAATTGAGTTAGAAAGTCTTTCAGATATATTTATTTTATGTGGAAATTGTTATATGTGATGGTTTAGCTTTTGAATTATTTTGGGTAATGCACGAGGTCTTTATTCAGTGGGGACACCTGATTCTATGAATGGGTTGTGTTGTATATTGCTATTAAGTTGGTATTTGTAATAGGTTTGTGTGTACCTTGTCTACCCATTGATAGTGGAACCATTCCTTATGTTTTTCATAGGGGAGTGGCTCTTCATGGGAGTTGACACACAAAATGGTGCTTGGGTAACTCATGTAGAGTTAGTCTAATCAACGAAAACTAAACAAATATATTAGGGGAAAAGGGTACCTTAAATACTTAACTTATTAAAAGTCCCTCGCCCATGGACTCAAGACTTGTTTAGACTTGGAATGAGACGAAAAGGCCTAGAATGGAAATATCATTATCTTGTCTCTATGAAAGATAATCGATTCCGCATTGGATTGCATGTGGGGCCAGATTTTGTAAGAGGTCACCAAGGTAACCCAAGATGAGGGGCAAAGCCTAGGAAAATTCACCAAGGAAACCCATGCAACCTTGTGATGACACTCCTCCTATGACAATTGTCAGTCAATCTATGTGTATTATGTAATTGATCATTGAAATCTGGAAGTGTTGTCACAATCATGTTAGTATTGTACTTGTGTAGTAGTATTGTTATTTCCTGTATCTAGAGGTTGTAGTTTTTTCCTAGGAAACTCTTTTACTATCTCCTAGCATAGGGGGCAGGCATTTCAATACCACTTGGTTGGGTGGAATATGAACCTTAAACTGTTGGGTCCCTAGATTTTGTTCATCAAGGGGGAACTTCTTGATTGGAGAGCTCATGTGTACCATTGGATTTGTACATTTCTTATGTTCTCATTTGTATCAGTTGGATTCTTTGTAATTGTATTACTCCTCAATTGTATTTGAGGAGAATCCTTGTAATTTTTAATTGTAACACTTTTGTATGAACTACCTCATTTGGAAATGAGTATTGTATTTGTTATATGAATGAATGCAAAGTAAGAATGAATCATTATTGTACTTTATAGCTTATGTGATGTGTTTTAATGTTATTGATGTATGATCTTTAATTAATGAGTAATAATCATATGTTATTCTTTGTTACTTTTGTCAGTTATGGATAATGTAAATAAGAATTGTTACATGGCTTAGATAAAGTGTGTGTTAGTGTAGTTTTCTTTATATGCTTAATTACAATTTAAAGAAAAAAAATTGTTCGCTTCTGTTATGTGTGTTACAGTGCATATGACTTGGAGAGTCCAAACTTCTCTGTTGATAGGATTTTGGATTTTTAAATTTAAGGAGATGTCAATAGATGTCAATAGAGTGTGAATTCTAGATGGCATAGTGTTTTGAGGTCCATGCATCCGAATATGGACATATAATTGAAGAATTTTTATATTAAGTCTTTTGCAGTGCCAAGATAATAGGTGTGAAGGTATGTAAAGGTTAAATATTGTAGAATTATGTGGGAGCTATTATAGGTCAATGTTGACCTATTTCAAATTGTTTTAATGATTGAATTTTGACACAAAGCATGTTTTGATTGATTTTGAGCTGACAATTCATATATTGTATGATACATCTAATTAGGCCAACCTAATTTATGTTATGCTTGGAGTGGATATATAAGTTAGATCATTATCAGTATTTTGAGATTGTAGACACTCAAATTATCTTGATTGATATCATGCATTTGATCCTAACTAAATAACACTAATTCTTCCTTACTCATGTCCACGCTAACCATTTAATTGAATAATCTTTATTTAGTTAAATTCATTAAAATCATCCTAAAATCAAATAATATACTTTATCATATTATTTCATCATATTATTCCTATAATTAAATAATTCAATTTTATTTAATTAAATAAATCAATTTTATTTAGTTAAATCCTAATGTTTTTCATTTGATAAATAAATCAACTTTATTTAATTGAATCCTAATATTCTTCATTTAATTGAATAAATCAAATGTATTTAATTAAATTACTAATCTTCTAATATCCTCTCATTTGATTTAAATAAAATTAAATATCTAAATCAAATGCCAAATCAACTAATTCCATTTAAGTTAATTAATCCTAACTAACTCCTAACACTAATCCTCCATTTTTCTACCTTTTGGAAGTTGCACATGTAAATCAATTTATTTGATTTATTAATTTCTCCTATTTTCATTCAAATATGACATATTCTTGGAATGTTCCACCCATTTGAACTTTCCCTCTCAAAAGACTTTTGTCCTCCAACTTGGCATTAATGGCTCTTACATGTCCTTTCCTTGAACCAACTTAGCATTAATTCCTCTTACATCCCCCCTTACACAAGTCACATCTTCAAATTCAAATTTCACCTACATGCATTTAACATGCACATTGTTCAAAATGTGCTCCACTCTCCTTAATTAGCACATTGACAAGTTGAACAATGCCTTTCGTTCTTTCTTTATCCCACATTCTCCCCATCCTTCAATCTTCAACCCTTCTCCTTATAAATAGAGGCCTTCTCTATTGATTTGGGATATACAGGCTCATCTATATTTTGATGCAAGGTTATTATCCATAAGCTTATGCAAGTTCATCCACATTTTCATCCAAGTTAGCATAGAATTCATCATCCATAGTTAGTTCATTGGTATTTTTCATTAACAATCTTGCATCTATCATCAAGCTTATCAAGGAATTGGGAAAGGGATTCTTTCCACATCAAAGAAGCACCAATTCCCTCATGGGATGTTGGTTTGAGCATTTGAATAAGATTTCATTAGCTTTTATTTGATATTTTCCTTTGTTTTCTTGTTCTTTTGTTTAAATGAATCTCATGGGGAATGCTTGCTTAGACGGTCTATTTATTGACTAATGTTTGATTTTTTGTTCATGTTTGAGTAGGTCTAGGCAAAGCATTAACATTTTGGCACTAGAAGGAGGGCACAAATCTCAAAATTAACACTTTTTTTGGCCAATTCCTTTTTTTTCCATTTTTTATTCTCTTAGGACACAATGGTTTTGAGGAGGAAAAACAACGATGCAAAAAGTCTAGCATTGCTCTATAGCGCTACTACCTCTATATCCAAAGGGCGGTGTTGTGTTAATTTTCTTGAGGGTTGGATCATTCAAATTCTAAAGGGTGGCACTAGTTTATATAGTGATGCAATCATAGTCTCTATTTTTCCATAGAGTGACACTGATTTCCACAGAGCTATGCTGGAATCTCCAAACAACGACGACTTTGTGGATTGCAATGCTAGGTTGGGGTAAAAGGTCAATTTTCAAATTTATTTTAACATGTGATTTGTTTTTTAAGCCTGCTTTGACCATTGAATTTTTTCATGCCTCTATTTTTGTAGGCTGATCAACTTTTGTAGGTTAGGTGATCAAGAAAGAAGATGAGGAAACAAGAAGAGCTTCCAATGGTACTTTCTTTCTCATGATTGTAACAAGTGTTCTTAAACACTTTGGGGACACCTATAACCCAATCTTTATGGTCTTGTTATCTTCATATTTAGAACTTAACTACATTTCATTTGGGCTTTAAAAAGAACATGAAAAAGCTTTCTTGTTCACAAAGATTTAAAAAGAACATTAGAAACTTACTAGATTTGATTTTGGATTTTGAGAATTGAACAAACAATTTCAAACACTCAAATTTGGTGCTATAAAAAGAACCCATTTACTACTTTTGAGATCTAAAATGAACATGCTCTTATCCTATTTTGTAATTTTTTTTACAAGTTAATACCATTGAAATGTGAATGCAGTTCTCTCACACTTCATGGTGATCTTTAGAATCAAAAGTATTTTCGTGATATTAGATTATCTAAAAGATTGCATCCACACTTCAATTTGAGCTTCAAATTGAACTAAGCTTTCTAGTGTGAGAAAAGGCATTGCATGTGTTCTCTCTTTGTTCACATAAAAATGATTGATCAAACTACAAATGTAATTACTCTCTATTGTTCAACTCTAGAGGGCCTGAATTGGTGGGAAAATGAACTCACCCCAAGGGAACAACTCAAGTGGTAATGAGCATAAGCTAGACTCTTTTGAATTGCTATATAAATTTGTGGTTGCAAGGAAAGTTTGCAATCAACTTTGTGATGCATGATAGCTTTCCCATATTATCTTTATGTTGCATAAAGCCCTTGTTCTAAGGGTTGGGAGACCTCTTGAGGGAGTTTATCATCATGTCCTCTAAACCTAATGTTGTTGTTACAAACCCTTGTGTTGTAGCCAAAAATCCCAATATTTGTTTGCGTCAGGAGGTCGAACCTCTAGAACTATCCCACATTCTTGTTTTTCTTTGTAGAGATGAAAAGTTCATCATGGGAGATTCATGAGAACTAAAGCTTTTGTAACCTAAGAAGTGTGTGTCGTGGAGGGGAGACAACATGGTCAAGCTTCTAGTCATCCACTCTGAATAAGCACAACTATATTTATCCAAGTGGGAATTCAACAAATATATTTTCTTCCATCCTATGATTGTGCAATTTTTGAGTCAGTTGAACACATTGCTTGAAATTCAAAATCTTGAAAACAAACATTCAATAAGGTCATCAAATTTCAAGCCCTTTAGAGGAAGCAAATACCTTTGAAAAAATACAAGTGCTACTACTTGCCCCTAGGGATTCCATCCTTAGAGGATTCTAAGTATTTGGATTTATATCTCAATTTTCTCTCACTAAAGTCAACATTAGGAAACTATTGCCTTGATTCTCTTTATTTCCACATAAAGGACTTTGTGAGATGAAAATAAATTGAGACATTAGACATTTAGTTTGAAAAGATAATAAAAAAAGTGTTTGTGGTAAAAAGGACTCATTAAGCAAGATAAGAAACAACTGAACCCCAAACATGTGTTTCTTCAAATGATTTCCTATAAGATCAAAATATGAAAACCAAAGTCTACCAAAGGTCTAAGTCCAAGAGACTTCAAGAAATTCCTTTCAACACTTTACAAAGATAGAGAGAGATTGGTCTATAATTTCTATAAACGTGATTCAAAATATAATCCCAATTTTTGTTTGTTCTATTATTGTCAAAATCCAAGTCTTTTTCAGTGATTTGAGTTTCTCACAAAGGAAGTATAGCATGTCCCTCAATACTGAGGTCTTATAAGAAAAAGTATTTCTAGGTTCACTTAGGATCAAAATCAACACTTTCACCCATCCTCAAACATCAATAAAAACCCATCTCACAAACAACTCTTAGAAATCTTGGAAAAATCCTTCAAATCAAAACAAAAATCATCTTGTTTGACTAAGTGTGTCTTGATGCATCCTTCTTCATACACTTATTTAAATTATCACCTTGTGGACAAGTTTATCCAAAGATAACATCCAACATCTTGGGGTTTACAAGTTCATTATCCAAAATCCAAGTCAAATAAAAAATAAAAAATAAAAAATTCCTAAAGTCTAGTATCTCTGCAAGGTTCTTGAAGAGTTCAATCATTCACATCATCCATCCTTCATTTATCTCATCACCACCCTTTCATCCTTAAACATCTTAGAATTTATTTTTTTGTACCTAAAATTTAGACCAATCTAAGGAGTTAGAGGTTCACCTCCCATATTCCTAAAGATTGATCCTTATTTTATGGTTTGAACTAGATCTCAACATAAGAAAAAAATGGAATCCAACAAAGAAACATCCACTTCAAGTGACTTGAGCCAAACTGCTCCTAAGAGAAATCCCATTGGATCTAACAATCCCCCACCCAATCTTCCTCTAGTACCACAAGATCTTCCAGAAGGAGGTTTTCAAGTGGAGGATATCACAAAAAATTCCCTAGAATGACTCAAGATGAAATCATAGAAATGATCCAAAATCCTAAAAATCACAAAATTGTCAACACCATGATGAGACTTATTCCTTCACAATACATGATAGAATTAGCAAAGGAAGGGGCTAAACTCCCTTATAATTATTATGTAAGCACTATTGTGGAAAAACCTCTTGATAATCTATCTCTTGTGCCATTCACACCACCTTTTCAAAGCATCATCAAAACCATCCCACAACTCTCATCATCCCTTGCTCCAACTCAACCCATAGTCACTAGGGGGAGTTCATTACTTCATGCTCTTCAAACACATCCCTTTGTAAATAACCAAAACTTAGATGCAAACACCATATTGAGCCTATTGAATATCATTCCTCAAGACCCCAAACATCCATATGCTCCACTCATCTTTCATGACACCAACAATCCATCCACTTTCACTACAACACCAACATATTCTCTTAATACATAAGTCTCTCTCCCCATGGTACCACAAGGACAAGTAGTTCTATTTAGACAAGGGGGGATATTTGGGGCCTCATTATCACTTTCAAAAGGAAACCTACTACCCATTCCTCCATCACTGCCTCCTCTAACATCAACATCCACATCAATCATTGGTTTAGGGATACCCCCTCTACCTAACATATCGATCCCAAATCAATCAAACCAAAACAATCCTTCAATCATGATTCAAGTAAGCATACCAAATAATCCAAACACGCCACTGATATTGTAGCAACAAGTGACATAAATACAAGCAATTCAATCAATCACTACACTTCAAAATGTGATCTCTTAAGGACCTAGCATAGAAATCGCACCATCTACCACACTCAAACAACATATCAACAACCACCTCAAACAAAATTCAGCACACCATCTCAAACAATTTTGAATCCTCCACCTCCACCTCCAAACCAAAACATGGAAAATCAATATAGCATGACACTACAAGTAGATCAAAAAGCCTATTAAAATGCACTTCAACAATTCCAAAATCAACAAGCTACACAACAAGCACAAGCACAACAATCCTTAAAATAGGTACAACAAGTCACACAAGGGGAAGCCCAAGCTCTATTACAACAACAACAAGCTGCACAGGCCACACAAGTTTCCCAATCCACACAAGCTACCCAAGCACAATAAGAAGTAGCCTAGTTACTAGCCCAACAACATGCATTGTTGGCACAACAACAATAAAACCAACAACAAGCATTGTTGGCATGCAACAACAATTGCAGGCATACCAACAAGCATTGTTAGTCCAATGGAACTTGTAACTACCTCCCACAAACACACAAAGTAATCCACCCAATACCCCAACAATCAAACCACCTCATCCACAAAATGATGTTTCTGCACAAACCAAACTACTCTTATAACAAGTGCTAGACCTCTAACGAAGGAAACAACAAAAAAACCAAGGATTGTGTTCCCCTATCTATTTGACAAAAGCATTGCAATGGTTCCATTCCCACAAGGATTTGATATCCCTAAATTTGAAAAATATTATGGGATGGGTAATCCTAAAGATCACATCATGGAATTCCAAATACACTTTATGGAATTTTCATAGGATGATTCTTATCTAATGTGACTTTTCCCTCAAAGTTTGGTAGGCCTAGCAATGTAATGGTTCTCTCATCTCCCCCCTAGAATCAAAAAGTTCCAAGAAATTATGGAATTATTTATTAAAAAAAACTCATTCAACATAGACATGGACATAAGTCTAGAAGAGCTATCCACCTTAAAAAAAGCTATGGAAGAGACTTTTGCATCCTTCTTACAATGATGGTGATCCAAGGCCAACAAAAGAAAATGGTATATGTGAGAAAAAAAAAAAATCTTCACTATCATCACCAACCTCAAAGGAAGCATGTCCTTCCATCTAAAAATGCAATACATCACCACATACGACTAGTTGATCCCTAAGGCGCTCAACATCAAAAGAGAACTTATCATACAATGGGACCACTTACTTATCAAGACAATTGTACATACACTAGTTAGAACAAAAATCACACACATCATGGGAAAAGAACAAGAATGTCACTAATGATGGTGTCATTGACATCAAAGTTATAATTAGCACCCCAAGGAAAAAAACACAATCATATCAACAACTGGAAGCTCATAACCAGAATAACACACAAGCCAACACTATATCACAACAATCAATTAGTTAATAATCTAAATAATCAAGGGGTACTTCCCCTATAGAACAAGTAATCCCCCAAACAAAAAAACACACACCTTAGGGAATCAATTGAATCTATCATGAAAAAATTGGTAGAAGAGAATCTCATTAAAATCCCCATTTATGAGAACTATCAAGAACCCCAAGTGAAACGACCATGGTGCAAAAAAAATTACCTTTGTGATTTCCATAAAATCAAGGGGCACACGATGGCCAATTGCATGAGACTGAAAATTTTGATCCAAGACCTTATCAATGAAAAAATCATAAATGTTGAACAACCTACAAGAAATTAGGACCTAAAGATATACATGAATCCAATGCCAAATCATAATAAGGGGAACAACAATGGAATGCAAAATTATAACAAAGTAAACCATGTTTATGATCATTTTGTTGCATCCTTAGATGAATGGATCACTATCATCAATGTCAAGGGTGCTAGAGTCAACTATGGAATCACCACACATGGTTGTAGAGTTAGCATTCTTGGACCATCACAATCACCTAAGGCATCTGCATCTAATCCAAAATCCATTCCCAATGGGTATAATTTCTTGGAATAGTTAAAAAAACCCCCGCCTAGATCTCCATCATGGAGTTACTGAAAATATCACCTGCGCATAGGAAAATCCTAGAAGAAGCTTTAGCCACATCCTTCATCCCAATAGATCTTGAAACATACCAATTCCAAGCCATGGTTGGACACATTACCACACCACATCTCCTAAAATTTTCTAATCAAGGCTTCCCAATGCAACCATCTCATAATTGTGCACTCCATCTCGAAGTCTTGGTACATGACAATAAAGTAAAAAGGGTTTCAATCGATGGAGGTGCAAATCTGAATATGTGTACCCTCAAGCTAATAAAGAATATGGGATTCTCTAAGGATGTCACTGAAAAGGTTAAAGGTATCACCATTAGGGCATATGATGATCAAGGAAGGGTGTCCCAAGGCACTATTCAGCTCCCTATTCAATTAGGGCCAACTATTATGGAAACAACATGCCAATTCCATGACCTTGAATTACCTTACAATATCCTCTTTGGGTGCCTATGGATCCATGCGATGCAAGCAGTTACACCCACCTACCATCAATCCGTCAAATTTCCTTATCAAGGTCAAGAGATCACCATCCACGGTGGTCTCAGGCCATTTTATTATTGAGAGAATCTATAAGCCAAGTACTACAAGATCCCTTAAGTCCCAAAGAATGATGAAGTCCCTACATCTCCATATGTAGACCCATCAACCTTAGCCTCCACTTTTGAGATGAAAACACCTGCCATTCCTGACATCTTTAATATCAAAGTCATTATCCAGGGCAATGGGTGTGGGGACTACAAAATGAAGAAGAGTGCTTTTTTAATAGGAGAGTTACCTCAATATCCTAGGTCTCATGAACAACCACATCCAATTAACATGCCAGCTCAAACCTTCAAATCGAACACCTCTAGATTCAAAAGATGGGGGGACCTAAGTCAGGAAGTGGTAGATGAAAGCAATATATCAAGTCTATTATATCAAGATGAAAGGCCCATACCTAATCTTCACATGGAAAATGATAACAAAGGACTATAGTTAATGCAAGGATGGGGTTATAATAAAAATGAAAAACTTGGGAAAAATGATAACAACCTTCTAGAGCCCCTTATTCCTAATAAGTGTATGAAGAATCTTGGCTATGGATGTACCCCTCTGAAGATAACCATACATGGAAGAAGTGCCCTAGTTAGAAAATTCAAAGCTCCTCCTCAGTTACCCGTATCCATAGGATTACCCCTAGAAAACTATACATTTGATATAACTAATGTTAGTGATGAAGATCCCCTCACTGACTTACTTGTCCTATTTGAGGACTCTACCTTGTTTATGAACTCCACTATGACTTTTGTGTCAAACAACCAAACACATGAGCTAAAGTTAGTCTATCCGAAAATTCATTGACTATGACCAATGAGGACCACCAATTTTGGACACGTTAAAAAATGATGAGGCTCTCTTAGAATTCATTGGATCACAGGATAATATACCATATGGAGATCATAAATCAGAATTTGACATCAAGCTAAACACACATGCCTACTATGGGGAAACAATTGAATCCCTTAGTTGCAAAAGTGAAAATTTAAGAATAATATCTAGGTCTTTAATTGAAAACCACATTGTTGCACTTTATAAACCAAAAATAATAATAAAAAGGACACATCCAATGGTGAAAAATTATCTATGGCACAAAAGGATGAGGGATTCAATCTTACCCTTAATGCTATTCATAAGGAGAATTCAGTAGTCTTAGCAAAGAACTAAAATCACTTTTGACAGAAGAACGAGAACTCCAAGCTACATTTTTTAGGGAAAGAAAGGTAAACTTTACATGGACCTACACTAGCATGTATGGTCTTCATCTAGAAATTATGGTTCACCATCTAGCTATCTACCTAGAAGCAAAGCTAGTAAGACAAAAATAGGGAAAGATGCATCCACAAATAGCATTACTGTTCAAGCTAGCATTACAAAAGCTCTTTAATGTTGGGTTCATACAACCAATTGATTATCCAAAGTGAGTTTCATATCTTGTACTTGTCTCTAAACCCATTGGGCACATCCACATCTACACATACTTCAAAGACCTTAACAAATCATGTCCCAAGGATGATTTCCCTCTCCCAAACATAGACATGATTGTAGATATGACATGGAATGAAATGCTATCACTAATGGATGGATTCTCAAGGTACAATCAAATCATGATAGCTAAGGATGATTAGCACAAATGTGACAACTTTCTCTTGTCCATGGGGGACTTATTGTTGGAACATGATGTTGTTTCGGTTGAAGAATGTAGGAGCAACATACCAAAGAGCTACAAAGCTAATCTTCCATAAAACGATTCATAAGACTATGGAAGACTATGTAGATGACATATTGGCCAAATCCAAAAATTTTCAAGATCACATAGTAGCAGTAAGCTCCATCTTTGATAGACTGGAGTACAAGGTCAGACTCAATCCAAAAAAGTGTTTCTTTGGTGTACAATTAGGGAAATTTCTAGGGTATATCATGTCTATGAGTGGAATTGAGATAGATAAGGTCAATATAATTCTCGAAATGGAGACACCAAGAACATTCAAGTAGTTAAGAGGATTACAAGGAAGACTCCAATCCATCTATCAATTCATAGTACAATTAGCAGATAAGGCTATCCCATATTCTAATCTACTCCAGAAGGGGGTAGCTTACAAATGGAATGAGAAGTGTGATTAGGTGTTAAACAAAATCAAGGAGTACTTTCTTTTGCCACTGGTCCTTATGCCACCATTCCAAACAAGCCATTGATCCTATACATATCAACAACAATAGTAACTCTTGGTGCTCTTTTAGCTCAACATGATGAAAACAAGAAAGAGAGAGCTATTTACTATATAAGTAGAACCATGGTGGGACTTGATTTGAATTACACATTCATTGAGAAGGCTTTCCTAGTAGTAGTGTTCACCATAGAAATTCAGGCACTATATGTTGGCTCATCAGATTAAACTCATTGTAAAAATAGACCCTCTCAAGTATCTTCTTTCACAGAAAACACACACATGATAGATAGCTAAATGGGTTATGATCCTCATAGAATATGACATTGAGTATGTAGAATGAAAATCTATCAAAGGACAAGTGATTGCAAAACAACTGGTTGAAGTAGCCATATATTCAAAAAATCCATTGTTATCATAATTTCCCGATGAGTCAATCTTTAATCTTAGCACAATGGGTCATTAGAAAGTATATTTTGATGGGTCTTACACACAACATGGGTCAAGAGGTGGAGTCTTCTTCATCATGCCATAGGGAGATTACATACCAAATTCATATAAGTTGTCACTCCCTTGCAAAAACAATATTGTAGAATATGAGGCTCTTGTCATAGGACTCAAAATTGTAGTATAGTGGTGGATCATGGTACTTAAGGTCTATGGAGATTCACAACTAATCATCAATCAGGTTAATGATGAATACCAAACAAAGGGACACAAATTAACTCCATAGAAGAAATTGGTGGAAAACCTCAAAGAATTCTTCATTGACATCACAATTGAACAAATACCAAGGGAAAACAATAGAGCAACAGATGTTATGCTAACAATTGGATCACTATTCAATATCCCCCACAATGTCCCTAAGCATGAATTCCTTGTAGAGTAGCTTCTCATACCATCATTCGAGGTACTAGAGTATGAATTTTTGTGTGAAATCATTGGTCTTGGTGATCCCTAGTATCATTACATATACACCTACCTAAGAATAGGATTCCTCCCTACTGTTTTTACCCCAAACCTTAGAAGAACATTTTTCAAGAAGTCATCCCACTTTGTTATCTTAAGTGACACCCTGTACCATAGGATTATTAAAGGAACCTTTTCATGATGCCTAAATGCTAAAGAATTTTTGACTACTTTAATTGAGGTACATAATGGCATTTGTGGTTCACATTCGAGTGGTATGACATTGGCCAAGAAACTATTGAGGACTAGGTACTACTGGCCTATTATGGAGAAGGAAGCTCACAACTATGTCTGAAGGTGTTTGCAATGTCAATAGAATGGGGACCTCATCCATGCACTAGCTCAAGAGCTCCACTAAATCATAACACCTTGGCCCTTTTCATAATGGGGGCTTGATGTCATCAGTAAAATTACCTCCACCTTATCGAGTGGACATAAGTTCATCATCACCACCATTGAGTACTTCGCAAAGTGGGTATAGGCCATTCCCATCACCTATATCATAGGAAATCATATTTCCAAGTTCATCCTAAACTACCTAATTTTTTGCTATGATGTCCCTCAATCCATTATCTCAAATAATGAGACACCTTTCCAAAACCAAGATTTTTGAGACCTATGCCAAAAGTTCAATATCCAACATCACTTTTCTACTCCATACTACCCCCAAGGAAATGCACAAGCTAAGGCTTTGAATAAAACCATCTTGAAAATCCTAAAGAAGATAGTCAATGAAGGTATAGTCATGATTGGCACTTACAATTGAATCCCAACCTATGGGCCTACTAAACAAGTATCTACACACCTACAGGTGCAACCCATTTCTCCCTAGTCTATGTATTAGAAGCCATCCTCCACATTTAGATTGAGATCCCATCCTTTAGAATATCATTGCAAAATCTCACAATGGATGAAGAATATCAGGTGTCACAGTTGAACAAGGGTGAACTAGTAGATGAGGAGTGTAGGGATGCCTTAAACCATTTTCAAGTCTATCGAAACCATCTCAAGAGAAGCTACAATAAGAAGATCAGGAGTCAGACCTTTCAATTCAAAGAGATAGTATTGAAGGAGAATAAGAAGAATGTACCAAATCCAGACAACAAAGAAAATTTTGAACCCAATAGCTTGGGACCCTTCATCATCATGGTGAGCTACAAATCAGGAGCATTCAGCTATCTACACCCAAAGGCGAGCATCTGTAGGAGCTTGTCAACAACTACCATCTTAAAAAAAATTATGCCTAAACTTCCACGATATAAATCAAAAATACAAAAAATCAAAAAACAGATTGAAAACACTAAAGAAAATATGTCATCCTCTAGTGAAAACCACTTTGGTCATGCTTTGGGCAAGTATCTTGGTGAAAACCTAGAAAATATGCACCTCTTGTAAATATAGCACTTTCAATCCACCTGATCTCTATGGTTTTTTTTCGTCATTCATCCATCTTACCTCCATATCTTGATCCATCACCCATCCATGTCTGCATCATAGATTAATCATGTGTTTATGTCATGATCCCTCTTAGTACTGCTCAACCCATTACTAAGGTCAATTTGTCCTACCTATATCTGAGTAGTCTATTGCATCACACTGGGAGCATGTTCTTATACCTACATTAGGTCGGATTTACGTATATTCTTGAAGTCTTCCTTAAAATCAGAAAAATCCAAAAATATTCAGAGAATAAAAAATCCAAAAAACATTCAAAAAATAAAAAACCCAAAACTATTCAAAACATGCCAAAAATCCAAAAAATAGGTCAAAAAGTCAGAAAAAGTCAAAAAATAGAGTCATCTTGTCGAACTTCTAGTCTATGAGCTTTGAATGTAGGCAAGGCTAATCTTCAATCAATCCCTGAGATACCCTAAGTTAGTCCTTTAGGAGTTCAACATAATAAACTAGCAATCCATTTGTTCATATCTCATCAATAAATGGGTCTATGTCAATCGAACTATGGGTCTCTGAGCTTTGAATGTAGGAAATACCATCATGGATGTTCCCCCGAGACAAATTATGTCATTCCTTTAAGAGTCTATCATAATAAATTAGCAATCCATTTGTTCATATCTCATCAATAAACAAGTCTATTTTAGTCAAACTATGTGGTCTTTGTGTGTATAACGTAGGTAAGGCTAATCTTTGATCAGCCCTTGAGGCCCCTAGGATAGGTCTTTAGGTTAGGTTCTTGGTCAAAATCTCAAAAAACACCTGCAATCAAGGAAAATCATATTGTTAGATGGGTTAGCACAAATAACATAAAAATCCAATGAAGTAACGAAGTACAATGGAAATCAAATGAAAACGAAAAGGAAATATATCACCAAGAGTCTCCATCTTCCATGATTGATCTTCGTTACACCTTCTTGCTTGCTGGAAATGTTGCCCTCAGATTTGTACTTTGAGCAATCTAAAATGTCTAAGCCCTACAACAAGATTTGAAGGATTTGCTATGCCTATGACTCTTGCCAATGCCTATGTCTAAAACAAATGTCAATATTAATCAAATGCCTAAAACCTAATGCCAATAATGAAATACTACAATTGCCTATGACAATGAAATGTGAAGCTAAGTAAATAACTATAGTAATTACGTAAAAATGTCAAGATCCCAAACATGAGAAGGAAATGGCATTTTATAGAAAAGGCCATTTCGAACGGACGGACGAGATAAATCAATGAAGAGACCCTAAAACGAACGATCCAGATTTAACCTGAGAATCCCTAATTAGGGTTAGGGAAAAATCCTTAATCGAACGGTCGGAATAAAATTGGATCGACGGTGGAGAATAAATGAGGAAATTAATTAAAGAAATAAAGATTTTTGAAAAATCAAGAAGATAAGATTGCCTAATTTGCAAGATTTGAAAAATCAAAGAGATAAGATATGGACCGAAGATCAGATTTGGAAAATCAAGAATCTGCCCGATTACTTGATTTTTGGAAGATTAATTACTAATTTGAATTAAAATAATTCAAATTATGGATTTTGAGAGATAATAAATAATCTTTTTTCAGATTATTTATTAAAATGGACTGACAGTTAGGATTGACATGACATTTTAAATAATTTAATTTATTTAAAATGAGAAGAATATTAATTGGCAATTAAATAATTAAATTTAATTATTCAATTTAGGAGATAAGATCAATTAATTAAATAAATTAGTCCATTTATTTAATTAAGACAGTTAGTGACGTATTTAATAAATAAATAAAATTTATTTATTTAATAATCAAGGATAATTAAATGCAGAAAGAGAAATTAAATAAATTAAGAAATTTATTTAATTAAAGAAAGACTTAGACAGTTAATGACGTATTTAATAAATAAATAAAATTTATTTATTTAATAATCATGAAGAATAAGTGAGATGAATTAATTAAATAATTATGAATTATTTAATCAATAGTTGAATGTGGACCAAGGACATAATTAATGTCACAATTATGGTAGGACGAAAGTGGTAAAAAAAGAAGCTTGCAGGCCTAGGTCACTTTTAGGTGTCTAAATTTTGCCCCTCTTTGTCATAATGTAGCATGTCGCATTGTGACAAAGAAAATAAGTCAAAAAATGCCCCAGTGCAAAATAAGATGAGGAAGAATGACGAGGAGGGTTGTGGTATGCCCCCTCGAGAGGACAGACAGGTTCAAGAACATGGGTGTGCTCTCGAAATGGATGCGAAGACTAGAATATGAAGAGACAAAGAAATGTTAGTGCAAAAAATATAGATGATAATATGGATGCAATGCCTATATGAGATGAGAGAGAGAAGATGACTAGACTAAAGGAGATGCATGTAAGTTCCTAGACCAAATCCTTCAAGACTTTACTGTAGGACTTTTTTAATATTTATTGCTCTTAATCATCATTGGGCGGTAAAAATGACATGAATGGATAACAAACACCATGATATGACATAGACCAAGGTGTACAAGGTCATCCATTACATTACGTAAGACAAATAGTCACAGACAAGGATGGGCATGACTCATACCAAGAGCGTGATTGCCCCAGTCTTTTTGCCATAACCAACCACATGCAGAAAAAGACAAGGACAAATAATGAAACGTCGCTGCTTCTCTAAATCCTGTTTCCAGGACATCCTTGAGAAACTAGTAGCATGATTGTCAAAATACAAAAAAAAAGAGTCCTTACCATGATATGTCATTGTTTTTCTAAAACCCAAAATCAGGACCTCGCTGAGAAACTAATAGTCATGCGTGTCAATTGACATGATACGTCGTTGCTTCTCTAAATCCTGCTTAGTGGGATCTCGCTGAAAAACTAATATCATGATAAAAACTAAAAACAAATGCCAAGTGTTTGCCAAGTGCATCTGGAAATCTATTGTTCTGATGTCAAGATGCCATGATTGATAATGTTGAGATGTTTGAACGTTTAAAGTTTGATGATCCTGAAAAATGGTGAGACTTGGTGAATTCAGGAAGGACTCATCCTGAATAATGCTGATGTTGAGAGGATTTTGATCCCTAATGGTCGTAAGGGGTCCCTCGGAATGATGACAATGCTTAGGAAGGACACATCCTAAGGCATAAATGACAGAGTTGGTTCTTCAGAAGGACACATCTGAAGAATACTTATGCTAGGAAGAGTGATCTTTAGATGTCAATTCACTCAAAATGCCGAATGATAATGACGACGCCTAGGAAGGACACATCCTAAGGCGTAAATGATAGAGGTTATCATTCAAAAGGACTCATCTGAAGACTAACTGAAATTTGATAGTTTGACCAGTTTCTGATGATTTGACTTGCGTTGACTAGATTTGACTTTTGTTTGACTATATGCCGATATTGCCTTGATGATATAAGATTGTATTGATGAGATTGTCTTGATATGATAATGATTGTCATGATGAGTTTTGTTCGTTTGGGAAAGATTCATGTTGTCTTGAAGACTTTTTTGACGTGTGTGCCAATGTAGTGCCATGAACCCTAATGGACTGACCTAGTGCGGCCTCGGGGGCTCATCGATAGATGGCCTTGCCTACGTCATACACTCAGAGACCTCGTAGTTCGACACAACCAATGGCTTTGTCTTGATGAGCAAAGATTGCGTCATGATTTTATTTCGACAAACCTAAAAAGATTGACCTAATGTCTCGGGGACTCAAGTGTGAGTCTTTCCTACGTAGCAAATGCGCAAAGACAACATAGTTCAGACGGATGACAAAGACTGATTGACTTGATTGACTATGACCAGAGATGACAGTGCACTTGTGTGCCTCATGCAGTCTAACATTTTGTTTGGTTTTCTTCAGGATATTTTATGATTTTTAGGTCTTTCCTCAGGACTTTTTATGATGTTTTTGTCTCTTTTTTAAAGATATTTTGCGATGTTTTTGTCTCTTTTTCAGGACTTTTTGCCATGTTTTTGTCTTTTTTTTTTATGATTTTTTTGGATTTTGACGTTTAAGAGGATCGTGACAAATGCATATGATTGGTGCCTACACATGAGAATCCAAGGACAAACATGATTGTGCCCCTAGTCAAGTTGAATACCAATTGACAGGTGATGACAACATTGTTTGACATGGGAAGGACGCATCCCAAAACAACATGAGGACGATGACAATAATGTGACAAAAGTATGGAAGTCTACAGCTGGGCCAGGAATATAGTCAAGTAAAATTTTGGATAATGTGCTTGTATGAATTGGACTCGTTGCATTTGGAATGACTTGGTTAGGACTAGATGGGATGATGATTATCCTTAGACCATTTGACAAGGGAAAGCCAGGGTAAGTGACAGACATGAAAGGATAGGGGGTGGCCTTGGTAAAAGACGAGACACATGAGACTAAGGGAATTGTCATATGATTTTCAAGGACTATGTCATATAAGGACAATAAGACTATGACGGTCAATGATGTTTCGTGAATCGTGTATGACCAAAGGATAGACATGTCAAGAGTTTTCCCAAAGCATGATTTATGTGTGCCAGTTTTATGTCAAAACCAAGGTAGGTGGGAAAATGGACGAAAATGATAGGGCTTAGATGGATGTCAATGTCATGAGGAGGCATGGAAAATGAGACGACTTGCCCCAAGTGTAAGAGTCCACATAGATGATTTATTTTACACATGACGCCTGTTTGCCAGGTTTTCATCATGGTACTTATCCAGGGTGCTTGTTTTCCAGGTTTTCACCATTGGATGAAATTTTTCTCTTTACTATTTTCTTGACTTTTTGATTTTTTTGATGTCACTAAGACGCCTGTTTGCCAGGTTTTCATCAGGGTGATGATTTTTTTTATTTTTGATTTTGTGGATAGCCTGGATGTTTAAGATGACCACTGCCTATTCTGAATTCATTGACGATGCCGATGTAGAGACTGGTGCCATGATATGCCAATAATGACCTTGCTGAAGGAGTTGTCTTGTCAGGATCATAGCACTTGTATACAACTAATCGATGTCATTGTGATCCTTTCTGATACTAGAGTTGGCCTTATCAAAATACGCACATCGCAATAGAGTGCCATGAGAGTCCTTGTGGTAAAGAGTTGCTGCCAAGATGTGACAAATTTGTGACGTGGGATTTTTGGACTTTAAGCGAGATGTAGGATTATGACAGATGATGGTAGATGTGGAAAGGTTGTTTGGACATTTGGATGAATGACTTTTTATTTTCCAAACTTTGGATGGTGGATGACAGATTTTGGAGGGTTGGTGTTTGGAACCAACACTTTTATATGCCTTGATTGATGACCATTTTGAAGGAGGTGGACATGTGTTATATGTGGGAGTCCTCTTGTCTTGTGGCTCCACATTGTGATTTACTTTTGTACTTGACTTGGTGTCTTTGTTTGATCCATCTTTCTTTGGGATCCATTTTAATTTCATTTGTCCACTTGTCCTTTTGTTTGATTCAATGGTCTTTGACATTTGATTTTGATCTTTTGACTTGTAATACTTTTGTTTTTGTTGGTCCCAAAGGGGAGGTTGGTTCATGATAGAATGATGGTTTAAAGTGTGGGTGGAGGGGGTGTTGGCAGCAATCTTATGACAATGATTTCTCATGGACTCCATTTTGACATTTGTATCTGACAAGGTTTCCCCCAGTATCGAGGAGGTACCACTGACATCGTTTGATTTGTTGTCTGAGGAGTAACCAAGACCTTGATGTCTGTAATTTGCTTGAAGCCGTATTGGTTCTAGAATTCCTTGCTCATGTATGCCTAGTCCTTTTCCTTGATATTGCATGCTTTGACAGATTCTATTTGCGATGGGGTATTTGTTGTTTTGAAAGCAAGATGCTAACCCATCATTAGGTATGTGGATACTGTCACTTGTAATATTTTCGTCTATGAGAAATCCTACTCTGATAAAGACAAATGACCCTAAGTGATAAAGTGTCTTACCTTCATTTTCATATTGGACATATTCCTGACTAATTTCTTCAATCTGATTGTATGACATGTCAGGTTCAAATGATTCTGTTGGTGCTTCCAAATCAATGTCAAATCCATCATTGTGTTTAGTTTCATAGAGTCCCATGATTTTAGCTATAACTTGATCATATGCAAGCATATCCTTAGTGAAAGATTCTTGTTCTGGAGGAATATCGTCTATGTGTCCCATGAAGGCAATTGCCTCATCGTGGGAAGTGTCAATAGTCGTGGCTTGTATAGGGTCGGAAAGTGTTTGATCATGAAAGGTGTAAAGGTCAAGGAGTGGATCATTTTGGACTTCTTTATCAATGGTAGGGTCTTGGTCGAAGATGGAGTTGTCATGGATTTGGACTTCTTGGTCAATAATGGGGTCTTGGTCAAAGATGGGGTTGTCGTGGATGATACAATTGGAAATAAGGTCATGGGATGGACTACCTTGTTCTTGACATGAGGGTGACATTATAAGTTCATGCTTTGGGCTTTCATTTTGACAAGTATCCTCAAGTTTAGACAATGGGATTTGACTTTGAGCAATGACAAAATTTTCATGAGTAGATGTGGCTTGTGAGGGGATGACTTGAAAAGGATTAATGACTAAAGGACTAGGATAGGACGTGGGAACTTGGACTGGACTAGCATATGAACAACTAGGGTATGACATTGAGACTTGGACTGGATATGACATGGAGTCTTGGATTGGATTAACTGTTGAAGGACAAGGATATGACATGGAGACTTCAACTGGATTGGTGTAAGGTTGATTGAGATAGGACACAGAGACTTGGACCGAATCAGTATGGTATGATGTGGGGACTTGACATGAGTTGGTAGATGGTTGATAAGGGATGCAGTCTTGGACGAGATTAATAGGTGAAGGACTAGCATATGATGTGGAGGTTGGGAATGGACTAGTTGATAGTTGGCTTCCCTTGTCAAGGTTAGGATAAGGGTGATAAGTGGACGTTTGCTGTGAATTAATGGTAGGATTTGTGTCAAATGACTGTTGATTGTGAGGGTAGACAGATGGTGGCAAAGTATTTATGTCAAAGCCTTGTGGTAACTTAGCCCCTTCGTCCAAAAGCATGGCTAGATACCTTTGAGGGTCACGTAAGACTATTTTTTTTGCAAAGGAGAATATATCAGGATTTTTCGCTACAGCTTCTATGTCTTTCCAATATGCTCGTCCATTTTGGTCTCTTAGTATGAATGGTTCATAAATTTTTTGTGATGAAGATGGCATGTTCATGGAAGATTGAATGTTCATGTTGTGAAATGGGTCAGAAAAAGTCCAATGTTGGTTTGTGTCATAAGTGTTATTGTCGATGTTGGGATTGGAATCTTGTCCAAAGTTTTCCATTTGTTGTTGTTGTCTTTGAAGCCTAGTCTCAACCGTAAAAGGGATTTGCTCAAATGAGGATGATGAGAATGACAAGTAAATGCAAGGATGACACTAGCCTATGTTTTTTGGATTTTTTTGGATAAAGGATGACAATGCAAGACTATGTTTTTAGATTTTTGACAATAAGGGATGCAATATGACAATGTTGTCTAAAGAAAATGACTAATGCCAAAGGACAATAAAGACTAAGATGACAAGTTATGCCACCAATTTTTTTGTATTTTTGGAATAAAGGATGACAATGCAAGATAATGATGATGTTTTCCTAAGAAAATGATTAATGCATGATGACAAGGTTGTCAAGGCCAAAGTACCAAATGAGGACTAAGATGATGATGTTTGACTAAGGACTTAATGTTATAAATGCCATTTCTAGGTTCAAAATGATGACTAAGATGAACAATGCAAAGTCTAAGTTCAAAATGGGGACTGAGATTGTTTTTTGTTTTGATGTTTTGCTCAAAAGTTTGATTTGTCCAAGGTCGACTGTTTGTTTGTGTCCAGATTTGTGAATGTTGTGTATATTGTTTAAGTGATTTAGAAAACACTTGACAAGCACGATGTTTTGACTGTAAGCAAGCACACATGGGACAAGTACAATCCTAAAAGGCCAATAGGCCAAGGGTTTGTATACTTGATATAGCCCACCGATATACCCCGGATTGGTGATAAACACCTTTCCTTCTCGAGAGCGGACAACTTAGAATTTTGGTGGCATTGGCTCCCCTCCACGGCTCATTAACGTCATTCGAGCACACCAAATTCAAATTCTTTGGGTAGTGACATCCCAAGAATTGCTATCTCTACTCAAGGGGATCAGTAGTGAGTGTCTTTGGGCATGATACTATACCCTGCACTATACCAAGCAACGGCGAATAGAACGGTTGGACACTAAGACAAGAGGTTTTTAATTCGGGCATTCCATTCGTGGGGCGAGATCCATGCGGCGAGAGTCCCCTTTCGGATCCATCTCGTCGGAACCATGCTCGTGATTCTTGGGCTTTCCCCAAGAACCCACTTTTATATACCGGCTGGAAGTCCCTCGGTGTCAGGGTGCTACCGGTCTGAGTCATCCTGGGGTGAGTACTTTTTCCCACCAGAACAAGCCCAAGTTCTATAGTCAGTAACCGTTTCTTTTACACCCAGGATCGCACGAATGCGCAAGGGGAGAGGATACTCTGATATACAGAATCGTGAAGGGTAATATAACAGAAAAGAATGGGTCTGGTTTTCTGATCATGAGGTTTTCACCAAGTGAGAGCATACTCACCTACCATCCCACAATCACAATCAAGTATAAAAGACATGATTTTGTTTTATATGCACCAAACTCAAATGTTTGCTACTCTAAGAAAAACAAGCACAAAGTTTTGTTATTCCTTCTTTGACATGCGAATCTGCAAACAATGAATATTAGTAGTCTCTTATGTAATGGTCTTTGACAAACGAATGAGGATCGCCACATGCTACCAGAAAAGATTAGTAACAAAAATAAAAAAATAAAAACTTAAATAAAAATAGCAAACTTGAAATAGTGATAACATCCTCCAAACTTAACAAAATATCAAGTGGTAGATATCCATGGAAAGCTAAAAATCCAACCTTCAAAACCCAGAAAGGATTTTCCACGATTCTACAAAAAAAAAATGTTATATGCAAAAGAAAACGCGGGTTTTAAAAGCTAAATTAAAAAAATAGCGAACAGTAAAATAGCCATAACTTTGTCAAATCTTAACAAAATTTAAAACCGTTTGATGTTCTGGAAAGCCGAGACCGAGATCTACAAACTCGGAAATATTTTGAAAACATTTTATTCACCCATTTTTCTGTGCTCGAATGAAGGTGACGCGATTTCGTATGACGTCTTGGCTGTAACCTGCAAAATAGTGAAAAGAAAAATAAAAACACACAAATTTCTGTCCAAAATTTCAGGTTCACCAATGTAATCAAGGAAAATCAGATTGTTAGATGGGTTAGCACAAATAACATAAAAATCCAATGAAGTAACGAAGTACAATGGAAATCAAATGAAAACGAAAAGGAAATATATCACCAAGAGTCTCCATCTTCCATGATTGATCTTCGTTACACCTTCTTGCTTGCTGGAAATGTTGCCCTCAGATTTGTACTTTGAGCAATCTAAAATTCCTAAGCCCTACAACAAGATTTGAAGGATTTGCTATGCCTATGACTCTTGCCAATGCCTATGTCTAAAATAAATGTCAATATTAATCAAATGCCTAAAACCTAATGCCAATAATGAAATACTACAATTGCCTATGACAATGAAATGTGAAGCTAAGTAAATAACTATAGTAATTATGTAAAAATTTCAAGATCCCAAACATGAGAAGGAAATGGCATTTTATAGAAAAGGCCATTTCGAATGGATGGATGAGATAAATCAATGAAGAGACCCTAAAAAAAATGATCCAGATTTAACCTGAGAATCCCTAATTAGGGTTAGGGAAAAATCCTTAATCAAACAGTTGGAATAAAATTGGATCGACGGTGGAGAATAAATGAGGAAATTAATTAAAAAAATAAAGATTTTCGAAAAATCAAGAAGATAAGATTGCCTAATTTGCAAGATTCAAAAAATCAAAGAGATAAGATATGGACTGAAGATTAGATTTGGAAAATCAAGAATCTGCCCGATTACTTGATTTTTGGAAGATTAATTACTAATTTGAATTAAAATAATTCAAATTATGGATTTTGAGAGATAATAAATAATCTTTTTTCAGATTATTTATTAAAATGGACTGACAGTTAGGATTGACATGATATTTTAAATAATTTAATTTATTTAAAATGAGAAGAATATTAATTGGCAATTAAATAATTAAATTTAATTATTTAATTTAGGAGATAAGATCAATTAATTAAATAAATTAGTCCATTTATTTAATTAAGACAGTTAGTGACGTATTTAATAAATAAATAAAAATTATTTATTTAATAATCAAGGATAATTAAATGCAGAAAGGGAAATTAAATAAATTAGAAATTTATTTAATTAAAGAAAGACTTAGATAGTTAATGACGTATTTAATAAATAAATAAAATTTATTTATTTAATAATCATGAAGAATAAGTGAGATGAATTAATTAAATAATTATGAATTATTTAATCAATAGTCGAATGTGGACCAAGGACATAATTAATGTCACAATTATGGTAGGACGAAAGTGGTAAAAAAAGAAGCTTGCAGGCCTAGGTCATTTTTAGGTGTCTACAACACCTAAACATTTGAAAATTAGAAAAATAAAAAAAATTGTAAAACATCTCAAGAATACCAAAAACAACATCAAAACATCTTAAAACATTAAAAACATCACAATATTTTAAAAATCCATCCATCCCATTTCACATTCACCAGAAATAAACATCCGCTCATAATAAACAATTGTCACCCCCAACCTTTGGTTAAACAATCAGAAACAAGTCTAGCAAGTCAAAAGTGAAAACTCAAATGTTAAGGTCTCAAGTCTAGGTCAATATGTAAACAAGTTGGTAGCCCCTTGATACTAATATTTAGCCCATCATCTGGTTAATCCCAAATCACTTGATAAAATATTATCCTAGGATGCATCCTTCCTACAATGGACATGAACATCAGGCATCACTGTAGTTTAGCCATGGCTAGAGGTATGAAGAACATTAGCTTGTTTATTTACTTGTCCTTTGTCTTCTTGACTTATCTTATTGTGCTCATTCCAATGACCTCTTGATGATGTCTAAACAAAATGATTTAGAGAGAAAGGAATGGGGATTTGATCATTATCATTTTATCTATTGTGCTTGTTGGATATTCTTGTAATATAACTTTGGTCATCCATGTTTTGTTTGGTTTGTAGGGAGGGTGTTTTAGGTGTCTTGTCAACCACATAGGAAGTCTTTCCTTTCTATGTTTTGGTCTGAGATGTTTGAAATATTTGAACTACATTCTAAATAGGATTCTATACGCCAGGTGTGAACAAGGATACTCCTATCTAATTTCTAATTCAAACTCCATCACACTAGGGGCAATGCTATCCTAGTTTTCTATACCTTGATGGATCATATATATGTGTGTTATCAAACATAAGGTAAGTAAGCTCTTTAAAAACCCCAATTTTAGATAAGAAAAACATCATCCATCTCTCATCATTATCTCTAATAAAGTCTCATCAAACAATGGACTTGTTGAATCCTCTTCTCATCATCTCATTTCTTCTTTCTTCTCTTCACACTAACATAGTATCATGACAATCAACCAAACATCACTACTACATCCATCCTAGATCCACAAATCTTCAACATACTGATATCATGCATATTACATATAGTAGGAAACATTGTTCATTTCACATGCATTGCATCTCCATCGTTGCATCATAATATAGATTGGTTATTCTAAGCATCTCATAAACCATACATTTGCATCCATTATATAATCATATAGGCATCATCACATAATACATGTATATTGCATCATCATATTACACATAGAAAAGATACTAAAAAAGAAAAAAGAGCATATCTTAACATTCCATGCATCCCATAGTCATAGCATATCACATCATCCATCTCACATGCATTGCATGATCATTTAAGATGTTTAGGATAATATAAATTTATTATTATCAACATCTTAGTTCATCTCATTTACATCATCATCATCATCATCATAATATAGATTTATTAGTCTAAGAATCTTAGAATCATTTGCATACAATAAACATTTGCATCCTTACATCCATACTCCATACATCATCACCATTGAAGTGCATAGAAATAATACATAAAAGAAAAGAATCCATCAAATAAAATAAAAGCCATGCATCATATCACATCATATAGAACATCAAATGCATCCATCCGTAAAGAATAAATAAAGTAGACGCATCACATCATAGATCAATCATATCCATATCATATATATCAAAAAATCATCACTATCATGGTACAAAATTAGAGTCTAGTGTATGTATATTAGTTAGGATAAAATTCCCATAGGGCTATAAAAAATGAAGCCTTTGATTCCCTCTCAAAAAGAATCAAATATTGATCAAAACTATGTGTAGCAGCTAGCCCTGTTGGTTGCTCCCCTCAACCAGATGCCTCTTTGGCTAATCATTTGGTTGTAGAAACCCTATCTATTGGGAGTAATCTAAAACCTAAAAAACTATAGGTATAGCTTGACAATAGTGAAACCCGTAACTTACTCAACCTCCTGAATGGCATCATAATACATACACACCGATATGGTCCTCCCCTAAGACGAGGTAGCCATGCTCTCTAAATGTTGTTTGTGGCTTACCTCCTCAGCTAATTGTAACTCTATCACCTATCTCTACTACTGCTCATGATCCCTCTCAATAGTAAGGGCTTGGACCTACTACCTAGCCTGATCCCTCTCTACTATGACTATCTACAACTATGCTTAGAAACCTTGTACATATCCTTGTAGTTGTTGAATCTAGCCATCCTACGGATCTAGATGATGTGGCTGCTAGTCCCATTATTGTTCTGGCTACTGATCTAGTTGTTGTGAACACTGCCCATCTTGGGGTGGCTCACCAAAAACCTATCCTACCTATGCTCTCCTAGCAGTCCTTCCTTGAGGTATCCCCCATGGAAGTGTCACTCCTTGATCTTTCAACTAGAGTGGAGGTCTGAACCAATCATCGTATGCACATGTCATGCCTAGATATTTTGTCCCCTTATCATAGGCCCATTTCCTAGTCACTAATTGTCAAAAGCAATCAACTACATTGGACACTAGAATTGTCCATCCCCATGAAGTCTCTCAAGCTAACTAGGGAAAGATAGCCATATATTAGTCATCTAGCCAATCTTGAACATCTCCAAATTGGTGGGTGAACCTATCTAGAAGGTAGCTCTCTACAAGCATATGGTCTCGCCCCTACATCACTCAAGTATATCGAGCATAAAATAGCTACTGAACATCCTTGTACTATGCTGGCATTTATAACCAGGGGTGCTAGGAAAACACTATCATCTCATCTATGACTCGGCACCGGTGAGGTAGACCTAGCCATCCTGTATGTCTCAAGGTGGTCCCACCCTAGTATCCCTAGATCATTGAATCATCAAGCTCTTTATCAACCATGGTAACAAGCGGTCAAAGCATGACAATGTGCTTCTAGGCCCAAATGTGTAGAAGTGTCATGCTGGTACCAATCGCTTAACTATCACAATATGAAAAATCATGCAAATCATGGTACAATGAGGCCATCATCATTGGTCCCCAAGCAAACAAAGTCCACCGATGAAGCATCTTCTCCTAGGCCAATCCCCATCTTGAATTGAAGTATCTGCCTTGCTGATCTTGGGCTACTAACCCACATATGATGGAAACCTAAAAGTTGGAAATTGAGCTTTATAATCTCCAAGTCAATCTAGCCCTCGACAAATATGAGCTCCTCTATCTCCATGAGCTCAAAGCATGCATCAGTTCCAACATCTATGCCATAGATCACTCGATCACCATGTACCAACAACCAAAAAAATCCACCATACATCCTCTAGTGTCATGGTCACCTCGCTAGTGGGAAGATGAAAAGATGAGGTCTTCCTATGCCACCTCTCAGCCAACATGATCATCATCTCTAGGTGGGTATGGACAATTGGCGCATAGGTAATGTATCGAAGAGTGATCTCCCTGAAGTGCTCCTGTCATAACTCATGTAAATTAGTCAATCTATAAAGGACTCACAGTTGATGCTTGCACAAAAGCATAGTCTCTCTAGTCTCCTACACCCATGAAGCCATGATGTCAAAATTCGTACAATGATCTAACTCCATTTGGATTTTTTGGCCCTACAACAAATAATGCATCACATTTTGCAAAGGCATAACCATTTGAGAAACTCCATAAAGTGATGTTGGACCCTTTGAAAATGAAAAATCAGAAATGACATCACCATTTACACAAGCAAATCCCTTTGACTAGAAAACCCTAATCTCAAAATCAACTATGACGTCATCATTTAGACTAGCATTGCCATTTGGAAGTTCAAACCCTAAATTCAAACTAGGAACTGCATCACAATTTACACAAGCAACTTTATTTTAGATTCAGTGTCACCAATTTTGCAATGGGCACATCACCATATAGTGACACTAGGTACTTTGACTCTTCAAAGCATAATAAATGCACTCAAAAATTAAATTTCAAAGTCAAGTTCAGGTCACATAAAAGTGGTCCTATGCCTAAAGGTCTTTGGTACATGTATACTCACTCAAAAATGTGTAGGGGAAGCACACTTGCACCATTCTACAGGAGGGTTAGAGCTCAAAAGGCTAGAACTTTCAAAGTGTGAATGCAAAAATGAATGGAAAGTGACCCCTCCAAGCCTATTTAAGCATGAAAATTAGGGTTTTTTGCCTCAATTTAGTTGTCAAACTAGGGTTTTGCGACCCCAACACTATTTTTTCCCAATTGAAGCTTGTTTCACATCTTTTTTTTTCACGTTTTGGCACATTTTCAGCATCTTGGAGCTTTTTTGGACCTGTCGGGTAGCTTGTCGTCTTTTTTTGATAAATCACCTAAAACTCCAAATTTTTGTCTGATCTCTTGAGGAGGAAATATACCAACATAATTCTTCTTGATGGGGCAGCAATAAGGCACCTTAAAAAATAGATTTTTTTTGAATTTTGATCATGGCAAGGTTATTATTTGAACCAACATAGCAGGTTCGTTGCTTCAAAGAGGGGGAAAATGTACACACTCAAATTATCCTGATTGATATCATTCATTTGATCCTAGTTAACTAACACTGATTCTTCCCCACTCATATCCAAACTAACCATTTAATTGAATAATATTTATTTAATTAAATTCATAAAAATCCTCCTAAAATTAGATAATTTACTTTATCAGATTATTTCATCATATGCTTCCTTTAATTAAGTAAACCAATTTTATTTAATTAAATCCTAATGTTCATCTTTTAATTAAATAAGTCAATTTTATTTAATTAAATCCTAATGTTCTCATTTTATTAAATTAATCAACTTTACTTAATTGAATCCTAATGTTCTTCATTTAATTGAATAAATCTAATTTATTTAATTAAATTACTAATCTTTTAGTATCCTCTCATTTTATTTAAATAAACTCAAATATCTAAATCAAATGTCAAATCAACTAATTCCATCTACGTTAATTAATCCTAATTAACGCCTAACACTAATCCTCCATTCATCTAGCTTTTGCAATTTGCACATGTAAATCAATTTATTTGATTCATTAATTCCTCCTATTTTCATTCAAATATGACATATTCTTGGAATATTCCACTCATTTGAACTTTCCCTCTCATAGGACTTTTGTCCTCCAACTTGAGATTGAAGGCTCTGACATGTCCTCTCCTTGGGCCAACTTGGCATTAATTCCTCTTACATCCCCCCTTACACAAGCCACCTCCTCAAATTCAAATTTAACCTAATTGTATTTAACATGCACATTGTTCAAAATGTGCTCCACTCTCCTTCATTAGCATGTTGACAAGTGGCACAATGCCTTTGGTCCTTTTTAAATCCCACATTCTCCACATCCTTCAATCCTTATCTATTATAAATAGAGGTGTTCTCTATTGATTTGGGTTCCACAAGCTCATCCAAATTTTTATGCAAGGTTATTATCCACAAGCTTATGCAAGTTCATCCACATTTTCATCCAAGTTAGTATATAGAATTCATCATCCATAGCTAGGTTATTGGAATTTTTCATCAATAAGTTCACATCAATCATCAAGCTTATCAAGGAATTGGGAAAGGGCTTCTTTCTACATCAAAGAAGCACCAGTTCCCCCATGGGATGCTGGTTTGAGCATTTGAATAATATTTCATGAGATTTTATTTGATATTTTACTTTGTTTCCATGTTCTTGTGTTTGAATGAATTTCATGGGGAATAATTTTTTAGACTTATTTATTTACTAATGTTTGATTGTTTGTTCATGTTTGAGAATGCCTAGTAAAAATATTCAAAGAGGTATGAGAAACATGCAAGAGATTTGAATGATGTGAATTGAGTGAATACACTATGAGTATAAGTTGTGAATTTGTTGAGAAAAATATTAGAGTGATGCAGATGTAGAGGAAAGTTAGAAAAATATTAGAACCATATGAAGTGTGTAAAGTTAGTTTGTTGAGATTCACTGGAACTATATATAATGCATATGATAGATGCAATTTTAATAGTTTAATAGAGGTTGTGAGCCACAAAATTTCTTCTATATCTCTTTCTCTTAGTGGACAGTGAGTCCACATGTAGTGAACACTTTTGTAAATATATTGTAATTGGTTACAATATATTGTGAGCTAATCCTCATTGTGATTTTTCCCATTTTGGGGCTTGCACATAAAAATCTTGGTGTTTATGTTTTTGGTGATGTTGTTGGATATTTCATTTTTTCTTTCATTTATTGCAATTGAACATACTAAGTGGATTAGATGTTTAAATTTTTGAATGGTTTAAAAGAATATTGATTCATTCCTCCCTCTCAATATTCTAGGTGTTCAACAATAAGTTGATGTGTTACTCCCAACTGAGTGTGTATAGTTAGATTTTAAATCCATGAAATTTTATTTAGATTAGAATACCTTAAACTTGTTGTTATCATCCATCTCTGACCATAATTCTCAAACTCATACTCAGTTAGTCCCATTATAAAATAGCAATCAAAATGAATAATTAAGTGAAAAAAGTGAAGAGGACATAGGGATTTCAAAGAGAACCAGGGCTAATCTGAAAAGGAAGGAACCCCCCATTCCACACATGATTGAAACTTTCAAGAAGGGAGTCCAGGATATGCACGATTTGGAGGCCGAGACTGAAATTGTTTTGAAGACTCTGGATTAGTTGCTGCTAGTTTTTTGGTCTATGCCTCAACTAGCTCTTTGGTTGTCAATCCCGGTTTTCTTTTTTTTTGGCTAGCTGTTGTTTTTTCAAGTTTTTTCTTTTATTATAGCCTATCTAATTCGTTGGAATTTATTGTCCTTTCCTATTTTATGTTGTAAACTTTGTGGTTTCAGGTCCCTATAAAACTCATTTTTTTCTTTATCAAAAACATTTAAAGCCTTGAGTTCATTAAATTATGCTCCAAAATTCAATTTTAATTCAAGAGGTGAAATTCTTGATAAATTTTATCTCAATTGACCATGAAAAATACCCGTGTCAACTCTACCTTACTAAGAAGATTCTAGTGATAATTGTTTAGGTTGTGGGTAACTCAATTAAACATGAATTCAACCTATCATCCATAAACCAAACTCCAAATAGGGTTTGTAAATAAATTATTAGAAACAAACCTAGGATATTATGTTTTTAAGTAGCAATGAAA
Source organism: Sequoia sempervirens (assembly GCA_007258455.2). Taxonomy (NCBI): domain Eukaryota; kingdom Viridiplantae; phylum Streptophyta; class Pinopsida; order Cupressales; family Cupressaceae; genus Sequoia; species Sequoia sempervirens. Next base: position 345,658,619 of record VDFB02373365.1, read on the forward strand.
ATGGACAAGCTATATGGAATGAGAAAAACTATATTATAATAAGACTCATCATAGTGTTTTAAAGGTAACCATTGGAGTCTCTCTATGGTAAAATCCACATTAGTTGGCTACTTGTGTTCTATTTTTTCTAGGATATAATTGATTTATGGCTCCCCTTCCCAATACAAAAATATTCATAGGGACCTAAGGGTATTCTTTAGTTAGCATGACAATGTTACAAGTAGTAGCAAGGTCATTATAGGTTTAGTTTATTTAAGGTTGATACTTGGACCTTTCAAAACTAAAACCATACAAGTAGTCCTACTTGCACATCAAGGTGGGTCATAAATGTTGAATCTCAGTTGTGTTTATAGTTTGTCCTTGATGACAAAATCTCTCTCAGTTTGTCCTTATTGATGATCTGTTTCAAAATGGTTCTCCTTGCATATCACTGGCTTTTGTTGTTTCTCTTTCGGGCTTACTCATATCAATGTGAGAATGGCAGGGTCTCCCCGATCCACTTTGAAATGTCTGAGTTTCCTATCGGCAAGACATTTCAGATGTCATGGTGATTGAATTTATCATACAGGCTTCTTTCGGCGTGACAATCCCATTGTCTTAGCGACCGGCACAAGAAAGGTTATTTCGGAAAGACTTGTTTTTGGTTTTAGCGACAAAAAAGTGTTATCTATCGGCATATGTAATACCGTCGAGATAAGGTCTTATCGATTTCACTAGGTCACACCAACCCACTTCAAAATAAGCATATCAGCATGAGTTTGGCCATCGGGCTGAGGTCATAGCGAAATCATATTGTCTCCTTGACTAGTCCATGTGGAAGTCTATTGGTGTGAGTTGTGGCATCGTCATATGGTCTTAGCGAGCTTGTTTGGTCTCACCAATGGGTGCAATAAAAGTTTCACTTTGGCCAGACTTTTTGTATTCGGTATGTGGTCTCATCGAAGATTGTTTGTCTCACCGATCGATGAACTAAGGATGATCTTATCGGCAAAGGTTGTCACTTCGTTGAAATGTCATAGTGAATGTGCAATGTCATAGTGACTGTTGTTGGAAATTTTCCTTCAGCTGGAATTTCTGGAAGTCTCAGCAAATAGGTGTGAATTCGAGGTGTTTCGGTATGATTGAAATAATCTACAGGATGTCTCCCTGAGAGAAAATGTCACAGTGATAACTAAGAGGAATGTCTAGCGGTGCAATTACCTTCGGCATAAGTATTGAACTGTCTCAGCAACTTCAAGTAAATGAAGATGTTTGAGTATCACTCAAGCTATTGTCGAGAGGTCTCCTCAACATTGGTATGCTATAGCGACCGTCATAAGATAGAAGGGTGCATCAGCAAGAGAAACATTATGTTACAGCGACATCACAAGGGATTTCTATCAAAGGCTCATTGGTGTGAGATTGATACTGTCTTGGCGACTTGGAAATGGCAAAGGCCTTCGGCATAGGCTTTGAATTATCATGGCAACAATGTGTATCAAAGTGACTCTGGGTAAAACATTATGAAGTCTACAAAAGGTCTCTCTGATATCATTTGGTCACATCGATAGTGAATGAAAGGCTTTCGGCGAAAGGATGGTAAAGTCTTGGCGACTCATAGTGGATAAAGTCTTTCGGTGAAACTTAATGTATTCTATGAAATTTCTTCCCAAAATTTGAAGGTTACAGCGACTCTCAAGAGTAAAAAGGGCTTTCGGTGTGACTTAGTGTGCTCTACAAGAGGTCTCCCTGAGAGTGATAAGTCACGGCGACTATGAACGAAACAAAAGAACATCGATGAGAGATATCTTTGTGTCTCAGCGAAAGCTCATAAAGATAAAAATTTTGATATAACAGTTTATAGTCTATGAGATGTCTCACCAACTTCACAGAGTCTTAGTGATATCTATTGGGATGACTGACTGCGTTATAAATTTCCTTCCGTAGAACTATATGGTTGTCTCAGTGAATAGTTACTGAAGACTCAAAACACAGTGGTCGTCATCATGGATTGGCATCAAATCCCTGAACGGTTACATAACAAGATATTCATCGAGTTTCTTTTTGAGCTGTTGTGTTTTTTATTTAATGGATGATTTGTAGCTCACTAGATAAGCATTACTCAGATTTTTTATCTTCATTGATAGACTATTATTATTCAGCCTCATATTCAAAAATCAGCAAGAGAATCTGAGAATCTTGTGAAAAACATTTTTTGAAGATTTCTTCAATAGTCATACTTGAAATGTAAATAAATACTTGTGTTGAAAACTATAAAAGCTCTCTTATTTTAATATGGGAATGTTGTTCTATTGGCTGTATCAAAAATGTACTAAGTAGATGAGGAAAATAGAGAGTTATGAGCTTGACTAAAAATAGAGAGATCCTCTGAGATATTTTCATTTGTTCAAATGTATAATTTAAGGGGTTGGTGCTCCTTGAGATAGACATCTCTAAATGAGGGGTTGGTGCTCCTTGAGTGAGTGCTCAAAAATCAGCCTATAAGGCATTGTGAACTTTTGTTTAAAAGATTAAGCCTGGAAGGCATTTTGGGAGTGGTTTTTATACCTTAGGAGGGTTTTCCACTCGGTAAAATCTTGCATCTTCTTGTTCTTCTAAGTTTCCTTTTCTTTACTGTGTTGTTGATTATTTCAGTTCACTATTTGGTTATTACTTTTCTCAATTCAGTTTATGAATGATTACATTCAACTCATGAATGCATTAATTAGAGCATATTGAGATAATATATGAGCTATGGTTTTTGAATTTGTGAAAAATTGGCAAAATCTGTTAAGACACTGATTCACCCCCCCTCTTAGTGTCATTTTAACTCCAACAATTGGTATAAGAGTTTAGGGTCCTCTGATAGGTTTTAATCAACTTGGATTGATCTTGGTCTTGGAGTTTGTTATCAATGGCACATTCTCAAGATAGTGCCTCTGTATCCAGAGCTCCATTATTTGATGGAACTAATTATGTTTTTTGGAAAATTAGAATGGAAGCTTTTCTTGTTTCTTTTGATGTTGAGGTTTGGAGCATTATTTTAGAAGATTACAATGTACCAGCCACTATTCCCACTGATGGTACTGAAAAGAAGAAGTATGAAACAAATGCTAGAGCTAAGCATGCCCTCTTGTGTGGGTTAACTAAAGATGTGTTCATTAAAGTCATGCATTGCAAATCTGCTCATGGAATCTTAGAAAAACTTGAAACTATATATCAAGGGAATGAGAGAGTCAAACTGTCAAAAATCATTACACTCAAACATCAGTTTGAGGAGTTGAAAATGAAGGATGATGAAAAAGTGGTTGAATATTTCCTAAGAGTAGATGAAGTTGTCAATTCAATGAAAGGTATAGGTCAAGAGGTTAAAAAATTTGATGTGCTAACAAAGGTTGTTAGAACCTTACCATCCAAATTTGAATCTAAGGTTTCAACCCTAGAAGAAAAGAAACACTTTGAAAAGCTTACCTTAGAAAGCCTACAAGGAAAACTTACTACCTATGAAATGAGAACTACCAAAAACAATTCAACAGGTAAAGAAACTTCCTTTAATATTGAAAAGAAAGAAAAAGTTGAAGTCAGTGAATTAGAGTTGTCTTATTCTAAAGAATCCCATTTTGTTAGAAGATTTAAAAAGGGATCAAGAAAATATAAGGGAGAACTTCTCTTTAAATGTTTTAACTATGGGAAAATAGGTCATTTTGTTGCAAAGTGTCCCTATGATGATCAAATCTGTGATAACGAGACAACTAAAAAATAGCCTATGAAGAAGGCCTTCAATCCTAAATGAAACTTCAATTTCAAAAAGAAGAAAAGTCTGTTTAGTAAGGATGAATCTAATATTGAGTCTGAAGATTCATTAGCTAAAGAAGATGAAACTCTGTTCATGGCTAAAATTACTCAGCAAAATGATTCTAACACCTTTGACATTGAAGAAGTTGTAGTAGATCTTGAAAGTGAGCTGAAATGTGCTTTACAAGAGGTCAAAAAACTCAAAAAACAAGTTCTTTCTCAAGAACACAAACCAGATCAAGAAATGATCTCTCTAAAAACTTAGCTTAAAGAAGCTAAAAGAGTTGAAGTTTGTCTTTGAGAGACTGTAAGCTGCAAAGAACAAGAAATTCAAAAATTGGAACAAGAAGTAGTCTGTCTTAGGAAGGAAATTGAAAAATATGACAACACTCTAAAACTGAATGAGATGCTTAGCAAGGAGAAGATGTACAAAGATAAAACTTGTGTTGGTTTTGAAAAGGTTGAACGCTCAATTGAACATGCAAAAAAAATCCCCTCTTCTGAAGTAAAAGGTTCAGGTTCAAATCACTCAAAATTTGGTAAGGATCATGTTCAGTCTTTAAGAGGTAATAGATCTTCATACAGAGTCAATCCTTTCTTCTATGGTTATTGTTTTTTCTGCAACAAATTTGGCCATAAGGTGAGCACTTGCAGGCTTATGAATTCTAGAATACCCAGGTTTGGTCTTAGGCAACACTATGGTTTTGTTAGACAAATCAAATGTTTTAAATGTAATGCTTTAGGACATTCTGTCAAATAGTGTAGAACTGATCTACAATCTAAACAACAGAAAATGAAAAAGGTTTGGAACCCTAAGACTATCAACAACATTGAGCAAACTATGTTGGTTCAAACAACTTTTCATTCCAAGAAAAGGGGCTTATGGGTCCTGGACAGTGGATGTTCTAACCATATGACTGGTGACAAGGATAAGTTTGTAAATCTTGAAGATTATGTAGGTGGATTTGTTAAGTTTGGTGATAACTCTAGTATTCAAATTAAAGGTAGAGGTTCACTTCTTTTGAATCAAGACACTCCTATCTATAATGTGTACTATGTGGAAGGTCTCAAGCACAATATTCTAAGTGTTAGTCAAATTTTTGATAGTGGTTATCATGTTCTTTTCACTTTGTAGGGATGTGAGATTAAAAACAAGCTAGGAAAGGCTATTGTAGCTGGAAGGAGGAAAAAAGGAAATGTGTAGAATCTTCTCGACACATCAAGCAATGAAAATAATCAAGGTATGTATTTAATGAGCCAAATTGAAGAAAGTTGGTTATGGCATAAAAGATTAGGACACATAAACTTTGAAAATCTAGTTAGAATAACTAAGAATCAAAATGTTAGAGGTTTACCAATCCTTAGCAAGCCATAAAATTTTGTGTGTAAAGAATGTCTAAGTGGTAAGCAAACTAAAATCAGCTTCAAAACAAAAGAACATTCTTCTTCAAAACCTTTACAACTTGTGCACAATGATTTATGTGGACCAACCAAAACAAGGTCTATTAATGGTGAAAGGTACTTTATGCTGTTTGTGGATGATTATACTAGAATGGTTTGGGTCACATTTCTTAAGCACAAATCAAAAGAATTTGGAAGGTTTAAAATCTTTCCTAAATTGGTTGAGAAGGAATCTAATTTGAAACTTAAATGTCTACGATCTGACAAAGGAGGTGAGTTCACTTCTCAAGAGTTTATTGATTACTGTGAATAGCACGACATTAAAAGATAATATGCTACAACAAAAAAACCTCAACAAAATGGGGTTGTTGAATGTAAGAATAGAACTATAAAAGAAATGGCTAGAACCATGCTAGATGAAGCTAAGTTGTCTGACATGTATTGGAAAGAAGCAGCTCATATAGCTGTATACATTTTAAATAGAGTGCAGCTTAGGGTGAAATCTAAACACACTCCTTATGAACTTTGGTATGGCAAAATTGCTTCTATCAAACACTACAAAATTTTTGGAAGTAAGTGTTTTATCAAGAAAGATGATGATAACCTTGGGAGCTTTCAATCAATGAGTGATGAGGGTATCTTTTTGGGATACTCAACTCACAACAAAGCTTATAAATGCTTTAACAAGAGGCTTAATAAGATTCTTGAAGTTTTTAATGTAAAATTTGATGAGAGATCACATTTGTATGTTGAATCTTTGTAGGATAATGAGGAAGAAGAACTTGAACTAGAAATAATTTCAGAAGGAACTAAGTCAGCAAGCCCTAGAAATGAAACAAAAAGTCCTGAAAAGGTTGCATCAAAAGCTCTAACTAAATATCACCCCAAAGATAAAATTATTGGGGATAAAAATGTAGGAGTTCAAACTAGAAGAAAGGCTGCAAAATATAATGAAAAGGAACAAATAGCTTTTTGTCTAGTTACTCAGTTTGATCCTAAATCTTTTAATGAAGCTCTCACAGACTCATGTTGGCTTAATGCTATGCAGGAAGAAATTGATCAAATTGAGAAAAATCAGACTTGGGAGTTTGTCCCTAGACCAGATGACAAGAATGTCATTGGAGGCAAATGGATATACAGAAACAAGCTTGATGAAAATGGTAATGTCATTCACAACAAAGAAAGATTTTTCTGCAAAGGCTATGCTCAACAAGAAGGTATTGAGTTTGGTGAAACCTTTGCACCTATTGCTAGATTAGAATCTATCAAAATATTCTTCGCTTATTCTATTTATAAAGACTTTATTGTTTATCAAATGGATGTCAAAACTGCTTTTTTAAATGGCTATTTAGATGAAGAGGTCTACATTGAATAGCGTGAAGGATTTATGTGCCAAGATAAGCCTGATCATGTTTACAGATTGAAGAAGGCCCTCTATGTCTTAAAACAAGCACCTAGAGCTTGGTACTCTAGGCTTGACAGTCATTTGCTTTCAAATGGATTTGTTAGAGGAGGTGTAGATAGAAATCTTTATGTTCAAACTGAAGGTTTTGATATTCTAGTTGTTGAAATTTATGTTGATGACACTATCTTTGGCTGCAACAATGTTACACTAAGTAAAAAATTATCTCAGCTAATGAAATCTGAATTTGAAATGTCATTATTAGGAGAATTAAATTTCTTCTTGGGTCTTCAAATCTCTTAAATGTGAATATGGAATATTTCTTTATCAAACCAAGTATGCTAGAGAGATGCTTAAGAAATTTTAGATGGATGATTGCCATCCAGTTAGCACTCCAATGATTACTGGATGCAAACTTACTAAGGTTGATGATTCCCCTAATACAAATCAAATTGAATATAGATCAATGATTGGCAGTCTGCTATATTTAATTTCCTCTAGACCTGACATTATGCAGCCAGTTTGCACTGTTGCACAGTTTTAGGCATCACCTAAAGAATCCCATGTCACTGCTGTTAAAAGGATTTTTAAATATATTCATGGCACTCTTAACTATGGTCTTTGGTATCCTACAAGCACTGATTTTTCATTGATTGCATATACTGATGCTAACTGGGCTAGTTGTTTGGATGATAGGAAAAGCACCAGTGGTGTTGCATTCTTTCTTGGTGATTGTTTAGTGGCATGGCATAGCAAGAAACAAGAATCTGTTTCTCTCTCTACTGCTGAAGCAGAATACATTGCTAGCACTTCATGTTGTACTCAAGTTCTTTGGATGAGTCAAACTCTATCTAATATGGGTATTGGAATTCCTAAACTTGTTTCTATTCTTTGTGATAACACAAGTGTGATAAATATCTCCAAAAATCCTGTTTTACACTCTCGCACTAAACATATTGTTATCAAGTTTCACTTTCTTCAAGAAAAGGTTTTGGCTAATGAATTTTGCTTACAATTTGTTGGCTCTCAAGATTAGGTGGCTGATATTTTTACTAAGCCCTTAGCTAAAGAGTTAATTGAATGGTTGAGACTTCGATTAGGAGTTATCTCTCAATCTTTACTTCTCTGATTTTCCATGCATTGGCTTAGGGGGAGCATGTTATATGTTTTGATTCACTTACAACTCTCCTACAATCTTGGTTGCTGCACTGTTACTCTTTTTTTTTGCAGCTGTTTCTCATGGTATTTTGGTTGGCTTCTAAGTTTTGTTCTTCTATTCTTTGCCTTGAGGCAAAAAGGGGAGAGTCTTTGGTGTTTTTCCATCAAGGACAAAGGGGGATTTTGTTGAATCTCAATTGTGTTTATAGTTTGTCCTTGATGAAAAAATCTCTTTCAGTTTGTTCTCATTGATTATTTGTTTTAGAATGGTTCTCCTTGCATATCACTAGCTTTTGTTGTTTCTCTTTTGGGCTTACTCATATCGATGTGAGAATGGCAGGGTCTCCCTGATCCACTTTGAAATGTCTGAGTTTCCTATTGGCAAGACATTTCAGATGTCATGGTGATTGAATTTATCATATAGGTTGCTTTCGGCATGACATTCCCATTGTCTTGGCAACCGACACATGAAAGGTTATTTCGGCAAGACTTGTCTTTGGTTTCAGCAATAGAAAAGTGTTATCTATCGACATATGTAATACCATCAGGATAAGGTCTTATCAATTTCATTATGTCACACTGACCCACTTCAAAATAAGCATATCGACATGAGTTTGGTCGTCAGGCTGAGGTCATAGCGAAATCATATTGTCTCCCCGAGTAGTCCATGTGGAAGTCTCTCTGCATGAGTTGTGGTGTCATCATATGGTCTTAGTGAACTTGTTTGGTCTCACTGACAGGTGCAATAAAAGTTTCACTTCGACCAGACTTGTTGTATTCTGTATGCGGTCTCATCGAAGATTGTTTGTCTCATCGACTGATGAACTGAGGATGATCTTATCGGCAAAGGTTGTGGCTTCGCTGAAATGTCACACCGACCACTGTTGGACATTTGCCTTCGGATAGACTTTCTGGAAGTCTCGGTGAATAGGTGTGAATTCGAGGTGTTTTGGTATGACTAAAATGATCTACAAGATGTCTCGGAGACCCTAGAGTGAATGTCATAGTGATAAATAAGAGGAATGTCTAGCGGTGGAGTTTCCTTTGGCATAAGTATTGAACTGTCTCAGTGACTTCGAGTAAATGAAGATGTTTCGGCATGACTCAAGCTGTCATCGAGAGGTCTCCTCGACATTGGTATGCTATAGTGACCCTCATAAGATAGAAGGGTGCATTGGCGAGAGAAACATTATGTTATAATGACATCACAAGGGATTTCTATCAAAGGCTCATTGGTGTGAGATTGATACTATCTTGGTGACTTGGAAATGGCAAAGGCCTTCGACATAGGTTTTGAATTGTCACGACGACAATGTCTATCAAAGTGACTCTCAGAAAAACATAATGAAGTCTACAAGAGGTCTCTCCAATATCATTTGGTCACAGCGATAGTGAATGAAAGGATTTCGGCAAACGATGGTAAAGTCTTAGTGACTCTCAAGAGTAAAAAGGGCTTTCGGTGTGACTTAGTGTGCTCTACGAGAGGTCTCCTCGAGAGTGATAAGTCATGGCGACTGTGAATGAAACAAAATAACATCAATGAGAGATATCTTTGTGTCTCAGGGAAAGGTCGTAAATATAAAAAAATTGATATAATAGTTTATAGTCTGTGAGATGTCTCACTGACTTCACAGAGTCTTAGCAATATCTATGGGGATGACTGAATGTGTTATAAATTTCCTTCTACATAACTATATGGTTGTCTCAGTGAATAGTTACTGAAGACTCAAAACAAAGTGCTCGTCATCATGGATTGGCATCAAATCTCTGAACAATTACATAATAGGATATTCATCAAGTTTCGTTTTGAGCTATTACTTTTTTTATTTAATGGATGATTTGTAGCTCACTAGATAAGCATTACTTAGATCTTTTATCTTCATCGATAGACTATCATTATTTAGCCTCATATTCAAAAATCAGCAAGAGAATCTAAGAATCTTGTGAAAAACATATTTTGAAGATTTCTTCAACAGACATACTTGAAATGTAAATAAATATGTATGTTGAAAACTATAAAAGCTCTCTAATTGTAATCTGGGAATGTTGTTCTATTGGCTGTATAATAAATGTACTAAGTAGATGAGGAAAACAGAGAGTTATGAGCTTGACTAAAAACAGAGAGATCCTCTGAGATATTTTCATTTGTTAAAATGTATAATTTAAGGGGTTGGTGCTCCTTGAGATAGACATCTCTAAATGAGGGGTTGGTGCTCCTTGAGTGGGTGCTCAAAAATCAGCCTATAAGGCATTGTGAACTTTTGTTTAAAAGATTAAACCTGGAAGGCATTTTGTTAGTGGTTTTTATACCCCTAGAGGGTTTTCCACTTAGTAAAATCTTGCGTCTTCTTGTTCTTCTGAGTTTCCTTTGCTTTACTGTGTTGTTGATTATTTCAGTTCACTGTTTGGTTATTACTTTTCTCAATTCACTTTATGAATGATTACATTCAAGTTATGAATGCATTAATCAAAGTTTATTGAGATAATATTTGAGCTATGGTTTTATAATTTGTGAAAAATTGGTAAAATCTGCTAAGACATTGATTCATCCCCCCCCCCTCTCAGTGCCATTTTAACTCCAACAATAAATTGGGTACCAAATTTTGTGGCCCTCATTAATTGTTAAAGAAAACAAGTGAGGGGGTGTAAAATTCAATACACCCTAGTCTTCAGATATCCACTTTCTTTTTCATGTTTCTTACCTCAAGAGTGTTATTGGGTATGCTAGACAAGTTTTGATGTTGGGCTTTCCAAATTGGATGAAGATATATTCATCACTTTATAACTAGAAGAAGTTGTAGAATAAAAGCCTAAAAGAAATTCATCATGATGATGTTATTAAAAAGGTAGTAAAATAACAATGAATGTGATATGAAATTCCATTCTCTTAGGAGATCAAATACATTCTACATTAAATACCATTTTCATTTCGCCAAAGATTCAAAATGTCATGTCAATATTTGAGAAAAAAGTCTTTTTGAAGGTGGAGGTGATGTTAGGAATTAGTATTATGATATATGTATGTATTTCATAGAATGATCTTAGATGATTCATATTCATTATAAGGCATGCTATATGCTAAATTAGAATAAATGCAATTATTGGGCACTTGCATTAAATATTAGTAGTTTTTAGACACTCTATATACTATAATTTGACTTAGTAAGTACAAAGCATCTTGATTATTGTTATTATATTTTATTCTCCATTGGGAGGATAGCCCCTAAAAATAGTGTTGCAAACATAACATACACATGTTTTCATGCTCCTATTTTTTGTGTATATTTATGTGTTTTTGTTATTTTCATTATAATTTCCTTACAAATTGGATGGGGGCATATATTATAAATAAGGATTCAATGGTATATTTCATGCAATTACTTGTGCTACACATAAACTCACCACCATATCTAGATGGATCTTGATCATATTATACAGACACACGCAACAAAGTTCAGTCACATGATTATTTTAATAAGATCAAAGTAAAACCTTATTACATAACCATAGCACATGCTCCATTTTGCATTGACACATGAACAATTATATTATTATATTCGTGCCTAGTATTATAGGGAAATTTTTTGACTCCTATCTCTACTCTTGTTTTCTAGATAGTTGAAGCAACTTGTAGTTTGTGCCTATTTCAATGAATAAAGCTATTGATTATATATTTTCATCATTTTTCATTTTTGATGGGGAATCACATCAAGGAGCATACTTAAAGAATTCCAAAATTATCTATTATTTTTTATCTAAATTATATATAATTTTATTAGTGTTTACACATCTTCTTTTCATGTTGATTGACAATGTCCATAAACATACCTATGTTAGATTCTCACACATTTAAAGTGTGTGAAAAAATATAATGGTTAAATTAGCATATGCATGTTGTTTCCCATTTAGTTTCAGGCACATTTTAATGGGAATGTGCTAAAAAAATACACATTGACAATTGACAAAATCTAGTGCTATGCCTTTCTTATCCCTGAATCCCCATCGACATATTTTCTCCCACTTACACTTATTGTGTACATTTATCCTTATTGCACACTATCATCACTCATTTGACATTATCTTTTTCATGCACCGATTCATTTAAATACTTCTATACATTGGTTGCACTACACACGATTCAAACCTCAAACTAAAGTTTTCAAATTTTAATTCTAAAGTTCTCACATCTTCTTATCAGCCTCTATGAACCAATTAGGGACATGCTTGAGTGATAAGTTGTTATGTTTGATGGGTTTTAAAGAAATTTCATGTGTCATTTGTTTAGAGGCAAAGATTATACCACGTCAAGCTGAAAATTAGTAGTGTAAGGGAGAAAAGCCTTTATTTTCATATAAGTCAGTTGATTGATGGTGAATTATGTCTTATATTTTTTGTTCGAGTTTAAAATCAATCCATCTAAATGTTTGACCCACGAAAAATTGACCCTATCTTAAAAATCAATCATCAACGTAACATTCATAAATTATTTAATATCATTTTCGAGTCTTTTTTCAGTCATCATAATTTCTTTCGACTCATTCAATCAGAGTTTCAACACTTACTCATTTAAAAATATTTTGGGTTTGCAAGACAGCAGTATTTTGTCTTTTTTACTAGAAGAGAGAGGCCTTATTATTCATAATCGTTTTGGATTGAATTTAAGAGTTATATTATTCAATGTTTCTGTCTATATCACGTGTATCTGCACTGGACATAGCTTTCCATCCTCATGAATGTGATGAATGTGATCATTTTTACATTGACTATAGTTAAAATGTCCATTATATGGATGATTTTCTTTCTACAATACTAAATGAGATCAAGACGACCAACCGCCGAATATAAGGAAGAAATTGATAGTGAAGGAATAAAATGCTCGAGCCGACTGATTCATAACTGTAATGAACGGTTCATATTACACAAGATGAAGTCAATAAAGCGGTTGTGCCATACTTTATGAGCTTTCGACTCTCTGAATTTCTTGAATAAAGCACTTAGCCCGACTAACAGGTGACCACGAGCCATAATGGGTCGTCTATATTACAGCAAAGTCAGTCAATAAATGTAATGGTACCATGGTTTTGATCTCGACCTCTTATGTTCTACTCTTTGGCTGTTGTTATAGCGTCCATATGCTCAGTTTAATTCAATTCAAAAGTACTCAATATAAAAAAAAAGGCATTATTGTTTGAAATTAGATATTATGGCCCTGCCCTCGTATTTAGTAGAAAGACATTTGTGTTAGTTATCTATTAAGAATAAACATTTAATTAAATATAATAAGCATTCAAAATGGAATATATAATAAGGACAATTTTAACATTTTAATTTATTGTTTAAATAATTTTTAGTTGAAGGTTTTTGATTAAAGATTGAGGATGATAAATAAATGCATAATACGTTTAGTATTATGTAAGTTTATGAATAAATTTAAGTTGTTTTCAATGATTTTGAGTATGATTTTAAATTCTTCAAAATCAACTTTGAAAAATGCTAAATGATATTAAATCATAATAGTATCAATAAAACATGATATACTATTATTGGTGGTGAAGGTTTTAGGGACGAATATCAAGACAATGTCAAGTGTTAGCAATGTGAAAAGTCTCCAAGTGTCTACTTAGGTTGGGAATGTGACTCATCTCTACTTTGTGGATGATACTATTCTCTTTCTTGAAGCCTCACTTAGGGAAGCTATATATCTAAAAAAGTATTTTTAGATGCTATGAGGGGACAACTGGCTAGAAGGTCACCCCCTTTAAACCTAAGATTTTATTCCTAGAGGAGCATTATATAGAGGCCCTAGATACCCATGAGGTGATTGATTTTTCTACTAGTAAGATCAACCTAACTCCTACCAAGGCATGCTGCTTGTGAATGGAAAAATAACTTATTTTTGTGAATGAAAATTCATGGTGAAGTGAGTTCAATACAATTTAACATCCTAGAAAAGGAGGCGACCAACTTTGGCAAGAAAAATCACCCTAATCAAATTTTCTTTGGCAGCTATCCCTAAATACCCTATGTATATTTTTAATATTTCCAATGTGACTATTAAAATCATTGAGGGCATTAGGAGACTATTCATTTGGAGTGGCCTAGAGGATTTAAATAAGTATTTCCTAGGAAAATTGGACAACATATGCAAAGTTAAGAAGTTTTGGAGTTGGGGTTTCAAAACTGAGTTGGATTGAATAGAGACCTAGGAATGAATATTTTATGGAGGATGTATGCATACAAATATAGATTTTGAATTAGTATCCTACAAACTTTATAACTCTTTCATGGTGTTAAAATTATCTTCCGAGAAGAGACCATCTTGCCTAAGGGTTCTAACATTTGAAATTATTTAGGATACTAAAACATATTCATGTGCTTATTGGATGGGAGATGAGTAGAGAAAATGTAATCATGGTTTGACCTTACCATTTACTCCAATCCTTTTCTCTTTTAAATAATAACCTATTAAGATCATTCATGTCTCATTTTGAGAATGTCATGGAGTGAGTTTGTGCTTAAAACACATCTTGAAATCTAGTGGGAAAGTACATAGTGTGTCTTTAGTCCACCCTATCCTAAGCTATGTTTAGCTTGAACTCTATTTACTATTACATTATAGAGATGACACAATTCTTCAAAACCTCTAAATGAATCATTTGTTTAGATGAAAGTAGCCATAACCAAGTTCTTATATGTAAGGTCACCACTCTTCCACATGTTCACACCTTATCTTAAAAAGATAAATAGCATGAAAACATTCTTAAAAGTGTTAGTCTTTGATGATGCATTTGGACTATTGTGAACTAAGGAATGTTTCAAATTTTACAGTTTATAAATGGTGTTTATGGTGAATTTTAATAATATCAAATGTGATTGCAATGATCATTTAAATTATGTGATGAATACAATTCAATGGTTATGCGTTGATGTCATACATGTTAAAAAGAATAATTATATATATAGGAAAATGAGGGTCAATTAGAAATGAAATGATAATATGATGATCAATAGAGTTATAAATGAAAAATTTTCAAATTAATTCTATCTTCAATTAATATGCATCATATGACTTGATGCTTCAACTATGATGATTGATATAACAAACTAAAAATTATGTAACTATGTAGGTTTATTTCCAATAGGAATTGTTGTCACATGGTAAACCTAATTGTACTCAACCAATTAAACTAACCCTATTCCATATGGAGGGAGTATGGTTATGTGTGATGTGGATGTTTGTCTTTGTAATGTGAGTGTGTTTCTTTAGCGACATGAAATTATTGTAATTTCATGTAGAATGAATATTTTATTGTTGTATTATGTTTATTAGTTGATTTTTTAAAGAGCAAGGTTCCTTAAGTGTTTAATTTTTTATTTTATTGCTTGGATGGTTTAAAATGGATTTTACTGAGTATTTTTATCCCTTTTGGTCAAATTTTATGTTATAGGTTGTTAGTTTGAGGATAACTCCTTCCATGGCTCAACATGAGTGAGTTACACATGGAGGTCACTCTTAGAAGGGAATCTCCCAACCAAAGACACTTGAGAGGTTATGAAGGGGGCTAGTTGTCTTCAGATGGTGAACCTTAGGGTTGGTGTAGGATTTGTTATAGAGGATTTATTTGTCCACTCTAGAATCAAATACAAAAGGTTTTAATTTTCTATTTATTCTTTAATCCCAATTTGGGGAAGAATATTTTTGGCTTAATTTTTCATTACTCTAAGTGAAAGAAAAAAATGTAAGATAGAAAGAGAGTTTGGTAGCAATCTTATCAGAAAATCATAGGAGGAGGCTTCGAAAATGGTTTCTCAAGATTAATTTATAATTCAACTCTCATAAGATAGGCTCTAATTATTTACAATAGTATTTATTCTTAAAATTTTGTGCACAAATGTGTCATCATGAGTATTTTGTTCTTGTTATGTTTTGTGTGAAAATTATGGATGGGTATGTGGGTTTGTATATATGTTAAATTTTGTGTGTCGTATGGTAAATATTCTGAATATTGTGTTTGGGAAATTATGTTTTTACATTTTTTTATAAATTCCCATTGTATGTTTGGTTGGGAAATTTGGTTTGGAGTAGACGTGCTCTTAATGGCAGAAGGTCATCCATGTGAAATGGGGTTTGAGTGGGTGTGATCCCTTTATGGAAGATCTTAGATATGAGTCTTCATATCATGTTGATCATCAAATTGGAAATTGAGATTGGTGAAGCTTTATGGAGATGCTTTATGATGGGAGAAAAATTATGGGGTTGGTGTTTATAGCTATGTTGAAGAAAATATGAGATAATAGTGTTTTTGGAAGAATGGGAAAAGTTGATGTATAAGTTGTTTTCTTCCCATTGGTGAATCCCCACTCCGCCAAATAGGATTTTCATTGAGAATTCCTTGTTTATGAATATCCATGTGTTGGTTGTTATTGTTGTGAATTTAAATGTATGCCTAATGTGATATTGTGTTATGTTTTGGGAAACTTGGTTTTCTATGCATCCCTAGCTTGGGGTGGATTGTCCTAAAATTGTATGGCTGATACTAGAGTTTCCCACAAGCTTGGAAGGGAGGTATATGTTGAATATATCTAGGTTGAAGTCAAAATGAAAAACATTTTTTTAAAAGTGAAGATGAGAGTTGCATAATTTTAATTTTTTAGTTATAATTTCTATTTTAAACTGTGTAGAACTTGTAAATTTTTTCTTTGTTACAATGTTCTAATTTCCTTTAGGTTGATGATATTGTTGTTATGAGGTATTTATATATAAATTAAATGAAAAAGATTGACATTTTTATAAGTGCTATCTATAAAAGTAAAATCTTCTTCTCAAAAGAATGTATAGTAAATATTATTATTTCTCAACTAATGTAGATAAATGAACACATTGTATGAGAAATTTATAGTTCTACTTAAATGGACTAAACGTATTCATAAAATTATACTAGATGGGTAAGTTTTATCTAGGAGCATCCATGGTTGTAAAGGAATCTTGTATCAACCAAAAAAAATTATTTTCTTTCAACTTAGTCTCTATCAATTTCAACAGTTTCTTCCACATTTTACTACATTACCATTTCTCTGCTATTGGAGCAAGATTTAGATTCTACAAGAGGACATCTTCAACATATCCATATTTCAAGTGATTTGTATTTGTTTATAGAAAGTTATTTCTCTCAGAAGTTCACTGGTAATTTTCTGTCAAAGCATTGAAGACCTATATGGTTCAAGCTTTTGTGCAAACCATTTTCAAAACATGTGTAGCTTAATGGAACATCATGCAAGGAATTTTAGGTATGGGGAACTTTCTTGGAGATCTACAACCCATTTTCATCTTTGAATGGGTTATCTTCTTATATTCTAAGGTTGACCCACATGTTTCATCTTGCATTGGGGTTTGTAAGCCCTTAAGGCTAGTACAAATCATAATTGAAGCTAGAGGTTCATACTTAAGATCATTTTGTAATCCAGTGGAAGGAATACAAATGTTAGTAGTTCTAGTAGTTTGAAAATTTTGGTAGTTAGTTCATGTTTCCTTGTTTTTGGGCAGTAATAAGGCCATGTGCCAATTGTAATATCTTATAATGCCCTCTGATAGGTGTACGATCCCCTAGTTAGTTTGCATCTATGCAATGTAATGTATGTAAGATTGTTGGTTATCAAAACAATGACAATTCATGTTGCTGAGAATTTCTTGTGTTATTTCCATTGTGTTGAACTTTAGGCTTCATGGTTGGACAATCCTTTTTGGACCCTTCATCTATGATTGCATCAAGTGGTATCATAGTGAGTTTTCAAGTGCTTTGGGGCGGAGGAATTTATTGTGGTGAATATATCACAACCTCAGGCAACCTACAAGTGTTTTCAATTGAGTGTCGAGTGTGAGGTAGTTGAGACCTTGTAGCTAGATTATCAAATCAAGGTAGTTACACCAGATCCAAGGGGAAGAGATGCCATCATGAAGAGCACCTATTATGATAAAATGTCACTAGATGAATGGATGAAATGTTGGAAATGATGAGTGCAATGAGAGTTTGACTAGATGTTGTAGAAGAAGATAGAATGAGAGCTCTAAACCCTAAACATGAAGCCAATTTAAGTGATGATTAATTGGATCATGATAAAAATCAAAATGAAGATAACCTAGAGAAGAAGAAGAAGATTTAGATCAAGTGAAGATATTAAAAGCTATTTCCAAAATCAATAAGAGACCTAGAATTGAAATTCAAAATTACTTGGGAAATTTAAACCTTGAGGAATTGATTGATTGGATCAATGAAATAGAGGAATACTTTGAGTATGAAGAAATTAAAGATCCAGAGAGGGTGATATTTGTAAAAAATAAGTTAAAAGGAAATGATACTATATGGTGGAAATAATTTCAATTCGATAGAAATAGGAGGGAAAAAGAGAAAAATCATAAAGTGGGATAGGATGGTGACAAAGTTAAAGAATCAATTTATACTTGTTGATTATGAGATTGAATTATTAAAGATTGTAGAATAAGAGGAGAAAGGAGATGTTTTTGAAGGATTATATGGAATAATTTTAGAAGATAGTTAGCAAGGCTAGACATAGTGAAGCAAGTGAGGACAAGGTTTTGTGGTATGTCAATGGAATGAGAGAAAACATCCAAGAAGAGTTGAGCTTGGCAAAGATGACAATAGTTGAAGAAGCATACCAATTTGCACTAAAGGTAGAGGAAAAGTTGAAAAAAGAGTTTGACCAAAGATTGTGAATTTCAAGGGGAAGATTGTGTCTTTTGCTGTTGTTATAGTGTCTATATGCTCAATTTAATTCAATAAAATAAGTACTCAATATCAAAATAGGAATTATTGTTAGAAATTACATATTATGACCCTGTCCTATTTAGTAGAAAGATATTTGTGTTAGGTTATCTACTAAAAATCACCATTTACTTAAATATAATAAGCATTCAAAATAGAATGTATAGTAAGGACACTTTTAAAATTTTAATTTATTGTTTAAATAATTTTTAGTTGAAGTTTTTTGTTTAAAGATTAAGGATGATAAATAAATGTATAATAAATTTAGTATGATGTAAGTTCATGTATTTGTATTAATAACAAATTTAAGTTCTTTTCAATGATTTTGTGTATGATTTCAAATTTTTGAAAATCACCATAGAGAAATGTTAAGAGATATTAAATCATAATAGTATCGATAAAACAAGATAAATTATCATAATAGTATTGGTGGTGAAGGTTTTAGGGACACATATCAAGGAAAAGTCAAGTATTAGTAATGTGAAATGTCTCCAAGTGTCTACTTAGGTTAGGAATGTGACACATCTTTACTTTGTGGATGATACTATTCTCTTTCTTGAAGCCTCACTTAGGGAAGCTATATTTTTGAAAAAGTATTCTGAGATGCTATGAGGGGGAAATTGGCTAGAAGGTCAACCCCTTTAAACCTTAGATTTTATTCCTAAAGGAGCATTATATAGAGGCCCTAGATCCCTATGAGGTGTTTCATTTTTATACTAGTAAGATTGACCCAACTCCTACCAAGGCATGTCGCTTGTGAATGAAAAAACACTTAATTGTAATTGAAAATTCATGGTGAAGTGAATTCTATACAACTTAGCATCCTAGAAGAGGAGGCAACTCACTTTGTCTAGAAAAAGCACCCTAATCAAAGTTTATTTGGTACCTATCCCTATATACCCTATGTATATTTTTTAGATTTTGAATGTGACTATTAAAATCATTGAGGACATTAGGATAATAGTTCTTTGGAGTGGCTTAGAAGATTTAAAGAAGTATTACCTAGGAATATTGGACAACATATGCAAACTTAAGAAGTTTGGGAGTCGGGGTTTCGAGATTGAGTTGGAATGAATAGAGCCCTAGGAGTGACTATTTTATGGAGGATGCATGCATAAACATATAGATTTTGAAGTAGTATCCTAAAAATGATATAACTCTTTCATGGTGTTAAAATTGTCTTCTTGGAAGAGACTATCTTGCCTAAGGGGTCTAGCATTTGGTATTACTTAGGATACTACAAAATATTCATGTGCTTACTAGATGGGAGATGAGTAGAGAAAATATAATCATGGTTTGACCTTAGCATTTACTACAACCCTTTTCTCTTTTAAATAATAACCTATTAAGATCATTCATTCTTCATTTTAAGAATATAATAGGTTGAGTTTGTGTTTGAATACATCTTGAAATCTAGTGGGAAAATAAATAGCGTGTCTTTAGTCCACCCTATCCTAAGCTATCTACAGCTTGAACTCTATTGACTACTACATTATAGAGATGACACAATTCTTTGAGACATCTAAATGAATAATTTGTTTAGGTGAAAATAGACATAGCCAAGTTATTATATGTAAGGTCACCACTCTTCCACATGTACACACCTTATCTCAAAAACATAAGTACCATGAGAAAATTCTTAAAATTGTTGATCTTTAATGATGAATTTGGATTGTTGTGAACTAAGGAATGTTTCTAATTGTGCTTATAAATGGTGTTCATGCTGAATTTTAATAATATCAAATGTGATTGCAATGATCATTTAAATTATGCGATGAATATAATTCAATGATTATGCGTTGATGTCATACGTGTTGGAAATAATATATGTATATAAGAAGATGTGGTTGAATTATAACTGAAATGATACTATGATGATCAATGGAATTACTGATGAAAATTGTTCAAATTATTTCTATGTTCAATTAGTAAGCATCATATGACTTGATGCTTCAAGTATGATGATTGATATAAAAAAATGAAAAGTTATGTAACTGTATAGGTTTATTTCCAATGGGAATTCAGGTCACATGGTAAACCTAATTGTACTCAACCAATTAAACTAACCCTAGTCCATATGTAGGGAATAGGATCACGTGTGAGGTGGATGTCTTTGTAATGTATGAGTGTGTTTATTTAGTGGCATTGAATTATTGTAATTTCATATGGAATGTATATTTTATTGTTTTATTGTGTTTATTGGTTGATTTTCTTAAAAGTAAGGTTCCTTAAGTGTTTTATTTTTTAGTTTATTGCTTGGAAGGTTAAACAATGAATTTTATTGAGTATTTTCATCCCTTTTTCTCAAATTTTATGTTATAGGTTGTTAGTTTGAGGATAATTCCTTCCATGACTCAACAAGATTGAGTCACACTTGGAGGCCCCTCTTAGAAGGAAATCTCCCAATTGGAGACACTTGAGAGGTTCTAAAGGGGGCTAGTTGTCTTGAGATGGTGAGCCTTAGGGTTGGTGTAGGATTTGTTATGGAGTTATTTGTCACCTCTAGATACAAATATGAAGGGTTTTAATTTTGTATTTATTATTTCATCCCAATTTGGGGAAGAATATTTTTGGCTTAATTTTCCATTACTCTAAGTGAATGAAAACATTGCAAGAGAGAAAGAGAGTTTGGTAGTAATCAAATCAGAAAATCTTAGGAAGCTTCGATAAGGGTTTAACTCTCATAAGATATTCTCTAATTATTTAAAATAGTATTTATTTTTAATATTTTTGTATAAATGTGAGTGTCATGAGTATTTTTTCCTTGTTATGTTTTGTGTGAAAACTATGGATGGGTATGTGGGTTTTTGTATATATGTTAAATTTTGTGCATCATATGGTAAATATTTTGAATATTGTGTTCAGGAATTTTTGTTTTTTCATTTTATTATAAAATCCCATTGTATGTTTGGCTGGTAAACTCTTAATGGTAGAAGGGCATCCATGTGAAAGGGGGTTTGAGTGGGTTTGGTCCCTTTACGTAAGATCTTGGCTATGAGTCTTCATATCATGTTGACCATTAAATTGGAAATTGAGATTGATGAAGCTTTATGGAGAATTTTTATGATGGGAGAAAAATTATGGGGTTTGTGTTTATAGCTATGTTGAAGAAAATTTGAGTTAATGGTGTTTTTGGAAGAATGGGAAAAATTGATGTATAAGTTTTTTTCTTCCCATTTGTGAATCCCTACTCCCACAAATAGGATTTTCATTGACAATTCCTTGTTTTATGAATATCCATGTGTTGGTTGTTATTTTTGTTCATTTAAATATATGTATGTATGATGTGATGTTGTGTTAAATGTTTTGGAAAACTTTGTTTTCCATGTGTCCCTAGCTTGGGGCTAGATTATCCTAAAATTGTATGGTTGAGACTAGAGTTTCCCACAATCTTGGAAGGGAGGTATACGTTGAATATGTCTATGTTCAAGTCAACATGAAAGAATAGTTTTTCAAATGTGAAGATGAGAGTTACATAATTTTAACTTTTTAGTTATAATTTCTATTTTAAAAAGTGTATAGAGCTTGAAAATTAATTATTTGTAGCAATGTTCTAAGTTCCTTCATGTTGATGATATTTTTTTGGTGAGATATTTATATATAAATTACGTACAAAATATTGAAACTTTCATAAGTGGTATCTATCGAAGTAAAATATTCTTCTTCTTAAAAGAATGTATAGTAAATATTATTATTGCTCAACTAATGTAGATAAATGAACACATTGTATGAGAAATTTATAGTTCTAGGGAAATGGACTAAATGTATTCATAAAATTATACTAGACGGGTAAGTTTGTTGTAGGAGAATCCTTGGTTGTAAAGTAATCCTATATCAACCAAAAACATTTATTTTATTTCAATTTAGTCTACAGGTGACCCCACACTAGTGGTTTACAATTTTTGGCCAAACTGGACACTGAAATAATTTTTTTTAACTAAATCTTCACTTTCAAGCACCTATAGCGGCTAAACCATGAGGAATTTGAAGATGATGCAAACTCTAGTTTCATGAAATTTTGTCTATAGATTCTAAAAATATTTTTTTCAAAATTTTTGGAATCAAATGGCACTTCTTTTTCCATCTCCCTCAAAAACTAGTTTTTTTTCAGAAAACAACATTTTTTAAAAGTGACACTCACCATATAATGCATAACTTTCTATCCATGAAGGATAAAATTCTAATTATTTTGAATTTACATTTGTAACCTTGATATCTAGTGCTTCCGCTTGCTTAGATATTTTTTTATTGAATTATTTTTCTTTAATCAAGTTTCAAATTCAAACCAATTATAATTCAGATATAGTCGACCGTATAACGCGTAACTTTTTTGTGTGTATTGAAATTCAAATTTATTTTCTTTGTTGGATCAAGGACTTCAATATATAGTGCACTAATATTTTTAATTTTTTTTTTAATAATTTCCTATTTTTCCACGTGTAGAATAGAGAGCTTGATTTTCGGTGAAAAACCTACACTCACAAGAAATGAAAAATAAATATAATAATTAAATTAAATTTATTTAAAATTATACTTTTTGGGAAGCTTATAATAAAGAATAAATACTTGCAAAAAAATAATTTTTAAATGAATTCATTTGATCTGCCAAAAGGTAAATCAAAAATTTTTTTTTATCAGCATTTTGATAGGTGTAAAGGAGACTCTGTTATAGGTATGGTTTAAAAATAGCGAGGTTCTATCAAAGGGGGTTTGATTTAAGGTATTTTGATCAAAAAATATTCAATTGGAATTATTTAAATGGAAAATTTTAAGGCTTAAATCATTATATTTTCTAAAAATATGTGATTTCATCAAAAATCAGTTACTCCCAGAAATTGTAAACCAGCTTTGTGGGATCATAGTTGTATCTATTTCAAAAGTTTATTTCACATTTTACTACCTTACCATTTATTTTCTCATGGAGAAATATTTAGATTGTACAAGATGCCATCTTCAACAGATCCAAATCTCAGGTGATTTATATTTGCTTACAAAAATTTATGGCTCCTAGAAGTACACTAGCAATTTTGTGTCAGAGCATTCAGGGCCTATGTAGTTTATAATTTTTGTGTAGACCATTTCCAAAAATTGTGTAGCTTAATGAAACATCATACAAGGAATTTTAGGTCTATGATAACTTTATTTGAGATCTACAACCCATTTTCATATTTGAATGGATTATCTTCTCATATTTTAAGGCCAAACCACATGTTTGAGCTTGCATTGGGGTTTGTAATCCCTTAAGGCTAACACTAGAAGCTAGAGGTTCATACTTAAGATAATTTTTTAATCCATTGGAAGGAAGCTAGAGGTAGTTTAGTAGTTTTAGTAGTTTGATAGTTTTTGTAGTTAGTTCTAGTTTTCCTAATTTTTGGGTAGTAATAAGGCCATGTTCCAATTAAAATATCTTATAATGCCCTATGATAGGCCTATGATCCCTTAGTTAGTTTGCATCTATCGCATGTGATGTATGAAATACTATTGGTTATCAAAACAATAAAAATTCATGTTGCTGAAAATTTATTTTGTTATTTCCATTGTGTTGAACTTTAGGCTACATGGTTGGATAGTCATTTCTAGTCCCTCCATCTATGATTGCATCAAGTGGTATCATAGCTATTTTCTAATTCCTTTGAGGGAGAAGGAATTCCTTGTGGTGAATAGATCACCAACTTGAGGCAACCTACAAGTGTTTTCAACCAAGTGTCGAGTGTGAGGTAGTTGAGACCTTGTAGCTAGATTGTCAAATCAAGGTAGTTACATTGGATCCAAGGGAAAGAGATGCCCCCAAGAAGAGAACTTGTTATGAAAAATGTCACTAGATGAATGGATGAAATTTTGGAAATGATGAGGGCAATGATACTTTGATTAGATGTTGTAGAATAAGGTAGAAGGAGAGATCTACGCCCTATACATGAGGCCAATTTAAGTGATGATTAATTGGATCATGTGATACAAATCAAAATGAAGAGAACCTAGATAAAGAAGATTTAGATTAGGTAAAGATGTTAAAATTTATTTCCAAGTTCGGTAAGAGACATAGAATTGAAATTCAAAATTACATGGGAATTTTAAGACTTGAGGAATTGATTGATTGGATCAATTACATAGAGGAATACTTTAATTATGAAGAACTTAAAGATACAGAGAGGGTGATATTTTCAAAATATAAGTTAAAAGGACATGTTTCTATATGGTTAAAATAATTTAAATTGAATAGGAATAGGAGGGGAAGGATAGAATCACAAAGTGGGATAGGATGGTGACAATGTTAAAAAATCAATTTATACCTACTGATTATGAGGTTGCATTATTGAAGAGACTACAAAATCATAGGAAAAAGGAGAAGTCTATGAAGGATTATACTAAAGAATTTTACAAGACGATCATTAGAGTTGGACATAGTGAAGAAAGCAAGGACAAGGTTATGTGGTACATCAATGGAATAGGAGAAAAAATCCAAGAAGAGTTGAGCAAGTGGTGAATATGAAAATAGTTAAAGAAGCATACCAATTAGCACTAAAGGTAGAGGAAAATTTGAACAATAATTTTAAGAAAAGATTGTGAAGTTCAAGAGGAAGATCATAGAGAGTCAAATCACAATCTAGAGAGAGAAGACCTTATGTGGAGAAAAATAGGGATGGGAAACCTTACCACAATGAAGGGAAGGACAATAATTCATACTGTAGAGGAAGAGAGGATACAAATTTCTACCATAGTGAAAAGGAGGTCATAATTCCTATCATAATGATGGATATAAAATAGATTAAGCAAGATCTGAGATGAGACTGTTTAGAGGAACTTGTTCCAACTGTGGAGGAGAAGGAAATAGAGAATTTGAATGTTATCAGGGAAGTATCAACAAGAGGACTAAGAACACTCCAAAAGAACAAATTATGTGGATGAAGACCCTATTGGATCCCCTAGTTTAGTTGGGAAGCCAAAGAAGGGTGATTTATTAGTAATGAGGAGAGCTTTGATGCATGAAGACATGAGAGTGGAACCGTCATAAAGGAAAAAATTGTTCAGAACAAGATATAAATCTAGAGGTAAGGTATGTAAAGTTATCATTGATAACTTGGTCTCGTACCAATAATTTAGTTTCAAAGGATATGGTAACCAAGATGTATTTGAATATATTCAAATATCCAAAGCCCTATAAGATAGCATGGATTTAGGATGTACATAAGATATTGGTAAGTGAGTAGTGTATGGTGAAATTTCATATAGGGTCATCTAATGATGAAGTGTTGTGTGATATTATGGCTATGGATGCATGCCATTTATTGGTAGGAATACCATGGAAATATGATAGGAAACCAATGCATGATGGGAGGAAGAATACATATATATTGTGACTTCAAATGGAAAAATACATTATTGATACCTTTAGGAGAAGAGGACAAAAGTGAAGATTGTTCAACTACCAGAATATGTTTGGTACATGGATGGGAGTTTATGGAAGAATTGAGTCATGGAAAAATGTGCTTTGTATTGATTCAAAAGAAGTAAAATAATCAAGAGATAGATAATTCTATCGCGAAGGGAGGAGATCCACTGCAAACAAAAGTAGCAGAACTATTAACAAAATATCAAGATTTGATATTACAAAATCTACTAGAACGATTACCACCGGTCTGAAGCATCACACATCATATGGATCTAATGCCTAGATAAATTCTTACTAACAAAGCAAAACACATTCGAGGGTATGTGCAGAATCATCATGGAAAAAACAGGCCCTTAAGTGGTAATGAAAATTCAAAAAAATCAGAGTTAGACAACTTGACGTAAAAATTTGAATAAGTTATCTATATTATTTCAACAGTATGTAAGAATAGAATCTATGAAAAATTTAATTTAGTTTCTAAACTACTACTAGGTTTATTTTTCTATATAAAAAAATCTATTTGGTGAAAAATTGAAATTTCAATGCAGTAGTACTTAAATTTTAGGAAAAAAATAAGAAGTAGGTGTCTGTCTGACCACCCTAACCATAATAAAATGATAATATTTTTTTGTAATATTTAAGATATAAGTAGAGGACTCATGTCCATATGTGATGCATTTTTTTTTTCCAAGTAAATAATTAATTATGAATTTTTTATTACAAATTTTGAAAAATATATAAACTTGTATGTCTAACCACCTTAACTTGGTCAAAACTTCATGAAATTCATTTTTTCTTTAATTCTATAGTATATGAAGCATAGAATGTGACACATGTTTTGGATTCAAAAAATGTGATACTATTTGAAAGATATAGATGTTTTTCAATCAAGCTATCAATCAGGACTTTAGTTGTAATTCTAATAGAAAATGAATAATAATTATTTATTAGATTCAAACTAAAGTATAATTTATATTGGTTGAAAGCTGAGAAGCTTCTTTACAAACTCTTTTCGTTTCATCAATTTTGGGTAAAAACAAAGTTATCAACCACATGGGCGAAGTCTAGAAAAGCAAGGTAAGTTGCTAAACATGTTTTTTGTGTTGAATTCTTAAGATTAGCAGGTTGGAACCAAAATCCAAAGCAAGCCTGAGGCTAATCCCTAGGGATTAAATTTTGTGTCAGACATATTAGATAATTGATTCAAAGGATATATCTGATTTGAGCTAGAGATTCGATATGTTTTAGATAGAGTTTAAAAAATGTTATACAATTTATAATATATGATTTTAAAAAATGCAATAAAGTTTATAATTTAATATATAATATACAATATAGTTTATAATGTAATATATAATATACAATTTCTGATAATATCTTACCAAATTATGTATTTAATATATAATATATTATATTATTATGTATAATATTTACATATTATTTCAATATTTTAGTTAATGTATAAATATTTCAATATATATATATATATATATATATATATATTACTAATATATAAAATATTTAAATATTATCGCATTCCCTATCTCTCTCTCCATCTCTCTCCCCCAAGTCTCTCACTCTATCACTCTTATCTCTCTCCCCTCTACCCTCTATCTCTCTCCAACTCCCTCCCTCTCTTTCATCGACTCCCTCTGTCTATCTCCCTTCTACCCTAAACCCTAAACCCTTAACCCTAAAACACTATACCCTCTACTCTCTATCACCTAAGCCCATCTCCCTCTCCCAGGTATCTCTCCCACTCTATAAGACTCTCTCCCACTCTCTCCCACTCTCTCCCACTCAATCCATCCCTCTATCCCACTCTCTCCAACCCTTTCTCCCACTCTCTCACACTCTCTCCCACTCTCTCCAAAACTCTCCCACTCTCTCCATCCCTCTCTCCCACTATCTCCAACTCTCTCCCACTATATCCCTCCCTCTCTCCCACTCTCCAACTCTCTCCCACTCTATTCCACCCTATCTGACCCTCTTCCACTCTCTCTCATCCTCTATCTCACTCTCTCCCACACTCCATCACTCCCACCCTCTCCTACTCTCTCCCAATCTCACACCCTCTCCCTCTCTCCCTCCCTCTCTCCCCCTCTCTCCCACCTAGCCTCTCTCCCACCCTCTCCCACTCTCTCCCTCTCTCCCACCTCCCACCTCTCTCCCACCCTCTCCCATGCTCTCCCACCTCTCTCCCACCTCTATCTCACTCTCCCACTCTCTACAACTCTCTCCCACTCTCCCACTCTCTCCAACTATCTCTGTCCCTCTCTACCACTCTCCCCCACTCTCTTTGTCCCTCTCTACCACTCTCTCCCACTCTCTCTCCCTCTCTCCCACTATCTCCAGCTCTCTCCCAGCCTCTTCCACCATATCCCACCCTCTCCAACTCCCTCCCATTCTCTCCCACTCTATCACACCCTCTCCCACCCTCTCCCACTCTCTCCCACTCTCTCCAACTTTGTCCAACTCTATTGCACCCTGTCCAAACCTCTCCCACTCTCTCTGACCCTCTCTCAGTCTATCCTTCCCTCTCTCCCACTCTCTCCCACTCTCTCCAACTCTCTCCCACTCTCTCCCACCCTCTCCCACCCTCTCCCACTCTCTCCCACTCTGTCTCCCACCCTCTCCCACCCTCTACCTTCCTCTATCCCACTCTCTACCACCCTCTCCCATTCTCTCCCACCCTCTTTCCCATCCTCTCCCACTCTCTTACATTCTCTCCCACCTTTTCCCACCCTTTCTCTCTATCTCTCACACTCTCTCCCACTCTCCCACTCTATCCCACCCTCTCCCACTATCTCCCACTCTCTCCCACCCTCTCTCCCACTCTCTCCCACTCTCCAACCTCTTCCACTCTCTAACCCTCCAAATTTCTCCTCCCTCTCTTCCACTCCAACCTCCCACTCTCTCTCCTTCCCTCTCTCTCCCACCTCCCTCTCCCACTCTCCAACCCTCCCACCTCTCCCACCTACCCCTCTCTCCCACCTCTCCATCCCACCTCCTACCTCTCCCACCTCTCGGCTATCCCTCCACCCTCTCCCACTCTCTCCATCTCTACTTAATTTCATCCTACCCCTCTCCCACCTCTATCCCACTCTACAACTCTGGCCCCACTCTCTCCTGCCACCCTCTCCCACTCTCTACCTCCTCTCTGACTCTCTTCAACTCTCTCCCACTCTATTCCATGCTCTCTCGATTCTCTCCCACTCTCCTCCCTCCTCTATCCTACCTCTCCCAATCTCCCACCTTCCCACTCTTTCCCACCCTCTCCCACCTCCCACCTCCCACTCTCTCAAAATCTCTCCCACTATAACCCATCCTCCACTCTCTCCCACACCTCCTCGGGCCTCTCCATATCCTCCTCTCTCCCACTTCCTCTCCAACAATGTCCCACCCTTCCAACCCTCTCCCATCCTCTCACACTCTTTTCCCATCATCTATCCCACCTCTCCCACTCTCCCACCCTATCTCCCACTCTCCCTCCTTCTCTCCCACCCATTTCCTCTCTCCCACCCTCTCCCTCTCACCCTCCCTCTCTCCCACTCTCTCCCCTTCTCTCCCACCTACACTCTCTCCCACCATCTCTGACTCTCTTGAACCCTCTCCCACTCTCTCCCTCTCTCTCCCACCATCTCTGACTCTCTCCCACCCTCTCCCATGCTCTCCCACTCTCTCTCTCCCTCTCTCCCACTCTATCCTACTCTACCACTCTCTCCCACTATATCCTACTCTCCCACTCTCTCCCACTCTCCCACTCTCTGCAACTCTCTCCAACTCTCCAAATCTCTCTAGATCTCTCCCTCCCTCTCTACCACTCTCTGCCACTCTCCCTCCCTCTCTCCCACTATCTTCAACTCTCTCCCACCCTCTTCCACCCTCTCTAATTCTCTCCCATTCTCTCCCACTCTCTAACTCTCTCCCACTCTACTACACCATCTCCCACTCTCTCCCACTCTCTCCCACTCTCTCCAACTTTTTCCCACTCTATCACACCCTCTCGCACCCTCTCCCACTCTCTCCAAAACTCTCCCACTCTATCTTTCCCTCTCTCCCACTCTCTCCTACTCTCTCCAACTCTATCCCACTCTATTACACCCTCTCCCACCTTATTCCACTCTCTCCCATCCTCTATCCCACTCTCTCGCACTCTCCCACTCTCTCCCACCTCTCCCATCCTATCCCACTCCCTCCCTCCCTCTCTCCCTCCCTCTCTCCCTCCCTCTCTCCCACTCTCTCCCACCCTCTCCCAGCCTTCTCCTCTCTCTCGGCCTGCCCATCCTCCCACACCTCCTCCCACCCTCTCCCACCCTCTCTCCCACTCTCTTACACACTCTCCCACTCTCTCCCACTCCTACTATCTACCACTCTCTCCCTCCCTCTCTCCAACTCTCTCCAACTCTCTTCCACTCTCTCTAACTCTCTCACACTCTCTCCCACTCTCCAACTCTCTCCCACTATCTTTGACTCTCCAACTCTCTCCATCCCTCTCTTGCACTCTCCAACTCTCTCCCACTCTCTCACACTCTCTCCTTCACTCTCTCCCCCCTCTCTCCCACACTCTCCCACTCTCTTTACCACTATCTCTCACCCTCTTCCACTCTCTCCCACCCTCTCTCACTCTCTCCCACTCTCTCCCTCCCTCTCTCCCACTCTCTCCTACTCTCTCTCCCACTCTTTCCCACCCTCTCCCCCTCTTTCGCTCCCTCTCTCCCACTCTCTCCCTCCCTCTCTGCCATTCTCTCCAACTCTCTCAAACTCTATCCCACCCTCTCCCACTCTCTCCCACTCTCTCCCAATCCCCAACTCTCTCCCACTCTCTTGCTCCCTCTCTCCCACTCTCCAACTCTCTCCCACTCTCTCCCTCCTTTCCCACTCTATCCCACTCTCTCCCACACTCTGCCAATCTCTCCCACTCTCTCCCACCCTCTCCCACTTTCTCCCATCAGACTCCCACTCACTCACCTCTCTCGTATCTCTTCCCACTCTCTCACCTCTCCCACCCTCTCCTACCCCTCCCACTCTCTCCCTCCCTCTCTCCAACTCTCTCCCACCCTCTCCCACTCTCTTCCACTCTCTCCCACTCTCTCCCTCTATCTCTCCCACTCTCTCCCTCTTTCCCAACTCTCTCTCACTCTACCACACATATCCCACCCTCTCCCACTCTCTTCCAGCCTCTACCACTCTCTCACTCCCTCTCTCCCACTCTCTCCAACCCTCTTCCACCCTATCTCACTCTCTCCCACACTCTCCAACCCTCTCCCACTCTCTCCCACTCTCTCCCACCCTCTACCACTCACTCCCTCCCTCTTTTCCACTATCTCCAACTCTCTCCAAACCTCTCCCCTACACCCTTAACCCTTATAACCCTCTATCCTCAACCCTTAACCCTAAACCCTAAACCCTTAACCCTTAAACCCTCTACCCTATACCATAAACCCTTAACCCTTAACCCTTAAACCCTCTACCATCTACAATTAACCCTCAGGTCTATGTGTACACAAATCAGATATCCGATTTGTAGAACTAAAATCATACCATTACAAAAAAAATTAAATTTTTTTTCAAATCATATATTAGATTGTATTAGATATCATATTATAACATAGATCGGATTTGTGGGTCAGTTTGTGCATTCCAATGGACCCTACATTATGTTTGTAGGCTTTGTAGGTGACAAATGTGTGGTTTCATATAGGAAGAGACAAAAATCAACTTTTTGGAGAATCTTCTACTCAAATTTTTCATAAGAAATAATTTTTTAGCAACTTTTATGACGTATAATGGGGAGCAGTAGTCGTCAGAAGAAAAAATGTAAGAGAAAGCTTGCAAAAGAACAAATTAAAGCATATAGACAAAGAGATAGAGAAGGTCGTAGGCAAAGAAGACAAGGTATGTTAAATATTGGTGAACCTGATCACTATGGTCTTTCAAGTGAAGAGGAAATTGAATATGTTGAAGCTACAAATATTCAAGGTGAAAATTTTGGAATTGAAGATGTTGAACATGATATTCAAATTGGGAATTAAAATATTGAAATTGATAATGAAAATGTTCAAGGTGAAAATGTTGGATTTGAAGATGTTGAACATGATATTCAAATTGGGAATGCAAATATTGAAATTGATAATGATAATGTTCTAGGTGAAAATTTTGGATATGAAGATGTTGAACATGATTTTGAAATTGGGAATGAAATTATTCAAATTGATATTGAAAATGTTCAATGTGAAAATATTGGAAATGAAGATTTTGAAAATAAAATTGAAGAAAATGTAAATTATATGTTTCACCAAATTACATGAGAAATGAATAACCTTGTGTGGAAGAAAGACATATTCCAAATTCAAGACCTTTAATAACCCCTAAATGGTTACTTGAAATTGATGAGAACATTATAAAAAATTTTGAAGGCAAGAGGTCAACACAAATTGTTTGGTTGTGGGATAGAAGATTTTTCAACCAATGTTTTAGTGATGAGACATTGATCGAGCAATGCCAACTTTTTGTACAATTGCTAAAGATGCAAAAGATGAGACCTTTGCTAGCCAAATTGAAGATTTGTGTGAACAAGAAGACTGAAAAAAATTCTATTATTGTCAAAAATATTCTTAATAATCTCAAGTCTATTGGAAAAAATAACAAGGAAAAGGATAAGAGAGTTGCTCGAAGAGAAAGAGTAGATGATCGTCTTCAAAATGATACATGGGATTTTTTTGAGAGGCTTCCACATGTTGGTAAAAGCTAACCGATTATGTATAGTAGGTAATTCAAAATATTTGGCATGATAACTATAGATTATCACACAATGAAAAGGATGTTTTGAAGTTAAGAATTAGCAATTGAGACTGTACATCACATCTTAAACATTTCTTGGAATCAAGCCAAACAATGTTGTTCAAAAAATTTATTGAAATACATCCAAATATGGAAATCTCACAAAGGACTTTTCAAGGTTTGAAGCCATTTTATTGTGTGCCTCTTAAGATTCATTATACTTTATGTTTCAAATACCATGTGGAGTTTTCAATGTACCATGACCTATTATGCTATATCCGTTCTACTTTGCATACTAATGAAATCTTGCAGGACTGTGGTGCAATGCATCTTCCGAAGTCATCAAGGGACTTCCTAGATCTACTTTTATGTTCTAGAGATGATGGTTTCTTTTTCTATAGAAATGATTGTTTAAATGCGAAGTGCTCACAATGTGGTGGCTTGTCAAAGTTTGTTTAATTTTTTCATGAGAGTTTTGAACATGAATTTGGAAAGAAGCTTGTTGAGAAAAAGAGATATGAGATAGTCATATATACTTTGCAGAGTGGCAGTGAAGGTTCTAGACGTGAGTTGGTTACAAAAGAATGCAGTGTTGTTGATTTTATTACAGATTTTATGGAAAATATTTTCTACAAGTATGTAAGGAATAGTCATAGGTCTCAATGGTTGGATCAAAAATTTAGGATGTGTAAGGACTCTTTTCCAATTGGAACTATTATATCAGTGGCTGATTTTGTAAAAACCTACACATTACAACCACAAAATGTGGTACAATATCAATATTACAATTCCATTCAGATTACTATTTTTGTCCACATAATGTTTAGACATGCACCTGATAGTATAGAGGAGGATTAAAAGATAATAAAAGAGTATCATTTTTATATGAGTGATGATAGATCTCACTCCTCTAAGTATGTCCAACATTGTTTCAATAATTTTTTTGAGTTATTGTAGGAGCATGATATACAACTGGGCTCACATCTCATTTGGTTAGATAATTGCAAGGTCAATTCAAGAATGCTTGTATGATTTATTGGTTATCAATAATGCATGTAGAGAGGGGTGTACCTTATATTTGGATTTTTTTTAAAGTTAGGAATGGGAAAGGGGAGCATGATGGAGTAGGTGCATGCATAAAGAGAGATCTAGTTTAGGAGCAATTAAAGATTTTATGAGAAAAATTCAATGATGCACATTCTATTATTGATTGGTGTAGTTCAACATTGTCACAAGGAGGGACACTTGATTCAACAGTGCACATATTCTTTCAGCTATTTGAGGAGGGTACAATGGGAGGAAGATTGGATTGTCATACAATCAAATATTCTTCAAAGATGCATTCATTTCAAAGCTCAGATGTAGGCACATGGACCATTTGGACATGAGATTCGGCTTTTTTTTGTTAGAGTTGCATTCAATAAAGTGGGACCAATGCGAGTCAAGTGAGTGGGTGGATACATGGGTTCCATATTATCTAAATCCTTTATCTGAAACAATATCCATGACAAATGACACAATGGAAAGTTCAATTGATTACGACCGAATTTTAAATCTACTACAACTATGACATGTTTTTGCAGTTTTTTCATCACAGGGGAATGAAGAGACATCAGACTATTGGTTGGCTCGATGTGTATGGGTAAAGCATAATCTAACACAACCAATGGAAGATGATTATGGTTTCATGTATCCTACAAGTTTAGTTGTTGTTGCAGGAACTTGGTTGCAAACATACATGCTTAGGAAGAATGGCATACCTGCATTTGAAGACTATGATAAACAAAAAACCATTATCATGTATTCACACCTTGTTATCACAAAAAATGTTAATTTGTTGAAGCATCATGCTAGACCAAAGATAAAACAACTATGGACACTTAGTAATGTTGATCATCAAGCAATATTGGATACTCTTAAGCAAAGAGATGATCCTTCATGCACACTTGAATAGAATTTTCAAGAATGGAAGGTACAATTCTTATGTTCATTATGCTTAAGTTCATTAGTGTTCTTTACTTAATTCTGATATTTTATATACTATTACAATGCAGGTGTCTTTAATAGTGACATTTTATATGTACTTTTGTGATATTTTTGGCACAATTGATCATGAACCTGCTACAACAATAGCCAACTTTGATCCTTTCAGAGAGGTATGAGACAAATTACAACAATATAGATTGGTTATTCTAAGTGTCTTTTATAGTTTTCATTACCATCTCATCATATTTTGTGTCATTTAGAATAATATAGATTGGTTATTCTAAGCATATTTTATAATTTTCATCACCAATTCATCATCATTTAGGTTGTTTAGATTAATATATATTTGTTAGTCTAAGCATCTTTTCTATTGTGACAATATAGATTTCTCACTTTCCCACTTTTGTGATATTCCTAGCACAATTGATCATGCACCTGTTGCAACAATAGCTAGCTCTGATCCTTTCAGAGAGGTATGCGACATATTACAATAATATAGATCGGTTATTCTAAGTGTCTTTTATACTTTGCATCACCAACTCATCATCATTGAGGTTGTTTAGGTTAATATAGATTTGTTAGTCTAAACATCTTTTCTATTGTAAAAATATAGATTTCTCATTTTCCCACTTTTGTGATATTCTTGGTATGATTGATCATGGACCTATTATAACAATAGCCAAATCTAATCCTTTTAGAGAGGTATATGACATATTACAATAATATAGATTGGTTATTCTAAGCATCTTTTATAGTTTGCATTGCCATCTCATCATTAATTAGGTCATTTAGAATAATATAGATTGGTTTAGTTGCTACCTTGATGGTTTGTATAGGTGCTTGTTAGTCTAGAACGTGAACATACTACTATTGTGGAAGACTGTTCCCTGTATGCCTCCAATAGGAAAATTTTGTAAAATTTGAATTTTCAAATGTGAAACAATGTAAAAAGGTCATAACTGTGTATAGGCATAATCTATATCCAGTGATGTTTTTTGAAATATGGGTCAAATGTATGGAATTGTATAAAAGGTATGTTTAAAATGTAAAGGGGTTTGTATTTTGGAAATTCATAGGTTGAAGTAGTCATACAGGTGTATGCTTTGTTACTATTATTGGGTGTTGTCATAATAGTGGTTTACAATTCCTGAGATGAATGAATTTTAGCTGAAATCACATATTTTTAGAAAATATAATGATTAAAGCCTTAAAAAGTTCCATTTTAAGGATTCCAATTGAAGAGGGTTTGATCAAATCACCTTACATCAAACCCCCTTGGATAGAACCTCGCTAGTTTTAAACCATACCTATAAATGTGTCTCCTTTACACCTATCAAAATGCTGATAAAAAATCACTTTTGATTTAGATTTTGTGGGATCAAATGAATTCATTTAAAATTTATTTCAAATGATTATGGTATTCCTCAGAACAAGCTATCCAATGAATATAATTTTAATATGCTTTGGTTTTGTTATGTATTTGTTTTTTAAGTTTTATTAAAAATAGGTTTTTCATCGAAAATGAATTTCTTTGTTCTTCACATGTAGAAAAATAGAAGATTATCAAAAAAAAAAATTGAAAAATATGAGTGCACCAGATATTGAAGTCCTTGATCCAACAAAAAAATTAAATTAAATTTTAACATATACAAAAAAAATTACGTTATAAATTGTAATTGTAATTCTTTTGACTTTGAAACTTGATTAAGGAAAAATATTTAATAAAAACTATCTAACCAGGTGGAAGCACTAGATATCAAAGTTACAAATCTAAATTTGAAAGAATTAGAATTTTATCTTTCATGGAAAAGTTATGCTTATCGAAATCCACTTTTAAAAATGTTGTTTAAAAAATCTATTTTCATGGGAGATGGAAAAAGAAGTGCA
This sequence comes from Sequoia sempervirens, assembly GCA_007258455.2. Classification (NCBI taxonomy): domain Eukaryota; kingdom Viridiplantae; phylum Streptophyta; class Pinopsida; order Cupressales; family Cupressaceae; genus Sequoia; species Sequoia sempervirens. Next base: position 345,695,181 of record VDFB02373365.1, read on the forward strand.
ATTTGATTCCAAAAATTTTGAAAAAAATATTTTTAGAATCTACAGACAAAATTTGATGAGACTCTAGTTTGCACCATCTTCAAATTCCTCACAGTTTAGCCGATATAGGTGCCCAAATGTGAAGATTTAGTTAAAAATAATAATTTCAGTGTCCAGTTTGGCCAAAAATTGTAAACCACTATTATGGGATCACCCTATTGGGACAATTTTTTAATAAATTTTTGTACTTAATTGAGCTACAACCAAAGGTTTTCTTCCTAGTTCTTTCCTGTCCATATGCTAGTTTGAACCAGGTTCTGTAATATCTCCTATTTATATATAATAAATTATAGTGTCTTGCCACTTTTTCTCCTCAAATCCAACTTGGGTGCAACTTCATTTTTAGCAACTTTCATGAGGCTTTTAAGGAAATCAATGTTTCCAACCTTGCCTCACCCTATAAACTCATCAAACATGTATATTAGGACCTACACAAGCTTGATCCAACTTTAAATATTTCTAACCCCATGTTTTGTTGACATTAGCAAGTTGTAACCACTATTTTTCACCTAATTTCACTATTTTTTTCCATGCATGGAAACTCACCAACTCAAGTAGATAGCTTTCCAACTCTCTAAACCCACATAGTCACCTTATACAGTCATATTAAAATCTAGCATGGCCATACCATCCAACTACAGATCATACAATAGATGGTATGGCCTTTTAACACTTTGGACTCTTAAGGGAAATCGCTGGTCCAATGTAGCTCAGAGTGATTCAATATATTTGGGTGCAAAACAGGACCATCCCTAGTGCAAAAATACCCATATAGACATGTTGGAATAGTCCACTTGGTCATACGAGTTGCAAAATGAAAGTTGCACCACTTTGCAACTTTACACTACTTGCATTTGACAACTTTTCCCTCAACTGAAAACTTACCACCACAGGAAAACACCTCCAAGATAGAAAAAACTAAGAGAGGTTATTATATACGGGCTAAAAAAATCCCATATCCTTAGATGGAGAGTCTGTAAATATCATGGTTTTTGAGAAATAGCCCTTCAAAGATTGTTTCCTTTTAGCACTTTGGACTCTTAAAGGAAATCGTCGGTCCAATGTAGCTCAGAGTGATTTGGAATATTTGAGTCCAAAAGAAGATCATCCCTAGTGTAAAATTACCCATCCATACATTTTGGCATAGTCCATTTGGTTTTACAAGTTGTTGAATAAAATTTGCACCACTTTGCAACTTTACACTGCTTGCATCTGACAATTTTTCCCTCAACTGAAAACTTGCCACCACGCGAAAACACCTTCAAGATAGAAAAAAATGAGAGAGGTAATTGTATATGGGCCAAACATGATGCCATAGCCTCAAACTAAGAGTCTATAAATGTCATGATTTCTAAGAAATATCCCTTCAAAGATTGTTTCCTTTTAGCACTTTGGACTCTAAAGGAAAATTGTCAATCCAATGTAGCTCGGAGTGATTTGGCGTATTTTGGTACAAAATAGGACCATACCTAGCATAAATGTATCTATCCAGACATGTTGGAATAGTTTTTTTGGTCATATGAGTTTCTGAATGAAAATTGTACCACTTTACAACTTTACATTGCTTGCATCTAACAACTTTTCCCTCAACTGAAAAACTTGTCACCATAGGAAAACACCTCCAAGATAGAAAAAACTGAGAGAGGTTATTGTAGATGGGCCAAACATGGTCCCATAGCCTCAAATGAAGAGTCTATAAACATCACAGTTTCATAGAAATAGCCCTTCAAAGATTGTTCTCTTTTAACACTTTGGACTCTTGAGGGAAATCGTCGGTCCAATGTAGCTCAGAGTGATTTAGTGTATTTGGGTACAAAATAGGACCATCCCTAGCATACATGTACCCATCCAAATATTTTAGAATAGTTGGTTTGGTCGTATGAGTTGAATAAAAGTTGTACCACTTTGCAACTTTACACTGCTTGCATCTAACAACTTTCCACCACAGGAAAACGCCTCTGAGATAACAAAAAATGAGAGAGGTTATTGTAGATGGGCCAAATACAATCCCATAGCTTCAAACAGAGAGTCTAGAAACATAACAGTTTTTTAGAAATAGCCCTTCAAAGATTGTTTCATTTAAGCACTTTGGACTCTTAAGGGAAATCATTGATCCAATGTAGCTCAAAGTGATTCAGTGTATTTGGGTGCGAAAGAGGACCATCCATAGAGGAAACGTACCCATATAGATATGTTGGAACAATCTGTTTGGTCGTACGAGTTGCTGAATGAAAGTTGCACCACTTTGCAACTTCATACTACTTGCATCTTACAACTTTTCCTTGAACTGAAAAACTTGCCACCATAGGAAAATGCCTCTGAGATAGCAAAAACTAAGAAATTTTATTCTAGAGAGGCCCAAAATAGTCTTGTAGCCTCAAACAAAATGTTTGTAGGCATCATAGTTTATGAGAAATAGTCTGTCAAAGATTGCTGCCCTTTTACACTTTGGACTCTTAAGGGATTTTGCCGATTGAACATAGCTCGAACTACTTCGGCCTATTTTGGTGTGAAATTGGACCATACTTAACCTAAATGTAACCATATGGACATGATGGAATAGTCAGTTAGGTCATACAAGTTGTAGAACAAGATTTATTTATGTACTTACAAGTAGTTCTCAACCTCCAACTAAACTCCAATGCTGATTTTTCATGTGAAAAAAGCCATGAGACCATATCTTGTTGCTTTCTTTTTAATGGAAACTAGTGGGCATCAAAGTTAACTTCTTCACATATTTAGAATTTGAGATTGCAAGAAGACATCCAAATGGCTAGTTTACTAAATAAATTCTTATGATTTCTAAAGAATGCTGATAACTCTACTCAGTTGGCTTCTTTTTTCAAAATCATACAAATTGAACCTCGGCATCAATAGACTCTATTTATCAAGCTACCACAATTCAAGTTTCAATAATCAATATTTATCATGCATGTTTTAAATGATATTCAAGTTTATGGTGGTTTTGTTGTTTATAGGATGTTATCTGATATTCCAATCCTAATTCATACTTCTAGGCTGCATATATATATATATATATATTATTTTAACATTTTTTGAATTAACGAACCCAAAATGAACTGAACCACCCCCAAAAACATTTTAGCCGAACTGGCGAACCGAACCCCTGAACCCGACTAGGTAAATTAGTTTGTAAGTTAGTTATTGGGATTTGGTTAGTTTTTTTGTGTGGGGGAGAGTCTTAAAAAGTTTGAGGAAGACATTTTGGGGATTGATGAATGTAATTTTGTGAAGAATCAATAAGATCATATTGAGTTACTTTGCAAAAACTATGGTTTCTACAAAAAAACTTGTGTTTTCTCCATCATTTGACCCCTACACAACAAGTAAATGGCTTCATAGCATGTGTAATGACGGGAAATAAGGCCTGAGACCACTTTAAATTTGGTTTGAGTGATTTCTTTTCATTTTTTGTGAGTTTTGTGCGAAGTCTTCTCAAGGCAGGTAGTGAACCCAAATTTTGCATTTTGAGTAAATTATGAATTATTGAAGCCCTCCAACTACTGTATGTTTCATGTGGCTAGGTGGAGAGGCTACATACAATATTATTTGAATGTGTGCATGTCCATTTAAGAAAGGGGAAATGATTTTTGAGTCTTGGATTTGTTGTCCTAAGCAAATCATTACTTAAATTGCACGAAATGGAGCTTTTAGCCTAGGGTTTGTTAAAATCAATGAGAGTGGGGGAATCTCTTTAACGTTTAAGCATATTGGGGTCATAATAGAGGTTTATGAGTTGGTGGCATGGTCAGGGGAGTTTTGCAAGTGGTACTTTCAATAAACCCTATGCATTTACATGGTAAATGAATGGTGTCATTGAACAACTTGCTAAAGGACCTGTAGGTGTAGAATAATCTTAGAACTTTTTGTTTCATGACACAACTCAAGATTTTTTTGGGTGTTCTTGTGAAGATCAAGTTTTTAAAGGGAACTCACTTTGTGAAAGAGGGATGATTCACTAACCTAAGACAAGGGTATGTTATTGGTTCTCAAATTTGGTCCAAAGGATTCAAGGGTAGTTTTCACATATGTTTTGACCCCTACTCTGCATCAATCCATAGCTTTTTTGCAAGCACTTTTTTTAGGATTTTAGCCATAAAAATAAGCCAGTGAACTATTTGATAAAAAGCTTTGGTACACATGTATGGAAAATGTGGTAGCATAGACAAGGTAGTGAAGTATTTGAAAAAAATCCTCAAAGAAATTTGGTCTCATAAAATTCCATGACAAGAAAATGCAATTGATATCTACTCCTAGTTATTAGTTATGTAATGTGAAGTAATTACATAACTTCTTAGGTTGAATTTGTAAAAAATATATTTTAATTGAATTTTTTTCATCTATTATTGCATCTAGTTGTTAGTTATAATATGTGAAGTAATCCTTTAAGCTTGAAAGATGTGCAATGCAATGTAATCAATGATATGAATATAAAATACATAATACAAACATTCTTTTTTATGCTATTGTACATTGATATTTAACCATTCCTCACTTGATTAAATTTTCAAAGAGTTTAATCATGCACACGAGGAATAAATTAAATTTTGATTGTCGACTTCTATATATCAAATTATCCAATAATCTTGAGTGTATCTCCATATACAAAAATGGAATCAACACCAACTCAAACAAATTTGTACAAAATGTGGCATATGCCATCTCAATGTCTATTCAAATTTTACATGCCAAAATGTCTATCTCATCCTAAACTACTGGTGGATCATCAAAATGGAGCCTCTTTGAAGCACTCATTGGCTTTGAAGGCAGCTGGACAAGAAAAATTTAAACCACAATTGAGATTAGTTATACTATATAATTTAAAATTGAATAATTAACATTAAAATTAATATACATTGAATTATAATTGAACTCTAAAATTGAAATCTTGATTACATAAAATATATGTCTCTTCAAAGGGTCAGGAGTCCTAGAATATGCCCCTCTCAAAGAGGCAACCAAACAAACTTTTGTAATTTCAATCTATATATGTGAATAAAAACATAAAATTGATCTAACTTAGCATACATTTTTTGGTAATAGGAACGTATTTACCAAACAAAAAGTAAAATAAAAACATACCTCTTTAGGCTAATATTTTTCTTTACCTCCTTTAGGTGTTTCGACACCTCCTCCTTGAGGTGCTTCAACACCCACTCATTTAGGTGTTCCAATACCTACTCCTTTAGGCATTGTGACACTTGTCAACAACGATGTATAGCTCATAACTGCCTCTACATAAAAATGACAAGTACATATATGAAACTACCAATCTATGTTGATGTATGTATAATCAATATAAGATCTTAAAAATATTAATTCAATCAAATTTGAGTTCAATTACCTTCCCCTTATCTAACATTTCACCTCCATAGTCTGGAAAAGGCCGCACCTTGCTCACACTAGGTATTTCCCATAAGAGGAAAATAAGATAAACATATAAGTTATTATATAATTTCATTAATGGAAATTCAAATGACAAGCAAGTATGTAGTAAAAAAATTTAAACAAGTGAGTGTGAAAAATATATACTATATGTGTGTCGAGGCCAAATGAAATGTCCCTAAGGGTGGTATCAGCAACCTGTGTGAGATCCTCCTCAGACAACGATTGGAAAATAGACCATGTAAATAAATATTAGTACTTTATACTATCTCTTATTAATATTCATTTAAAAATAAATGAAAGTTATGAATTTTCAACTTAAATCTTACCTGTGTCCCCTCTCTAGCAGGAGGACTAGATAGGGTGCACTCCACTCCCCTACGTAAAAAATCTATAATGTCCACATAATGGAGGTCACAATCAGAAGTGTGTAAGGGATGCTCAATGGGTTGTACAAGAGGACCCAAGCATATCTGGGGGCACATAGAGAAAGTAAGTGGCACAAAAATATATGGACCTAACGAGGATGACACATCAACACTCTAGCCATTTCAACATCACCAAAATGTGGTTGAGCTATTGTAGAAGCATGTGAAACCAAAATACCACTCAAAGAGTGAACATCCTGGATAGTCTGTGTGGTTGCATCCTGCATAATATCTGGATGATATACTGGAGGTGGTGGAGGAAGGGGAGGAGGGGGAACATATGGGCACCAAACTACTCTAACTGTCCCTAGTCTATTGTGGGACTACCTCCATTGACACCCTAGAAGGGTCTAATGTCAAAGTAATTGACATCATGCCCTAACACAAACTCAACATATAATTTTTTTAATAAAGTAAAGTTGTATATCACAATTGTTGTTTTGTGGTTTATCAAAAAGCATACACCAACGATCCCAAAATTTATCTACAATGTCCTTATGTGTGCACCATTTTATAAAACATATTAGTTTCTTGAAATGAACTAGAAAACCAGTATAGGGGTTAACAAATAAAGAGGCTATTTGTGCTTTGGTTATTATGATATCTTTCACATCATTGTAAGACAATCCACATGTGCAATATTCCCTCATGTCTTCTTGCCATGAATGAAAGTCATTATGTTGGATGGAGAGGGTTTCTATATTTTTAATTATTTCTTTCAATGTGTTTGAAATTTCAGATAATTGAGGATTCTTGTATAAACATCAGAAATGCGCCTCAATTGTTGCAAATTTTCACAAACTAAGTCTTCAATTGATGGTTGCGGAGGTGGTGGAGTGTTTGGCATTTGTGCATTTTCATTCTCAGTTGGTGGATCATTTGGAATTTGTGCATTTTCATTCTCAACAACCATAATGCCTAATTAAAGTTAAAGAACTAATTAATCTAATTGAAATTAGACAATATAAATGAAAATATTGTAAAAATACCCTAATTTTTAAAAAATATCCAAAAAAACCCTAATTTTTAACAAAAATTATAATATTCGCTAATTTTTAATAAAAATGCATAAAAAACACTATTTTTAATCAAAATCCATAAAAAAATCATTTTAATATAAATTCATTCTAAACTCAATTTTTCACAAAATGAATCAAAACCCTATTTAAAAAAAAAATCCATAAAAAACTACATGAAATTATAAAAATCTAATTGAAAAATTGATTGAAGGAAAAGAAAAACCAAAAACTAACCTATCAAATCAAATATTTGATATTCGAAAATCCTCCTCACTTCCAAGACCTTTGCAAATGGTAAATGATTTTAATAGCCTACAAATACACACACACACGCACACAAACACATACACACACACACACACACACACACACACACACACATATGTGTGTGTGTGTGTGTGCCTCAAATTAGATATCCGATATGGAAATCTTGGTTTGGGCATTGCTTTGGAGCAATGTACTGACACCCAAGCTGCAAAAAAGTCAACTCGAGATTTTCACGTTTTTGGGTTGATGAAAAACATATTTTTTCCCCATTGCCACTTTGTGGACCATCATGATCTTGAACATACCCATGATGACACCTATAAAAGATACATAACTAAATTGACAAATACAAGAATTGTTCAAGAAGGGGTTGATTACAGAGTGCTTAAGCCTATGTGTGGTACCTATTGTACTAGCACCAAAGAAAGCTGGATATTGGAGGATGTGTACAAAATCAAGAGCAATCAATAGGATCACAATCAATTATATATTCCCATTGCCAAGAATGTATGACATTATGGACTATTTGTGTGAAGCAATGTATTTCACAAATATTTACCTAAAGAGTGGAAATGATCAAATTAGAACCAAAGAAGGGGATGAATGGAAGACCACATTTAAGACTAATGAAGGGTTGTAGGAGTTTTTAGTGATTCCTTTTGGATTAACTAATGTACCTATCACTTTCATGAGTTTGATGAATGAGGTACTGAAGCAACTCTTGGGTAAGTTTTTTATTGTTTATTGGGATGATATTCTAATCTTTAGTAAGACTAGAGAAGAATATTTGTGGCACATCAAAAAAGTATCATAGAGGCCAAGGGAGGAGAAGTTGCTAATAAACATCAAGAAGTGCAGCTTTATTAAAATGGAGTTAATGTATCTGGGGTTTGCCATTTCTGATGAAGGATTAAAAATGGACCCTGAGAAGGTTCAAGTAATTTTTGAGTGGCCTACACTTGTGAATATTCAAGAGGTAATATCATTTCACGGGTTGGAAATTTTCTACAAGAAATTCATTAGGAGCTTTAGTAGCATTTTCATGTGCATGATAAAAACAATGAGAGTAGATAGAAAGGAATTTGAGTTGATATGCTAGGAGAAAAAAGAAGTTTTGAATTGTTGAAGCAAAAGGTGACAAAGAAACTAGTGTTAGCATTACCTACTTTTGATAAAATATTTCAAGTTGATTGTGATACCAATGGAAATGAAATAGGAGTAGTGTATATTCAATAAGGGAGACCACTAGCTTACATTAGTGAGAAGTTGAATGATGCCAAAAGGAGATATTTAGTTTATGATTAGGAGTTTTATGCCATAATTCAACCCTTGAAGAAGTGGAGACATTATTTGTTTCATAAGGAGTTTGTGTTATACACTAACCAAGCCTTGCATGTATTCCCTCCCATGTGATTTTTTTTAGTAGAACACATGAATGCTAATGTATTCCCTTCCATGTGGTTATGTTATTCCCTTATTGAGTCTTCCTAAGGATGATTCTTGTGTGGCATTGGTGAGCTGGCCTAATATGGATTGTGATATGACATCAGTGAACCTACCCAATGTGGATCAAGGTATACCATTTGTGATTATACCAAGTGATCTATTATATCATATCCATCTTAAGATTTAAATGATTAAGTGTTTTATATGATGTATATATTGATTTTATGGTGTGTGTAAGCCCTATCACTATGTGTATGATGTGAGTTTTGTGATTGTGGAATGTGTTACTATCTCCTATCATAGTGGGAGTGGATCCTTTTAGATTCATGAGATCGGGTCAAGTGGTAACCACCATTGGAGACCAAAGGTGCGAGGATCCATCATGAGTTAGTACCATGTTGTAATAAGTTTACCTTACTCTATTTAGTACTTTATTCAAGTGTAAAGTGTATATGTAAAGGATGTTTGAGTCCCATTGTTATAAATTATAATATTTGATAATGGAAAAAGGGTATTGGTTTATTTATGTGTCTCAATGTTGGAACTAAGCACAATTGCTTTATTTTTCTCAATATTATAATGTGAAAAGTCTAAATTGAACTTAGGAACAATTATTTTGGTGCTTACAATGGGTTTAAGGGTCATCTTTCACAGTTGAGAAGCTTGGTGTTGTAATTGGATAGTTAGGTTGTCTTCACTATATTAACCTTGCCAATGCAAAATGTTCCTAACAATATTTGGGTAGCCTTGTCAACAGTGGGGAAAATTGGTACCATATTGAAGTGGCCTTATTGTTAGTAGGGTGGACTTATTTGGTAGAGTTAAAACTCAAGCTTTTGTCTATCTCTATTTGGGTGGTATCATCTTGTGCTTGGACTGCCTCATTCCCATGCAAAAACTAGAATGATAATCCTATTAACCTTGTTTATCCTATGGTTTTCTAAGCCTAATTCCATTGATTAATAATTTTTATGCCTTTTATATTTCCTATTTTGATCATTTTAGTCGTTTGAACCATCAAAAGCATAGTCAAGTATCTTTGTTTTAGGAATTAATCTTTCTTCTTTGTTTTGAGGCCTTGTATGGGGAAATGATGCAAATGAAATTTTTTTCCATGGTACCATAGGTCAAGGCATGTTTTTTATTTTTATTTTATGTTTTCGTTGAGAACTTGTGGCTTCTCTTGCCTCGTTTTGTGTGCCTTCTTTATAAATTTCCTAGTTGTCAGGGTTAGCAAGATTATGCACCTAGTTTTGTAAATATTTGGGAACACTCTATTCCTTCTTGGATGTCCTTTTTGGTGTCCTCCACATACCTCATAGGCCATGGGGTGTTGTGGAGTAGTATTCTTCCACTAGTTTGATGTCATATTATCGATGAGATGTCTTAGGTAGTGTTTCATTGGGAAGTAACTCGTCATCATTCTAGTTAGTGGAGAGTTGTGCCTCCTGATTAGGAAGCCTCATGTGAAGGTTTTCCTTGGTTCCTTGAGTTGTAAAGTGTGCCTAGATGTAGATTTGAGGTTGATGATTCCATCATCCTATGCAAGTGTGGTGTTGCAAGAGAATACAATCTTGGTTTAGTAACTAATCATTGTGTAGGTACTTCCCTCTCTTCCTCTCTCTCATATGTTCATCATGTTGGATTTATTCCATGATTCGTTATTCTTTCATTTTTGTCACCTTTCTTATGCAATGGTGAAATTTTCTTGTTGTCCTTATCATTGTGTTGTTCAAGTTCACATGAAACTTGTGTGCACATTGTTGTGCAAGTGCAACATGATCTTGTTGCATTAATGATGTTGTCGTCATTGTTAAGAAAATTTCTATAAGTTTTTGTTCTAAGAATATCAGCTTGGGACATTACATTCTTATTTGATAGCCTATTGTAACGCCCCCTCTAATTTTATAGCTAGTAGTCAAAGAATTGGTTGCAAAGATAACATAGATAGAAAACTAGAAAATGGTCAATGGTTCCATGCCTTACCCCAATTTAATTGAACCAATATTGTTCTTAAATTTTATATGGATCAAAGAAAAAAATTGTCCTACCAACATTTCATAGGAACTTCATAGCATCACAAATTTATTTATTTAGGTTTTTATTTATTTATTTACTTTACTTTATTAGTATAGTTATTTTAACTATTATAATTAAAATGACAACAAAAAAAAATAAAACTATTATGTAATTTGATAAAAACAATAGTAAATAGATATGCAATTAAGTAAATGAGAATATAATAAGTAATATACTTTATGTAACACCCTGTTGTGTGAACCCCAAATGGACAACTAAACAATAATTATCACACAATTTTTTTTAAAAAAAAGTAAATCTAAACATACATGAGACGCACATTGAGTTACAAGTCATAAAACTTAATAAGAAAAATTCTCTAACACTTACGTCCCTTGGGGTACACAAGGAGTCATTACAAAACTTAAATCCATACAACGTCGATAAAGAATGAACGCCATAGATATAATCCATAACAAAGTAACCATTTACAAATATAACACATACATGAAAAAACATTAATAAGAAACCATCCACGTACGTAAATACAAAATATACATGATTAACTCAAAACTTAGAATGTTAAACTCTCTAATATCATATAAACTCAAGGGACATATTTCCATAGATTCAACACATCGAATAACATCTACTATGGGTTAATGTTTACAGAATGTTTATCAAGGATAGAATAATACATTGCATCCATTTCAACACAATACAATTTTCAAGAATTACAAGGAAACAAAAGTGTTCCCCAACATGAATGAGAACCATATAACAAGATAGAATGATACAACTAAGCAGTAGAATACAAAATATCATAATTGGCTTCAAGATGGATACAACTATGGAGTCACCACAACTCGCACCAATCTGCACCTCTTGATCCTTGACTGGCGACCCAATGGGGTGCTTATCATGTTCCACCCAACCACATGGGTCTAAAGACCCACCCCCCATGCTAAGGAGCCAACAAGAAAGAATCCTTGACCAAGAACATCCCAACAGTGAACAACAAGACTCATCATCATACATGGATGATGAAAATTGCAAGGATAATTACCATATCAATAGTCCACTCGCATCATAACATCAAAAGATCATAGAAAAGGAAACATTTATAAAACACTTCCAACATAACAACAATAAACCAATTCCCAAAACATAGCAACAATAAATCACTTCCAAGATAGCAAAAATGAATCAACTTCCAAAGGATACAACACCAAATCACTTTCGAACATAACAACAATAAATTGCCAAAACATATCAATAGACCACTTCAAGAGGATTTCGATAAAACAACACAAAGGGAATGCTAGAGGAGAGTTTCATCACATGGCCTTACATGGATTATCTAGACAACCTATCACAAAGTGTCACCTTCATCTATGGTTATCTTGATAGCCTATCTCAAGGCATCGCTCCATAGGATGACTCATGTGGAATCGTTAACCTCTTGTGAAGATGAGGCAACGATCATGTCAAACACAAACTTCTCGACCCACCTTTAGTCTATGATAGCACTAACAAGTGTATGATGCACCCATAATTATCTTATTAGTGTTTCACTACCCACCCCCTAATTAGTTACTTAGGTTATCATTTATTAATCTAACTCTAACATGGGTTACCCTATCCGCCCCTTTGTGCACTGACCCCCACATATAGCCACTCTCCCTAGAACCCAAAACATAAAATCCAACATCAAGGAATCGTACCACAAGAACACTAAACCCATAAATGGAACATTTGCGAGGTAAAACCATCTCACCAAAATCATATGAAACAACATCCATAAAACAATAGAATCCCAAGCTTGAACTCAAGATCACAATTACTATCAAAATTTTGGCCAAGTTCAAATCAATGAAATTCTCATAACACAACCTTCTCAATGCCTCTGGAAATCCGAAAAGATCGACTCTCCACAAACGAGAGTAAATAAGAAATATAGTTCTAATATGAAAACTTAACATTTAAAAATTAACACAACCAAAACGACTTAAACGAAGGATGAGACAATAAGGAAGAATGATCTATCAATCCAACTTGAACCTGAGGAATAAGATCACTTCCAAAACTAAGCAACCCAAAAGAGTAGACACTATCAAAATGAAAAACATCAAATCAACCCCTAGACATATGAATTCACTGAATACATAAACTCTAAGGAAAAATACTCATTCCAACATATTTGAACCATTTGATCACTTGAGAAGCTTTTAATTAACTAAGAAATATGTAAATTTATCTTAGACAACTCTCTTAATTCAAATTTTACAAAACTTACAACAAAAGCAACCATTTTAATAACTTGCAAGGAAGCAACTATCATTAAGAAAATATGAGCATTCTAAATGATTCTACATATACATAGCATAACATATTAATTTAATTATTTTCTAATATATTTTATTTATATTTATATTTAAATATATATAATTAATGACTATATTTTCTCATATATTAATTTACTAAATAAAGAAAGAAATTATATGAATAGGAAAGTAAAAAGTTTCTTTCTCTCACTTTGGAATACTAATATTACTTAATATTTATTCTTTTATTTCACTCCCTTATTTCATTTATTTTATTTTACATTTAAATCTAATATATTCCTCTTTCCAAAGGGAAGTAGGAATCATTTTTTTTAAAGAAAAATAATGGTTAAATGTGCATAGAACTAAGTGCCTCTTTTACAAGAAATACTTTTCATTTATAAAAAAAGGATTTTTATGAAGGAAATTATGTGGAACCTTTTTAGGGATATCCTAAGGTATACCCCAAATGTTAGGCTATTAAATAGCTTCCTAATCATGTTTCAATAAAACAAGAAATGTTTTAAGATGTACGCATGCTTTTAACCTTGCATTCACTTGAGACAATGACTTTTCCACCAAATTGCAATAAAAGGTGACCACTAACAAGAGAGAAGACTTAGAAGATTAAAAGATTTGAATGTAGAGAAGGTATTACCAATGAAGAAGACAGGAGCGACGATTGAATTAATTATCAACCACCAAATTTTACATTTGTTGTCAAGGAAACTGCATTTAAATATAATTATCATTAATATCAAGTCCTTGCAATTTACTTGATGCTGAGTGAATTCCATGAGAATTTCAAACAACATCATGACTTCTAACACCAAACTTTGGATGACTTAATGAGTAAAGTATTTGCAGACTCGTACAGTTATCAAATATATATCTATAAACTTGATAAAATCGGAAGTATGGGGCACAAAACTAAAGCTAAATTAGGAGTTAACATCTAGAAGGGCCGATATACTAAACCATTGCAATGTATGACTTACAAAAGTGGACGCCAATGAAGACTTGCAACCATCAATAGATGAATAAATAGCATCGACCAGTTAAATCTGCCTAGGATTAACTACAATGGCAGAGATTCAAGGTTCCATTCCATGTAGCCGCCATCAAGAGTGTTATCGTCCAACAAGATGGAGGGAATTCTTATATAAGAATAAATTTTAATGATTTAAGTGCTGCCACTGCGATAGATTGTCAAGGAAAACAAGGAAATTATTTAAACTTCTACAACATTTTTATTTTCAAGTGTTGCAAATGTGACAAGTTTCCAAAGGAATCAGTAAGGAAATATTAAACCTCTATAGTCTTCTATGTTCAAGAGCACCTATGATATATTGTTAGCGGAATCAAGAAGATTATATAAATCTTAAACTACCTATTATGTTCAAGTGCTGCAGCTGAGACAGTTTGACAACAGAGTCAGTGAGATTGTTTAACCTCTACATTATTCTATTTTCAGGTACTACAGTTGTGACCGGTTGCCAATAGAACCAGCTCACTTAATTCCTGGGATTATATCAACTCATAACTATATCTATGCGCTTCTTGAATACATTTCAGAAATTCCTTGAGTTAACTCATAAACTGAGCGATTAAGAATGAGGGCATTCATTTTAATAAAATTTTCCCATATATATATATATATTAAATCGACATACTATCACATGTGAAAATTATACACTAAACTGAATGAGAGTCTACAGCTGTTAGGAAAGCTAGTATCGACCGAAAAGCATTGACATTAATAATGGTGACCCAAAATACAACGAAGACAATATGATCTTCTTCATGTGACCCCATCTTAAATGCTTATCGGCCTACAGAGAAATCTAGCTGAACATTGAATAAGTTAATTCATCTATCCCAAGTTTAATCTATTCTGAGAAGATTACACTGGTAGCGGTAGTGGATACTGACTCTTCTAACCCAAAACTTGAGAGCAGATGGTGGCAGAGAAGACAATATGCAACTATGGTTATCCACACTAAATTAGATATTTTGAGAACCGATAGACATCTATAGTTTGTAATATGGATGGAGTTGACAAAACCTCAGATTAATAATAATACTGGTGAACTAAAAGAAGTGCTATACACATATCCTAGGTATCAATAGTTCGCGGCATAAGGTTCATTATCTTTCCCAAATACTTAGAGCATGCATTGGATTTATTCAGTAGTTACCTAAGAGTTATGACATTATTAAAAGAGATGGCGACGCTATAATGACCAAGTTTCATCAGTACAGATTTGTATGGCATCCTCTTACAACAGAACAAAGCATAGGAAGAACAAGGTGTAGACATGCAAAATTAGCATTATGCATTCAATTGGGTCCATTCATCAAGTAAACCAGATTCACATTCATCCACTCATTAGGTAAATCAGGTTCATCATCCATTTAAATTAAATAAATCAATTTTAATCAAACCATAACATTTCATCTTTCATAAACCATCTTCTAATTTCATCTCAGGAAAATTAATCTACCTTTATCTTGCATCATCCCTTGAAATCAAACATTTATTTAATTAAATCCCAAATGCATTTTCCATCCCTTTTGATTGAAATAAATCAAATATTCAAGTCAAAGGGGTCAAAATCGGCTAATCATCAAATAAGCTAATCTAATCCTAATTAACCTAACCTAACCACCCATCACATCCTCTAGATTTTCCCACTTGCACCAATAAATCATTTTAATTCATTTATAAAATCATTATTTTCCCTCAACCAAGCACCTTTTTGGAATATTCCCTCAAGTTTTAAAATGAAGACAAGTTGACTTGTCCCTTCCAGCATTGTAATAAATTCTCTCTTTCATGTCCCCCTCTCTACATTTAATTCACAAATTCAAATTTGAATCTCCCTCTCTTGGGTAGATTGGCCAAAACTTGCACATTCGTCAACCTATCCAAGTTGACAAGTGGCCTCATCTCATTGCTAAATCTTTGTCCCACATTCATCCATTTTTCCATTTTCTCATCAAAATATTCTATAAATGAAAGGCTTATTCTTCATCTTGATCATCTACAACTCTTATGCAAAGTTACTCTCTTGAATTAAGAACTATTTTTTCTCTTGACCATTGCATTTCATCATTTCAATTTTTAGCAAAGATTGGGAAATGGTCATTGGCACATTTGACACCAATCCACTATGGAATAGGTACATGTTATGCTCTTAGATGTCTTTTAATCCTTTTTGTTATTTGTTGCATTTTGAAGCATTTATAGGTTATTTCATAGGAGCATTTTGATGTATTTGTAGGCTACTAACCCATGCTTGAGGTTTCAGTGTTTGCATATTTCAGGTGCTCTCATATTGGTGCTAGAAGGAGGGCCTCATAATTAGCTTTATTGAATAGTCTACAATGTTAGAATTGTGTTTAAAATGAGGAAATTTGTAATACTTTTGTTTCCTTGTTTTGCAAGTAAAAGTAAAGTTCTATACTAGGAACTACTGTGTTCTTGATTTATGATTTAGGCACATTTAAAAAAAAGATATCTTACGCTTAAATCATAGGAACTCTATCTGTATCATAGTTTCCACCAAAACAAAGAAAGAAAAAGTTGATTGTCTATCAACCGTATCCTTCATGTCATTTGGGAATAACTCTAGTTTCAGGGATTTAGACTATACAGTACATGGGAAAAGGTAAATTTCATCAAGTATATTAAGACTTTTTCCTTCACTATCTTTTGTTTGATTGCCATTATAGCATTCTGGATGTGTGTAGCCTTGTGTGTATGTTGAAGTTATATGTAATATTTAATCTAATTGCATTATGGCGCTATCCATTCTCAATTCTTTAAATCACCATGGTCACAATAGCTTAAAAGCCTTTGTCTGTTATTTTGTACACTACCTACCAATGATATTTGCTTAAAGTTTTTAATACATCTTAACAAGATTTTTTAGACATTCTATCAAAATTCTCTTTGCGTGCCCTTTTTGTGCTTTTAGCTAACCACCTACCATTTTCATTTAATGATATCTATGGTGTGGCTTTTAACAAACTCATTTTGGCATAGGTAATGTCGATGCAACCAAAAATCTTGGGATGCCGCCATATCTACCAAGTTGTGCAGAAGTAACTCACATACTCCATATCCTTCAATGATGGGACAAGAGGATATAATGGCTATTCTGCTTGTGCAAAGGCTAATTGTAGATTCTAATTATGTGCTTGCGTAGAACCTAGGTCCAAATCAAATCACTCAAACTAATTATCCTCTGACATCCTATGTTTGATAAATTCTTGCTAGATAATCTTGAGTAGCTTTATTGCGTGTTCATTCCAAAAAAGTCTTTGTAGGATCTAATCTCCCAGTGATATCTACATTAATGGCTCAATGTGTTTCTAATCTTTGATAGGAGAGGTTGGCATCACTTTAATGCATTAGATTCAAATCTTCAATTTTGTTTAAATTTGATTTAAACTACATTTTGGTGTGATGTGCTAGTTTTAGTGTTCATATGAACTAGTTATTTCTTCTGAAGCGCTTGATATTGACCACTATTTGTTTTTAATACTAGTGTTTGTTGGATGTTTCCATGCATGATATATTTTGTTTTGCAGACTGCATAAAAAAAATGAAGTTTCATTTTAACTCCAGTTGTTATGACATTATATGCTAAGCTTTTTCATACATCTAACAATATGTGGGTCATTCTTACACCCTACAATTACTTTTAGCTAAAAGAGAAGCCTAGCTTTCTTCCAAATTTGAAGTACAATATCTAGGAAGGATTCCTTAAACAACTGAAGTAGTCAGCAGATATTCAATGGATAGGCAGAGTTGATTTTATATTCTAGTCTGCAAAATTTATATTACATATGAAGTACAAACTAAATGTAATGAATGGTGTTGTCTGAAGTCTAAGCGAAGACAAAAGCAGCCAAGTCTATCAAATGTTGAAAAATGTGCATCCTAATAATGGTTGGTAGGAGTTTTCTACATGTCATGAAGTTGTGTAAGATTGTTTTTGGATTTTATCATGTATATCTTAAGACTGTAAGACTGTAATTTGAGCTTTCCAAATAGAACTAGTCTTATAATAAATCATAATCATGTTGTTTTGAGGATAACACACAATCATAGTACTTTTCATTTTTGAAAATTCTTTGCATAGACCCTGAGTGAAAAAAATTAAACCAATCGATCTTTTTTTTTGTTTTCTGCAAATTTTACCAGTACTAAGTTAATGTTTATAGAGATTGATTGGCCTAGAAATAAAAACTTGTCTAGTTTTTTATAAAAGGGTAAAACAGGTTTTATAGGGACTCGAAACCACAAATTTTACAAAACAAAAGATCTTTATTTCTAAAACTTGTCTAGTTACTTTAACATTGGATTTTTATTTGTTACTTTTCTAACTTTAGATCTTTTGTTTTAATTTTAGTTTTTAAAGTTTTGATTACTTGTACTTTAATTCTAGATTAATTCTATTTTAACCATAGATTTCTAAGTAAAAAATTTAGTATTAGCTTTTAATCTTTAGATTTTATTTTTATTTTTATTTTTAAAGTTAGTGCTTAACTTTTGACATTAGGTTGTAATTTTAGATTAATTCACTATTAATGTAGAATAGTTTTTTATATTTTTTAATTTAGATCAATCCAAATTTTATAATATATTTTAATTCATAATAGTTTTTAATTTTAGAATCTAGACAAGTTTTTAGTTTTTAATATGCTTAAAGGGGACTGTGGAAAGCAATATTTCTATTAATGATTTAGTTATTTTAATTTGAAATCATCCTTTTACTTGAAATCAATGCTTGAAGCAATTTTAATTTGACCTTCGTATAATTATTCTGTTTTTTCTTTTTTCTACATATAGGGAAACAAAGGAAGGAAAGGAAAATGAGGAATAGGCAAAAGAAGGAAAGTGAAAGGACAAAAAAGAAAAGCAAAGAAGGAAAATGAAGCATGAGGATGATATTTTGAAAGATCAAAGCATTTTTAAACCCTTTAAGTGTTTGTTTAAACACTTCTTGAATAAATTTTTCTCTTCTTTCTTAGGGCACTAATTTTCATTTGGATTTAAAAAGAATCTTTTCATTTCTTGTAAAAGGCTAAAACAAACTTTAGGATCACAACTTATTAGAGTTTTTTTTGGTTAAACAGTTGAGCAAAATGTCCCCCACTTGTCTTTTTGGTGCTTAAAAAGAACTCACATTTTTCTTTGTGGATTTAAAAAGAACAAGTGCAACTTTGATTTTCATGAGGGCTTACTTAAACTAAAGGCATTGAGAAAGGACATATGCACTTCTATTGCACATTATAGCGATCTTGATAATCAAAAAGCCTTTTTCATGACTTTAGGTTGAGACAAAGCAATCGCCTCCACACTTCAATTTGGGTTTGAAATTGAACAAGATCTTGTGCGAGTGTGAGTGGGAGAATTTTCACGTATATTCTCTCTCTTTGTTGCCATCAAAGATTGATCAAGTTATGGATTTTTTCTTTACTTGCTTTTGTTTATCCTAGAGGGCCTACCTTGGGGAAAAAGTACTCACCCAAGTGAACAACTCAACTGATAACACTCTAAATCCAAGAGTATTTCCAACTAGTATATAAATGTGGGTATTGTCCGAGTAAACGCCAATATCACGCAGTTGATTCTGACAAGATGGATCTAAAAGGGAACTCTTGTCGTATGGGCCAATCTCCACAAATGGAAAGTCCTTATTAAAACCCATGTGCTATATTTTTCCAAAATCCTTTAATCTATTTTTTGGTGCAATAATGGTCGTTCTAAAGCCGCCCCACACTTTTACGGTCTTTAGTAGAAATGGAAAATATTCCATCAGATTTTCATGGGTGTTGATGCTTCACTACCCCGTAGAAGTAAGTGTCATGGAGGGGAGCTAGTGTGGTCAAACATCTAACCATTCACTAAAGATAAGCGTAGCTGGACTTGTCCAACTGGCGATTCAACAAATACTGTATTTCACATCCAAAGGGTTGTACTTGTTCTTAGTTACAAAACACTTTGCTTGTTTGAAAACAATTGCAAACAAACATTCAACATGATCCTCAAAATTTCAAACCCTTTAGAAAGAAAATACCATTGACCAAATTCTCATGTTATTTCTTGCCCTTGGGATTACATCCTTAGAGGTTTCTAAGCACTTAAATTTACATCTCAGATTTCCCACTAGAGTTAAACAATAGGTAACCCTTGCCTTAATTTCATCAAATTTTTTCATAATATACCTTGTGAAATGAGATGAAGTTGAGACTTTGGAAATTCACTTTGAAAGCTAATCAAGAAGTCTTTGTGGTAAAAAGAATCCATTAAGAAAATATTAAAGACAATTCGACCCCACACATGTATCTCCAATGATTTCACACAAAATCAAGATCAAGAAACCAAAGGTGAAAGCCCTTAGTCTGAAAGCCCATCAAAAGCATCTCTCTATGCTATATGAATTTAGACAAAGACTAGTTTTTAACTTTTATAGAAAGGCTTCAAGGAAAAATCTTGGTTTATATTCATTCTATTACCGCCAAAACCCAAATCTTTTTAGAGAGTTTGAACATCTTGTTTAGAGTATCACATGTTCTTCAATACCTAGGTCTAGGAAAACAAAGTGTCTTTTTTAGGTTCATCTTAGGATCAAAGAAAATCAAAATATTTTTCATCCATCCTTTAGATATAAAAAAAACATCATCTCAAAATCACCTTTTAGGAAATCTTGAAATCATCCTTAATGCTAGGATTTTTGGAAAAATCAAAATCATCAAAATCCTTGAGACTGAATCCTTGAAAACATTATCAAAATCATCTTTTGCTAAATATGTGTAGATGCATCCTTTGGCATATGCTTAGTCAAAAATTATCAAAATCATCTCGTTGAGCTTAGTATATGTAGATGAATCCTTCTTCATATGCTTAGTAAAACTATTATCTTGTTTGGATAGGTGTGGATAGATGCATCCTCCTCTCCCCACATATTCAAAATTATCATCATTTGAGAAAATCCATCCTTAGGTAATCATCCAAACATCTCATGGTCCATTTGTTCAAAATCAAAATCTGAAACATATCTGAAAGTCCCAAAAGCTTAGTATCTCCTTCAAGATTTACCAAAAGATCATAACATCCACATCATCCATCTTTTGCATCATCGTCATATCACCTTTTGATCCTCAATATATCCTAAAATTTTCCACTTTGAGGCATAAAATAAAGATTAGTCCAAAGAATCAAGAGATTCGTCTCCCATTCTTAAAAATTGATCCTTGTTTTATGGTTCAAACCAGATCTCAATATAAGAAGAGAATGGAAACCAACAAAGAAACACCCACTTCAAGTGATTTAAGTCAAACCACTCCTCAAATGAATCCCATTGGGTCTGGAACTCTCATAGTTAACCTTCCAACATCATCGCAAAACCCATAAGAAGAATCCCAAGGAAAAGACCTCACTTTTGGAATGACTCACGACAAAATAACTGAAATCCTTCAAAATTCAAAAAACCATAAGATCATCAATATCATGATGAAGCTTAACCCTTCATTATACATGCTCAAACTAGCAAAGCAAGGGGTCAAATTTCCTTTGGATTTTGACATGAGTACCATAGTGGAGACATTTTCCTCCAATCTTATCCACCATTCCCATCTCATCCACATCCCCATCCCAAAACATCACCCAAAAAATTACACAAATCATGACATCTTTTGCTCCAACCCAACCTAACATTAATAAGGGAAATTCATTTATCAATGCTATTCAATCGCACCCCCTTGTTAACAATCAAGACATAGATGCAAGCACCATCTTCGAACAAAACATACCCAAAACCCATTTCATAAGAATGTTGCACTCACCTTCCATCATGATCCATCATCATCATTTTTTCACGCAACACCTCAAACTTCCCTCATAAATTCACAAGAGGAAGGAGACATGTTCAGACTAGGGGGCATTTTTGACACCACAACATTTTTGCAAGGACTCGCGCCCCTTACATTTCCACCACTTCTTTTTCCATCATCATCCACACCACTCCTTGGATTAAGGCTTCCCCCCTTACCAAGTATCGATCAAAACAACATCCTAAATATTAATCAAAGCATTATGTCAAACACTCAAAACTTGTCGTCAACATCGCAACAATAGACGACAAATGCACAATAAATTGCAACATCATCAAACACCCCCATAACATCATAAAGCATTGTGTATCAAGGGCCAATCACATCAACAAGGCCACTTATCACTCAAACCACCACATCAACAACACCATCCACCATTCAAGTAATCAACATGATATCACTGCTCACCACTACCACAAAAATCCATTCTGAATCTACTACCACCCCCACTAGCACCAACTTCCACCACATCAAGCCAATACAATGCGGCATTGCAAGCTAATTTTCAAAGGGGATTTTAAAAAGTGCAAAAAAAAAAGCTGTATACCTAGAGCTGCTCAACAAGCCGGTCAAGTTGTGCAAGCCGCCCAAGCAGCCCAAGCCGCACTACAAATGCAACAAGTTGTAGAAGCCCAAGCTTTATTGTAACAACAACAACAACAAGCCGCTCAAGAACAACTTCTTTTGTAACAAGCAGCACAAGCACAAGCTCAATATTAGGCACAATAAGCCCAATATCAAGCACAACTTCTTGCACAAAGACAAGCAGCGCAATTGCAAGCATATCAGTAAGCAAAAAAGAAATATCAAGAGCAACAAGAAGCAACAGAAGTGGCAGCCCAACAACATGCATTGTTGGAACAATAGCAAGCACAACAACAAGCATTGTTGGAACAACAACAAGTGCAACAACAAGATAAACAACAAGCATTGTTCATACAAAAGCAGGTGGAAGCCTACCTCACTTGGAAAGACATATAGATACCATCGAACAAAACACCAACCAACCCACCCATTCAACCCATGATTGAAACACCCCAAAACACTTTCATCCCACCCCTAATCAGCAAAATGATGTAATGATACAAATCAGGTTGCTCTCGCAACAAGTGCTCGATCTTCAATCAGGGCGAACAATGAAGACACCAAGCTATTTGTGTCCATATCCATTCAAAAGGAGCCTGGTGATGAAACCATTCCCCAAGGGATTTGAGATCCCCAAATTTGACAAATATCAAGAATGGGAAACCCTGAAGATCACATAAGGGAATTCCATATTCATTGAATGGAAGTCACATATGATTATACTTATTTGATGCAACTATTTCCTAGGAGTTTGGCAGGTCATGCTATGGAATGATTCTCTCGTCTACCTTCAGGCAATAGAACATTCCAAGAAATTATAGATGCATTCATTAAGAACTATGCATGCAACATTGCAATGGATGTTAGTCTAGAAGAACTCACAGCTCTGAAACAAGGAAAGGGTGAATCATTCACTTCATTCCTACAATGATGGTGATCGAAGGCCAATTGGAGAAAGTGGACTATGCCCAAAGAACAAAGAGTCTGTACCATCATCGCCAACCTTGATGGCCTCTTGGCATTCATCTCAAGGTTCAGGGCATCACCACATATGATCAGTTAATCCCCAAGGTGCTTAGCATCGAAAGAGCCCTCATGACTCAACCAATGGGATCAACCTCATACCCCGAACAACAAAACAACTGCCCATCTTCCAACTATAATGATAAACTACGTACATGGGAAAGGAACAAAAATATTACTAATGGCAGTGTTCTCGATGCCAAGGTGGTCATTACTGCCCCTCGCCAAAATACACCCGCACCACAAATCCAAACACAAAACCAAAATAATCATCATATAACACACTAACCAAACAACAATCCAACAATCAATAATCTCAATGATCAAAGAATCTCAATGATCAAAGAGGACCACCCCAATGCAAGAGTTATCCCAAGTGAAAATACATCACTTTGGGGGAACCACTTGAAGACATAATGAAGAAGTTGATATATGAAAAAACTCATCAAGGCTCCGACATTTGAGAATTACCAAGAACTAGATGTGAAACCTCCTTGGTATAATGAGAATCAACTTTGTGAATTCCATAAAATCAAAGGCCATACCACAAACAGTTGCATGATATTGAAAAACATCATTCAAGATCTCATCGATAAAAGAATTATAAACATGGAACAACCTACAAGAAATCAAGATCTTAAAATATATATGAATCCAATGTCGAATCATGGTAACAAAGGGAATAAAAATGATAAACGGAAAAGCACCCATGCAAATGTGAACCATGTGTATGAAAATGTTGTTGCTTCCCTAGATGAACACTGCATAGTCATCACCATCGAAGGTGCCCATGCCGATTGTGGAGTCACCACAAGAGGTGGAAAAGTCACCATTGTAGGATCATCCTAGCCAAACAAAGTCCCTACATCCAAATTAGTTCCTAATGGTTGCAATGTCCTAGATCAACTCAAGAGAACGCCAATGCAAATCTTCATCATGGAGTTGCTAAAAATGTCATTTTCCGATAGGAAAATCCTTGAAGAAGCTTTGGCCTCATCCACTGTCCCTACATATCTTGATGTGGAGCGATTCCAAGGTATGGTCGAAAATATCATTATGCCTAATCTTCTCACATTCTCTGACTAGGATTTCCCCGCTTAACCATCTTACAACCATACGCTTCACCTAGAAGTCATAGTAAACAAGAGAAAAGTCAAAAGGGTCTTGGTGGATGGAGGAGCGGGTTTGAATATATGTTCTCTCAACCTCATCAAACAATTGAAAATCCCAAAGGATTCTATTGACAAAGGAAAGGGTATCACAATAAGAGCATATGATGACCAAGAAAGAGTGTCCCAAGGCATGATCACACTCCCTATTCAATTAGGGTCGGCTCTTATGGAAACCACTTGTCATGTCCTAGACCTCAACTTGCTATATATCATCCTTCGTGGATGATCATGGATTCATACAATGAAGGCAATAACGTCTACTTTCCATTTGTGTGTGAAATTCACATGAGGGACAATAGGTCACTATTCATGGAGATCCCAAACCTTTCTCATACTACAAAAATCTTGAAGAAAAATATTAAAAAATCCCCCAAGAACCAAAAAATGATGAGGGACCATCCACACCATACATCAATCCTGGCACCCTCACATCCACTTATGTGACAAAGACACCTGGACCACTCCTGCCATTCCCACCATTTTTGACATTAAGCTCATCATCCAAGAGGACGGTTGTGGAAGCTAAAAGCTCCCTAACAATGCTTTTGTGGTAGGAGAGTTACCGCAATCTCCTAGATCATAGGGTCATCCACAAGAAAATCAAGCTTACACATCACAAACCTCTCCTGAAGACTATCCCAAATTCACAAGTTGGGGAGACCTTGGCCAGGAGGTTATTGAGGAAGATCCATCACATATGCTATATCAAGATGAAAGACTAGTAGCTAATTTACCAATGGATGAAAGAAGCAAGGGTCTACAAATGATGCTCGCAATGGGCTACGACAGAAATAGAAGACTTGGACAAAATGACAATGGCCTTATAACACCTATAATTATAAAGACATGACCAATAAAAAACCTTGGCCTTGGATGTACCCCTCCGAGTATAACCATATGTGGCCAAAGTCTTCTAGTTAGAATGGTTAATATTTCTCCTCAGCCAACCATAGTAGAAGTATGCTTACCAATATCCACATGTAGAGTCATAGGTAACTTTATAACTGACATTTGTAGTAGTAGTGATGATGAGGACCCCATATCCAATCTACCTAGGCTTTTTCAAGACACCACTCTTTGCATGATTAGCACCCTATCTTTTGAATCCAACCACCAAGATCATGAAAGCCACTCGGTATACCCTCAACTCATCAACTATGACCAATGAGGACCACGAGTTCTTGATAAAACTCATTGCCAAAATTGACCCCCTCAAATATTTACTATCAAAGGAAATGATCATAGGAAGAATGGCCAAATGGGTGATGATATTGCCAGAGTACGACGTTGAGTATGTTGATTAGAAAGCAATCAAGGGTCAAGTTATTCCAGATCAACTAGTAGAACCACCAATCTATTCAGAGAACCCTCTCATCTCAGAATTTTTTGATGAATCCATTTTTAATCTCAATATAGTTGACCATTGGAAACTATAGTTTGATGGTTCATACACACAACATGGATCAAGAGCCGACATATTCTTTATCACTCCATAGGGGAATTGCATACCAAGGTCTTATAAACTAGCATTTCCTTGCACTAATAATATTGCAAAATACAAGGCCTTAACCATAGGTCTTAGAATAGCAGTGCAGTGGAATATCATAGCTCTCAAGGTATACAGGGATTATCAATTGATTATAAATCAAGTAAACAATGAATACCAGACCAAGGACAACAACCTCACTCCATACAAGAAATTGGTGGAGACACTCAAGGAGGCCTTCATCAAAATAAAATTTGAGCAGATTCCTAGAGCCAACAATAGAGCAACAAATGCCATGGCAACAATTGGGTCCCTACTAGACATCCCCAACAATGTTCCAAAGTATGAATTCCTGATAGAGTAGCTTCTCATGCCTGCATTCGAGGTACCAAAATTAGAATTCATGTGTGAAATCATTGGTCCTGATGATCCTTGGTGTCATGACATCTATACATACCTCTACATAGGAGTCATAGCTGCCAATTTACCATCAAACCTAAAATGAACCTTTGTCAAAAAGGCATCCATATTTGTCATCCTAGGAGATACCCTATATTGTAGGAGCATAGAAGGAACCCTACTACACTTCCTTAACATTGATGAGGCATTGACTACTCTAATTGAAGTACATAACAGTATATGTGGTTCACACTCGAGTGGAATGACCATAGCTAAGAAATTACTGAGGATGGGGTATTATTGGCCCACAATGGAATGAGAAGCACATGACTATGCCAAAAGGTGTCTACAATGTCAGTAGCATGGGGACCTCATCCATGCTCCAACTCAAGAGCTTCATCCTATCATCACACCATGGCCCTTTTCATAGTGGGGACTCAATCTCATTGGGAAAATTACACCCACCTCATAACCACAACAGAGTACTTTGCTAAGTGGGTGAAGGCCATACCCATGATGTACATAACTAGGAAGCAGATTTCAAAGTTCATTTTGAACTATCTCATTTGTCGCTATGGTGTTCCACAAGCCATTATATTAGATAATGGGACACCATTCAAGAATCAGGAGGTTTGTGACTTATGTGAAAAATTCAAAATCCAACATCACTTCTCTACCCTATACTATCCCCAAGGAAATGGCCAAGCAGAAGCTACTAACAAAACCATTCTAAAAATCCTCAAGAAAATAGTCAATGACTGGAATTTATAGCTTAATCCCGCCCTCTAGGCCTATCAAACCAACATTCACACACCCACCAGAGCCACCCCCTTCTCCTTGGTCTACAGATCAGAAGCAATACTCTGCATAAAGATCAAGCTCCCATCACTTAGGATATCACTGCAAAACCTCATCACAAATGAAGAGTACTGAGTATCAAGATTTAATGAGTTGGAGTTACTGGATGAGTGATGTATAGATGCTTTGAATCATTTGCAAGTATATCAGAATAGACTCAAATGGAGCTACAATAAGAAAATCAGAAGCAGGAATTTCCAAGTCAAAGAACTAGTGTTAAAAGAAAATCAGAAGAATGTCCCAAACCCAAGCAGCAAAGGAAAATTTGAACCCAATTGGTTGGTACTGTTCATCATCACAGCAAGTTACAAATCAGGGGCATATCAGTTATCAACACCTGAAGAGGAACCTCTGCAAGAGCCCATGAATAGCTCTTATCTCAAAAAAAATTATGCCTAAATCTTTCAAGGTATAGAACCAAAAAATCGAAAAAAATAGAAATTATCCTGAAAAAATGGTCACTTCAGCAAAAACCTAGCAAATAGGCATCTTGGTGACAAAAAATAAAAATAAAAAATTAGAAAAAGGATCAAAAATAGTAAAGAGAAAAATTGTCCTCTAGTGAAAACCACTTTGGTGCCACTTTGGGCAAGTACCTTGGGGAAAACTTGGCAAATAGGCACCTTGCATAAATAAGCACTTTCCATCCATTGAGATATTTATGACTTGTTCTGCACATCATCCATCCATTTCGCTTCCATCATCCATCACATTCAAGTCTCCATCCATCACTCATCCACTCACATCCACACCATAGCTTGGTCTTATTTTTCGTATCATGATCACTCCTAATACTACTCAACCCATCCTTAAGTTTTGTTTTTCCTACCTTTATCAAAGTAGTCTATTGCATCATGTTGGGGGCATGTTCTTATTAGATCAGATTTGTGTATATTCTTGAAATCCTAAATATCAGAAAATGAGTAAATCCAAAAACATCATAAAATCCAAAAAACATTAAAAAATTATCAAAATCCCAAAAACATGTCAAAAAGTCAGTCAAAAAGCTAAAAACAAAGTCGTCTTGTCGAACTATGAGTCTCTGAGCCTTGAACATAGGCAAGGTTGATCTTTGATCATCCCTCGAGACACTTAGGTTTGTCCTATAGGAGTCTGTTAAAATAAGCTGACATTTAATCATGTATATCTTCATTTGTAAATTTGTCAACTCATCAGTCCAACTACTTGGTCTCTGCGTGTATAACATAGGCAAGGCTAATCTGTTGATCAGCCCTCAAGGCCCCTCGGAAAGGTCTTTAGGTTAGTCTCTTGGTCAAAATCTCAAAAAATCCAAAAAAAATTGGAAAATCAAAAATTAAAACATGTGAAATTCTCAAAAAATACCAAAAACAGCCTCAAAACATTGTGAAACTCCAAAAAATCCAAATATTTTAAAAAATCCATTCGCCTCATCTCGCTTGCACCCGGAATAACACCATCCATAATAAATTGATCGTCATCCTAAACCTTTGGTGAAATAGTTAGAAACAATTCTAGCAGCTTAAAAGTAAAACTCTAAACATCAAGTCTCAAGTCTAAGTTAGTATGTAAACAAGTTGGTCAATTCTTTGTGTCGATAGTCCATCATCCAAATATTCCCATATCAATCATCTGATAAAATCATGTCCTCGGATGAATCCTTCCTACATTGGGCATTATTTATCAGAAAGAGCGCTTTGGATAAACGAAATGACATGCTGCCATCCACTAACATGTCCTAGGATGTATCCTTCCTACAATGGGCATTATCTTTCAGCAATAGTTTGAGTTCTTATCCTTAAAAACACATTCCCTTTTGGTTAGCAATATTGAAGAACATCGGCTTGTTTTCGTACTTTGTCTTTTTCTTTTGACTTTTCTTATTGCACTTAGTCTAAGGACCTCTCGATGATATTCAAACGAAGGATTTAGAGAGATAGGAATGGGGCAACGATCATGATCCTTTTGTCTCATATGCTTGTTGGACATTCTTGTAAAATAACCTTGGAAAATATTTTCTTTGTTAGATATGTATGGAGGATGTTTTGGATAGCTTGTTGACTATTGCATTAATTGGTTATACCTTTCTATGTTTTGGTCTGAGGTGTTTGAAACTTCTAAAGTGCATCCCAGTAAGGTTTCATTATGTCAGGTGTGAACAAGAATAATCCTATCTATTTTTCAAGTCAAATTCCATCACACTAAGTACCACACCATCCTGGTCCTTTATACCTTGATGCATTGCGTGCTATCAAACATAAGGTAAGTGACCCTTTTAAAATCCCAATCCTTGATAAGCAAATCATCCATTTATCATCATCTCTCATAAAGTTGGCTTTTTGGATCCTCTTGTCATCATTTAATGTCTTCTTTTCTGCAATAACATCAAAACATGAATAGTTAATCATCATCCCCAGTGCATCCATCTTGCATCCACAAACCATCAGTTTTCTACATATCATCCCACATGCATGCTCATCATCATAATATAGATATGTTAGTCTAACCATCTCATAAATCACATATTTGCATAGAACATCCATTGGATAATCATAGCATATCACATCATCCATCTCATCCATCATCACATTATATCATCATTTAAGTTGTTTAAGATAATATAGATTTGTTATTCTAAGAATCTTAAAAAGCATATCATTTAGATTATCATCCATAACCATCCATTTTGAACCTCTTTATCATGAGATCGACCCTCAAATAGAATCTTTTCGCTCGATCTCTCGAGGGGGCAAAGTAATAGTATACTTCTTTCCACTGGGGCAACCAAAAAAAATTAAAAAAAAATTGACTTTTGATTGCGGCAAGTTTATTCTTTGAACCAACGCAGCAAGTAGATTGCTTCAAAGAGGGGGAAAATGTAGACATGAAAAATTAGCATTATGCATTCAATTGGGTTCATTCATCAAGTAAACTAGATTCACATCCATCCACTCATTAGGTAAATCAGGTTCATCATCCATTTAAATTAAATAAATCAATTTTAATCAAACCATAAAATTTCAACTTTCATAAAACATCTTCTAATTTCATCTCAGGAAAATTAGTCCACCTTTATCTTGCATCATCCCTTTAAATCAAACATTTATTTAATTAAATCCCAAATGCATTTTCCATCCCTTTTGATTTAAATAAATCAAATATTCAAGTCAAAGGGGTCAAAATTAGCTAATCATCACCTAAGCTAATCTAATCCTAATTAACCTAACCTAACCACCCATCACATCCTCTAGCTTTTCCCACTTGCACCAATAAATCATTTTCCCTTAACAAATCACCTTTTTGGAATATTCCCTCAAGTTTTAAAATGAAGACAAGTTGAATTTTCCCTTCTAACATTGCAATAAATTCTCTCTTTCATGTCCCCCTCTCTACATTTAATTCATAAATCCAAATTTGAATATCCCTCTCTTGGGCACATTGGCCAAAACTTGCACATTCCTCAACCTATGACAAGTTCACAAATGGCCTCATCTCATTGGGTAAATCTTTGTCCCACATTCTTCCATTTGGCCATTCTCTCATCAAAATATTCTATAAATGAAAGGCTTATTCTTCATTTTGATCATCTACAACTCTTATGCAAAGTTACTCTCTTGAATTGAGAATTAATTTTTCTCTTGACCATTGCATTTCATCATTTCAAGTTTAGGAAGGATTGGGAAAGGCTCATTGGCACATTTGACACCAATCCACTATGTTATAGGTACATGTTATGCTCTTAGATTTCTTTTAATACTTTTTGTTATTTGTTGCATTTTGAAGCATTTACATGTTATTTCATAAGAGCATTTTGATGAATTTGTAGGCTACTAACCCATGCTTGAGGTTTTAGTGTTTGTAGATTTTAGGTGCTCTCACAAGGTAGCGACCAAAACTAACATAAAGTAATTTAAAATAAAGAATGTTGAATGTATAGTTACAACCAATGTGGCGGCTACGAAGGAGCAAGATTGTCTTCAAAAGAAATATGTAATCTTTGTACTAAACTGCAATAGAGAGGAGATTATACATAAAGGAAATCTATATCGCCTGTACTGATTGAATGAGTAGCCAAAGCCAAACTTGCAAGAATGTTGTTTAAGCCATCGAAAACATACAGGAAAACAATAGTATAAAAATTTATCTTCTAAGAGTAAGATATCTTTATCTTCTCTTATTTTTCAAAAAATTATTTTGAGCAAGAGAAAGAAGAGGTAGAAAGTAGAGATAATGGACCCTGGTTAATCCGTTGGTTGAGTAGGAGGCTGATACAGAACACCCTTTCTCTAATTTGGAGTTTCAATCTCTTAGAAATTCATCACTGCTATAGAAAAACCCCTTCCCCTAATTCCAAAACAAGATACCTTTCCCAAAAACATTCATAGAGAAGAAAACAAGTTTTGTTTTTTCTAAATAGCCAAAAGCCCTCTTTTCATGGTCCCCAAAATCAATTAATTTATCAACCACACACCCTGTCAGTTGCTGCATGCAACTCATTTGAATTAATTATTTAATATTAACCATACACACAAAATTGACTTATTAATTTATTATGCTAATTCAAATTTTATTTAAATTATTCCTTTAGCAATTATAATTTAATTAATTGTTTATACCATCCCTTTCAAAATATTAATTTCACCTCAGAGTACATTAACACGCTAAACCACAAGGACACCTTAACACTAACACAAAATGTGGAAGGGTCACAATAGAGGGGCACTACACTTTATAAATAAATAAGTAATATTTTGAAATATTTATTTATTTTAACTTTTACTAAAGAACCATTACTTCTTTTGTGCCTATGTTTTACTGAAGATCTATTTTATTTTTCAATAATAATACAACAAATCATAAATAAATAAATTACTTCAACATTTATTTTGTAGGTTATTTTAATATTTCTATATAAATAATATTTTTATATTATTAGTTTAATTTTCTTTCTTTCACCCAAATTAGACTCTATATCTTTTATTTGAAGTACCAAATATTTATTTTTTCCAAATTTTTATAGATAATAAATACTTGACAACTTTTTAATGAAATCTTATTTTGTAATGTTTTCTAAATAGTTCATGACAAAAGACTATATAACCATCATTATAGACTACATGGATGCAACCATAAAATTAATATACTTGTAATGTAATTATAACTTTGATTTTTCTTTAATTGTTTTTGACATTAATACAAACATGCAATATTTGTCAACATAGTGTTATAATATAAATGCATGGAAATCATTCTTGTAATGGTTGAAGTCACCATTAAATATAAGTAAAACTAATTTTATTAGGAAAACTAAATACACCACAAAATAATCAAGGTAAAAAAAAAAAGATGGGTCATTATCATTGAGCTATGATACTTAATCTTTAAACCAAATAAAGAAAAAACATGAGTCATTACCTTGATGGTATCATAATTAATCTTATATTTATACTCTTACTTTTGTGATATGCTCAAGTAATATTTATTTTTTATTTATTTAACAATTTTTTTTAATTTTTATTTTTGTATTAGAAAGAGTTTGAACAATTAATACAAAGCTTACAACTTGAAACCAGTTTGAGATTTCAGAGGCCCGAGAGCCTTAACATCATGTTTCCACTACCTTCTTAAAGGACTATTACAACTATTTATGGCTTTTACATTGCTGAAGGATTAAACAAATCATCAAAAAAACTACGCCACTAATAAGCCAATACAAATTAGTAGTTAAAGGAGTGAGAGGCTTGATTAAGTATCTGCTAGACGGTTGTTTCCTCCACTAATTTCTTCATCATCCTCTTGGTAGAAACTATCCATAAACCTTGATTCACATTGAGCAGCTTCTTCAACACCATATACAGTCAAATCTTCACTTTGGGAACCAAGCAACAATGGGGCTCTTTGTCTTCCTAGGCCGGTAGCTTCATCAAATGCCATCTGAAGAACATCAAATGCCCTTTGAAATAGTTCAACCTCCTCTAGGTTCCACCGAGGTGCATGAGAACATCTATTTACATCTCTCGTGATGGGGGTAGATCTCTCACTAATTCTCTTCATGAACTTCTCCATAGACAACTCCACTTGAATTGACACCTACATAGCAACATTATACATCGTGAGTCTCTTGAAAGACTCAGTAAGTACCCTCTTATTTCCCTTAAACTTATCATAATTTCTCGCCTTCCATAAATGCCACATAATTTTGTTAGAGAGACAATACCAAAAGGGCATGCATTCAGAATTAAGTTTAAGATTGGGAAATAGAACATCATGCCAATTTATATCTCCATTGTTGTTCCATATTTTTAAATTATGGCAGAATAAATACCAAATTTTATGAGCATAAATACAATCAAAGATGATGTGCTTAACATATTCAGGAGTCCTACACAAATTACAAATATCAACATCCGCATGATTAGATTTAAAACAGAGTTTCTGTAAAAGAACTAACCACCTGAAGCATGCCTTTTTAGGCTCCATAGAGTGATGCCAAACAAAAGAAAGAATTTTTCCCCACATTTTAACATCCAAAGTCAGGCCCCAAGACATATTAACATGCTGCATAACATATTCATTATCAGTAAGATCATTGTAAATAGTTTTGGCTTTTACATTGGTAATATTAGAGCCATCTTTCTAGCTAATAGCACAGAGAGTGTTAGTTTTACCTTCCATATTGTTGCGGAAGCATGTGTCCCTACATGCTTCCAGCAAGATTTAATAAGTTCTGTGATTAGAATCAGGCGGGTCAAAGTTCACCTAAGGCCAATCACAACATTTAGGTCTCCCATTTTCTAAAAAAACCTCAAAGATTGATAGGCCTTTTTTGTTCCAAATTTTTGCAGAGTAGCCTTGAAGTAAAGCAAGAGGTTTCCCTTTGTGCTCCAAGTTCCACCAAATGGAACTGTGGAGGTGGCAATTTATATTATTTTTAAGGATAACATTACTTGATTTAAGATGAGCATTATGTTTTACCAACTCCCAGGCTTTCCAGAGACTCTTGAAAATGACCGAACCAGCTGAAACCATAGGATGCTTAATGAGGAGGATATCGCAAATGGGTAGTTGTTTCCAGGCTTTAGCCTACCTAGGGATAGCCATATGTATGTTGTTTCTCACCAACACTTTCTAGGGCTCATTTCCCTCCAAGGATTTTAGGATCCACTTGATCGCCAAGGAAATCCCTTGTAGCCTGAGGTCCTTCAGCCCAATTCCCCCCTGTGTCTTGCTTAAACAACACCAATCCCATTTGACCTAGTGTCTCTTTCTCCTTCCTTTCCCATCTGACCATAGAAAACATCTGATGCGCTTTTGGATGTCATTAACTTGGTAGTTGTTAAAAAGCCAGACCGAAGCAAAGTAAATACTATAGGAAGACAATATTTTTTGGAAAACTTGAATTATGCCTGCAAGAGAGAGATACTGTCTATTCCAACCACTTAACTTTTTCTCCAGCTTCTCTTTTAACCAGGACCACATTTCCTTAAGGTCTGGGCTAAATGCAAAGGGGATTCCCAAATACCTTACAATCTTGTTGGGACCCCAATTATTTTATTTTATTTACATTATAATTATGTTATTAATTTTTTTTCAAAAATATACATGAACTATGTTTTAGTTTTTTATTTTTATATATTAACTATTTGATATTTTTCTCTTGATACATTGCACCCTTTACTATCACATAATAAAATAAAATAAAATAAATCTTTACTACATTCTTTAATAATATAATATATTTATATTTTATTTTAATATAATATATAATATATTATACATAAAATTATATTTATATATATATATATAAAATATTATAAATATAAGTATTTAATATATATTTATATTATATTATTTAAATATTTATATTATATATTATATTATAAATATTATGAAATAAACAATATATATTTCTATTATATATTATATAATATATTTCATTCTCTTGATGTTGTATTATATATAATAGGTAAACTATACAACATTTTCTATCATTTCGTGTCAAAAGAGAGTTTTGCAATAAGGTATGGACATCCATCAAAGCATAAAAGGTAGATGAATTTTGTCAGAGGTAGTTGCAACTGTTCTCATAGAATGCAAAATGTAGTTACATATTCTAAAACCTAAATATTTAACTTTTAGATCAACTTTCATACCATAAGTAATTATAGCTACAATTCACCATCCACATTATTGAAAATATATGAGATTAAGAGAGTTGAGGAGGGTTTTGATGAGGTATATGCTTAAATTGAAACTAGGGAAATTATATTTTATTGATGTGCATTATATATGTGTTGCTTGTGATGTTATTAAATTGTTACAATATATGTCTAAGCTAGAGTTCTCAATGTGGTTGTGTGGATATACCATTTTATGTTTGTCAATTCACAAGTCTCATGGTCTTATGTCTCAACTGGGATCCTTGCGTATGAGTTTTATCTATTTTAACACAATGTGCATGTGATCTGATGACAAGGAATATTTTGTGGACTAAAATTCTTATTATCCAAGTAGATATTGTGTATTTTCTGTCTCAATTTCAAATTGAATAACATGTCTTTCTATAGTGATGTGTTGCTTTGGTTATGAAGGAATTCTTAGGATGATTTCTATCTATCTCAATATATTATGCTTATGGATGTGAAATGTATAAAACCTAGTTTAATCAACTATCTAGACCTAAAAATTTAATGGCCTTAGATTTGTGGGCTCAATAGATACAAGAGTCATATAAAACATTACATAATTGTATTTTAGTTCTAGATTCCCAAGGTTGTATTTTTAAAGTATTCCAAATAGGACATCTATTTTCTTAGGATAAAGTTTGATACAAACACATGACTTGCAACCAATTGTTAAGTTCCCTAACTATCAGCATTTTAGACAAACATATTATCAATCCTAATTTGTTTAGAATCTTGATTGTGAAACTTAAACGATATATCTCTAAAGTTCTACATATCTAAATTTCCTACTAACTTTGACGATTTCTATAATATACAATATGCAATATATAATTGTCTTATTATTATATTATATTACATTATATAAATAATATAATATTATATTTATATAATACAATATAATCTATAGTAATATATAATACAATATAAAATATAAATAATATATAATATAATATAAAATATAAATTATATAATTTTATTTATTTATTTATATATATATATAAAATCAAAAGGCTAGTGCCTATATATTTATATTGATATAAGAGAAAAATTACATTATATTCTGTGATAATTCTATAGTCCCTTATCTTATTCTACTACAAACCCATATTATCATTCTCGGAGTTTTGTCCCCATCCCTATTACATACTCAAAATACCAGACATATTCGGTATATAATTCACAGCTTTATCCCCATACCTATTACATACTCAAAATACTAGACATATTCTGTATATAGTTTTTTGTCTGTAAAACTTATAGGCACTGAATATATAATATATATTGATATAATAAAATATAATATATAACGATTTGACCTCCTAACAGTTAGGTACAGCCTTCGAAATAATTTTGCAGGTTATAAACTAACAAAGACTACAGCGGGTACGGAAGCGAACGGGAGTGGCGAACATATTGAGAGGGCCCCACATGAGCCGCACTAAGCCGTCAACGGTTAGCGGCTTGTTTAAGCCCAGCCGTTCATACTGAGTTTTTGGCCCCACAAAAGCTTTAACCACCGAATATATTTACTTCGTCATTTAATACAGGACCGCTCTCTACCTTTCAATTCTTATGGACCACAAAATATTTGAAGCGAGTAACTTCTGCGTAGATGGACCGATAGGATTCAGTAGAAAATTTTAAATCAGTCTACAAAAATTATAATTAATATTTTTTTGAAAGTAACATACATCTTGTTAGCATTAAGAAATTTAAGCAAATACGAACTTCAAACTTATTATCTGCAATTGCTCTACCAAGGACATTTGCAAATTTAAAAGCTAACCAGAACCTTAAACCAGAAGTATGTTATTTGGACTTAGGTGCAAAGCAAGCCAAGAATGAAGATGATGATGCTCCCTCTGCTACTCTTTATCTCTGCGCTGCCTCCTCATATGGCGGAGTCTTCTTATCATTCCGATAAACAAGCTCTCATGGCTTTCAAAGCTGCTATCTCTCTTGACCCATATAATTCCTTCCTCGATTGGTCTCCCAATCATACTTTCTGCAATTGGACTGCTATTACCTGCTCTTCTCATCGACAGCGTGTGGTTTCCTTGAATCTCACTGGTATGGGATTACTTGGCCCTATCTCTCCCTTCCTCGGAAACCTTTCCTTCCTTAGACTACTTGATCTCAGAAATAATAGCTTCCAGGGCCAGATTCCATATCAGCTTGGAAGTCTATTTCGCTTGAGAAGGCTTTTCTTGTCACTTAACAATTTAAGTGGAAGCATTCCCTCCCAATTAAGTCTTCTTTCAAATTTAGAAACCATGGCGTTAGCAGTAAACAAACTGACAGGCGTTGTCCCACCTTTCTTAGGAAACATGTCCTTTTTATACAGCATTGTATTGGCCGAAAATAGCCTCCGAGGTGGAATTCCTGCTGAGTTGGGTATGCTTAGTCAACTAAACTGGCTTAATCTTCACGCCAACAACTTAACAGGATCGATCCCTGTTGCCATTTCCAATTGCACTGGTCTCCAAGTGTTGCAGCTATATCAGAACCACTTAAACGGCCCAATTCCATGGGAATTTGGAAGGCTATCAGAATTGCAAGAAGTGTATTTGTGGGGAAATCAACTCACTGGAGAAATACCCAGCTCCGTGGGTAATTGGACTCAGCTCCAAGTGCTTTATATACAGCGCAACCAACTGAGAGGGAAAGTACCCCTGGTATTTGGAAAAATGAAGCAACTGAGACGGTTTGCTTTGTGGCAAAATAATTTTGTTGAGTGGAAGCAGTGGTTTATCTATTATAACAGTGTTAACTAACTGCTCCAGCTTGGAAACTCTTGATTTGGGATTTAATTATCTCACTGACGTTTTGCCCACATCAGTTGGTCGCCTCTCAAATTCATTATATTTTTTGGCATTGAACTATAATGAAATTGGGGGAAACATACCGGATGCGATCAGTAACCTCACAAGTTTGGTGACAGTAACACTAGAGGGGAACCAATTCAATGGAACCATTCCTTCTACCATCAGTAAGCTTCAAAATCTGGAAAGATTATTTCTGGACAAAAACAATTTACAGGGAAGAATTCCAGAAAGTTTTGGCCAATCAAATAGGCTTGGATGGTTGTCAATCAGCACGAACATGCTTTCAGGGCAAATTCCAGAGAGTCTTGGCGACCTTCCACAATTAAGAATGCTTGAACTTCATCACAATCAACTGTCAGGTAAACTCCCTGCCAGTTTAAGATGCAAGACTTTGGAAATGGTGGACTTGGCGCACAACAAACTAACAGGAAATATACCTCCTGAAGTTGCAGGTCTTCATAATCTCCAATTATATTTCAATCTTTCCAGCAATTTATTGCAAGGTTCTATTTTGGCAATGAACAAAATGGTTATGATTTTAACTATAGACTTATCTCACAACAACATCTCCGGTGGCATTCCAAGCGCATTGCAAAGCTGCAAGGGGTTGGACTTGGGATATCTAAATCTTTCTTGGAATGCATTTGAGGGGCCAATCCCAGCATCACTGGCAAATCTGCAAAATCTTGAGTACATGGATCTTTCTTGCAATAAATTGTCAGGTACAATACCAGTGGCTTTCACAAAGATGAAAATTCTTCACCATCTCAATCTCTCTTCAAACAGGCTAAGCGGAGAGGTCCCAAAGGGAGGATCTTTTGAAACACTTGATGCCTCAGAAATTAATGGAAATCCTGGCCTTTGTGGCGCATGGATAAATTTGCCGCCATGCTCTCATTCCAAACACAAAAAGCCATCAGTCTCCAAAAAGGTAATAATTCCTGTCGTAGTGGGTATTGCAATTTTGATCATGTCTCTTTTATTGGTAGTATTTTCCTATAGATGCAGACGTTCCAGCATCCCTTCTCTCAAAGTATGGCCTCCGAAAATTTCATATGAAGAACTTGTAGATGCAACTGGTGGGTTCAGTGACGACAATCTTTTAGGAATTGGGAGTTTTGGGTCTGTTTATAAAGGGATTCTAAAGAATGGTACAGATATTGCTGTTAAAGTTCTCAAGTTACAAGCTGAACATGCTCACCAAAGTTTTAGCAGAGAGTGTAGTGCATTAAAGAGAGTTCGGCACCGCAATGTAATTAAAATCATTTCAGCATGTTGCAACCTTGATTTTAAAGCCTTAATACTTCCATTCATGTCAAATGGAAGCTTAGAGAAATGGCTGTATTCTTGTGACCGGGGTAGATGCAGATTAAGTTTGAGTGATCGAATAAGGATAGCCATGGAGATAGCAGAAGGGATGGCATATCTTCACCATTATTGCTTTGTTCAAGTGATTCACTGTGACCTGAAGCCTAACAATGTCCTATTAGGAGATGACATGACTTCATATATTGCAGATTTTGGCCTTTCCAATCTTATTTTCGGCAATTCCGTGGAATCTTTGACTTCCACAGATGCACTTAAAGGATCTGTTGGCTACATTGCACCAGGTATAGATTTAACTCGTTTTCTTTGTTTATCTTATAGAGCATCGAATGCTTCAAATGATATAGGAGTCATTGATCCTTGTTTATTTGTTATTATAGAGTATGGGCTAGGTGGACAGCTTAGTACAAAGGGAGATGTATACAGTTATGGAATATTAATTTTAGAACTGCTGACAAGAAGACGACCAACAGATGATTTGTTCATTGAAGGAATTAATCTACAAAAATGGGCAGAAATGCATTTTCTGGATAGAATCTCAGATGTAGTGGATAACTGCCTACTTCTAGATGCTCGTGAGCCAGAGACATTAATGACAATGGAATGCCTTAATCAATTTATACAGATTGGGTTATTTTGCACAAGGGAGTCACCTCAAGCACGCCCTGATATGATTGAGATAGTTGATAGACTAAATACAATAAGAGGTACATTTCTTGGTACACCTAAAACTATTCAATTACCAATAGATATCTCACCTTATATTGACAATACAAAAGGTATATATATGGCGGGTTCAGGGAACAATGAAGGTTGGTCTACATCTACATCCTAGGTCTAAGTAAGTATTGTTGTTTTGTCTACTAGAAAACCAAATAATAATGTTCTACTGTATTATGTTGTATAGTCTCTAGACTCTAGAGTATTTATTAAGAGATGAAATAATATTTAGAATGTGATACCTACATCATATACCATATATTGATATTGTTGAAGACACATGAAATTGTGAGCATCATATTTTGGGCCATGTCAATTAATTTTAATTTTTGAGTATTAAATGTATTACTTTTGGATTTAAATTATATTGTAACAATAAAATTTGTATTTTTATGTCATTTCTTATATAATTTGTAGTTACTCTAGGAGAATGTCTTACTAAATGTATATATTGAGAAATGATACAATTTTGTAAGGCAATCTTGTGTGAAGTTGTGCTTAGTCATTTAGCTCCTGCTTTATTCTTATATACACATTCTCCAATATGATCATTTAAGGCTTGTATTTATTACATTTATCTATACATTAACTTGAACATAAATATTATCCATCTAGATTTGACATTTTTCCCACCAAGGGTTTTTCATGTTTTTAGACTTGATCATTTCTGGATTTAAAAGTTATTCAAATAATGGTCAATTACAGGATATTATTTTTTGATCTTGATTTGATCAAGTATTAATTGGCATAAGTTATTTTTATGTGTTTATATTTAAGGGAATTCAATTGCATTCATGTCACATCTCCTTATCTTGGAACCATCATTCACTTATTATTTACATTAAGAGATGATCACTCTTCAATTAGAGCAATAAAAGGAACTCAAATCTTCATGATTATCCTAGGAACATATCCATGCTTGAAGAGTATCATCCATAATTATTTACCTAACTTTCTTAGTTGAACTATTAGAATATGCCCCCTTGTGATATTAATGATACTCTTATAAGGTGTTTCTAAATATTGCCACTCTTAGATATATTAAAGGAATAAAGGAAATGGATATTGATTAGATGATAAATAGAGTAGAGAATCACATAATGTATGGCTGATTTTAGAAATCGAAGATAAATCTATGAGTTAGATGAGCCCTATTCTCACAAATTTAATCCCAGATAAAGAAACAATTTAGCATATAATCTAAGAATTTTTAAAGATAGGGATATGCCATGACTTAGAGAGTTTAGTCCTATAATTGGTATTAGTCCAATTGAAGAATTTTTAATAGATGAAATCATTCTTCATTTGCTATGATCAATTCTCCTTTGAAACATGTTGAATTACATAGCTTAACATTTAACTTTAGAATAAAACAAGCCTCACTACATACACATCAAATTATTTTAATATGAATATATTCTAAAAATATGACTTATAGAGGCTTAGTTAGCATGATAAAAAGTATGGTGTTTAGCATAATTTTTTAAAAGGAATTGTCTAGGCTTAGACAACCATCATAATATCATATTGAAAAGAATCTAGAAATAGAAAAGCATGCCAAATTACATAATCTAGTCTAATGTATTGAAAAAGGATCAAAATGGTAATAAAGAGCCCACATAAGAATATCCCATATAAATCACTTCTCAATAATAGCTTGTAACTTAAATTTTCCTTGTTAAATGTCTCTTTAGATTTAATAATTACGTTAATATTCTTGACTAGGTTAATACCCATAAGCATGAAGAACTTTCTTACCCACCATTCTTGATAGGAAAAATATGAACTTTATTATAGTTTCCATGGTCAACAATATTGGCTATAATTTTATAATCAAAACCATTTGCAACATCTTGATCCACCTTACCTTCCACTTTATTAACAAAATAGATTTTAATGGTATGTTTCATGTTTACTTCAAATAAGTTAGTTTTCTCATAGGTCTACATATAAATAATAAATACTTGACATATTTTGAGAAAAAAAAAAATCACATTACTTATAACTTAGAAAAAACAAACAAAATTCTCTTAATCTAAAGAAATCATAAAAGAATGGTTAACAATATCAAATTGAATTTATTAGGTACTTAACCAATCTTTTTTGGAATGTTTTTAGTACTACAAAATAAAGCATCAAACCATGCAATAAAAGGAACACCAACCCACTTACCCCACACAAAAAAGTATGAAATAATTCAACACTAATTACTCATGATAACATTCAAAATGAATACTTGAAATCTTCATGTAATCTACACATAAGACACACTTTGTGATTCAAACTAAAAAAGTCACCTACAGTTTTTTTTTTAATAGTAATTATAGAATAAATTAATTTTATGGTATAAGGAATATTAAAACTAATCTTGAGAGCATCTTGTGGAATAATTCTATTCTAATTTATTATGAAATAAAATCATTCATCATCTTTATGAAACTATTTGTGAGAAGAAAATCCTCTATGTAGAGCAAAGGGTTTCCATTTAGTTTAGTAGACTATCAAATACATTTTGATGTAAGGGCATCATTTTGATTTTAAAATATATATTTACTTTTCCAGCTATTGCCACATGAAGTAGATTAGAGATACAAAATTTAAAATTTAAATTTTGTTGGTTAAGAGGACAGCAACTAACCCACTATATGCTCATTTAATGAGCAACAATAAGGTAGAAATGAAAAAAGGGTAGCTAGGCGGGAGTTTTTGAAGTCAAAAAATTGGTTGTTGGAGAAATTAATGCAAAAATTTGAACATTGGAGATGTTTAGGTGGGATTTTGGAGATGTTTTGAAGAGAAGCTTCAAAATTTTGGACAGCTAGGTGAAGAAGAACAAAACAGTAGAAAAAAGAAGTGGGCACAGAGAAGAAGAGGTTAGAACAACAAAAACATGGGAGACTAGAAGAGGATCTCAAAGAATATTAGAGGACAATAGAAGAATGTTTTGGAAAGTAGTCAAAAAAACTCAGAGTAGATAGTAAGGTCAAAGTGAAGGGTAATAGATTCCATATTTTATCACAGTAGTTACAACTGTAAAAAAGATTGTAACTATTTGTATTTTTTAAGTTAATGAAAACTTGTTTACTCCCTTCCAAGTCTTGGTTCTCTAATATTGAGTGTGTATTTTCATGAAATATTATATAAATGTGTTGTTCTACAAGTATGGGTTGTTCTATGCAAGTTTAAAGTATCTTACATTGCTGAAATTTTAAATAGTCACCTACAACCAATACTGTGAGTACCCACAACAACCTGTTTTTGACAACAAGTTAGTTTTTGCATTTGCAACTTATTTTGTCTCTTAAACTTGTTATTTGGATTAAATAACGTGTCTAAACCTTTGTAAAGGTTCTGTGAGTGGCTTATAGCAACACAACCTCTCCTTTTCGGCCTATTTGCTTCATTTAATGTGAGTTTTTAGGCACCTACAAGGGGGTGGGTGACATCAACGTGGTATCAAAGCACAACTACAACTCTGGGGAGAAGGATAGTGGCCTAAGATTAGGGTTAGAGAAAACCATTTTGAGTGTGAATTGTGGGTGTGTCCCTATAGCAAGAGATATTGCAGCAAGACTATAGTAAGAAGGAGATTAAAAGCAACAAGATTACTTCAAGGAGAAGGATGGCAGAGGTTGTAACTGCAGTAGTAGCATGTAGAATAGATGAGGTATTGGAAAGCCTAAGAGGAATACAAGAAAGAATGAATGCATTAGAATGTGGAATAAGAAGAGGTAGAGTACATGAAAAAAGTGACAGTGAAGATGATGAAGGCAGAGCAGAGATGGTTGGACAAGAAGGTGACAATGTAGATGGAGATATGGATGCAGGTGAAAGAAGACTTATAAGAGCTATTTCCAATATTAGGATAGGAACAAGGGTAGAGTTACCAAGCTTCTAAGGAAGTTTACAATCAGGTGAACTAATTGATGATAACATAAATGGAGGAATATTTTGAGTATGATGAAGTAGAGGACCCAAAAAGTGTGAAGTTTGCTCAAACAAGGTTGAAGGGTCATGCAACACTCTAGTGGAAAGACGTGAATATTGAGAGAGGAAGAAATGGTAGAGATAAGATCACAAGATGGGATTGAATGGTTAGCAAGATGAAGGCTAAGTTTCTACCTGGTGATTATCAACTTGAACTTCTCAAGAAATTGTAGAATTTAAA
The DNA here is from genome assembly GCA_007258455.2 of Sequoia sempervirens. Classification (NCBI taxonomy): domain Eukaryota; kingdom Viridiplantae; phylum Streptophyta; class Pinopsida; order Cupressales; family Cupressaceae; genus Sequoia; species Sequoia sempervirens. Next base: position 345,739,763 of record VDFB02373365.1, read on the forward strand.
ATAAAGGGAGTTTAGTGTGAAGGCCTATACAAAGGAGTTTTATAAAATTTCCATCAAATCTGGTCATAATGAATTAGACCATGAAAAAGTAGCAAGATATATTAATGGATCAAGGTTGAATATTCAAGATGAACTAAGCATGTTAAGGTTACAAAATGTGGAAGAAGCATATTAGTATGCTCTAAAGGTTGAAGAGAAATTAGCAAGGAAGCAAGGAGCAAACAAAGGTAGAGGTGGATTCAACAAAGGCAAAGTGAAACAAAAGAAAAAATACAGTCATGGTAAGGAGGCTAGCTTGATCAAAAAATAAAAAAGTAAAGGATGAAGCAAGATCAAGAACATACCCCATGAGAGGTAGAAGTGTTTATGGAAGAGGCCAAGGTAGAGGCTTCCAAGGCACATGTTTTAATTGTGGATACTCAGGCCATAGGTTTTATGAATTCCTACAACACAGACCAGAAGGATCAACGAGGATAGGGGAAACAAGTTCTCATGTAGAAAAGGGTGATAATGAATCTACAGAGTTTGTTAGTCAACTAGATGAACCTAAGAAAGGAGAAGCACTTATGATGAAGAGAAAACTACTAAAACTAGTTAAGAAAGAAGATGAACATGTCCAAAGAAAAAAATTATTTAAAACAATATGTAAATCAGGTGGAGAATGTGGCAAGGTTATAATAAATAGTGACAACACTGATAATTTAGTTTCAGTTGAAATGGTGGAAAAGTTAGGGTTAAAAAGGATAGCTCACACTAACCCTTACAAGGTGTTATGGTTTCAAAAAGGGCACCAAGTTGTGGTTGATTATCAATGCCTTTTGGATTTTTGAATAGGCACTTATAAAGATAAGGTGTGGTGTAACATCATGCCCATGGATGTATGCCACTTAATCTTAGGGAAGCCATGGAAGTTTGATAGGAAGAAAATCCATAATGGAAGAGAAAACACTTACACATTGGAGAAAAATGGAAGAAAACCTACTCTTACAGGTTGACAACCAAGGAAGAAGAGGTGGAAAGTGGTCCAAGAACGCTGCTAGTGACAAGGAAGCAATTCTTGAAAGAGGTTAAAGGGGAGAAACTATGTTTTGCAGTAGTTCCCAAGGAGCTACAAGTAGATGCAATAAAGGACAATAGTGACATGCCTTTAGAAGTAAAGGAGCTCCTTGAAGAGTTTAATGAAATTATGTTCAAGGATTTATCGGAAGGACTACTGCCTATGAGGAGCATCAACCATCACATTGATTTGATTCTAGAGGCAAGTTTACCCAACAAGGCAGTGTATAGGATGACAACTGCAAAAAATGAAGAAGTGAACAAACAAGTGCAACAATTATTAAAACGATGACTGATTAGAGAGAGCCTTAGCCCATGTGCGGTACCATCTATGTTAGAACCAAAGAAGGATGGTGGATGGAGAATTTGTATGGACTGAAGAGCCATCAACAAAATAGCAATAAGGTATCATTTTACTTTCTCAAGGATGGATGATCTCATGGACTGTTTGGGAAAGGCTTGGTATTTTACAAAGATTGATTTTAAAAGTGGCTATCACCAAATTAGGATAAGAGAATGTGATGAATGGAAGACTACTTTTAAGACCAAAGAGGGGTTGTATGAATGGTTAGTAATAACCTTTGGTTTAACAAATGCACCCAACAAATTTATGAGATTAATGAATGAAGCGTTGAAACCATTTTTAGGGAAGTTTGTGATTATTTATCTTGATGATATTCTAATTTTTAGTAGCAACAAAGAAGAGCATTTATTGCATATTAGACAAGTTTTACATAAGCTAAGGGAGGAAAGGTTATTGGTGAACTTGAAAAAGTGTAGTTTTATGAAGGAGAAATTGGTTTATTTGGAATATGTCATATCACTGCAAGCACTGCAAATGGATCTAGAAAAGGTACGTGCTATCATGGAATGGCCAACACCTAGGAGTGTACATGATGTTAGAAGATTTCATGGTTTAGCAAGTTTCTATCACATATTTATTCAAAATTTCAATGGGATATGTGCACCCATAATTGAAACTATAAGGGGAGATAAGAAAGAGTTTAAGTGGATAGCAATAATAGATAAAAGTTTTGAGGTTTTGAAGGAGAAAGTCACCAAAGAACCGGTATTGGCATTTCCTGATTTTGAAAAGGTGTTTCAAGTGGATTGTGATGCAAGTGGGATAGCCATAGGAGAATTTTTAAGTCAAGAAGGCAGACCTATTACATATTTTAGTGAGAAGCTTAATGATGGCAAGAAACAATATTTAATTTATGACCAAGAATTTTATGCCATTTTGTAGGCTTTAAATAAGTGGCATCATTATTTGCTTCCAAAGGATTTTATTCTCTACATTGATCACCATGCTTTGCAATTCATTAATAGTCAAACCAAGTTGAACCAAAGGAATATGAAGTGGGTTGAATTCCTACAAGGATAAACTTTTTTTGTCAAGCGTAGTGATGTAGACCCGGGAAGCTCAAACTCATTCAAAGTGACAACCTACCTTCAAGAGGCATCTAACAAGATTAAAATGCCCTATTAGATAAATTAAAAATGTTCTCAAAGTCTAACAACAATCAAAAGCCCAATAACTCACTTTCACCCTAGTAACCTAGTAGTAGTGCAAACCTATTTTTTGGCCTTTAACTCTAATACTTCACAAAACATCTAAAAAATAGAAAATGGATTCAAATTCCCTTTTTTAGAGTTGTACAACATATCTCCAAACCGGATACAAGTCTTTTGGACCAATCCCTTGCAATCACCACACCTATGTTGTCCTAATTATGCTGATTAGGCCTAAATTACAAAGCAACATACCTTCAAAATTAACACAAATCCCTAAAACCTTGGGGTGACATTTTTCATGCCCTCAAACCTCTAAAACCATAATTTATTCTTAGGGTTAACCCTTCCAACATAGCAAACCACAAAACCATCAATTTCATGCCAAATCAAGAGGGTTTATTCAAAATTCCACTTGTACAACCTCCCAGACCATGCCATCAACTCAAACATTTATATTTTAACCCCTATATGCTCAAAAGTTAAAAAAAAACTCCACAATCATTGATTTTCACAAACCCTAGACCTAGGGCTCTATTTTCATGTGTTTTTCTTCACAAAACTTATCAAGACAATAGGCTTATCTCATTGGTTACTTCTTCGCAACCCTAATCATGCAACCTACAACCTAATAAAAATCTTTAGGGACCATTGCACTTGTACAATAGGTACAATTCACTAGTACAAAAATAGCAATATATGACTAAATAAACTACTGAAAATTGCATATAAATGACTAATTTTGGTCACGTGACCATTAGTAGTTTATTGCCGGTCATTTATAATATAACCAAATTTATGACTAAACTATTTTAGTCATTTATTTAGTCATTGATTTAGTCATTAATTTGGTCATTGATTTAGTTGTTGATTGTTGCTAACTAATCATTTATTTAGTCATTGTAGTGATTAATTTAGTCATTAATTTAGTCATTGATTGTTGTTAACTAGTCATTTATTTAGTCGTGATAGTCATTTCTTTAGTCATTAATTTAGTCATATATTTAGTCATTAATTTAGTCATTACTTTAGTTATATATTTAGTCATTAATTTAGTCATTACTTTACTCATATATTTAGTCATTATTTTAGTTACGGTAGTCATATATTTAGTCATTGTAGTCATATATTTGGTCATTGTATTCATTTATTTTAGTCATAGTAGTCATTTTTTTGGTCATAGTTTAGTCATTTATTTGAGTGAATCAATTATTCAAGTTATAAATCAAATCTAACTTAATTAATTCTCACAAATTTATGCATATACACTTCAAATATCATAGATATTCAAATTTTTTTTTTCTATTCGACTAACATAAAAATATATATATACAATCAACAAACAACTTTATGCATATAAAACTCAAATATCATAGATATTCAAATGTTTTCTTTGTATTACATGAAAAAATATATATATACAAACAACAAACAACTACATAACCAAAGGAATTGTAATCATCATATAGCTGCATAAACAAAGATCCAAGAAATACATCATTCACTGCACTCTTGGTTGCCATCGAAGACAAATCCAAAATATGATGCAAATGCTACAAACATTGAAGGGAGAAAATATACGAAAATATATCGTAAATGTAGTTATATTATTTGTGGTGCATATATTGCCCGATTCAGAGTAGCCTTGCCCTTTCATTCCCATCAGACAACCCTTGAGAGAATATTGGAAGGATTCAAATGAGAAGGATGGAAACTTCTTATCTAGAAATCTCACTAGTCATGGTCGGATGAAAGTAAAGAGTGCATGTTCACCTCTCCAATTTGATGAACTGCAACCTAAAATAAGATTTCAATGAGGGTTTTAGAAGTTTATTAAAATGAAAATATAGCTCCAAAACCTTGCCTTTATGTTGTTCAACAAGTTACAAAAGAATAGGAACATGAATTTTCTTTTATATCATAACCTACAATCCCTTACCCTTGTAATGCATACGTACATGATACATCTTTTCAAATGAACTTTCATTCTATGATTGGAATAAAGCTCCAATCATATGTAGGCTGCCCTCATTCTGATTACTATCATCCTATGACCATGTTAATTGTTACTTCATTGTTTCTCTTACTATTAAACTGCCCCTTAAAAAATTTGATCATTTACTTTTTTATCTTCATATCTTGCTATTTTTTTATCACTAATCATGAATCCTACCAACTGAAGTAAATTTGAGTCATTGTCCACAACTTTCCTGCCTACCAACAACTCTAGAAGAAAAATTCCATAGTTGTACATACATAGGTACAAGAACTTTTCTTAATGCATACTTGGTCATGAAATTACAAGTAAGTGAAGATAATGCAAAGCAAATCAACCACATTCAAACCTGCTCTACAATGCTAGCAGCTTCAGCATATGCATCTTGAATATTTTCAGCAAGCCTATGAAGAAAGATATTTGAAACTCCTCCTACAGCCACAATAAATGGACAATGTTCTTGTGAAGAATATTGGTGATGCTAAATGAAACAACCTGAAAAATAAGCTTGCACTATAATAATGTGCACTACATCAAATATCTAGTAATAACAAAGGGACATCCATCAAAAAGGCATAACAGCAAGGATTTTTTTGTCATATGTTGTAGTTACAAGTGCCTTGCTAGACATACATGAAAATGTGGAACCATAGACAAGGAAACCAAATGTGTATCAAAAAATGCCTCAAAGAAATGTGATATCATGGAATGTCGTGGTTAAAGGATATGTTCAAAATGGGGTTTTCTGAAAAGTCCTTACAAAATTTTAAGAAAATGCAACTAGTGGGTGTAAAGCCCAACTCCTCAACCTTTGAAAGTTTCCTTGCCTGTGTGTGAATTGGACCTTTGGATGAGGATATGAACATCCATCAAAAGCATATTTGGAAGTAGATTTTTATCAGATATTGTAGTTGCAAGTTCCACTAATTATAATAGAGATAAATAGTTTTACCTTTCTGCATCAACTAATGCAATTCTGATAACTTCCAGAGGATTGGAAATGCTAGCCTTTATGATATCAACATACTCACCTGCAAGTTGCAACACAACATTAAACTTATTAATTAGACTCAACATCTAAGAAAGAAAAAGAAACTTCAAACATTATCAATTTAGTAAAAAAAATCATCAATTTCAAAGATCAAAGTAGTCAATGCTTCACTCTTTACATCCTCTGCTACAATCAAAAGAGGTCTTTGTTTCTATGATAAATGCAACAAGAAATTATTTTATTTGTCCATAATCAAAAAATTGAATAAACATAGATAGATATCCTAAGAATCATATATCAATCATAGATACAACAGATTGCATGATCTTAAAATATACACCTCTACTGATAGCTCCATCACTCAAACTACTACTTGCAAGCTTGCCACTTTCTTTTCATATATTAGAACCAGAGGATTCTCCATTTCCTGCTCTAGTTGAGTAAGATTAAAAAATAAGAAAGCAAAGAATTCATAGTCCCATAAAGCTTGAAATATATTACCAATGGACACAGAAGTAGCAAAAATTATTGAGAAAAGAAATAAAAGGAAAATAGAAGCATATTTTAAGCATACAAAGGAGAAGGAGCAGCCATGTGCTAGTGTCCCTAAAATATTGGAATTCCCAGTTCAACAATTCAAAACTTCAGTAAATGTTTGGGTCAAGACTAGTTAATAATTGTTCTAAAGTTTTCTTTCACTGTAATCAAGAAATACAATGAAAATTACTTATACTTAATAAAATTGTCCTTGTGTTGTTTAGAAGAATGGTGGGACCAATGATTTGTTAATCCAGATGAAATTCAGGTAAACTGATACATTAATGATAAATAAAACATTTTCAGCTTCCATGGTAATTAGTCATAGGTTTCTAGGGTTTAATAATGCAAATAGTGGAGAAAGGTTATGTTTGCTCAAACAGCGACAACTCTTAATCAAGATTATACTAAACATCATAATGTGGATGATGTGCCCTACATATCTGTAGATTTATAGTGGTCTAATTAGAAAGGTGGATCATCATTGAAGGTTCATAACAACAAGTGGTCTTGTATCATTTAACAAGGAAAACAAGTGCTCCTGCTCTAGTAATGTGTGTTACCAAGGAGGCACTCTCTCAATATGAATTAACACATGGAGCATATATAAAATATCAAAAGAGCAATCATGCAATGAGACTATTGTCACAAAACATCAAGGAGCAATTAAAGGAAATCACATTTTTTATGGAAACAACAAAGAGATAAAGGAATTTCCTCTTTTACATCGTTCTCAAAGGGTTTCAGGATAGTAACTATAGGAAATATAACATTATTTGCATGGACTGAATGAGGAATGGACAATCATATAAAGGCATCAAAATTCTCCTTACATACTATTCTCACACAAGAATATCTCTAATTACATGTCAAAGATTCAAGGATATGCTAAAGAGAATCTCTATTTGAATCATTGCCAATTTGAAATTTTAGGACAAGGTGCACTTACAGAGTTCAAGGAAAATGCATTCACATGAATAGCAAAGTAAGGACAGCCACATTATAATCTAATAGTGCCTCCATAGTGTCATCCACACTCATAAGTTGTCATGTATGATGTTGTTTTACACTGAGGTGATAAAGAGAAAATATGATACATGTAAAACATCATAAGGTGCATTATGAAAACTACCATAACACTATGAGGAGTGTATCAAGCATGAGTTATCCATCAAGTGAAGAAGATAGCTACAGGACTGTCATGGTGACAATGATATCACAATCAATGCAAAGTACAAGGGTGTTTGACAGTTCTTATGACTGATAAAATAAAGATGCAAGATTATGAATAAATAATCATGTTCCAGAACAAGTTTACATCAAGTTCCATATATATCTCACCAAAAAGGGACAACAAGAAGGAAATAGTTAAGTGTGATTATCATTGCTTATACCTCTTTAGGACAATGCAAATAATGAGAGAGAAGGATTATTCAAAGAAAATATTCTTCTGGAAACAGTCCTTCAAATTCATGAAATGAAGAGTTATAGGAGTATGCTCGATAACATTACAAATCATGGATGAAGCATGAATAGACACTCACTTGCAGATTGTAGAACTTACATAGAAATCCAAGACAACAAAGTTTAGAGAATGCCCAGATAGAGAAAAAACAAGGCCTCTATACAAATGAGGTTTTGAAACCCAGAAAATGGAGATATAACCATGGCAGCGTGCAAGTGGAAAGAAACCTAGTTTTGGGTTAAATATAAAGGCTTTTTGTTTTTTTTTTTTATACAGAAGATAAGGAGACACATGACCAACGTATTATACCCTCAAAAGACTAACAATTAAAGAGAATAACAAATGACTACTTAAAAATGAGAATTATGAATATGATATGTGATGTCATGAGGTGAATAGCATTCTTGTAGGATTGAAACTTTGTACAAATTCATCAATTCTCTTGTGCTTGATTTAAAGAAGAACAAAATTGTGAAAAATTTACCTGGCATTGCACCTCAACACCATTGTAGTTCACTATTTCACAAGCTAAAACAACATCCTACAATGCAACAGTACAACATTATCACGAAAAAGTGGTTATTAGAATATCACATAACATATTTCTTTAGCTTAAAAGTTCCAATTATTTAAATTGTTGCACCCAACATTTTCTAGTTAATAAAATATCACACACAACCTAGAATTGAAGTTTATGAAGGAAAAATTGGCATGTCACAGTATTACCATAAAGACAACTCATGTCTTTGTACATTTGTCAACAATAATATTGTTCACTTTGCGTGGGGGAATATTAGGAAACAAATAAAGCATTATACATGACAATATAATGCAAGTCATGTTATATACTGCTGACAAAAAAAACCAAGAATATCAGCATTTCCATGCAATTTTATATTATTTCCAATATAACACCTTACACATGACTAAACATATGAAAAAATATATTGAAAAAAAAGTTACCTTTAACTTGCAAAACAAAATTTTTGCAGCCAAATATGTATACTAATTGTTTTGTATACTAATATGTATACAAATACAGTTAACTAATGGGTAGTTACTATTTGTTTTTCCACCAATCTTTCATAGAGAGTAAACACCATCAAAGGACACCACTCTCAAAAAGTGTTACCTTGAAGGAAGCAAGTTTTGAATGGATTTAGCTGATGGATTATGAGTGCATCTCTTTTAGATTCAGAGCTTGCCATTAGCATGGTCATCAAGCAAGGGAATTTCCCTTGTTGAAAAACTAAAAAGTAAAAACCCAAGCTACAATGTCAAACGCTGAGAACAAGGATGATGAATGCTAGAAGTCAAAAATAATATATTCAAAAAAGGAATGGGTGCCCTAGCAAAGGAATTTCCCCTTGATGAAAAGCTTAAAACCTAAGTTACAGTGCCAAATGCTGAGAACAAGGATGATGGATGCTAGAAGTCAAAAAATATACATTCACAAAAAGAATGGATGAATTGGGCAAAGAAGGTAAAGTAAGCAAGAAAAATCCAAAAGAATCAAAGAAAAGAATCTTGGATGAGGATGAGGTGGTGATGGTAGGGTATGGCTTTAATGATCATTTGGAAAATTTATTAGATCCATTAGTGCATGAAGGAGGCTTAACCAAGGAGATTAACCATATCAATTTTAAGATAAAGAGGGGAATAGTAATCAAGAATTCAAAAAGCTCAAACAATGAACAAAGAGGGGTTTGATCCAAGTGAAAAGGAAATGAAAGTTAAAGCCAACACAAATTTTACAATTTATTAATGAAAAAAATCTGCAAATACTAGGCAAGAAAAAAGAGGGAAAGAGAACATGCATGTTGAAATACCAACCTTTATTGGAAAAAGTGCTTGAAATGAGCTTAAAAGGAAAAATTACAGTGAATGTTAGCTTAATTTTAGTGCAAGAAATATCTCACTGCATGGTAAAAAGCTAGGAAAATATTAAAAGCAACTATGTAATGACAATCATCAAAAATAAATTAAAAACTTGAATGCATGCTTTTAGTTTAGAATGTTTTGTGTACCTTTTAGTTAGAAGATAGTTTCTTGCTTACAAGAATTGAAAATCTGTTATATGTCAGTTCATGTGGGACTCTCTTTCCTTTTGATAACATATTAATTTACTTTTTAACCTCATAAAAAAGCATCATAACATTTATAATATGTACAAGCACCTTAACAATCCAACAAGCTAGAAACCTATTTCAAAAGAACCCAACGTCAAGTGCAAGCCTGCCCTCAGAATATGACCAAGAAAAAGCATTTAAATAACTCAATTGTAAATCTTTGCTTCTCCTACTTGTTTATCAGTAGGCAAGAGCAGTGAAGTGACACATATGTAGCATAGTACATACCTTGTTTTTATAAAACTGTGCAATTTTCCAACTCTTTTCAACATGATCAACAAGAAGCTTAATCCTAAAAAAACCAACATACAACCATCCAAATCTTGTCAAGTACCACAACAAGTTTAAAAAGCCATGTTTTGATATGCATGATTCCCATATAAGAAAAAACCTCATGCGATGTCAAAACCTGAACTCACCACAGTCTTTCCCACTATTGGCAACCCATACAAATGTTGTCAAGCTCTCAACACCAGTCTTTAAGTGATTGAAAGATTCAGTCCTCCTTCCTTCTATTAAAGCATTTTCCTTTGTAATTGTTTCATTTAGTGGATGAATCATTTTTGTCAAGCCTTCATGATCTGGTTGCTGTGACATCCAAGAAAACAAAGTTCCTGAGCTTTGTATGCTAGGTAGCCAAATCATGTTACTTGAACAAAACAGTTAGAAAAATCATCAGACCTCCAACAAAATCATTGAAGAAAACACATGCATCAAACCATACAAAGAGCATGTATTCTACTATTTTAAATGCACAATTTAATGTTCTCTCTTTTCAATATGAGTTTCACAATGGCAGGAAACATTCTTTCAAAATATTAAACATGTGGAATTGCTTAAGGTTACAACATGTGGAATAAGATTGGGAGCAAATCTTAAACCTAGAGAATTTTGGACAAGTTTTAAGTATGGGCATTTATCTGGCTTGAAAGGACTTGTGGGTCGTCAATCAGAGTGAGATTTACTATCTTCCAAGTAGATTACATAATAAAGGGGTTATTTGGAATACATCAACATGGTTGCATCTAAATCAATGCTCTTGTGTGAAGTTTGAAAAATACAATCATCTTGCAGCCTTTTTCTAGGTGTTACTTGGCTAGGATCAAGAAAGTTTCTTCTCTAGGTGGATGGAAAATGAAGCTTTTCAAGATTTTGTGGCATGCTCTACATACAGTCCTCTTCAAGCACAAAATAACTTATGGTTTGTTGATCCCAATGATATTAATGACAGTTAAAAACCTTGTGGCTTTAAGAAAATAAAGGCTTTTAAAAAGCCTCCTAATAGTAAATCTTTATAAGCATCAGAATCTCAGATGTCTTATATCTATAGGTGGGATCAAACCAATGCACCAAAAGTATTGAAAATGAAACAAAGAGGTAACATGTAAGGTGGATTCACATTTGTTTATAGTTGCTTCTTGATTGATCCTGAAACATGTGCATGATTAGGTTTCTTCTTATGATAGCTAAAGGTGAATCATGCTAGCTTTTGATCTTTGTCATTTATCTTCTTTTCTCTTCTGATGGAAAAGGAACACGAAAAAATAGAAAATAGTCCAAATATAAGGTGACATTTGGAATTGTTTTCAAAGTGTACTTTTTGTTATGAGCCAATTGTGCTCTTGGAACCATTTGGAAGCTTTTAGAAAAGTCAGGGAGTTCAGCTTGCAAGAAACAATGCCAAAACATCCAAATGTCAAGAAAGGAGGTAGACTGTGTATATTTTTCATTCCAGTCATCCAGTAGAGAGTGTATTTGTAATTGGAAAAAGAGTGAAAAGGTCTGTGTGATAATACAATTCTACCAAAGTTGTGGAAGTAAGAAGTTTTCTAAGAATTAATGAAGGATGCTAATGATACTATTACTAACATGTCAAATTTTCATGGAGAATGTCATAAATAAGTAGCATACAAGCTAGACTTATATAAATTTTGCAGATAATCTTGTATTAAAAAAAAAAGTAAAAAAAAAGGGGTTGGGGAACAATTCATTTGAAAAGCCAACTCAAAATTATGATACTAAGAGTTCTTAGCCTCAAACATACTATTCTTTTGTAATCGTTATGTTATTCTTAGGTGATTACCAAAGTACCATGACAATGCCAACTAATGTTTTTGTTACTTTGTAATTAGCTCCAAGTACACCTTTGAGGCTCTATAAGCTAGAGCCTTTCCAAATGACAGTCACGTTGACCACACATTGTATAGTATAGTAAGGAAAAATGAGTTGTTCTTGCTTGCTCTAGAAGATCTCTAATAAACACCATTCATTGTCATTTTCTCTTCAACTAGGGTATTGTGATTCCTATGAGTTAATATCAATATAGCTCACCTAGTTAAATATTGTTTCAGAAATTGACACAGCATTTCAATCAAAGAGATAAATTTTGTCTTTACTAAAAAGTAATACATTTTCACCTTACATACATGATAAAAACACAACATCCAAAAGGACCCTATGGCACAAGAAATTTATAGAAAAGCATAGTACACAAAATACTACAGAATGTATAAATAACATATGTGATGTCTAAAATAAAACTATTAAAGTTCAATAAATGGATCATTTCAAGAAAGAAGACACAAGAATTTTGGATAAAAAAATTGGCAGAGAAAAATATCAAGGCAAGGGATTGTAGCAATCCCTTTTCTAATCAAACTGTGGTCAACCCTTCAACTATACACCCAAAATTATAAATTTTGATTGAGGCACTTTGGCAACTAGTGTTGTTTGATTACTCAAATATTTATCAATAATAGCATGTTGATTGTGTAGTTAAAACTGTTTTAAGTGTATGATATAAGTATTAGTAGGTATGTTTGGATCTCAATGACCTTGTCTTTAAGTGTGGTGTGTATAAAAACCTATACCCAATCCAATGTTTCTCTTAATTGTAGGGAAATGCTTTTCATGGATACTCATGTGATTGTGACATACTAGTTGGTTGTGTCGTGAATGCATTTTCCACATGTCAAGAAATGATTTGACTCTATCATCCTTTCAAAATTTAGGATGGACCCCCTCCTACCACCTTACCAACTTTTTGGAGGAAGTTTATTCCTTGGGGGGGAGAATGTAAGGCCCTACCTATTGTTGACCATTCCAACATTGTTTTTATATTGACATATATTAAATGTCTTTTAGTGGAAAATTGAGAATAACATATTTGATTTAGTGGTAGACATATTCTTAATTTATAAAAGCATTAGTTCTGTGTTAAATGATTTCCATCAACTTTGTAAGTACCAATATTGTTTTCTTTTAAAGAGAAAATAAAACAATTTAAGGGAGGGTTTATTTAGAATGAGATATTTAGTTACTCAAACTTAAATTAACTCCAATTGTGCTTCCTAAAAGCTTGGCGAGATGACGTAAAGTCAATTAGGACAACATGCATTTCTAGAGGCATATATACATCATCCACATGCTAAGTAGCAACATGGAAACATCACATAAGTCCAAAAATAGAAAAAATGAAATCATAAAAGGAGAAATAGAACTCCACTACTAATATTGTATTTAGATCAATGACAATACTTACGTCAACCTTATTAGAATAGTTAGTTAATCATATTATTATAAGAATTATGCTCAATATTATTATTATCATCATTCTTGTGCTGAGGGCTTTTGGCTATCCTCATACATTATAAATAGATATGTGATAAATATGAATCTTTACCAAAGGATTGTTGTTTAATTATTTATTTTTATTTAAAAGACATTGCATAATTATTATGTTTAGTGTTGATGCTAATATTTAAAAATGCACAATGAATAAGTATCATCCCTTCATCATATATATATATATATACTTACAAATCGTATATACAAGAAAATATAAAAGTAAATACCATTTATTCATTGTTTTGTATGTGTGATATGAATAGTATTATTTTATATATTTAATAAAGATATTTATTTAAGGTATACCGTATCTCAGGTCCCCTTCTAAAACAATAATACAGACCTATGGAATGGATATTATTGATAATAAGATAAATAAATAAGCCATTAATAAAATATTAAAAGATTTTCTCTAAGCATGAAAGGAGAGAGGAGTGTAGAGTTTGGCATAATTAAAGAATTGATTTAATGCCTAACAACAAGATTTGTCACTCAAATAATATATGAGTGAAAATCTGGAGAGAAATTAAATGCACCATTATGGGCGCCCTCAGAAGGATGGACATCCATTGATTGCTTAAAAATAAATGAAAGAAGGGAATTTTGGGGAATTAAATGAGGAGGGGATGCTGAAAACATGGCAGAATTTGGCTTTACACCAACCAATTGTAGGGGAGAGGGGCCCATAGTGGAGCACCCTAACTTCGCATCTCTCAAAATCCTATGCGAAAATTTCAAATTACTCCTAATTTTGTACAACAATTTATTTGGCAACTCACGTGCTTGTATATTTCATTTTAGGGTCAGATCATCAAATGTGATGCCACATCAGCATGCTTTTAGTTGAGGTATCCAAAAAGGACCCAAAAAAAAGTGAGACCAATAGTGGTGCACTAAGTCATGTTTTATTGGTGCACTGATGTGGCATCACATGATTTGTCAGTTTGTATATTTTATGGATAAAAAGTGTTTTACGATTGGATATTAAGGTTCTCCACTATGGTGTCCACTAAGGACTACTTCTATCCCCACCAGGCCTGGAATTTGACGGCCACCCCTACCTGTCATATGAATTTTTTTTGACGGTTTGTTCATTTAAATGCCTGTCACTTTACATTTTATGAAAAAAATTAACTATCAAAAAAATTTAAATATCAATTTCAAATCTATTAAAAAAAAATCAAAGCTCGAATCACTAATCACTATAAACAAAATGTTGTAAACAAAATGTTGTAAAATAAATGTTGTTGAAAAAATAGTGAAAATTTGTGTTATGTTATTCATATGGATATCCTATATATTTAAAAAAAGAAGCTAAAATAAGAAAATATTGATAATTATAAATAAATGTAAAAATCTTAAATTTACTATGACAATTAACAAGAAGTTTCTATATTCATATAGAAAATAAATCTTGTTAAAATATTCAAAAAGTTAAAAAACAATTATATTCTATTTTGAAAAGATTTTGTATTAATATATATTTTTATAATAAAGATTATAAATCATATATATTAATATAAAGCAATGATAACTATTAGTAAACATGTTAAAATCTTAAATTTTATTGTTAAAAATATTTTAAAAATTAGAAAGAACTATATTTAATCTTGAAAAGATTCTATTTTGAACAGATTTTGAATTAATAAATATATTTATAATAAATTTATAAATTATATATATATTAATATAAAGTGAAATTACAAAGAATTATTCCAATTCTAAACTAATTTATATTTTTATCATAAACATTATATATATGACACAATAATTTTTTACGGTTTAATAATAATTTTAAAAGTCATATTTACGGTTATATAAAAATATAGCAAGTCAAATAATACGGTCTACTAAATTTTTAGGTTGTAATATACGGTCTAAAATGGAAAAAACGGTCAAATAGACCATCAAATTCCAGGCCTGATCCCCACTATTGGACCATGCTCTACTATGGACCCCTCTCCCCTATTAGCTGGAATGTTTTTAGAACCTCAAAAATAAAAATCCATTTTGGGGGCATATAAAGAAAAAGAGGTTGCAATCCAATGAGGACACTTTTTCTTGGAGGCATCTGGCAAAAACAGTTGGGGAGCCTTGTCTGCGCGTCCACATTTTGCATACATATCTTCCAGCGCAGTTGCAACTACAACATCAAACAACATAACTGCATTCTTTATGATTAGATGGATGTTCATACCCAGTTGCAAAGCTCCCATTTCAGGTGGCAGGCAGAGTGGGTGCTGGCAAAGGTTGTGGAATCTAATGCAGACCTACCAATTGCTCCTGTGTGATACAGTTGGTGTAGAATCTTGAGGTAAGTCACTTGCTAGGAGTTCCCTTTTTTTTAAGGGGTGGGGGATCTGCATATGGCCGAATTTCTTTTTGGATGCTAGAGTGTAAGATATTTTCAAGTTCGTTTATTGGCTTGTACTGATTCTCTTTTCAAGCTTTGAGCGCTTATCCAATATGGCAAGGAAGGTGTTGCTTATTTGCTAAATCTCTGCTGGTAGCTTGTAATATGAAAAACATAGAAGAAGATCGAAGTTTTTAGCTGAGAGAAAACATTGAATCTTATATAAGAGGGAACGACAAAGTAGATGATATCAAACCATTTGTGCTAGTTCTAAATTTGCTTTCACAAATTGAAATAACGGGTAATTTAGTTTCCTGTCCTCTAAATTTTTAAAGGCAGAAACAAGACAAGATGCTTGCCATTTTTTGTGGTGCAGTCAGTACCTGTTCCAAAGCTCCCATTTCAACACAAGCAGGGACGATGCTGGCAAATGTTGTGGAGTATGGCTTAATACTCGCCAATTGCATTTGCTTGAAAGTTTCTACAGCCTATTCAATAAATTAAATTAATTATGTGCATATCCTTCAAGCAGAGCGGACTGTGAGACCACATTTCTTTGAGGAATTATGTCAAACAACCCATCCACCTATCCTATGCCCCACACATTCTTCCAAACAGCTCATGCGCCCTGTCTATGCGCCCAGATTTTTTATATTCTATCAAACCATTCACGTGCCTAGTCTATGTTTTTGCATTTTGCTGATAAATGCTGTGGAATTTGTATTTACACCTGCATATTGAATTTTCTTGAAATTTTCTAAAGCCATTAAAACAAATCCATTTGTGCATATCCTGTAATTTGTGCATGCCAGGAGATCCATTTTATGGTTTCACTTTCCCAAAGTCTTCCTCCCTGGTATTGACCTTTCACTTCTCCAATTTGGTGTGCTGCAGTCTGAAAATAAATATTTTTTTATGATGGTTTTAGAGTATGTTTATTAAAATGAAAATTTACTCCCAAAATTCCAATAATGCGCACATTTAGGTGTTAACTTTACGGCATCCTTTACCCCACATAGCTATATATATATATATATATATATATATATATATATATATATATATATATATATATATATAAAAGCATTATCTAAAGAATGGAATATTTACTATGAAGAGAATGGCAATAATAGATTGTATGCATAGCATGTAATTTTCTTCTCATCCATAGCATTTTAAAATGTCTTTCTTTCATCCATTTAAAAGCATAATTTATAATTTTATTGGGGGAAAATGTATTCATCTATACTTGTACATTGTTGAATTGTGTGGCATAGTTACTCTGCGAAGTGAATGGTATGATCAGTATCTCCATGATTTGTCTGACATGAAAGTTAATATATTCTGGATTAGGTTTCAGAAATCTAATTTGTGTGCGATTTCTACAGTCTCAATACTCAGAAATGGGTAATACCACTGGAAAATAGAGGGAGCAACTTCCAATATACATAATCTCTTAACCTTGCATAATAAAATGCCCTTTTAAATATAACTTAGTTAAGAGCATTAACATCATGGAATAAAGTAATATCACAGGCATTGATTCTGTGGATTCATCTATGGTTGTTTCTATATATAATATTATTGTAAATGGGGCATGTGAACTGTTGAAATCTGTTAAAAATATTCCTTGGGAGTATTGCATAATATTTTCCTGCTTGAACTCTGTTTTATTCTTCGCATCAGCATTGTCGACAGTTTGAGTCAATTTGTGTAGAATCTTGAGGTAAGTCACTCGCTATGATTTTATTGACTTTTATTAATTTGGAATCTATACATGGCTGAGACACTTTTGGTTGTGTTTTATTTCATTATAAAACCATTCTGTTGTTATTTGTTAAATGAAGGCATTGATTTTTTTGGTAATTGTAAGTATTAAGCTTGTGGTCTATAGTGGAGTTTTACAATAGAAGAGAAGAAGAAATACCGAGAATGTCCACTATACAATAGAAGAGAACAAGAAATAACCCAAATAGCCATTGATGGCCGCGACCTTCAATAGAGGAAAATGTACAAAGATTTCAGAAAATGTACAAAGATTACACTACTCTTTCATGGAATACAGAAAAGAAGCACATACTTCCATTACTATGCTTTTATCAAACCATTTTCATCTTTTACCAGCAGAGAGCAAAAGATGATGCAAAGAGCTCAAACAGTGAGAAGCTTACCCATTGTTTACTAGTGAAAATGCACCCAAGTCCGCAGCTCTCCCACAGTGCAAAGGCTTAACCAAAGTCAATAATGGTGGAATCAAAATGGAGAAGATATCCATAGATGAAAAGAAGAGATAAAAATACTTCAGAAATGTGTCATGACCACGGCTAAGGAAGCTAGAAAGTGCTTCGAAAATGGAGAATACTGAGATCAATGCCCAGTTCTGTGATGAAGAAGCACTTACCACATGTTTTTCTACAAAATATCTCAAGAAATTGACATGAAACATGCTGAAAATGTAAAGATTCGAGTTCAAACCCTTACCAAAGCATGGCAGCAACAGTTGTTTGCGAAGTTGCAAAGTAAAAAAAATGACGATGATTTAGGATTCGATCCCTTTTACTAGCCCTAACTCTTTTGGAGTGGCTTTTTGACTCATATTTTACAAATAAAATCATTTCATATTATTGATGTGGTCTTGACTTGTGAAGTCAATCGACCTAATCATGCAAAAGGGGAGCCCGTGGATTTTGGAGTGCTAATTTTACCTTTACCATTTGATTTTTGAAGAGTTTGACACTAAGGCATGTTTTTTATGAAAACTATGGAGATTGTAATATCATTATATGTTATAGTGAAGAAGCACTTATGTTATTTCGCATGATTATTGACAAATAAACAATGTGAAGAAATATTAATGATAATTAATTATCTTAATATTTATCATGTCAATGTAAAAAAAATGGAGATGTATAATGTATGTCAAAGAGAAGTGGACTTTTTAGTTTTCCTTTTTTCATGCCACCTTGTAAATCATATTTTATTAGTGAAATTGACCACAATTTCTCTTTGATACATTTGACATGCTAACACAACAGGAAAATCAAACTGGCTTCAAATTATAGTTAAAAATATTAATGATTCATTAACATAATGAGTAATAAAAGTTAAAGAATATGAATGTTAATTTTTTTTTTAAATATGTGAAGGCCTTAAGATTGCACCGAGAGGCCATGCCTTCCATGCAATAGATATTTTGGTGCACCAAGCAACCTAGGCGGCCAAATAGCCTGCTTAGGTAGGGATCCCATGAGGGGAGCTTAAGCTCTATGGATTATGATCAAATTCAAAACAAAAAAGAATAGAGGAGTAATCCTTATTCATTTAGTCATTTTTATTTGTCTAACCAATTATTTAGTTGTGATTTTATCCGATGACCAAATTAGTCACTTATGATGATCAAATTAGTCATTTATTTGCCAAATTCTACTAGTGTTAGTCACGTATATAAAGTTTTAGTCACGTGACTAAAATTTTTAGTCATGTAGTCATTTATTTGTCAAATTCTACTAGTGATTGATGTAAGGTCCCTTTAAAATATGTTCTTAGTCACAAAACCCTCAAAATAGGGTGATCTCAGTCTGCTATAGGAAAACATAGATTACTACTACAAAACTCAATTAAATTACTTCAAACTTGATGCCAAGCAATTCTAACACAAGCCTTTACACAATATGAATCATTACACAACAAAATATGGTCGTACAGGTCCATACAGGTCTGCACAATGTAAAAGAAACTCATAAAATGAATGAAAAATCAAAAAATTCTTATTGCCAATTATTCAAACTTTAAGATAGCATTACAAAATGAGTTTTCATGCCTTTTTAAAGGCTTCTCCTCATCAAAACAATTCCCAGTTGTCTTACAACTACTTTTAAAACCTCTCATGACTGTTGGAGGTCATAATTTCACCTTTTACACAATTTAGTAATAACATCATTACATGCTTTGCAATGTTTGCATTTTCAACCCTCTTAAACACCTAACCTATTCAAAATGGTCTATGCGACCTTATTTAGAAAAAAAATAAAATAGAAAACCAAAATTTGGACTCAAACCTTTGAAGACTAGACTTGCCACCCCAATGCATGTTAAAAAATTCAAAATTTTCACTAAGGGTTGAGCTACCCTTGTACCACATAGAAGTGGGAGCTCAAAAAAAGTGGCAAATGCATTAAGTAGAAAAGCAACATTGTTGGATAAAATGAGAGTTGAAGTAGTTGGATTTGATATTATGAAAGAGCTGTATAAGGATGATTTGGACTTTAAGGATGTATGGATAGCATGTATGGATCCTACTAGTGTGGATAGGACACCTTGAATGGATTATTATATACAAGATGGACTATTGCTCAATGGACAAAAACTTTGCATACCACAAGGATCAATGAGGTAGAATTTAATAAGAGAACAATATTATGGTGGTTTAGCTAGACATTTTGGAGCTGATGAAATAATGGCACAACTTGGTGAAAGATATATTTGGCCAAGGATGAGAGCTAAAATTAGAAAATTTGTGCAAGGATGTCAAGTTTGTCAATATGCAAAAGGAGGGAGTCAAAATACATGCTTATGTTAGCCATTACCCATACCAAAAAAGCCATGTGAAGATGTAAGCATGTATTTTGTGCTTAGATTACCAGGAACATAGTGAAGTAAGGATTCTATTTTTGTGGTTGTTGATGGATTTTTCAATATGAAAAGACAGATGATGCAACACATGTAGCAAATTTCTTCTTTACAAAGGTTGTTAGATTACATGGTTTGCAAATAAGTATAGTCTTAGATTGTAATACTAAGCTTGTAGGACATTTTTGGAGGACAGTTTGGAAGAAATTAGGGGTTGATTTAAAGTAACTTAGTTCTACATATCATCCTCAAACAAATCAACAAATCGAAGTTGTTAATCGGAGCTTAGGGAATTTTTTAAGCTGTTTAGTTGGTGACAAGCCTAAGGAATGGGATTTGGTATTGTTTGAAGCTGAGTTTCCATACAATAACTTAGTCAACAAAAGTATAGGTAAAACTCCATTTCATATTATTTATGGGCATAGTCCTAGGAGTATTTCAGCATTAAGAGAAGTGTTGAAGTAGAAGATTTTTCCAAACATATGCAAGGTTTACATTAGCAAGTGAGAGAAAAACTTAGCTGGAGTAGCCAACAATATAAAGAGAAAGCTGATTTGAAAAGGAGAGAAAAGAATTTTGAAGTTGGAGATATGGTATTGGCACACCTATGAAAGGAAATATTTCTAAGTCATGCCTACAAAAAACTCAAGTGGAAGAAGATTGGACCTTGCAAGATCATCAAGAAATTATCACCAAATGCCTATGAGTTAGAGCTGCCTAAAGGTTTGGAAATATCTCCAATTCTTAATGTCTCAAATCTATATACTTACCATGAGGGAGATACATCACAACAATAGGAAGAAAATGAGAAAGAATTACTAGAAAAATGGAAGGAGCAGCTACCTAAGAAAGAGCAAGAGGAAATTGAAGATATTTTGGATTCAAGAGTGATTAGGAAGAAAAGGGGCAAAGAGCATAGTGAATATTTGGTGAAATGGAAGGGTAGGCCAATGGAGGATGCAACATGGTTAAACACAATAGAGCTAGAAATACTTCAATTAGCACAAAATTACAAGGTTGTTGACCTGTAACAATAGGACCTTTAACCTACAACAGCATAGAGCTTTATTGTCATGCCCCAAATTTTTCTAGAAAAACCCAATTGTTTTTTTACACAATGTAACTTCAAAAGTCTACACTAAAGTGGATAACACATTAAGGGGTGAAGAACAACTCATGTTTTATAAGCTCTTGCTATCCAACAAACTTGGTCAAATTTTAAATATGTTCGACTTGAACATTCCTCAAATAATATGATCTAGAATTAAGACTCATATAATTACTTCCCTTCATCTGAAATAAATAATACTAACCTCAATAATGTTATTGTTGCAAAAAATTATATTATTAAAATTATTTAGTCATGTATTTGTAGTAATAATATTATTATTTTATCGAATGATAATATTAATAATAAATCATATATTATCTTAGTTAATTTGTCTATGTCGTACCCAATTTTTAGTATGGGTTAAATACAACCATCCCAATTGATTTTATTTTATTATTATTATTATATCATATATATATGTTTTATAAAATGGACTCATGATCAAGCACATATATACATCATACTGCCTTTGCACATTGCAACTTATAAGATCTAATGCTATTTCTAAGTAGCAACCAAATCGATAGTCTAACCTTTATGAAAGTGAACATATTATTTTATTCCACCACTTAATTCTCACAATATTATTAATGAGTTGACAAATAACTCTTAGGGAAATAAGAGTGAGAGTTGATCTTTCAACTACACATTAACAGTGTTATTATAACTTAGTCAACACAATACTTCTAATGATATGACCATACCCTAGTATTGATAAACCAATGATGCATCTCAATCCAAAATTTAAATGTTAGAACTGCTATTTTAATTAATATCAATTAATGGAATTAGTATTTAATAACAAATTAGAGATAAAAAAAATCAAAATGATAATTACTGTTATTTATTACCCAACATATTGTTATCATTTCACCCAAATAGTATTTTTATTATCATAATGTATGATCCAATCTAAATCATTCTATCAACAAGCTCTCTTTATTAATTCTTTTATTACTTGATTAAGATTTCTCTTAATATATTATTAAGATTAAATATATTATATTAAAAAAAAAAGATTATATATATATATATATATATATATTTCCATTACTAATAATTTTTCCTATTGATTTGATACCCACATCATAGATATAACATTACCATTACTCCACCTCCCAATTAAATATGAATATTATTCTTACCAAACTATACATGGTTGATTCAAATAATAATAATAGTGTTTATTATTAATATGACAATGAAATAATATTCTTGCTTTAGGGATGGTAAGATTTTATTAATATTACTGTTTATTTAATCCATATATATAATCACCTGTAAATATTTCTTAGAGCTAATCCTATACAATTGCAATCATTAAACTGTCGGCTTTTAGTTTTTTTTTTTTTCAAAAACATACTTTGCATTTATGTCACCCTAAAATCGAGTTGTGCACTTGAAGATTAGAGTTCCTCAATATTGTTACATTAATTTTTAAAAGATGGTGGAATGGTGACATGCTGGCAGAAAGAAATAAAAATTTATCGTATTTTAGAAGGCCATTCATTAATGAGTGTTAATGCTCTGGAGTGAATTACATGTTTAGGGATAGGCCTTATGCCATGCCTCAATATTCACTAATGGAGATCACAATTGTTATTGTTGCACTTAAAGAAAATTGGACAAAAACTTGGGGGGTCTGGACATTAACGAGGGAGTCAGGATCCTTTAGAAGTGAGTGGTTCTAATTTGAAAATAAGGTTCAAGGAAACAAATAGAATTTAATGTAATTTTCATCATTAATGTTGAATCCCTAATGGAAAAGTCAAGAACCTTGGAGGATAGATTGATAGGTACTTTTCTGGTTTTAGAATAGGCATTCCATTGTCATGAAGCATGGGTCACAAAATAAATAGGTTGTCATGCCCAAAATAAATAATTGCACCACTGACCATCCATTGACTGCAGATTATCAACATAAACAATGATGTACTGTCTCTAGAAACTCTTTTTTCTAGGTTTCTCTAAAGCACAATTACATCAATTCTGATGCAATATGGGGAGGCCTGCAACACACAAAGACAAAATTCCAATTTGTAAACACAATTGTCAATTCACAATTTCATCAAAACCTCTCATTCAACAAGTTCACTCTATCTCCTTGTAGCATTGGTAAACCCCTAAATTGGGTTATCACCTTTCACTTACTTTCTTCTAGATCTTTACCTAACCTATTTCAAGGACCCTTTTTGATACTATAGAACATATCAAAAAATCACATTAGACTTCTTTGAAACAAATTGCTCAAAACTAGATTTTCTCACCTTTAAGGGCTTAAATTAGCCCACTTTTCCAAAGCAACTACTCACCAAACTTGTCCAAACTCTACCATCTCTTGGGAAAAAAATTCTCATTTTTTAAAACCATAGGAACCACCATTATATCTCAGGAATTGATTCTTCTAAGGTCCAAACCCTTAAACCCTCATCCAACGCCTAGAAACCCTAGGGTTTATTGAAAAAGAAACTTTCCAAACACTCCAAGACCAATCAACTCCTCAAAAAAGTCCAAAATCATTTTTACATGCTTAATTCATCATAAAATCATTCTACCCAATTCAAAAACTCAATTTCACTCTTTAAAACCTCATTTTTCTTAAGGAAAACTCAAGATTCACTCATGGGATTCACACCCAATTCACTTCCAGACCTCCCCTATTCAAAATATCCATCCACACACCTTCCCCTAATATATTTTACCCATTCCACCAAGAAACAAATTAGACAGAAAGATGGAATGGGCTTATAGCATGGTTAAAACTCACAAAACCACAAAACCCTATTTTTTGGCCGGTCTTAATAAATTAGTGATCAAATTCACAAAACCTAATATGAAACCTTAAAATTGGATTTAAATGTAAGTATGAACAATATTATGTAGAGATCACCACAAAAAAATTTCAAAAATATGTTGTATGACCTATACAAGCTACTGCTACAACTGGATAAATAGGAAAATGGAGAGAAATCAATCTTGTATTCAATTTTCAATCTTAAAAAATGATTCAACAACCTTCATTCGAGTTCAACAAGGAATTTTATAAGGTTTCTAACCAAAAAAAACTATTTCAACTTCTCCAAAAAACTTTTAAACTTATGTGACCATTGGTCTCCCTCCTTAATGCAATTTAAAAACCTTACATTGTTTCATTTTGACAATTTAGCATTTGTTGCACATTTTGAAAACCTTACCACCTAGAATCCTAAACTTTACCAAAAATGAATTAATACATCAACATATGGTCGTATAGACCTTATTTTAACAAAAATGCACCCAAAAATCTATAACCTAGTCCTTATGACCTTAAATGGATTAACACTTTTAAATGGTGCTCCTGCACCATACACCCTAGCTTTGAGCTTTTCCAAGTCCCTTGGAAAGATAAATGTCACATGTCCATCCTTGTAGTCTCCATGCCTTTGTCCTCTTTGTCTTGGTTCTTGCTTTGATTCTTCATTGTCATTCACGTTCTTGGTTTTTCCTTCACTTATTTGCTGCTCCAACTATCCTCTTTGTACTATTGAGTGTTTGTTCAATTTTCCATCATCAAACACTACCATTTTATCTTTCTTTTCACGTATGTTTTACCTCTCTTCAATTTCCAACACCATTGTCTCTTGTTCTACTCTATATCCAAGGTTTTTTCTACTTGTTTCTTCACCACTGTCCATTGTATTCTTGCAATTACCAGTCTTTCTTAGACCTACCTCTATCCTTTCCACTGTACCTTTGCATTAAATAGTCTTTGTCAGACCTGTACTTGCTTCTTGCACTAGCTTACCAATTGTCTCATCAATTTTATCAACTCTCAACTATCCTATCACCTTACCAACATTTACCTTCTTTTCCATTGTCTTTTCTATCTCAAAAAATTTTGTACTATCAACCTTTGTCAGCTTCTTCTCTATATATGTAGCCTTGTTATCCTCTCTCATTTCAATAGCACAACTCATTGTCCTTTCATTATTATCCACTATCTTCTCATTTATTGTCTTTTCCATGCCATCATTCACTATCTCTCCAATCTTTCTATTCCATGTTTCATTTCCAATCAACTGTCTATTCACTCTCTTTGCCATCATAGGGAAACTTACTATCCCTAAAAGGATCTCATTACCCTTATCAAGTGTCTTTCCAAAGGCTTTGAAACCTTACTTTGTCCTTTACTAGTCTGAGATACAACTTGTTCCATTTTCTTTTTCCACACAAATTCATTCTTCCTTTCTCTTGGCTGCAAATCATACTCATGTTTTCTTCCTACTGGCCTATCTCTATCAAGCATGGTATTTGCTGCTACACACATATTCTTTCTTTCATCTTCATCCACACATTATTTTCTCTCAAACAAAATAACCTCACCATACTCTTCTAGATTATCAACCAATGGGGTTAAAACAAACTCTCTCCCATCTTTTTCTATGGTGTAAGTATTTTTTCTACCATTATGCAAGGCCAACCTATCAAACTGCTAGGGCCTTCCCAACAATAAATGACAACAACTCATGGTAATTATATCACAAAGCACTTCATTTTTATATGGAACTTTTTGAAACTCAAACCTTGCTTGTTTACTCACCATCAAAGACTGATTTTCACTAACCCATGACACCTTATATGGCCTTTTCCTAGGTACTATTTGCAAATGAAATTTATCTACCATCTCATGAGAAAAACTATTATCTATACAACCTAAATCAACAATGAATCTACATACCTTATCTGTACATCTACAGGCTATCCTAAAAAAATATTTTCTTTGAAGCAACTCTTCCTCCTTTGTGGTCTTCAAGATTTGTTTCTTCCTCATCAACATCTCTCCAACCTCAACCATTGCAATAAATTTTTTTGAACTTGAACTACTTTTAGCCTCATCTTGAACTATTTGTGCTCTTCTATCTAGTTTTCTTTCTCCTCCACTTGTGGATGAACTAGCCTTCTCTGGGAACTTCCAAGTAGGATGTCCATATTCTTGAAAATGGTAACATATTCCTAAAAAAGTGTTAGAGTTTCTTCCACCTCCAAATCTTCCCCTTGTGCCTCTATATCCACCTCTAAAATCAACAACTTTTTCATCTCTTTTGCTTGGTTCTTCTTGTTGATTTTCAGTTGATTGCCTTGGAGTAGAAAAAGTTCCTCTTCCTCTCATGGTGTTTCCTCTTCCTCTTACTATTTTCTCCTATCTTCTCTTCACCTTCTCTTCAACCTTCAATGATATTTTGTAACATTCTTCTACATTTCTAGGGTTAGTCAAAGCCAACTCATCTTGAATATTCATTCTTAAGCCACCCAAGTACCTAACATTTTTCTTATCTTCATTTTCATTGTGGTTAGACCTCATGCTCAATCTATAAAATTCTTCAGTGTATGCCTTTACATCCATTTCCTTTTGTCTCAAATTTTTTAACTTCTTAAACATTTGAATTTTATAATTTGAAGGGAGAAACTTACCTTTTAAATTAGCCACCATCTTGTCCCAATCCATAATCATAGACTTTCCTTGTTTCCTTCTTTCTGACTATAGATAATCCCACCATACAAGTGCATGGCCCTTAAGCTTTGTTTTGGCAATCTTCACTCTTTGTTCTTAAAGAATCTCTTCACATTCAAAATAGTTATCCAAACAAGCTATCCAATCTAACAATTCCTCTTCATTCAAATTACCACCAAAAATTTTCACACCTATTTTTACCTTGTATTTGTCACCTTTTACCACCTTTATCAACTTGGTCATTCTCTAATCTTCTGGATTGACTTCTTCTTCAACATATTCAAACTCTTCATCATCTTCTTCTTCTAACTCACTACTCTCAATTGCTTCTCTTCTCTTATTGGTTTCTAAGGCTTCCAATCTCTCTTTCAATTATCTAATATCTTTGATTTACTAGTTACTCAATTCATTCATCTCCTTTGTTGTGTTCTTTCCATTTGGAGGAATCTTCACTATCTTTCCTCTTCACCTTATAATCTCTCTTTCACAATCTTCAAGTTTTCTCCACAAGAATCTGGTACCTTCGCTCTGATACCACTTTGATGCAGTATGGGGAGGCCTACAACACACAAAGACACAATTCCAATCTACAAACACAAATTTCAATTCACAATTTCATCAAAACCTCTCATTCAACAAGTTCACTATGTCTCCTTGTAGCATTGGTAAACCCCTAAATTGGGTCTCACCTTTCACTCAATTTCTTCTAGAACTTGACCTAAAATATTTCAGGGACCCTTTTTGATATTGTGCAACATATCAACAAATCACATTAGACTTCTATGAAACAAATTTCAAAATTGGATTTTCTCACCTTTTAGGGCTCAAATTAGCCCACTTTTCCAAAGCAACTACTCACCAAACTTGTCCAAAATCTACCAAACTCTTGGGGTAGAAATTATTATGTGTATAAACTACGAGAACCACCATTAGATCTTAGGAATTGATTCTTCAAAGGGCCAAACCCTTAAACCCTCATCCAACACCTAGAAACCCTGGAGTTTATTGAAAAAGACACTTTCCAAACACTCCAAGACCAATCAACTACTTAAAAAAGTCCAAAATAATTTTCACATGCTTAATTCATCATAAAATCATGCTACCCAATTCAAAAACCTAGTTTCACTCTCTAAAACCTCATTTTTCTTAAGGAAAACTCAAGATTCACTCATGGGCTTCACACCCAATTCACTTCTAGACCTCCCCTGTTTGAAATCTCCATCCACACGCCTTCCCCTAATATATTTTACCCATTCCACCAAGAATCATATTAGACAAAAAGGTGAAATGGATTTATAGCATGGTTAAAACTCACAAAACCACAAAACCCTATTTTTTGGTCGCTATTAAGAAATTGGTGATTAAATGCACAAAACCTAATATGAAACCTTAAAATTGGATTTAAATGTAAGTAGGAACAATATGCTATAGATATCACCATAAATTTGGGTCAAAAAGATGTTGTACGACCTATACAAGCTATTGCTATAATAAGAAAATAGGAAAATGGAGAGAAATCAAACTTGTATTCAACTTTCAATCTTCAAAAATGATTTAGCAACCTTCATTTGAGTTCAAAAAGGAATTTTATAAGGTTTACCACCAAAAAAACTGCTTCAACTTCCCCAAAAAACTTTTAAACTTATGTGACTATTGGTCTCCCTCCTTAACGCATTTTTAAAACCTTATATTGTTTTATTTTGACAATTTAGCATTTGTTGCTCATTTTGAAAACCTTAACACCTACACTCGTAAAATTTACCACAAATGACTTAATACATCAACATATGGTCTTATAGACCTTATTTTAAACAAAATTCACCCAACAATCTATAACCTAGACATTATGACCTTAAGTGGATTAACACCTTTAAATGGTGCTCTTGCACCAGATTCACATTCACCTCATATGTATAGGCGAAGGAAGAAGGGGCGGTGGATATGGTTAAATCCACATCATTTTTGAGTTTTGATTAATTTCTTCACCAACTCCTTTGAAAACATGTAGAGGCTCCATGGCTAATTTAGGCCTATCATTTTTTTTTGCTTGGCATTTAATCTATTAGGCACAAAGGTATTAATGAGGTTAGAATTATTGATTTGTGTGATTTTTCTTTAGAGAAATTCCTATTGGTGAGATTCAGAAATTTGATTTTTCTTTTAATAGATGTATTAATTTGTCCATAATTTTTGGTACGCACCATTCAAACCCAGATTTTTCACATATCAATGTTGCAAGAACTTGTTCAATCTTATTGGGTGGTTCTAGATTTTTTCCTAATGAATATTTGTGCACATGAATTGAACAATGCCAAGATAAATGCAAGTATTCTCTACAAGGTAGCCAGGACATAGGTTGATCAATGCATTAAGACAAAATGATGGACAAAATTTTAGAGCCTTCCAGTAATCACATGGATTTCATGGATCTACGCCTAGCATAATAAATTATTTTATTTATGTTTTTAATGGTATATTGGTTTGGAATGTAATACTATCAAAATAGTTATATTTTTATAGATTCTTAGCTGCTGTCTAAAACTTGATTATTTCCCTATTCTAATGAAACTTAGTGGACTACATTAGTTGATAAAAGCATGTTGTAGTATATTTAGAATGTTTCTATAGAGATCCATTAAAATGATTTGGTCTCTTGAGATGATTGGTGGTTTCTTCAGGTCTCTTAACTATTCAGTGTGATCCAAGACTTAAATTTCTAACTTATACTTCCTTTTGAAATTCTTTGCTAGATGATTATATACTAATATTGTGGTGAATAGATCTTCCTCTACTATTTAGAGGTATAAATCTTATGTCAAAATTGGTGCTAAGAGGGGTATAGCAAGTGGGAGAAAGGATTTTACTACTTGTAGAGCCAATGTAGGATGAGGGAAAATATCTCCAAGGGGGGTCTGCATACCCCATGTTGGTTGTTGTGGTTACTAGGGTTTACATCCCCATTATGCCATGCCTACTTGAGGAACAGACGAAAGGCCCACTGCATTGGTGCTAGTTGATTTGAGATACATGGTGATGCCTATTCATTTTCCCTTTCTATGAATCTTTGGTTTCTGGGATCGTTTAATCATTTTTTTTATGGTAAAACTAAAATCTTAGAGCGTAGGGGGGAATTGTTTTGAAAATAGAAATTCCCTATTACATATAATGCAGAGTGAACCTTCCCTTTTGAGCATATGTATTGCAGTGCAAATATAATTTAGTTCAGACATTTATTTCTCTTATTATATTCTCTCTTATTTTCTCTTCAATCATTCTACAAGCATTAAAACTGAAACAATTGCATTTTCATAAGGCCATAAAGTTTCAATTTGTTCATTTATCTGACAATTTCTATTATGGTAACACCATCAACATACATTCCATATTTTACTAGTTCCAACAGACCATAAATACAAAAATAATGCTATGCATTTTGTTTTAGATATAGGCATTAAAGTATATACGTAAAAATCAACTTACTATATTCTCCCCTTATCCATGCAATGAGAATTTTTGTTTTGTTTTGCTTCTCTTTTCAAATTTCTATAGGCATAACCCTTACTTTTAACTATATTACATACACCCATCATTCCTTCACTCTTTATTTATTCTCTATTTCTCCTCTTTTCTTCTATTAGTATTCATTTTCTTTTTGCATATAGTAATGGAACGTGTCCTTTCACAGGTGTAACTATGAGAACATATTTTTCTTGAAAGCTCAATTTCTTGCAATGATTGAGTAACAAATAGACCTCAAAACTGCTTTTTAGTTACTTTTATGATAAAATTTATCAAGATATTTTACTAGAAAGGGATTTACATTATTTTATTTATGATAAAGTAACCATAATGTTTTGCCACACTTATGTTTTACTTCAGCCATGGTTCATAAGTAGGGACTTCCTGCATTTATCATTACAATTGTATCTATATATATTTTTTGGACAACATAAAATAGAAAACTGTTTAAAATACTCAATTTACATTATATTTATTTCATTATCAAATGAGAACACTCTTTTCTTCCATACACTTCTTTTGATAAATGCTTATAGGATATTTCCCTCTCCTATTTACTATAAGATGCATAATCTATATGTAGACATTTCACATTTCACCTTAAACATAGGATGATGCAAGTTGTATTTCATTGAATAAGATTTATTCTTTCATTTTACCACCACATACTAGCTTCCAATATTGCAAGCAATATAAGCATAATACAATGAAATATACACAAGAACATGGTTTTCTCTCCACCCCACTATAATGGCGTAATGGAGCCTCGTGGGCTCTATCCATACCCTCGAGCAAGGAATTATTTTTTCTCCATGATGATAAATGGAGTATCTTCTCATTTTTACAAAGGAATGAACTAACATAGCACAAATTTCATGCATCTAAGTTCTCTAATTTCTATTTCAACCACGATCCATTCACTATGTCACTTTCTTACCACCAATAAACAAGGATGAATTAAAGTAGGAAGAAATTATCTTTTTTCTTTTTGGTGAAGGGATTGACTCTTTCATCCATCTTTCCTTTCCAATCCAAGCCATCTTTATCACTATCTTCCCAAAGGGTTGGACTCCTCTCCTCCTCTCATCCTCTTTTTCCATCTCCCCTAAAGTTCTCCAAGAGGAGAAGTGGGTAACACCCCAATCATTCCTCCTCTCTCAAATATATAGGAGTTTCAACTTGAAACTCTTGGATGGGAAGGTGTGGAGGGTACTTCCCTCCATCAATGAAGGTCATTTCCTCATTAATGAGATGAACATGCATTTGGAAATCTATTCGATCTTTCCACCCCATCCTCCCTTTAGAATTTGTCACTCACCATTATTAGAGCTTTTCAAGGGTCAAATCATGTCCTAGGGGCACTATTGTATTCCTACTTGATCCCTACCACTAAGCTATAGACCCTAGGGAGTCTATTTTTGCATCTCAACCAAGAAAATTGAAAAAAAAAACTCTTTGAAGGCCCATCTAAAGATCCATCCGTGTTTCAAATTTGGATAACGGTTCCTACACCCTAACCCTACTTGCACCTCACAAGACTTCATAATTAAATACCAAAATTAATTGGCCCTTTAATATCTACCATCACAACCTTAGTCTACTAAAACATTAACTCTATTTCCTCCTAAGCCCCCAAAAGGGTCAAGTTTATATCACCAGTTGTCTTTTGATTTGCTCTCAATGGTTTTCCCTTTTTGGACTTGCACCCTTACTTTCCTGTACATTACCAAAGAAATCATGAGAACAATCATATATCATATTAATTTGATAGTTGAAATAAGATTTAATTGAACATTTCCATTTACAATTTCAACTCATATTCACAATTTTTGAGTCCATATTCACCTTTACAACAATGACAATGAAACAAATGTCAAGATGAAATTTAAGAATATTGTCACACAATCACATTATTTATTGCTCGTAGTACAAATTGTCATATATTTATGGAAACATATAACAATTAGGTTTAGTATTAATCACATGTAAAGTGGGGTATCACATCCACCTCCCCTTAATTTAGAATTCCTCATTGAAGTCGTTAAGGTTTGAAAACATAATGTCCATATAGCTTAATGTACATTATTTATTAAACATACCAATTATTTTACTTTCATGACAAAATAATTCAAAAAATTTAACTATAAACACATATTAGAGACATCCATTCCATGCATCAAATCTCTAAATATTTAGAAAAAATTTCTCACCATAAAATATTTATGCAAAGTTCTCACAATGTAGCAATGCTAGTAATTATCCTTTTAATTAACATTTTTGACTAAAAATTACACCAACATATATCCAAAACATAGTAACATCCTTAGAAACCCTTGAAGGTTCCCTTTTGCATCATAAACATCACTCATGATGTTAAAAAAAATATCAATTCATGTCTTAAGAATAGTAGTCTCAATTTTATCTATCACCTTCTTTCTCACATAACAGTCAAGTACATTCACATGTGATTTATTTACAAATTTACCCATACATGACAACAATTACACATAATTCACATCACAAGGCTCAATGGGGTTAATAAGGATGGAGATTCTTGGATACCATAGCCATTAGGAAAGATGGTCTCAAGGCCCTTCTCCAAGGGCCTTTCCATACATCTCCTAGGCACCTTCCCTTGTTTGTGTAAGGGGTTAGCCTCCAAGGGAAAGGTACAACAAAAATAATCATAGAAATAGGGGAAGAATGGATTAATGACCATCCCATGCCAGTCCCATTTACAACCCCTTCAAATAATTCATAACTCCCCAACAAATCTACTCCCCCATACGACCTACCAAGGAACCCTCCAGGATATGGCTATTTTTACAAATGTCACATTACACCACACTTGCCAACAGTTTTCAAACCATGAGAAGCCTCAAACCGAGCAACATAAAATTATAACCCAACATTTCAATAAACAAAAAATTATAAATTCAAAAGGGAAAAACCAAATAAAGATCAGTTGCAACTGCATTTCAACATTCCAATATTAATTCAAGAACATAAATAAAAGAAAGTCCTTGAGACAATGGACTACGAAAAATTTCAAATGGATAAATAGCCCCCAATAAAAGAAGTATAAAATTTAACACTACTGGAATATAATAAAATAAAACATCAATTAAGAAATTACCAATAATTCATATCTCAACAATAAAAATTTTGAAAATTACGAGCACTACATGACTTTGATAAAGCCTATAACACCCCTCTAATTTGCTATGTTTTCTCTGACACTTCAAATACTTTGCTTGACCATATTTTATGTTATTGTTATTTGATCACTGACAGTGAAGCGATGATAGACTATATTGATGTGATGATACAATATATGCATGATGATTATGTGTGACATGCTTTATGTTTGCATAGATGTTTAGTTGAGATGACATTGCTATATATGCTCTTTGTAGTTTAATTGATATTTTATCTTGTCAGTTGATGTGACATTGTATTGGTGAAGAGAATGATATTGCATCACTCGCTTACGAGTGCCCTATGATTTCCTTGTTTCTCTCTTCACGGTGTGTATGGTTTATTATCTGGATACATGTATGACATATGCTTTGTTTGTAGGTTTGTAGGTACATGAAAACAACTTCACCTGGATTCACATGTATGAGCATGTCCACTACCCAACAATAAGGTTGATTGGGAGATAGTAATGGGTTAACCTAGTCAAACCTTTACCCTAGTATAGTGTGTCGTCAACCCATGTATTGGTCGTATTTGTTATCCACATTTGCCTTGGTATTTTATTATCGTGCAAGTTTAATTGTGAGGATTAAATTATAGTTATGATTAAGTATTTACTTAATTTGTATTATTGATGTGGAGACTTTATAATAGATAAATTAATTAATTTAATTTATGTTATAAAGTAATTTTAATTATTAGATTAAATGTGAATTAAATTAAATAAGTTATTTAAATTTGATTTGAAACAAATTAATTAATTAAATTTCAAATGCATGTTATTGGGAAAAGATCTTTGGAAATATATGTGGTTGTTGAAGAAAATATAGTTGTTTTGTTAACTAGAAGTTAGAAGGTTTTGATTACTGATTGTTGAAAATTGATTCCCAGAGAGATTTATTGAAATTGAAAGAAATGAAGTTGTTTCATGGGGGAAAAAAAGAGAGGATTTGTAAATGGTTGAATGGTTCTTGAGGTTTTGGGGATTTTAATTTTAGAAGCTCTTAGATAATTTTAAGAAATCTAGTTTTGTTGCATTCTTGGTTTTGGTTATTTTCTATTCTCTGGGAAGTGACAATTCTTCTGGAGGAAGCTTTAGCAAGTTGGAAATTAAAGGGAAGCTCTACATCAAACTTCGAATCAACAATTCTTTTAGAATAGTTCTTTATTGTTTTGTGAATTTAAATTAAAAATGTTATTAAATTATTATTGTTTTGCAAATTGGAAAGGTTTTTTCTAAAAGAGGATTTCTGTATTGTAAAGCTTTTGTTTTTGAAAGATTTTCGTGAATTTTTACAGCCTCTGTAGAAAATATATTTTAGATCCTTTGGTTAAATTGAGTTTTAGAAATGAATTTATCCTAGAAGGAAATTATAGTTAAATTATGGAACCTCTGTTGAGATTGAATCAAAAACTATAGAAAATTGTTATCCTCTGTGTCAAGATTATTTAATCTTCTCTATAAGGAAATGGTAAATTACCATGAAAGATTTAGATCTCTATAGGGAATGATTTTTAACACAATAGAAAATTCAAAGGAAAGCATTTGATGATTTAGAAGATCCTCTATAAAATATTTGTACATAGTCCTGTAGAAAACTTCTGAGAAAATAATTTATCCCCCTACAAGAAATTTGGTTAAAATTTACATATATATATTGGAAAATATATATACATATACAAATATATATATATATATATATATTATTGATTTACCTTTTGGTAAATTTTTCTGCGGAGGAACAGACTAAGGAAATCGTTGTACATGATTTATTTAATCCCAAGGATTTTCATATAAAAATAAAATTAATGTTATTTGGGGGCTGGGGGAAGCTACCCCCACAACCATCCCCTTCCACATGGGAGACGGTAGTGAGGGTAGCATCAGTGAGGCCAACACTGCCAACCCGCACTGTGGGGGATTCGGTGGCAACAACTATCGGCCCCTTGATATCAATGGGTTTTTTTTTAATGTTTTTTTTAATTTAATATATAGTATATGTATTATATAATATATATATATATATATTTATATATATTATATATAATATATATATATATATAATATTGAATTTAAATAGTTATGTTTATTTAAATATAACTTGTTTTATATATATATTTAATTAAATGGTTGTTTTTAATATAAATGCACAAGTGGTAATTTAATTTGAAATGATTTTCTTTTAAAAGTATAAATGTTTTTATAATTAAATAATATATATTTATATGTATATACATAATTATATTTAATTATATATACATATTAAATATATTTATTTAATGTTTGGTAATTACAATAGGTGCATGCAAACACAAATAGTTAAATTTATAATGATTGATTATTTTAATTGTGAAGTTGAGTTAATTGTTATGAGTAATTGTGTAACTAAAGGTTAAACATTTAGTTTTATTTAGTTGTTGATTTATTAATTGGAGTTATGTTTAAAATGATGTTTTTTAAATACAAGATATTGATCTATTGGATTTAGGAAATCTGAATGGTAGTGCTTTTAATTACATGAGTTGTTTATTTTAATTACATCTATTTCTATAATTGTGAATTAGGGGGGTATTTGTTGTTGAGAAAATGTAAGCCTTCTAGAGATTATAAATTGTGAAAGGGTTGTTGTATCTTTAGTTTACCCTTTGAGATTTCCTTGGGTAGTGCACATATTTGGGACTCAATATTTGACATTTGTAGGGATGTGTTACCTCTTGAGATGTGGTGGTTATTTGTTATAAGTTTTAGTGCATTGTCTACCCTTGGGTTGTGGAATATGTATATTGTGTTGTCAATAGGGGAGTGGCTTTCAATGGGGGCCAGGACAAAAAGTAGTCCTAGGACAACTTGTGTGAGAGTTAGTTTAATCAGTGGAAATTAAATAACCTATATTAGGGGAAGGGTAGCTTAGTACATTTAACTTGTTAAATTATCCTCTTTCATTGGCTCAAGGGCTTGTGTAAAACTTGAAATGAGTTGGGAAGGCCTCGAATGGCAAGATTATTATCTTGTCTTCTTGAAAGATAATCGATTTTGTGCTGGTGTACATGTGGGGCCAAAGTTCATGAGAGGTTACCAAGATAACCCAAGATGGGTGCCAAGACCCAGGAAGATCTCCTTTGGATAACCAATGCAACCTTTGTGATGACACTCCTCCTATAACAATAGTCGATTTGTATTATACATTGGATGTTCTTGATTCAGTGATTTTGGAAGCAATGTAACTTTATGTTTTGTGTTTACTAGTATAGTGTTGTTTTGTATATTGCATGTTTCTAGAGGTAGTAAATTTTTCTCAGTTACCTTTTACTATCTCCTAGCATGGGGGTTGGTCCTACGGGTACCACATGGATGGATGACATGCACCTTACACTATTGGGCTTTCTCTTACTGTTCGTGATGGCGAAATATTCTAGTTTTAGGAGCTCGTGTGTTTCTATGGATTTGTAATTCTTTTATATTCATTGTAATAGTGGGACACTATGTATTTGTATTCCTCATTTGTAATCGAGGAGGATCCTTGAATTGTAATTGTAACATTATGTATGATCTATTCATTATGGGACTAAATTGTATATGTTGTGTTATATGGTGTTGTATATGTGGAAATATGGTCATTACATTTCTATGTGTTATATTTATTATGCAATGGGCTAATGTTTTGATGAATGTTGTTTATCATGACTTAATTTATTATTCTATGGTTAGTTTAATTAAATGTAAGTTTTGGAATTCACATGTAGACTGGTTGTGTGGCCTAGAGGATGTATGTGTTTAGAGTAGATTACTTTACTTGTCATTGTTACTCTTTTTAAGAAAAAAATTAGTTGTTTTTCCCCAGTGTTGCATCATTCTCTAGGTTGCAGGGTAGGTTTTTACAAAGCCACCTAAGGGGAGGAGGGGAATAGTGGTTTTCTAACCACATCATTATAATAGAATGTATTAAATGTTGGTCCCTGACCACATAAATATGATAGCACACAATATCATGGTGGACTCTTCCACATGGTATCAATGCCCTGCATTGTTGGAGTATCCAAAAATATGAAATCAATATGGTCCAAGTAATTCCATCCTTTACGCATGGATTATAAACATCAAGGAGTGGGTCTGCACTATGAAACAACAAGTGTGGTTCTCATATGTTGGGGAGTAGGTTAGGAACACGTCCAAGGGAAACAATGGATTTCCCACTTAGGGTTCTCTATCCCCTCAACCCTTATTTACACTAGTAGGAATCTCAATCCCATAGGGGGGCCATACACTAGGGGTACACATTTAACATATGAATAGGACTTACACAAATAATTACTTCACATTTCACTTAGTAGACACACATCTATAGATATCAAGTTTATATAATTTCACAATTAACTAGCTTACACAATGGGTCATCACTAAGGGTACACATAAGGGGTCATATTTGATGTCCCTCACCCTTACCCCAAGTTAGATGCCTTGTATTACTTGGGCACAACACATTTACTGGATTTTCACTTCACATGTAATAACACAATACACTTTATGAGATTCACCATATTAAAGAATAAAACAATACAATTAAATGCATTCTAGATATTTTCTTTAAACAATATTCACTTGCAGCATCTTAATTTTAGAAATATCCACTCACTTTGCATGAATACAAGAAATCATGAAACGATGTGCAATGTTAGTTTAGATATATTACTCCATCTTCTTAAAACTTAACAATACATGGTTAACACAAATGTCGATACACCCATACACACTTTATTTTCTTTACACAATGTTCACTTTGTTTATCTTTTTGTTAACATCTATCCATTTGCATACTTAGATAAAATAAGTTTCCATATAATCACAATTGTAATCTAGGTAATACTCAATTTCCTTACAATCAAAAATACATGATACATCACACATCCCATCTTACTGACGTCACATTTATGATCAATATTGTTTCTATATATATATTGGAATTAACCCTATTGGTATGTCAACAAATATCACAAATACAGTTGAATAAAAGAGGAAGAGTGACCAGTATGGATATATATATAAAAAATATTGATCATAAATGTGACATCAGTAAGATGGGATGCATGATATATCATGTATTTTTAATTGTAAGGAAATTGAGTATTACCTAGATTACAATTTTGATTATATGACAACTTATTTTATGTAAGCATGCAAATGGATAGATGTTAACAAAAATATAAACAAAGTGAACATTGTGTAAAGAAAATAAAGTGTGTATGGGCGTATCGACATTTGTGTTAACCATGTATTGTTAAGTTCTAAGAAGATATAGTAATATATCTAAACTACCATTGAACATCGTCTCATGATTTCCTGTACTTATGCAAAGTGAGTGGATGCTTCTTAATTTTAGAAATATCCACCCACTTTGCATAAGTACAAGAAATCATGAGATGATGTGCAATGTTAGTTTAGATATATTACTCCATCTTCTTGGCACTTAACAATACATAGTTAACACAAATTTCGATACACCCATACACACTTTATTTATCTTTTTGTTAACATCTATCCATATTTGCATACTTACATAAAATAAGTTTCCATATAATCACAATTGTAATCTAGGTAATACTCAATTTCCTTACAATTAAAAATACATTATACATCACACATCCCATCTTACTAACGTCACATTTATGGTCAATATTGTTTCTATATATATGTCCATACCACTCTTCCTCTTTTATTCAACTGTATTTGTGATGTTCACCGACATACCAATAGGGTTAATTTAAATAAATATATATATATATATATATATATGTGTGTGTGTGTGTGTGTGTATGTATGTATGTATGTATGTATGTATGTATGTATGTATGTATGTATGTATGTATGTATGTATGTATGTATTTACAATATGCTAAGGAAGATTTCTCATTTAATAAGGGACGTAGTCAATCATTTTCATTTAAAGCATTGAAATATGAGAAGAGAAAACACACTCAATGCATAAAACACATGATAACTCATGGAATAGTAATTATCACAACCCATTAATACCTTTTACAGTTCTTGTTTTTCAATCTAAAATTAAACTATTTACTTACATGTTGTAAT
This sequence comes from Sequoia sempervirens, assembly GCA_007258455.2. Lineage (NCBI taxonomy): Eukaryota > Viridiplantae > Streptophyta > Pinopsida > Cupressales > Cupressaceae > Sequoia > Sequoia sempervirens. The sequence continues at coordinate 345,779,465 of VDFB02373365.1, forward strand.
CAACATTGTTACAATTGCAATTCCTTCTAACCTCATAAAAATGCATAATGATTAGAAGTCTTGAAATTTCTATCTACCTTTAAGCTTTCTCCTTACATCCGGGTGTAAATATTTTTACCTCAAAGAGTAAGTATAGTCAATGGTATAGAATGCACAACATTAGTTGAAAGTTTTACAAGTCTACTTTAGTGTCTCGTATCTATATAAATTAACTTTCTACCAATCTTGACTTAGTTGCAACTTCCTACACTTTCTCACCTTTGAATCGAATCCTAGAAATCATGTTGTTGTGTTAACTATTTAAATTTTAAATAATAGAGAACAAGGGTTTGTAAGCTATTATAATTATATCAAGTTTACTAGGTCATCATTTACTTGTTCATGTGCTTAAATAAATTTAAAGTTTCACCATTTAAATCCAGGTGAAGATTTTGATTTTGACCACATTTCTAAATTGGACCTAATATATAATGCAAGACTCTAATTATTAGTTGATGTCCTCATCCATGAATTTTTTTCCTACCAACCACAATACAAATCATTTGTTACTTCATGAATCAATCCTTATACACTTATATGTAAATCAAGATCTTTGGGTAATAGGTTAAGGCGTAGGGAAATCATGTTATAAGGCATACAAGCTATAAGTTCATGTGTATTAATACCAATATGTGAGTTCAAGTCCTTAAATTTATGTCTAACAACCTCCACCTTAAGGGTTTAGTTTTTTTTTGACAAGATCTTAAATATTGCTATAAGGGCACATAATACATAGTTCAAGGGTTTTATGTTTAATCCATTTAAGTGTTTAGAGATTTAAACTTATTTAATCACAACCTTCTGTAACACCCCTCCATTTTGGCTCTTTGATCGGCATTTTTCTTCCCTGTTATGATTGCGTTTAAGTATGCTTATGATTTAGAAGTTATATGTGGATGTGATGTTCTTTTATTCTGATGTTATCCTCAGGTCATGATTTGGAGTAACTTAGAATATATCTGATTAAATGGTGTTTATGTTATTGAGCTTATCTTTGATGTTAGATGCGTCAGTTAATGATACTGTATTGGTGAAAAGGGATGGATTGTATCACTCGCTTGCGAGCGCCCTACAATTCTGAGATTTCCTCTTCACGGTGTGATTGATCATATTATGTATATATGCACATTCGACATGCTCTTTGTTGCAGGTTGGCGGTATATGACATCGACTCCACGGTTTCTTTGAGTGTCCATTGACCAAAATTAATTGGGAGATAGTAGCTAGGTTTTCCAACAAAGTCTTCATCCTAGTCATAGCGTGTTGTTGGGTTGTCATCTAGGTCAATTTTTTAACTTGGTCAGTTCCCCTTGTGTGTTTATTTAATTTCAAGTTTAAAGTTTATTAAATGACTTGTAGTTTGATTAATGATTAAATGTGTTTAGTTGCAAGTTAAAAGTGATTAAATAGCTTTTGAAATTTATAAATGATGAATGTTTTGTCTTATTGAGATGTTGGAAAATTAGTGATTAATTAATTAATTTAATTGAATTAATAAAATAATCTAATTTTGAATTAGATTTATTTTATTGACTAATTAAATAATAGGGATAAATTAAATCAATTTAGTCTTGTTGGCATCATTAGATATTTGGATTAAAATAAAAAAAAAATTTAAAAAGAAGTATGTTTTATATTTTACTTCTAGGAATAAAGTTAAAAATAAAAATAAAGCTAAAAGGTATTACATGTTATGTGGAAAATAGAATTTTGTTTTAAATTATTTAAAGTTCAAATGTTTCAAAAAAATGCAATGATTTTGTAGAAAAGAGATTTTGGAAATAGTTGACTTTTTGGAAAAAAAAAGATATTTGTTTTGAATTTGGAAATGGAAATAAAAATTTCAATTTCAATTTGGGAATAATTTGGGAATAATTTGGAAACTCTATTTTAGGGGATTTTTGTTCATTTTGGAAAGGGGAGGGGGTTTTCAACTTGGATGGGAAATTTTTTTTTGGTGGTTCTACTTGGATTGTGAAGGAGGTGGAGTTTTTGGCTTGGGATGGATTCAAAGGAGGAAGGGGAGAACTCCATGTTTGAAGGCTTCAAGGTTTGGAGGAAGAAAACAGGTTCTTGTTATCCTTGCTTGTCCATTTTGAAGATAGATTAGATCCTCTTCATGCTGTTTGAAATATTATATGTTGTTTGAATTCAATGAAAACCATGGGTTATTTGTTTGAAAGCTTGCATTTTGTGTTGAGACTTTGAAAAGAAAACCAAAACTAGAATCAACAATGGAAAAATGAGACGGAAACCCAAAAGAAAACTCCTCATCCAAATTAAATCTTGAAACCCTCTTCTTGATTGGATAAATTTATTTGAGTTTTGGCAAAAAAATATTGTTCATTTTCTCTTCTTGAGCTGGAAATGTTTATTGAAAATTTTCCCCTTTTTAAAAAAAAAAATATCTATATTGTTTTCTTCCTTGTTATTTTTTTTATTCTAGTTTATACCAGAAGAAAATGGAATTTGAAGTTTTGTTTTGAAAACAGAAATAAATAAAAAAATTTAAATTTTTTTTGTTTGGTGGGGTGGGGAGATCAATCCCCCACCTCCACCAGTGCCGCCGTCGGTGGTAGGCAGCCGCTGTGTGCGAAGCACACAGCCCCGCCGCCCCCAGGCGACGGCCGCTGTGTGCTATGCACACAGCTCCTGCCGCCATGGGAGGTGGTGGACTGTGTGCTATGCACACAGCCCCGCCGACCACGGGAGGCAGGGCCGCGGGTTTAGGCCTTCAGCCCTGTGCAAAACACAGTGAAATTTGTTTCTTTTAAAAATAAAAATAAAATTAGAGTTTTATTTTATAATTTTCATGATATTTAATATTATATCTTTAATATTATATATTTATATTTAATATTTAATATTTAATATTTAATAAATAATATTATATATATAATATTTAATATATGTATTCAATATTTAAACATTTTGTAATATGGGAACTTGAGTCTTGAACAGTTGGATTAGAATAATGATAGATCGATAATTTCGACATTTAAATAATGATGTTTAATTATTTTAAATAGGATATGTTTAAGAATAATTATAGCTTAATTATAGTTAAAGGGAATCATTTTTTTTTTAAAGGTTAATTTAATCTTTATTTAGGATTGAGCAAATAGAATTAGAATATTCAACTAATTGCCTAGATAGTGCCAAACGAACAGTAAATAAGTTAATGGTTATTGAAAAAGTTGATTCTTTAAGCAAATAGCTATTCTTAGATATTTTAATTTCGACTTTCTAGAATATTTAGTAAACCTCAGAATAGAAAAATAATGTGTTTAGAGGCATATGTTTAAAGGAAGGGAACTCTGAAGTGATTAGTTCATTGGTATAGATAAAATGAAAATTGAGTTTGGGCCAACGGTTTACATAAAATATTGACCTTGTTTGATTTATTTATTCTATGATGAAGTATGTATTAGATGACTTAATTGAAATGATTGTGGATATAATAGTGAAACTTAGAGATAATGATTGGGATAGTTTAATCAGTTGTTGTTAATCCTTATATTTTGAGTTTGGAACATAGTGGAGGAGCTAGGGATAGCAAATGGGTTATTTTAATCAGAGGACTTTATTTACCAACTGTTGATCATAACAAGATATGTGATGGAGAATGCAATATATAATTATTGCTTTTAACTCCTTAAGTGGCCATCATGCTTAACTCTCTATTAGGTATATTCGTTTTGGAATATAATTGATTTCAAGTAGAGATAAGATTAAGTTGGTTTATTTAATGTTAAGTTGAAATCAGGACTGAAATCATTTAATCTGAATGTTTATTTTTCAAGATGTTTACTTATAGAATATGATTGTGGAACTGAGAGTAAGGATGAACTTATTAATTAACCTCAATGTTTTATCAATCAAGTGTTTTATCTATAGTAGGTGATCAGGAAACGTAGAGAGAAAGGTTGATTTAATTTTACCCAAATAGCTACATTATTAAAGTGATTTGTTTATAAATATGGTTATGAAATTTGGAGTAGATGATCTATTCTTTAAATATTTCAATGTCATGGAAAGAAATGGAATCAATTGATTGGATAAATGCAAGTCATGGAATCTGTGTTTGAATGGATTTAGGAAATCCGAACATTAGCTTATCTACTCGTCTAAAATGTTTTTAGGGTTATTTGTTCGCATTCGATGTTTTGGAATGAGAGTGAATGTTTTGAGAATCTTCCAGTTATGGGTTCATTTATTAGTATGGGTGGTTTTATGTGAGTCAACCTTTATTCTGTATTTGGGTTTCCGTGATATGAGAAATTTGTTTGTCAAAATTATGTTTTCTGGCATGTTAAGAGTGTGTGATTATATGATTGTTGACTTTAAGTTGTTTCTTGTTGTTCATGTAAGTCTTCCAGTAGTGTTTTCTTGAGATGATGTTATGTCTCTTATGAATTGCTTTGTCTATCTTGGTTTTTGTGTGAGTTAAGTTTAAGTGGTTACCTGGTCCTTGAATGGATTATGTGACCTTGTGATTAAAGGTTGAGTCAAATTTTTAGCTCGTTATGTGGGTTATCTTTATGTTAGTCAACCTTGTGTTAGCCTTGGGTAGTGCACGTTTTGGTTTCAAGTTTTGTACATCCGTAGGGATGTGTTACCTATGGAGGTGTTTGATTAATTGTGATAAGTGTTAGTGCTTTGTCTACCCATGGCCTGTGGTTGAGTTATGTGTTTTCGATAGGGGAGTGGCTTTCAAATGAGCCAGACCCAAAGTGGTTCCAGGATAACTCGTGTGAGAGTCAGTTAATTAAGTGAAAATTAAAATAACTTATATTAGGGAGAGAGTAGCTTTGAACATTAATAAGATAATTTAGCCTTGCTCATTGGCTCAAGGGCTTGTACGAGACTTGAGATAAGTTGGGAAGGCCTGGAATGGCAAGATCGTTATCTCGTCTTTATGAGAGATAATCGATTTTTCTCTAGTATGCATGTGGGGCCGGGAGTCAATTGAGGTTTCTAGGATATCCCTAGAGGGGGGTCGGGACCTAGGAAGACTAGCCAGGAGATCCCATGCAACCTTTGTGATGACACTCCTCCTATGACAGCAGTCGGTATGGTGTTGTACCGTTGGTTTATTTTTGTACAGTGATGGTACTCGATTTTGTACTCTGGAAGCATTGTAACCATTGTGTTAAGTGATGTGGGTTTTGTTCTTGATTCAGTTCAGTTTATATGTTAGCTTATGTCTAGAGGTAGATGGTCTTGTCTAGGAAATCCTTGTTACTATCTCCTAGCATGGAGGGAGTGGGGCCTTTGGGTTCCACGTGGTCGGGTGGTGTGCGTTTTATTCCGTTGGGTTTTCTTCTTGATCGTGTGGTCGTGATTTCAAGTTAGAGAGCTCGTTGGATCCAGATGTCACTCTGGCTTCATTCTTTTCAGTTGATCCTTATTTTATTACCCCTCGTTTGTTATTGAGGTGGAATTTGTAAATTGTAACCATGATTTTGGAATTACCTCATTCGGGGAATGAGTATTGTAATCATATTGTTTAATTATTGTTAATTGAAATCTTGAGGTATTTATCCTCCTTGTTGTTATTTATCTTGTATGGAATGTATGTTGTTTCATTTCCTTAAGTGGTTAATGTTTCAGTTTATGTTAATGTTATTTGTTTTTGGGTTTTTAAGTAATCTTTGTCTTGTGGCCTTAGAGGTTGTTGGCAATATGTATTCATCTTACATGTTATTTGTACTAAAAAATAAAATAAAATTGGTACGTTTAAGTAGTGAATTGCAACTTCCTCTAGGGTTGCGTGGTGGGGCATTACACCTTCCATGCATTAATCCATTTTTTGGTTCATAAAATTATTTTCTTTTGATTGGTTACATGATTCTAATTATAGTTATGATGTTCCATCCTTTATTTGTACTAAGGTTTCTAAAACAAATCTGTTGCTCCCCAACACCAATAACTTTAGGTGATTACTTTATTATTGTTTTTAAGGATTATGGCCTTAAGAAGTCAAAAATAATGTTTCCTTAATGATACACCTCGTGATGTCCAATTTCACTATTCAAGCATTTATAACAAGACTATGCTTCATGAATCAATTATACCTTTTTCTAAGGTTTAAGAAAATTTAATTCCAACAGGCTAGATTAATGCCATGACCCTTGTCAACTCATATAATATGGGGCTCTAGGAAGTCACCCTACTTACTCGAAGCAAGGCACCATGGTTTAGGTTTGAGTATCTTTTAAAAGATGAATCCATTAATTAAATACTTACTATGAACCATTTATAACGGTCAATTTTTGACCATGTAGTACTTTACAACCTTGTTTGGGTCACATAGTTAAACTAAGTTTTCTCATTTATCACACCATGCAAGTCCTTAAGAATTAAAATTCTATTCCAACTAGCACAAAGTGCTTTGCGCCTTTATCCACACACACAAAATACTAAATGCCCAATTTATTCCCAGAGTTCCCTATGGTTGCAACGTAGGGCTCTAATACCAAGTGTCATGCTCCAAATTTTGCTACAAAAACCCAACATTTTTTCTTACACAATACAAATTCAAAAGTCTACACTAAAGTGGATAACATGTTAAGGGGTGAAGAACAACTCATGTTTTATAAGCTCTTGCTATCTGTCCCACTTGGTCAAATTTTAAATATGTTCGACTTGAACATTCCTCAAATAATATGATCTAGAATTAAGACTCATATAATTACTTCCCTTCATCTAAAATCAATAATACTAACCTCAATATTGATATTGTTGCAAAAATTTATATTATTAACATTATTTAGTCACGTATTTGCAATAATAATCATATTATTTTATTGAATAATAATATTAATAATAAATCATATATAAACTTAGTTAATTTATCTATGTCGTACCCAATTTTTAGTATGGATTAAATACAACCATCCTAATTGATTTTATTTTTTTATCATTATTATTATATCATATATATATTTTATAAAATGGACTCATGATCAAGCACATATATACATCATACTACCTTTGCACATTGTAACTTATAAGATCTAATGCTATTTCTAAGCAGTAACCAAATCAATAGTCTAACCTTTATGAAGGTGAACATATTGTTTTATTCCACTACTTAATTCTCACAATATTATTCATAAGATGAAAAATAACTCTTAGGCAAATAAGAGTGAGAGTTGATCTTTAAACTACACATTAACAGTGTTATTATAACTTAATCTTGACACAATACTTCTAATGATATGACCATACCCTAGTATTGATAAACCAATGATGCATCTCAATCCAAAATTTAAATGTTAGAACTGCTATTTTAATTAATATCAGCTAATGGAATTAGTATTTAATAAAAAATTAATTATAAAAAAATCAAAACGATAATTACTATTATTTATTACCTAGTATATTGTTTTTGAAAGAGGAAAAAATGGTTTTACAGGGACCCAAAACCACAATGTCTACAAAATAAAGAGAAAGTCAGTAAAGAAAACATAGACAAAAAGGCCAACAAAGGCCACAAAACCAAAAACCTGTCGAAAAGCCAGCAACAACTAAATTTGTGTCTTTAAAAGATCAATAGTCTTAGCTTCCAACTCATTCATTTCTTGAATCCTCTCTTTAAAATTTGAACCATCTGTGTAGTGGGAGGCTCTTTCATTTTGAGGTTGGCCTGGGTCCTTTTAGAAATACCTTGTTCTTCAACTTTGCTTTCCTTTTTTGCTTCCAAGTCAACAACCAGCGAACCTTGCTATGTTTTTTCCAGCTTTTTGGACATAGCATTGATAATAATGGCATTATGTCTAGTCATTTTATGGTTTTGTTCCACAAAAAATTTTAGGTTATTTTTAATTTTAACCACTTCCTCTTCCAAAGACTTGTATTTCTCCTCATTATCTCCACCTTTCTTACTAGTGTTCTTATTCTATTTTTGTTCTTTGTTGCTAAGAGCAGCCAACTTCAGCTCCATCTCCTCCAATTTTCTATGCAGGGCCCCATTTCTTTGATTGAGTTCATTAATTTCATGGTAGGCCTATTTCAAGACCTTGAATATGTCATTGATACCATTTCTAGTGGAGGCCAAAATGTCACCAGACTGAACCTGGTTTAAAATGAGATTGACATCACTCAAGTTGGGGGAGCTTGTGAATCTAGTACCTTCAAATTTGAAAGAGGTGGGAGGGGAGGGCAAAAAAATTTCTACTAGCTTCAGGGTTCTTAGCTTTATCTTCCAAGGTGTTTGTAGAGTAGGAGACCAACTTGTTGGCAGGGGAACCCTTAAGAACAAGATTCTTAAAGGGGCCAGAGTAGTCCGGGAGGGTTTCAGGGTTATCTTTAGCAAGCTGGGATTTTTTAGTTTGGGTTTTCTTACCAGACATCTCAGAGGATGGGTGGGTTTCAAAAATTCTCCCCTAGTTAGGTTGAGTCTCCGAACCCCTACTATTAGTGTCATAGTCCTCAAACTCCATGAATATAATAGGGTTAGATAGAGCCAACATGCTTTGAAAGTGTTCATAAATTAACCTAATTAGACCAAGATGAAGAATAGGGTATCTCCTGGGATTTTTCATCTGGTCTTCCAAGCTATTAGTCAACGAACATAATAGGTAGTGAGGCATAGAAATCTGTACCTTGTTGTAGAAGTGGTTAAGAATAGAAAAATGGTTCCCATACACTCTAGTAAATCTCTCGTCCAAAGTTATATACTCCATTATCACCCGAAGAACCTTTCTCCACAGTGCCTTAATAGTGTCAATTTTGAAATAGTTATTAGAGATTTTAACCAGTTTCAATTTCTCCTCATCCTTCTTTAGAAATTTGATGACCACCTCATCAGAAAACCTTCTGTCATGATAAAACTTCACTCCCTTGGTGGACATACTAGTAATCTCCCCTATGATTTTCTCATCCAGCGGCACCTTCCTACCAAAGAGAATGATTTCATCATTGTTCCAGTTCTTCTTGAAGTAGTCCATGGCCACAAAATTGGGCCCATGAAGTTTTTCTATATAAGGGACCAAGCCCCCTCTTATAATCTACTCACAAACCTTGTCATTCCTAGTGTGCACCTCATAGCTATTAGGCTCAACTCTCTTTCTGTCCCCCCCCCCCATATTCATTTTCTCCTTACTATTGACTCTGTCAACTTCAAGAACCTGTTACAAAATTATACAATTGTTCCAAAGCACCCACAAAGCATGCATATTTTCCTTTCCTTCCAAGTAACATGATGCAACCCCATAAAATCTCTTGATTTTGATGTACCTAGCCCCTCTCTCTTTAATCATTAAATGTGGTTGCCTCTTTCCCATGCGTGACATCATAATCTAGTAAAGCCCTGACTTCAGTTCTCAAATCCCTACAATTCTGCCACATGTTCAATCCTTGCATCATAATCCCTTCATTCACAAAGAAATTTGCCACACTGTTAGCTTCCCTATAGACGTGTGAAAATTTCACTTTTTCATATTTGTCTAACATAGAATTAGTTTCATCTATCCAATTCTTTATCATCCATGAGGGTGGGGTCCTCCCTAAAAGACAATCAACTATATTTTTAGAATCTCCTTCAAGCCATAAGTTTTTAATATTCAAATTAAGAGCAAGATTTATAGCTTGAAAGGCTCCTATAGCCTTCGCCACATGGCTTTTTTGGTGACCTAGGGATATGGCCACAACAGCCATAAAGTTACCATTAGGATCCCTAAGCATGCCTCCACTACTAGCCAAGCCCGGGTTGCCCTTCGTTGCTCCATCAAAGTTGGCTTTATGCTAGCTGTTAGGTGGAAAGGTCCCCTCCCAACTTTTCTTAGCTGGCTTGGAAGCAGAAGAAATATCCACTTTAATGTTTCAATCTTTTGTTATCCTTAAATCGTAGGGGGTGCACACCACAACTTCTAGGTTAAGAGCTTTTTGAGGAATCACATTAAAATTTTCTTTTGTAAGCTTGGCAGTTTTCTCAAAGACATAATTCTCCAACATCTCCTTGTCTCTAAAAATTTTGTTTTTGTGTTCTTTCCACACTCCCCAAGCCACAAAAGAGAATAAGAAAGCCCATAACCTTCAAATGTAGGAATTTTGAGTAGGATCTTTCCATTGTAAAAAGAACCCTTCAATGGTTTGGGGGAACACCCAAGATATATTCCAAATGGCTAATAATTTTCCCCAAATTAAGGAAACAAATAGACAATGGAGAAACAGGTGGTTGGTTGATTCTACCACACTCTTGCAAAGGTAGCATTTGTTGGGAATTTGAAATCCCCTCTTACAAAGATTATCCATCATAAGGACCTTATTTTGAAGCATTATCCAAAAGAAGATATTAAATTTAGGAGTCAAGTGTTTAATCTAGGCTTGAGACCAACAGGGAGGAGGGGCTTGACAGAGGGACAACAAAGAGACAACTGAAGAGATAGAGTAGTTACCCAAAGGGTTCTCCATCCAGATAAGAGTTTCATCTAGTTGATTCTATCCCAAGCTGACAACCTTTAAGGAAGATTGGAGCTAAGCCAAATCCTGACTAATCACACATAAGTTCACCCAATCTCATTCATGCTAGTAGTCTTTAAAAAATTCCCCAAAAGAAAATTTACATTGCTCAACCCATATATTAAATCTTTCAATTTTAATAAGAGATTCTTAAAGAGCCATTTATCCTCCCAAAATATAGCTTGATTACTAATTCTGATGTGCCATCCAATCCCTAATTCCAAAAGTTTCCTAAAAATAATCATGTCATTCCAGCAAGCTCAACTACGTGGGAGGACAGGAGAATCCAACAAATATTTTAGGGACATTCAGTCAGCCATATATTTACTTCCTAAAATGTCTTTCCATTCTCTGCCAGGTGAGAAAGATCTCCATATTTTTTTGGTAAGAAGAGTTTTATTAGTAGTTCTTATTTTTCAAAGACCTAAACCCCCCAGGGTTTTTGGTCTGCAAACCAAATCCCACCCTATAAGAGGCATTCTCTTTCTTTCCTCCACTCCAAACCAAAGGATATTTTTTGGATCTTTTCAATGTCCTCATCATATTTAGCAGGGATTTTGAAGAGGCTCAAATCATAAATTGGGAGGTTCTGAAGAGAGGCTTTAAGAAGTTGAAGTTTTCTAGCTTGGCTCAAAAGAGCTCCTTTCCAACCTGCCTACTTTCTGAACCTGTCAACCAAAGAGCACCAAAAGGAATCCAAGGGTTTTAGGCATAACAAAAGTCCTAGATAAGAAGGTAAGGATTCTACCCTACAATCAAGGATTAAAACAATCTTGAATTGTCTATGCTCAGGTGTATTGAAGAAAAAGATAGAACTCTTTTGTCTATTGACCTTCTACCCAGTCGCTTGCTCATACACAACCAAAGTTTTTTTCAGAATCTTAGCCTCATTCATGGAAGATCTTCCCATTAACATAGTGTCATCAACAAAATATTGATGAGAACAAATCAGATTCGTAGAAGAAGAACTGAGACCAATAAGAGACCTTTGTTCAATCAGTCTCTTTAGATTCCTTCCCAGACTTTCAACCATAATAGTAAAAAGAATAGGAGAAATATGGTCCCCCTATCTTAATCCTCTTCAATTTTGGTAGAATCTAGAAGATCCATTCATGATGATAGATGTGGAAACTATGGTTACCAATTGGTTCACTAGCTAAATGAATTACCTAGCATATTGTTATCATTTCACCCAAATAGTATTTTTATTATCATAATGTATTATCCACTCTAAATCATTCTATCCACAAGTTGTCTTTGTTAATTCTTCTATTACTTGATTAAGATTTCTCTTAATACATTATTAAGATTAAATTATTATTATATATATATTATATTTTCCATTACTAATATTTTTTCCAATTGATTCGATACCCACATCATAGATATAACATTTCCACTACTCCACCTCCCAATTAAATACGAACATTATTCTTACCAAACTATACATGGTTGATTCAAATAATAATACTAGTGTTTATTATTAATACGACCAATGAAAGAATATTCTTGCTTCAGGGATGATAATATTTAATTAATATTACTGTTTATTTAATCCATAAATATAATTGCTTGTAAATATTTCGCTGAGCTACTCCTGATCATTTGCAATCATTAGATTGTTGACTTCTAGTTTTTTTTTCAATGACATACTTTCCATTTATGTCACCCTAAAATTGAGTTGTGCACTTGAAGATTAGAGTTCCTCAATGTCGTTACATTACTTTTTAAAAGATGGTGGAATGGTGACATGCTGGCAGAAAATAATAAGAATGTATCATATTTTGGAAGGTCATTCATTAATGAGTGTTAATGCTGTGGTGTCAATTGCATGTTTAGGGATATGCCTTACGCCACATCTCAATATTCACCAATGGAGATCACAATTGTGATTGTTGCACTTAAATTGAATTAGACAAAAACTTGGGGGTCTAGACATTAATGAGGGAGTCATGATCCTTTAGTTCAGTAAGTGGTTCTACTATGAAAACAAGGTTCAAGGAAACAAATAGAAATTAATGTAATTTATGTCATGCCCAACTAGGGAATCCAAAGGACAAAGCATTAAGTAGGGAATTATTCATTTCTTTTTTAAAACCATTCAATTATGCAAATTTCTTAAGGATTCCAAGATGACATTACTTAAACATTATAATTAAGAACATAACACCATAATATTAAGGTCATAATACACAAGTACAAATCACATTTATAAATGATCCACTTTTCAAAACTTATATAGTCCAGACATTTATACATATATACAGATTACATCTAGTGAGATTCCCATAAATCTCAATACATCATAATGTTGTTACAAGGATTACACTCATAAACATGAGGTAAATATACAAAGAGGGTAATGATCTCCTCATAACAAATATCCATGTTCGAACATGTTTAGTGTCCATTGTCATGATCAACAAAGTAACAAGAACTAGCTACAAGTATAATGTCATCAGTAAAAGTATCCAATGAAGGTGTAGCACGGTTTCCACCCAACCGCATGGAACCTGAAGGTCCACTCCCTCCATGCTAGGAGATAATGAAAGGTCTAGAAGACAATCAAACTAACAAAAAAGAACATACATTACATTACATGGTTGACAACACATAACAACATGACCACATGAAACCATAGTATTCACAACATATGCTTCTAGAGATGGCCACAATAAAATAGTTAAATCTACACAAGAGAATACAATCATGCTTCAGGACAGAGTGTCATCACATAGTTGTTCTAGGTTACCCTGGTGAATCTTTCTAGACTACTAGCCCTCATCCAGAGTTACCCTGGTAGTCTCTACCGATTCTCATCCCCTAGACAAACTCATGTGGAGTTAGTTTACCTTTAAGGTAGACAAGGTAGATGAATAAGCCATTCTAGGCCTTCTCAACCTACCCTTAATCTATACAAGCATTAAGGCACTAGGTGAGGAATTTATTTATTTGAATTTAATTAATGAATCCCAAGTTTATTTATTTAAGTTTTCACTAAATTACAAGAAACCCACGATAGGTTACCCTAGCAACCACTTAGGGTTTTAGCACCTACCGTAAGCCACTCTTCCTATGAACATGACATAAAATTAAAATACCAAGGATGACCAACATGCATAGGAAACAAAAATATAGTAGAACATATCTCATTCGTGGTCCAACCATTGATTAACTCAACACCTATAAGGTGACAATTAACTCTAGCATGGCATAGTCCCAATATAGATCAAGGTATAAAAACATCAATAAACAAATATTAAAAGCTCTTTCCTTTAAAATCAACACCCCAGTCTTTGGAAGAAAAGGTGCGCATAATTCAACATTAGATACAATGGGAAGTTATTAATCATGAAAAGCAAGATCCTGAATGACCACGTCAACTACATGACATAGACTATATAATCTCATAATACCTTAAAAGTGATAGATAAATCATGCATGGCTAACTCCTAAAATAGTTCATAGCCATTGTACAACTAAGTATAAGCATATTATACTTATAAATCAAATTTATTTCTCCCATCTCCTAGAAAATTGAAGAACTCAATAACACCAAAGAACATTCATAAAATATAAACAAATATTTATCACCCATCAAACACAATGATCAAATCTTTATGACTTTTAAATAATTAATCGATTCATTCAAGTATTCCAAATATTCTTCTATAAAAGCTTACTTGACATAGAATCAAATAAAAGAATTGTTAAATAATAATAACCCATTAATCCACAATATAAAAGCCATCTTCATCTAAATCAAAACTCGTTAACAAGAATTACATGTCCATATATATATATATATATATATATATATATATTAATATTAACAAATATATATATATATATATATATATATATATATATATATATATATATTAACTATCTCTTATAATAAAGAGCTAGAGATATATTATACAATATATAGACAATTATAAATGTCTTAAATCTTATCCTAATACAAAATATTATGAAGCTTTTATATCATAAATATTATAATTTAATTTTCATTTATAGATCTATCAGTATATGCAAATTTTCATTAATAAAATTAATGTAGAACAAATTTCTATCAATAAAACATCAAAACCATATGTTCTAACATTATAAACAAAATCCATTTATGATTATTCTTTAATAAAAATCACATAAAGAATTTCACAATATCATTTAAAATTACATATACTAAAAATATAATCAAAGCTTATTACCATACTAATTTTAATAAATCTATATTTACTCTTCATCAAGAACATTATAGATTTATTGCATTTACTAATCAACTACATATAAGCCATTCAAATCTAATAAATATTGTAACATTAAGTTATAAAATTCAAAACTTATCCTAACTTCTTTTCAATAAATAAAATTATGCTAACTGATTATAGCGACACATGTATTGGGAAGACTCCTACCATGGGGAATTAATGTCCATTTAGCATGCTAAAAATTAGATGATAGTAACTACACTAAAGTCAAGTTAAGCGAAAGAAAACAAGAGTTTACAACAAACAAAGTTTATAGACTACTACTATTGCCAATTACATTTTAATTAAACACACAGATCTAACTTCAGTTATAGCGCATGCACTATGGAAATACATATCTAAGTTTATGAATATTAAGCAGTAGACTTCTATTATAAAATACACGCCATGCAAGGGAGAATACATGCAATACAAAGTCGACTAAGCATTCAAAGTGTATTCAGTAGACCGATACAAAACTCATGGCAAAGATTAATGGAGATATACACTTAAATATGACAGGGGAGAAAAGCATTGACAATGTCAAACAAAATTTTACAAGCAAAGAATTTAAAAGAATTCTCAGACGTGTATTCTAAATCTAAATAATTTAGATCTAGAGATTATTAACAAGGGCGTAGCAAGGAATATCATCAATTACACAATGACTTACTAGTAGCGACCAAAAAGAGAGTAAAAGATAAACTTGTCATGATTATATACTGTTACAAAGCTACAAGAAAATTGTTTATAACAGGGTTATAGAACAACGGTAACCTAACAGATATCATTAGAGGGAAGATTGCACACATATCTACTTGACCAATTGATTTAAATTTGATAAACTTTAAGCTGCGGTACCTAATAAACAATGGGAATGTGAAATAGCGACCAAAGCAAATTTGATATCTGATAATCAATAATGACCAAAGTTGAGCGGTGCTGGCAAAACCTTCAACATTTTCAAGTAATCAAAAAAAAAAAACTAATAAATAGGCTACACGTGGTATTTGACATGCCTAAAGAAACGCCCATATTAAATAATCTCAGATTTCTACGTACACATGCAAGATATAACTTTTAAAAGATAACTTGGACTATTTTTGTTGATAGGTGCTTATGATAAAGTTATGATCTGAAAGATATTGCACAAAGAATGTATATAATCCCCACACAAATACACGGTATACTTGATGAAAGCATAAATAAGTTAGGGGGCGGTTGAATGAGTTTCTAATGTTGTAGCTTTACGGGTTGCCAAAGATACAGGGAGATTTTATTTTAGAGGTGCGTGCCCTACTTAGCTCAAGTGTTGCAACTGTGATAGGTACCAATAGTTTCAGAGGGATTATTTAATTCTTGAAAATTTCCTATTATATTTTAGTGCAGCAACTAAGGACAGACGCCAGTCACAAGGATTCACATATTTCTTTTAAATGAAGAGACTACATGATTCAATTAATAGAGCAACTAAGTTTTTATTGCCGGCGTCCATAATGAAGGATAAAAATGAACTCATGATTTGTCCTATAAAATAACAGGGTATCACTATAATCTAACTAATTGATTAATTCGATTGATTTATAAGAAAATCATGAAATTATGATAAACACTTTAAATTCCATTATCAACCCAAGACCATGTTTTATGTTTTATTGCCAGGGAAATACGAAATTCCATTCATGGATACATAAATCTGTTTAAAAATTTGTTCCAAAGAAAAACAAGGTTTCCATGCTAAACATTCATAACTGAATTGAAGTTTTCTTTTCTTTCTTTCCTGAATTTAAATTTTCTTCTAATTATTTCTTTGCTGTATAAACAGGTTAACTGGGATATTCTTTTCCAAGACAAGCAGGTAAATATTTTTCCCACTAAGTAGAGTTCAAACATCACAATTAATCAAAATATGCAAACAAAGGAAGAAAACCTATTTATGCTGAAAAGTTGAGTTGAAGCAAAATTTGAAGCTTCTGTCAATTCTTCCCAAATGCTGACTATTTGATGAAGAAATTCCAAAACAAACCAGCCCAATAATATGCTTGCAATTAAAATCTGAGATGAAAACTTTTCCAAAAACACTGTCGTGCAAAAATTTCCTGAAAACTGCTGTCGTGGAAATTCTTCCAAACATTTTCGTGAATGAAACTGCAACACCTAAAGCTTTTAATGCATTTAATTATCTCAAGTAACAAAACTCAACTGATTGTGATCATGCATTCCCAAAATTTTCTCAATTAGTTATAATCATTAAATATCTAAGATGTTTTCCACAACTCATGTTTTTAGATATTATAATTTATTGAAAACTCTTTCAAATTGTCAGCTTCTCACAAAAATTGCACAATTAATTCAACAATTACATTTAAATAATTACCTTTTCACAAAATTAACATTCTCTTTAAATCAAATGACTTGTTTAATTTATTTTAATAAATCAAACCTTACTCATAAATATTTAATCTAATATTTAAACAAATTTTCCTTTAATCAAATATATAACAAATAAGCCATTTAACTAAATTAAACAATAATTAATTTCAAATAAAATAACACAACAAAATCGACACGACAAGACTAAACAACAAACGACAACGGGCAACAATTGGATACTCATTCAATGAAGAACAATGGTTAAACAAGGACTTGACACTATCTCTGGGTCAACATAATTTTATTGGACTAGGGTATGCTCAGACCTGACAAGTAGGTGGAGTCAATACTTGGTACCTGTATCTGTATAAAACATCACTTGTTAAACATATTATCATATATCGGAAGACACACCGTGAAGAAGAATCACAATGCAATAGGGTACTCACAAGTGAGTAGTGCTACACTGTCTTCTTCACCAGGACTAACAAGCATCATTATATCAAAAACATAAATCACATCATGATAACCACATTAAAACTCAAAAACAACATATCTATAACACACATGCGCCAATCATAATATCTTCATATGAACTTAACCAGATAATCTCGATATTCAATGAATCATCCACATAATTTCGGAGTCATAAATGAAAACATCCAGCAAAGTATCATAAGCAACTATCAATGGAACAAAGACAAACTAAAACTAAGTTTTGGAACTAGAGGGACATTACAATTTCCACCATTAATGTTGAATCCCTAATGGAAAAGTTGAGAACCTTGGATCATAGATTGATAGGTACTTTTCTAGTTTTAGAATAGGCATTGTCTTGTCATGAAGGCATGGGTCACAACATAAATGGGTTGTTATGCCCAAAATAAATAATTGCACCACCAACCCTCCATTGACTGTAGATTATCGACATAAACAATGATGTACTATCTTTGGAACTCTTTTTTCTAGGTTGCTCTAAAGCACAATTACATCGATTCACATTCACCTCATATGTATAGGTGAAGGAAGAAGGGGTGGTGGCTATGGTTAAATCCACATCATCGCTGAGTTTCAATTAATGTCTTCACCAACTCCTTTGAAAACTTGTAGAGGCTCCATGGTTGATGTAGGCCTATCATTTTTTTTGCTTGGAATTTAATCTATTAGGCACAAAGGTTATTAATGAGGCCAGACTTATTAATTTGTGTGCTTTTAATAGATCTCTTAATTTGTCCACAATTTTCAATACCCACCATTCTGACCCTGACTTTTCACATATCAATGTTGTAGGACCTTGTTCAATCTTACTGGGTGGTTCTAGATTTTTCCCTGATGAATGTTTGTGTAGATGAATTGAACAATGCGAAGATAAATGCAAGTATTCTCTACAAGGTAGCTAGGACTGAGGTTGAGCAATGCATTAAGACAAAATGGTGGGCAAACTTTTAGAGCCTTCCAGTAATCACATGGCTTTTATGGATCTACGCCCAGCATAACAAATTATTTTATTTTTGTTTTTAATGGTATATTTGTTTGGAATGTAATAATTACTATCAAAATAGTTATATTTTTATAGTCTTAGCCACTGTCTGAAACTCAATTCTTGTCCTATTCAAATGACACTCAGTGGACTACATCAATTGACGAAAGCATACTGTATTATATTTAGAATGTTGCTATAGATATCCCTTAAATTGATTTGGTCTCTTGAGCTAATTGGTGGTTTTTTAGGTCTCTTAATGATTCAGCGTGATCCAGGAATTAAATTTCTATCAAGTATACCCCCTTTTGAAATTCTTTTCTATATACTAATCTTGTGGTGAACATATCTTCCTCTACTATTTGTAGGTATAAATCTAGTGTCGACATTAGTGTTGAGAGGTGTATAGCAAGTGGGAGAATTGATTTTACTAATTGTAGAGCCAGTGTAGGATGAGGGAAAATGTTTCCAAGGGGTGGTTTGTAGACCCCATGTTGGATGTTGTGCTTAGTAGGGTTTGCAGCCCCATTGTGTCGTGCCTAATCGAGGAACTGACAACAAGCCCACTACGTTGGTGCCAGTTAGTCTAAAATACATGGTGGTGCCTGCTCATTTTCCCTTTTAATGAATATTTGATTTCTGGGATCGTTTAATCATTTTTTATGGTAAAACTAAAATATTAGAGTATAGGGGGGATTGTTTTGAAAACAAAAATTCCCTATTACATATAATATAGAGTGAACCTCCCCTTTTGAGCATACGTATTGCACTACAAATATAATTTAGTTCAGAAATTTCTTTCTCTTATTATATTCTCTCTTATTTTCTCTTCAAGCATTGTACATGCATTAAAACTAAAACAATTGCATTTTCATAAGGCCACAAAGTTTCAATTAATTCATTTATCTAACAATTTTTGTTACGGTAACACCATGGACATACATTCCATATTCTACTAGTTGTAACAAACCATAAATACAAGAATAATGCTATGCATCTTGTTTTAGATATGGGAATCAGAGTATATATGTAAAAATCAACTTATTATATTCTCCCCTGATCCATTTAATGAGCTTTTTTGTCTTTTTTTGCTTCTCTTTTCAAATTTCTACAGGCATAACCCTTACTTTTAACAATATTACATACACATATAATTCCTTCACACTATTTATTTATTCTCTATTTCTCCTCTTTTCTTCTATTAGTATTCATTTTCTTTTTGCATATAGTAATGGAACGTGTCCTTTCTCAAGTGTAACTATGAGAACATATTTTTCTCGAATGCTCAATTTCCTAGAACGGTTGAGTAATAAATAGACCTCAAAGCTTCTTTTTAGTTACTTTTAGGATAAAATTTATCAAGAGATTTTACTAGAAAGGGATTTACATTATTTTATTTATGATAAACTAACCGCACTCTTTTGTTGCACTTATGTTTTACTTCAGCCATGGTTCATAAGCAGGGACTTCCTACATTTATCATTACAAGTGTATCTATATATATATTTTTGGGCAACATAAAACAAAAAACTATTTAAAATACTCAATTTACATTATATTTCTTTCATTATCAAATAAAAACACTCTTTTCTTCCATACACTTCTTTTGATAAATTCTTATAGGATATTTCCCTCTCCTATTTACTATAAGATGCATAATCTATATGTAGACCTTTCACATTTCACCTTAAACATAGGCTGACGCAAGTTGTATTTCATTGAATAAGATTTATTCTTTCATTTTACCACCACATACTAGCTTCCAATATTGCAAGCAATATAAGAAGAATACAATGAAATACACACAAGAAAATGGCTTGCTCTCAACCAAATTGTAATGGCATAATGGAGCCTCATGGGCTCTAGCCATACTCACGAGCAAGGAAATATTTTTGCTTCATCATAATAAATGGAGTCTCTTCTCATTTTTACAAACGAATGAACTAACATAGCACAAATTTCATGCATCTAAGTTCTCTACTTTCTATTTCAACCACGATCCATTCACTATGTCACCTTCTTACCACCAATGAATAGGGATAAATTAAAGTAGGAAGAACTTATCTTATTTATTTTTGGGGAAGGGATTGATCTCTTTCATTCATATTTCCTTTCCAAGCCAAGCCATCTTGATCACTATCTTCCCAAAGAGATGGACTCCTCTCCTCCTCTCATCCTCTTTTTCCATCTCCCCTAAAGTTCTCCAAGAGGAGAAGTGAGTAACACCCCAATCATTCCTCCTCTCTCAAATATATAGGAGTTTCAACTTGCAACTCTTGGATGGGAAGGTGTGGAGGGTACTTCCCTCCATCAATGGAGGTCATTTCCTCATTAATGAGATGAACATGCATTTGGAAATCTACTCAATCTTTCCACCCCATCCTCCCTTCAAAATTCGTCACTCACCATTATTAGAGCTTTTCAAGGGTCAAATCATGTCCTACGGGAGCTATTTCATGCCTACTTGACCCCTATCACTAAGGTATAAACCCTAGGGAGTCTATTTTTGCATCCCAACCAAGAAAATTGATAAAAAAAACCCTCTTTGAAGGCCCATCTAAAGATCCATCTGAGTTTCAAATTTGGATAAGAGTTCCTACACCCTAACCCTACTTGCACCTCACAAGACTTCATAATTAAATAAAAAAATGAATTGTACCTTTAATATATACCCTCACAACCTTATTCTACCAACACATTAACTCTATTTCCTCCTAAGCCCCCAAAAGGGTCAAGTTTTTATCACTAGATGTCTTTTGATTTGCTCTCAATCCAGTTTTCCCTTTCTAAACTCGCACCATTACTTTCCTGCACATTACCAAAGAAATCATGAGAATAATCATATATCACATTAATTCGATAGTTGAAATAAGATTTAATTGAAAAAAAAATCCATTTATAATTTCAACTCATATTCACAATTTATGAGTCCATATCCACCTTTACGACAATGACAATGAAATAGATGTCAAGATGAAATTCAAGAATATTGTCACACAATCACATTATTTATTGCTCGCAGTACAACTTATCATCTATTTATGGAAACATATAACAATTATGTTTAGTATTAATCACATGTAAAGTGGGGTCTTACATTTACATAGTGAGCAAGAGCTCACAAATTTTTCTAGCCCAGTAGTTTGATGCAGGGGCATCATTTTGATTTTAAAATATATATTTTCTTTTCCAGCCATTGCCACGTGAAGTAGATTAGAGGTAAAAAATTAAAATTAAAATTTTGTTGGTTAAAAGGGCAGAAACTAACCCACTAGATATGCTCATCTAATGAGCAACAATAAGGAAGAAATAAAAAAGCGTTGCTAGGCTGGAGTTTTTAAAGTCAAAAAGTTGGTTTTTGGAGAAATTAATGAAAAATTTTGGACGTTGGAGCTATTTTGGTGGGATTTTGGAGATATTTTGAAGAGAATCTTCTAGATTTTGGACAACTAGGTTAAGAACAAAACAATAGAAAGAATAAACGGGCACAGAGAAGAAGAGATCAAAACAACAAAAACAGGGGAGAATATAAGAGGATCTCAGAGAATATCAAAGGAAAGTAGAATATTGTAATAGAAAGTAGTCATAAAACCTCATGGAAAATAGTAAGAGGTCAAAGTGAAGGGTAATAGATTCCATATTTTATACAACAGTTGTAACTGTAAAAAAGATTTTAACTATTTGTATTTTCTAAGTTAATGAAAACTTGTTTACTCTCTTGGACCAAGTCTTGGTTCTCTAATATTGAGTGTGTATTTGAATGAAATGTTATATAAATGTGTTGTTCTAGAAGTATGGGCTGTTCTGTGTAAGTTTAAAGTATCTTACATTGGTGAAATTCCAAATAGTCACCTATAGCCAATGTTGCGAGTACCCACAACAATAGTCTATTTTTCACAACAAGTTAGTTTGTGCATCTGCAACTTATTTTATGCCTCTTAAACTTGTTATTTGGCTTGAATATTGTGTCTAAACCTATGTAGAGGTTGTGTGAGTTGCTTACAACAACACAACATCTCTTTTTCTTCATGTTTACTCAATTTAAAGTGAGTTTTTTAGGTGCCTACAAGGGGGTGGGTTACATCACATTAAAAATAAAAAATATGATTTATAATGATATAATTGATATACAATTCCACTCTACATCTCCTAGCTTTCTCCCATCCATTCTATATGGATCTAAACACCACAATACCCCTAACATGATTACTAAATATATGAAAAAATAAATCATTTATAGTATGTCCTTTTTAGCTAGGCTTTTGTGTATTGAAATGATAAATAATATTTCTTGTTATCAAATTATTTCAATGATCCAAACCATCAAGACCTTTAAGATTGTATTTAGGAGATATATACATTATAATAATATATGTTTAAACTCATGTGTTCCTTATTCATAAATGTATAAGAAAATTCCCAACTAATCAAATGTCTTTTCTTTCTAGATTTGCCATCAGACAATAACAGTTCCCTTAGAAAATTCTCAAGATGACCAATGAGAGGGGAGCAAACAGACAATAACAGTTCCCCTAGAAAATTCTCAAGATGACCAATGAGAGGGAAGCAAACTAAAAAGAAGAGAAATATAAGGAAAAGTACAAAAAAAAATTATCAAACACTTGAAATGTTCCTACAATACATAGAAGATTAGATTTCCACATACAAATCTTATTACTAAAATTTTACATCATCTATGGCCATTTATATTTAAAATATAAGGATAAAGTAAATGGAACACCTAGATATCTATCCTATTTGAAAGGTCCATCTTAATCCAAACCTTTTGTATACACCCAACAAGGAGGTTAATATATCTAGGATAAAATAATAGGTTTATGGTGAGAAATTTTTGAACTAGAAGAACTATAGTGATAGTCAAAACTATTTTTGATATTTTCAAATAAATTCTTGTCAAAAGTATGAAATAGAGAAATACCATTTGAAAAATAGCATTCAATCAAAGAATCATGATTAAGGAGATGCAAACTTTTAAATTGTTGACCCAATAATTAATGTATAATTTTTTTTTGGAGAGCTTGAATAGAAATTAGAAAAAGAGACAGAGTCAACCATTACTCTTTCTATTGGTGTAAATATTTTCTTTACATATCTAGTTAGGGTATTACCTTTTTAAGATTGGTATATTAACATTTAGTTTAAGTTTAATTAGGTAGTTTATATTTTTATATCACCTCTTATTTTTGAGACATGTATTCTCATCATTTGAGACATCTAGTGCATGCATTATTACCACTTGCTCACACACTTGTCAAGTGAGCTCCCAAGTGTTGCACATTTGAAGAGGTAATCAAAGTTAGACTCTTACCTTCTAACCTCCTCATCCTTTCCTATATTTGAAAGTCTTATATGTATATTTTTTCTTACTTTATTTCACTTAGTGGAAGCTTATATTGTGCTTTAATATTTTATTTAATGCCAACATGGTATCAAAGCTAGTTCTAGTTGAAGGCGATAGTTTGACATTTGCATGAAGATTGATCAACATTCTTGTCTTATCACATTTAAGTTCTATGTTCATGATCAAACATCTCCTTCCCCCATCAAACTGACTCTATTACATACATATATCATCAAATAATCATGGAGCCAAATAGATACCCATATTGAGTTTTGAAGGCTTGAGAAACAAAAATACCTTTTGTTTAAAAAAAACAAGAGTAACTTTTAATTTTGTAATTTTTTCACCCTATACTGTGTTACACAATACTTAATCCATGCAATTCTAGATGGAACCTTATCATTCTATACTATATTTATTTTTGGGTGAAAAGTGAAAAAATAGCAAAGGGTTGAAAGGGTTGAATGGCCCCTACCCATTTTACCATTTTTTTCTAAACTAATTTTTAGGTTTAAATGATGGCATAGTTGGATTTCTAATTCATGGGATTTAGTGTTTAAAGACTACAAAAACATTTTTTTTAGTGTCATTAGAGGTGTTTGATGTTTTAATACTATGGCATAGGAATCTATGACCTATCCTTCATTTTATTTTACTTGTAACAATGATATAAATATAATGTTTGTGAGACATGCTTTTCCTAGGTCATTCATTCTCGAATGGTGGAATTAGCCCATTATGTGTTGATTCTTTTTCAAAACACTGTTCTAATGTTACCATTTTCACACAAACTATAGCTTGGGACTACAAAGTGGATTAAAAAATAATGCAAATAGTTTTGAGGTTTCAATAGTACAATGATAATTTATAATAGATCTAAGAAAAATTATTTTTTATGGTGTGACCCAAATATTATTTTCCTTTATCTTCCAATACATTTCATGCAATCTATTTGTTGTAGATAGTTTTCCAACAAGTTTATAGTGTTTGGTTGCCTTTATTGCAGATGTGGAAATTAAAGAGAGAAGTTATTGATGCACAATTACTTGTTTTATTTTCCATTCTCTTCATTTTTACATATTCAAAGTAAATGCAAGAGCTCAGACAACATTTTTCATGATTTTTACCAAGTTTTCCCAATGGCATGGACAATTTAGGCCTCAAATATGAAAGGAATACATTTTTCCTTGACCTCAATCATTAACATGGGCTTTCCAATTGAGTACCTTTAACAAAAACTACATCTCACATTGGAAATTGTCAACCTACGCATCAATTAGAAAAAGAGGTGTCATGCCCAACCATTGGCCCCACATGGCCTCAACCCCCCACCACATCTCTGTTGAACATACACCAAAATACTAAGATGGGGGGCGAATCATTATTCTAACAAATCTCAAAACCTTCGAGATAAAAGAAACTTCAAATATACTACTTAAGTAAGAACATGAAAGATAGAAACAATGCACAACACAACACAACACAAGATGTACTTGGAAAACCCCAAAGATGAAAAGCTATGGTGAGAAATGCTACTAGGAGCTACTACCCTAATCTAGCCTCACAATTGAATAATAGTTAAAAATTTGTTTTAGGGATAAAACCCAAGGGAACTACTATTCCTTGTATATAGGTTTTAGGGTCACTCCCAAGAAAGCTACTCCTCCTTACTAAAATTTTTTTAGGGCTACAACCTAAGGAAGCTACAACTTTATGATCTAAGAACAACACTCAAGAATGATTATAAAATCATAATCCTTCAACTATATAAATTTTACAATTAGGATCAATCCTTTTGATGATTGTAATTCTACTTTCTCGCTTCCCTTTTGATGATTGCAATTCTACTTTGTCTCTTCTTCAAATTTCTTCTCTACTACCTACTAGTTCACTTCTTTCAACATTCAAGATATTCTGCATTTGGGTCACTACCTCCAACAAATAATTAATCACACTTCTTCACACCCCTTTTGTCACAAAAATATAATCAAGATGAAATCAGATAGGATCTACAACTTCTCCTCTTTCTCTTTCAATATCTTACAAAATTTTCATAATGCATTACATTCCACACTCATCCCCACCTAGATCATATAGGTTTACAATTTATACAAGATATTACATTGATTACATTCATATGTCAACCTACAATAATAATATTATATTTGCAAGTCAACCAAAGATCAAATACATAATATGAAACGTGTAGAGGAAAAGACCCAAAGGACTACACATAACACCAAGAAGAGGAAAATGCATTATAAATTCCAACACGTGCTTAAATTATTCCAAAAATATCTCCACACCATCAGTCTTCAATAAACAACATATGCATGCTTCACAAATTTAATTTAGGCCAGTCATAAGGAATAAAACATGAAACTTGTAGCATGTCAGTCTTCACAACATTGGGGGTACACGTGAATGATAAATCATTACTTGTGCTTTTCCCAAATAATTTGGAATGACCCATACAACACCTTCAAACATCCTTTGAACTCTGTGCAACCTTGAACTTGTGGCGTAGAGTATCAATATATCTCAGTTAGCCAAGCAAAAGAATAACCCGATGACACCTTCATTTTGGTTAATAGCTTGTTTCAGAGAAACTAGAAAACAACTTGCAAAGAAACAAAAAACAACACATGATATTTAGGAACACTCTCATATTTCCCTTTGACAACATCATGCAACAACAAGTTTGCACAAGCCAAAAGACATAAAACCAGTCACCAAACAACATAGTTTTGAACATTGTCACCTCAAACATTCTCTGTGGAAGGACTAATGACTTGAAAGTTTGGATATAGCACCTTCACAACTCACTAAACTTATCTTCTTATTCACATAACAATATTTGAAAATTCAAAGAAAATTTGAGCTAAAATGTGCACCACTATGAGCATCCTCACAGAAACAACACGGACTTCAACTGTCACATTAAAAACCACTTTTCTAGTAACTCAAATGATCTGGAACTTGGATCACACATGCCTTGACACTCCATAAAGATATCTTCCAGATCATAAGAGAAAATCATCACTAGTGGAGAAATGCAATTTCTCAGAGACTCTAGCAACCAAACTGCTAGACAACATCTCTCTTTCTCTCTTTTTACATCAATGACAACCAAAATGCAACAATCTCCATCAACATAGTCAAAACTCCCACTTAGAACATATACATAGGTGATTTAGTTAAATATTTATTTGAGACTTATCATTAGCACTTTATGCTACTAAAAAATTTATTACTACCTTGCAAATTCATTTTAAAAACTATTGGTTAGGTTCAATGTTCAAGTATTTATTAATTATCTAAAGCCCAAGTAGTATTTTCTTTTGTAATATTTTTTAATTATAAATAGTTGATTCAAATCTAATTTCATCATCTAGAATTTGGCATTTAGATGATTTTAAAATTTTGTTGTTTTAATTCAATTTGTGGCCTCTGAAGTCATATTTGCAAGTGATTTTTGATGAGGCATAACTTTAATATTGGTTATCAAAATTACACATTTTTTTCTTGGCAAGTATCATAATTTCACAAGGAATTATTTTTTTTAGGTAATTTTAAGTTTTAGATAAATCATAATAAAAAAAGTCTCCTTAGATTATAAATAATTTATTTAGGTATCCAAACTTAACAACATTATAATATCTATTCCACATCATTCTAGAAGGCCAATGTTTAATCACTAATTATTTTGGGGGATCTCAATTTTTGAATCAAGGGAGGTGTCTTGTGTCATGCCTTAATAACTTTTGTGATTCATGTTCTAAGCATTTTCATATTTTCTTACACATTTTCTTTCTTTTGATTTTGCAAGTTGTAATCACATCTCCAAATCTATGTAAAATAAAATGTGATTATTATGTGAAGAAAAGACATACTATAGATGAATGCATTTTTGTAAACTTAATGAATTAAAA
This sequence comes from Sequoia sempervirens, assembly GCA_007258455.2. Taxonomy (NCBI): domain Eukaryota; kingdom Viridiplantae; phylum Streptophyta; class Pinopsida; order Cupressales; family Cupressaceae; genus Sequoia; species Sequoia sempervirens. Next base: position 345,807,371 of record VDFB02373365.1, read on the forward strand.
ATTTCTTGGAAACTCCATTAGCTAAACCTAATTTTGAGTACAAATGAAATCATCTTGCTAGATTCTTATAATCTAGCACCTATAAAAACATATAGTCTAACTTAGACATCTTGTGAGATACCTTCATTTGGAGATGAATAATCTAGTCAGTTGACTTGAATTGCAATCTCATCTCTAGTATCACTTGATGCTACAGTCAAATCCATAGTTGTTCCCTTCAGAATATTTAGAGATTTCTCACACAAAGATATTGATATTGTCTTTCCACATCCACTACATCAAGACAAATTTCTAGTAGGAATATTATTTTTATTTGTAGAATCTTGTATTATAGATTTGGAAGACACTATTGAGGACATATTTATTGTCTTTAGTGATAGTTATTACACTACTACAAAGTTTAGAGAGGCTTCACAAAGGCCTTCCATATATTCTGTAAAGTGAGAAAAAATCATATAGTAAAAATAGTATTCCAAAAAGCAATGTTATTCCAAATAAGGAAAGTGAATCATATATTAAATAAAATATCTATAAATGCTCTATAGAAAGTTACAATAATGAAGTACAAAACTCATACACTAGTAGGGTGTTACATAACATCAGTTTCAATGTTACAAGCATAAGTTTTACATCACTACAACAATTACTTCTATGAAGATAAATATACATTTACATATTGGATAAGCAATCCATACAAGAATAATACAAAGAAATATATCCATATAGTATAAGAATCTGTCTTTAACCACCATGAATTTGATGGTCTTCCACAATCTAAGGCAAAGAGTGAGGTTAAGGTGCTTTTTCCACCCAACAAAAAAGTATTGAACTTCCCTAGGTTTCTTCCAACACAAAGAAAGCATCGATCCTGCATGAGGAGCATACAAACTAGAACAGTATAAGCAAGAGGGAATCTCTCTGCCTAATTCCTATATGCATTCCTAAACTAGAATAACATAATACTTGCATACAGGATGTGGCAGAGACATATATAACATATAATCTAGGATTTTCAAAAACCATTTATTTCACTGGTACAGTAGCTTGGCCAAGCTATAATTAAACATAATGGTAATTTCTAAATTACTATCTCTGGGAACCCACATTCAACATCTTGTCCCGAAAGTAATTCCATAGAAAGTATAAATATAACATCTCATAAGTTTGTTTAAGTTTCAAGAATTCACTAAACATTGAGTTCTTTTGGAAACACATTTTAACTCCAATTTTTTTTTATTTTGGGTTTCATGTCCTTCTATATTACAAATCCAACAAAAAGAGATAATCCAAAAGAAAAATAAGTTATTTATCTAGTTTTAATTGAAATCAATGATTTATACATATACAAATATATTCATCATGTACACTTTCTAAATTAAATTTATATTCATCTCGGTACCCTAAATAAATCTTGTATATATATATTATATATATTAATATTACATTACATATACATAAATATTGTTAACAGAAGTAAATTACTTGATCCAATAATGGAGAACTTATCAACATCCTATAATCTATTGCAAATATAGTGGTAAAAGTATATATAGAGAGAGAGAATTACATCCAAATAGAAAATCGCAAACAGATAAAACTTTTCCAGCAAATTACATTCAATCGTAAACAACATTATTTACTGCCAAACATTATACATAAGTCTTCTCACATATATATAAATGCACACACACACATTCACAATTTAAAGAGAAATCATACAAGAAATCGTAGTCACAAGATACATCCAATGAAGGTTTCAAGTTTCAATCAAAATTAAATTGAATCATAGCGTTTGGGGGAGGTGAGGCCGACGACCCCTCAAGGTAGAACTGCCTGTCGAAAGCAACGTCCTTCCCATATGCTACTGCTTGTGGAAAGGTTGCTTCTTTCCTCAGCGCAACCTTCCATAGGCTAAGTTGTAAACAAAGTAGCTAAACATTTGTTTAGAATATATTATCATTAATTCTTCCTTCGGTATCAAAACAAAACATGCATTTCAGAATATCAATTAAAATGAGTTCAAATCATGTACAGTATAATATTGTTATATTCCTTGCATATATATATATATGTTATATCGTACGGTATAACATATAGTTATATAATATTATTATATCCGTGAGATATAGTCATAGTAGAATAATGTATATTTACTTTGAAAAAAATACAATAGTATGGCTTGCCACAGTATAAAAATAAATAGTTTAATTACAACTATGATTCTTAATTTTTCACACAAAAAAATAGATTATTTAAGCATCAAATTCATAATTACAATTGATATAATCAATTGGGTATCACAATGGAATTTAATCATTCATACAAATCAAACAAAGATAGATCCATTTATTCACACAGACTAAGATTAAATACAATAGAAAATGAATAAAAAATCAAACAGAGATAGATCCATTTATTCACACAAACTAAGATTAAATACAATAGAAAATGAATAAAAACTTGGTAAAAGGCTATCTTGTTTGGCTCACTCCTTGTTCTCCTCTCTTTTCCACTATTCTTCTTCTACTTTGCCCAATTTTCCCTAACTTCCATTTATTCACACAAACTAAGATTAAATACAATAGAAAATGAATAAAAACTTGGTAAAAGGCTATCTTGTTTGGCTCACTCCTTATTCTCCTCTCTTTTCCACTGTTCTTCTTCTACTTTGCCCAATTTTCCCTAACTCTATTGTTTCTCTACTTTGCCCAATTTCTTCTACTTTTCCCAATTTTCCCTAACTCTATTGTTTCTCTACTTTGCCCAATTTTCCCTAACTCTACTGTTTTTGTTTTTGGTTTTTGTTAACTCTACTGTTTTTGTTTTTGGTTTTTGTTTTGTAGATTGAAATTTGAGAAAAAATTGAATCTAGTGTTCTGAATGAATCTTCTATTGTTGAGAGAATAAGAGATTATTCTCTTTTATTATTTTATTTATCTTTTTCTATCTTTGTTTTGCTCTATTTTTGTGTTTTTATTTACTAAATTTAAGTCATTTCTTCTATTTTTCTATTGTTTTCTCCTTCATCATTTGGTTTTCAAAAATCTAGCTTTCTTTTCCATGATTTGTTTCAAATTTATCCAATAAAACTATCTTTTTAATAGCAAACATGATTTATTAGCCATCCATCACATTTATCCATAAAACAATAAATAATAATAATTTAATCTTTAAATAAAAATCAAGAGTTAAAATAATTTAAAACTATTTCTTTTATTTTCTATGTGCATTTAGTTTTACCACCAATTAATTAAATAACTAACTATAAATTAATATATATAAAATTATTAACAAACTACCAATTAATTAAATAACTAACTATAAATTAAAATATATATAAAATTATTAACTAAATGAAATTCTAAATGAAACTATATTTTTATATAAGTGTTTGTGTGTGCGAGAGAGACCATTCCATCTTAACCCTACCAAGTAGCTAGCCTCCTCTACTTTAACCACACCCTTGGTCTTTGACAACTTGCAATTCATGAAAACTCAGGCACCAATTAATAGATTAGTGTCCAAAAAAAATTTGAAGCAATATAATTTGTAACACCCCGCCGTGTGAACCCCAAGGGACAACAAAACACAGCACAATTTTTTTTTGAAAGTGAAACATTGCATAAGATGAATATGTAAATTCTTATCATGGAAAGAAATTATACATTTGCAAAATCATCTATGTCTTATGGGGTACACAAGACGGTCATTACAATTCCTTAACTTTAATCCAATGAAAGCGAATAAAAATTGAGATTACATAATGATAGTTCATACAATCATCCATAAACAATAGAGATGAAAACTATACATCATTCTATTACAATTCAATTCATAGATCAATAGTACAATTGCGGAGCATATTTCCACAGATACAACACATCATGGATATTATAGTACAATTACATAATGCTTCCCTTATATCAACGGGAAAGGTACATCAAGTACTAGAATGATACATCAATGAAGATTATGGTACAAAATAAGGAAAATTATTCAACAACGTGAAGCTCTGGAACTCTATATCCACTTCTGCATCATGAACACAACCTAGGGACCCAATGGGGTGCATAGCATGTTCCACCCAACCACATGGACCCGAAGGCCCACCCCCCATGCTAGGCGATAACACAAGGCCCCCACACCAACAAACAATCAAGAAGCAATGGTTAACACACACAAGGAAAATACATGGCTCACAACACCAACATCCCTTATAACCCTTAACATAACCACATAAATCCATACATAGAGCGAGGCACAGGCCACCTTGCACACCTATCGAATCACGTGGATCCTTACACAAAACCGAAGGAAACACCCTTAGGGTTCACATTTTACACAATACATAGGACCCACATCACAACCAAGCTTCTTTCAAGGTCAAACAACCCTAAGGGGCCATTCACACATTATATACGCCCATCCTAGACTTTTAGGAACCGACCTTAGATATCTTTAAGCAAATGACACCCACTTTTTAACACTTAAAAAATCACCCAGTCCCAATAATCAAAATATTATTCAATATAACAATCATCCATAACATTATAACCTTGAAAACGTTCCCTTAATAAGACAACATTCCTAACAAATGATCATATTTAGTCCCAATAATCAAAATATTATTCAATATAACAATCATCCATAACATTATAACCTTGAAAATGTTCCCTTAATAAGACAACATTCCTAACAAATGATCATATTTAAGAACAATAATCGTAATCCACATTCTAATTAATCAATTTGCATAACAACTTTACTAAACATTTATTAAATAATTGTGAAGATAATCAATTTTCACCTCCTATCTAATCCACAGAGGTAATCCAAATCTTTTAATATTTACTCTAATACATTTAAATTATACAGCCTATCCACGTACAGAATAGATCAATCCACTTAATTAATTACAGAGTCATTTTTCCCTATAACAATTTAACTATTCATCTTAATAATAACTATTTAGTTACAATCTTTTGTCCCATGACCTTTCTAACTTTTACTATTAAATAGCCTTTCTTATTTCTTCTAACACATTTCATTAATATTGACCAAGTGTACTACACAAAAATGCTTATTCATATATTTTATGTATAAAAGAGACCCTTCTCAATTTAAGGTAAAAATAATATTACATCCCCACTTCTATTTTGGGAGTGGCTTAATGTTTCACAATTATCCTCCAACTATTCCAACTAACAATTTTTGTAACAATAACATTTAAACACTAATATTGACAGCACGTTTTTACTTGCAATAGTTTTAATTACTGCTATAAAATCGTTGATGAGATTATTGTAAGAGCACTTTCTAAACACGAATGATTATTTGTTATACATATTAGAATTAATATTCAGATTAATAATACCCTACATAATATTAGCACTATTTATTATTATTATTTTTAAATCTAATTCTTACAAATTTATATTTTTTTTCAATTTAAATATTCATCTTTACCATATATAAAAAATATATATTTATTTACATTTATATTCCATTTACTTTCTTTTAAGAAAAGATAAAGATCCCATTTAAAATACCAAAAGGATGCCTTCCCTTTTTTAAAAGTAATGTTAAAAAGAATGTCTAATTTATTTTATCTTTATTTAGATTAGCACTTTTCCCCACAAGGAAAAACCAGTTTCTTTATTAAAAAGACATTAAGGAAACTTTTTTTTTTAAATGAAGAAATTCATAAGGGAAATAAATGTGGAGCCTATTCACTCCATTATACCTGATTTCCATAAAAGTTATGGATACTAATAAAATGCCAGTGCTAATAAAGCACAATATGTTAGGATAAGAATTTCATATAATAAAGGGAGTTACGTTAAGCAAACAAAAGAATACGTTAAGCTAAAAAAATTCATATAATAACGGGAGTTAAAGTTTAAGCAAACAAACTAAGTGTGGAAGATGTCTCATTTCTTATTTAATTTAAAGTCTGTTTTCAACCAGTAGTTATTAAAAGTTTTGAGGCAGAAATTATCAATTTTAGCTCAATAATAAATCTATAAATGACATAATCTGTCCAACTGTGGCCCAGTGTTAAGTTAGGGTGCAGCAAAACTGACTCTGTGACAACCCGCATAATTAACTCATGAATAAATTTATTTCCTTGTGCACTCATACCCAAGAGTTTGTACTACTTCAGCAGCCAAAAAAAAAAATCATGTTCCATGAAATAAACGGAATCTGCATATCATGGTATTCCCATCTTTTTGTTGAATAAGTGTCCTGAAGTTGGAAGTACAGTTTAATTCTAGATTCAAATAAAAAAAAATTCAAATCCAACTCTGGGATAAAATCATAACTTACAGAGTTTGCTGACATGGTCCTACTGGTAAGACTTGTGAACAAATCCATTTCCCTATTTACTCATGCTAAGATCCTTCATTTTCTTTTTCTATGTCTGAAGGAATATTTCATCCCATAATAGCAAATTAAATAATCTGTCTTCTTTTTTTTGTTTACCTATCTAATTTATAAATGTAGGTATAGCTGAAATAAATCCCATATTCACAACAAAAATTTCCAATCCTTGTTGTATGGAATGATTTTAAAATACATATTCCAAAAGAAGTTTGGAGCTGGAAAAACTATAGCTATAATAAAATTCCAGTACAAAGGCATAACTAGCAATTCTAGATTTAGGGTAAAACAACCACCTAGAAATGATCTATCAGGATCATTGACATGTCCTAACTTTATTTTCATTTTTATTTATTTATTTTCTGCAGACTGCAGATCATGCTGTAGTGTTCTGGCAGGGCCATTGCCATGATGACAAGAGAGGTTCAAGCCACACTGGTCAATTAACTCTGCGTTAATGCAGTGACATTAATGCAAATGCCAAATAGTGATAGACGCTAGTTCCAAACCAAATTTAATGGAATTGTATCCCTCAAACATGTCTGTTAAGCTGAACTCTTTTCTAATCTTCATTTCCCATTACCTAGTGCATAAAATAAGAGGGAAAATTTGGGTATTTACCAATTGACAGAGGTAGATATAAAATAAAAATCTAGTTTATCTAAATAAAAGAATTCAACCTAATATTTTCACTAACCTCAACACGAAGGCGATCATGATAATCTTCAGAATCCAACCACCAACTCAAACTACTGCATCTTGACTTGCCACCACCTGCTCAAGAAAGTTATGCAAACCAGCTGTCCCAACTCCTCTCCAAATCTCCAAGTTTCCTCTAGCTGAATATTATTGGTAAGAAAATGGTGATAATTTCTCTATGGTTTGGCAGAACTTTTGGCCACGGTGGAAGGCAACCAGCAACTTGGGTAGGTCGTGCAGAGTTTCTTCCTATGGACTAGATTGTGGGTGACAGAGTTCCCCCCAAGCTCTCTTTGAGTATCCCTGTAGAGTTACATGTGAAGGCCAGAAAAAAATGATCCCAGAAGTTTTTTTTTTTTTTTCAAATGAAGAGTATGAAGGCTAAAAACAATGTCAGAAGTTTACAGATGGAGAGCATGAAGGATAGGAACAATGTCAAAAGTTTACAAATAGAGAGTATGAAGGATAGAAACAATGTCAGAAGTTTACACATGGAGAGCATGAATGACACCTCATTTTCCTTTTAATTCACGTAATCTGAAATACAGTTATTTCTCCTATATCGAAAAATCTATTTCTAAATTGATTAAAGCATTTCATTTATAATTATAATTTGGGAGAACACAATTTCCCACAACGGTGAAATCATTTACCGCGAGATTGTAACTAATTATATACTCCAACCCTTATACATTTTTAATTTATTTATCATGTTATTTTTATTATTTATTTTTATTATTTACTAATTATATCGCTACCCTATAAATTTTTATTATTATTATTAACTGAGATTATTTATTTATTATATATATGTATTTATTCATTAAGAGTACCTTTTATTAACAATTTATTTCAATGCATAAAATATCCAAGGGCACTACACAAACAAATTAAACCAGATACCAAAGCAAATACCTGACCACTACCTTGGGTCAACATACAAAACCTCAAACAACACAGACCGATCCAACTAACAAAACTAGCAAGACCAACGGGGTGTCAAATCAGAGACTCATCCTTGTCGATGATGGTCGCTAGGGTGAGGGACCGAACACTATCTCTTGTTCAACATATCCATTGGGTTCAAGGCATGCTCGAACCTGCTAATTCAGGTGGAGACGTAGCCAAATATCTGTTCACTCAAACATACAAATTAAAGCACATATCCATAATAGATGAATCACATAGAAAGGAACTCTAGCAATCGCAACTCATTCCTGTATGTCCCCATATGTCCAATGGTATGATGCCGCCCTTTCCACCCATCTTCACAACATACAACTACATAACCTAACTATCCAATTAAATCTCTGCATCATAATAATAACAAAACAATGTGCATCATACCCACAAACGTACCATTAGAAGCTCTTGTTCCATCTTCCTCTTCAGATTCCTTAGCCGGACTACCTACACATCCAAGGTGAGAGTGGAGGGGCACTACATAATTTATCATTCCTAAATAAAATTTTCTATAGTGCATCACTTCAAAATAAAATAATATTCATTGCATTTCATCTTTTTCAAATAAAATAATCATTTACTTATTTCATCTTTCAAAATAACATAATATTTATTCTACTGCACACAATTATTCATAAATCAGTTCCACATAAAGTAAATTCAAGTAGCATCCAAGTTTGAGACGTGTCATATTCTTTGTAGTATAACTTTTCTTATGTGGTTCTTATTCTACATATTCCTTCACATGATGCATTTGAGTATCTTTCAGAGATTCAATCTAGGTACTTTAATCATATGTAGAACTTAAAGACCTTCATTCTTCTTCCTACAAATTACTATCAGGAATTGGAAGTCATTTTGCACATATTTGTTTTGCTCTTTCTTTCCATGAGGATAAATATTATTCAACAATCATGGACCATCTTTTGTATCCAATGTTGAGCATCTATCAAAACTACAAACATCTTTTTTAGGGGAGGCTACATGGTTTCTTTTGTTATCTTAGTTTATGAAGGAAGAATTTCTTCAAGTAGATTCATTTCCTTCTTGCATTTTTCGGGGTCACAAAAAACTTATAAACTTTTTCTCCTATGGGGGGGATATTCATTGTAAATTACATTAGATGTAGTCCTTGTGGCCATGATAAGTCATCCTTCTATCTCTATCTTCTTCACTTGTACACTCAATTTGTATAATTTCTCATTTGGAGAGGATTTTTATCTCCCTTGGGGTATTCTCCTTTACTATGTTTATAAGAAACTTATACATGGGTACCTAAGATGGATAGTAGATGAGAATTATTATCATCATCTTTGTATATATTATGAGCTCTATGTTACACTAAAGGGGGGTGTTAGTTTAAATAGTGTCTTATATATCTAGTTAGGATATCGGATCTCCAACATTGACCTATTCACAATTAACTTAAGTTTAGTTAGGTAGCTTATGTTTTGCCTCACCACAATTTGCTAATACATGTGTCCTCATCATTTGAGACACCTAGTACAAACATACATATCACTTTATCACACACTTTTCAAGTGTGCTCAAAAGTGTTACAACTTTTGAGGGGTATTTAAAGTTACACTCCTACCTTATCATCTTCTCATCCTTGCCTACATATGCAAGGATACCATGTACATTTTACACATTGTCACGATATGATAGATATCATGTGAGACCTCATATTTTCATGATTACATTCACTCCTTGTGTCCTCGATGATATCATATTTCTTATTAATGTGTCATATTCTTATATGATTGAGAATTATATAGGAGTTATCGTGTTTTATGTTCAAAATTTACTCTATGTCCCATGATGATATAATGACTCATATTGGATATTTTCATGTGTTTATTGTTTGGACATACTTTATAAGATCTTCTATTTCCTATTGATAGATGTTATTCTTAGAAATTTATGGTTGTTTTGATTGTCATAGATATTTCTGGATGCTAAGTTTATATTATTGATTCAATAGAGTTATTATTTGATTACATTGAGTGGTTATGGGAGTAGATATTGTGGATATGAGAATTATATATGTTGATGTTTACTTGTGATGGTTATTATATTAAAATCATTTCTACATGATTTCCTAGTTGATTATTGTTTTTGAAATATTGTTTTAAATTATTATAGTTGCTTTGGCTATTATTATTCATGTGATGTATTCAAACCTTTTTTTGAGTGAACATGTGAATTTTTCCAATGGTGATTGGGATCACATACCTAGTATCATTTTTTTATCCCTAAAAAATATTGACCTTATCTCTGTTAGGTTAAGTGACATTATAATTGTTATCCTAAGTTGATTTATGTACCTCCACACTCTTTGGAAAGTGTTCTTGAGGAAATAAGGGATAGAATAATTATTAATTATTTTCCTATGAGAAATTGTAAATGCATTCAAAGGGGTAGTCCCACCACAATAGCAGTTACAATGCATCTTAAAGGCATCTTCTACTTAAGTGTCCAACTTTTTGAGTTGGGACCACTTGAGTGTGCATGTTCTTGCATGTTATTTGTATGTTTTGTATGCTCTTGCATGGTGGGGCACCAAGGTTTGCATGTTGGTGCATGTTCATGCATATAGTTATCAGAGCCATGGAAGACTAATGGAGCACTCGAGTTAGATTAAGTTTGATTGGCTATGGGATAGGAACCCATGTGAAGCTCATGTGATTATTGAATATTTTATTCCATGTTTATGGGTTGTCCACTAAGTGGGGCATGGGTTTTTCTTGTTGTTTTGGGATACCATTTGTGGTTTTCCCTCCCACAAACTTCTATATTTTGGAGCCTTGGGATGGTGGTTTAGGATGGGTTCTTTGTAGGTTGTCGGGATGGTGGTTGCAGGATGAGTTCTTTACAAGATGTGCTACAATAAATCTCTGCTATATATGCTCTTGAATGCTCTTGATCATCAAATTTTCTAAAGGAATTCTTGCATAAAAAATTCTAGGTTGCTTCTTAGCAAAATAACTTTGTATTTATACATATGTATCCTTAATTTCCCAAAAATAAAACATCATAAGTCAACATCAAAACGTGAATTTAGGGACATTAAAATACCACGAAAAATATAATTTAAATTTAGGTTCAAAGTCCTAGGGAGGACCCATTCACCTATGGGAAAATGGGTCCCATGTCCCTATTCCTGGAACACACATTGCTCAAGGTAAAGTGTTATGTAAATAGGCATTAATTATTATCGGGATTCCCCTTCAGAAAATGTAATTTATTGGGCTTGTAGATGCAAAATAGGGCTTATTAAGGCCTTATTAAGCTCAATTTAAGTAGAAGGGCCCAAATAAAGTGTTAAAAAATAAAGGGATAAATTTTTCTTCACTACAAAAATGATGATTGGCTTAGAGATACTAGTGAGGTTGAATCATTTATCCTTGAGTGCCTCAAATAGGTTTTCACCCTTGAATACATCCTTTATTTTTATTTTTTCACTGTCCAAAAGTGCCACATTGTGGTTTTCACTAGAAAATCTATTTTTTTCTCTTTTATGTTTTCTTTTATGACTAAACAATTTTGCTTTCTCCCCAAAGTATACATATACACCAAAGTATATATTGAATACTACCTTGTGGTCTCTAAGAGATATTCCCTCTCTAAGTCCTATTAACTCAATAATAGTATCATCATTATTGAATATGTCCAAAACCGATGCTTCTTGTTAATCCCAATCTATAAGTTGGGGATATATATTTGGTAAGTCATTGGATTACAAAGGGAATCAAATTATTTGGATGTTATGATGTTTTTAGATGCATTCTCAAATAATTCAGTGATGTACATGAATGATTCCTAAATGGTATCATCGTTAGAATTGTCAATCGTAGGAAATACTTTGGTTACCTTACTGTAAATAAAGTCTTGTACTTAGTTAATTCATTACTAGGGGACTATTTTCCATGTTAAGTTTACATAGGTCCTAGGAATCTTTCTAAGGTGTTAGTTGTCATTAGTTGTTATCTTATCTTTTGAATTGTAACACATGTGAACCTAGGTGTAGACATGCAAAATTAGCATCATGCATGGGTGATCCCACAAAGCTAGTTTACAATTTCTGGGAGGATCTAATTTTTGCTAAAATCACATATTTTTAGAAAATATAATGATTTAAGCCTTAAAAAGTTCCATTTAGAGGATTCCAATTGAAGAGGGTTTGATCAAACTACTTTAAATCAAACCTCCTTGGATAGAACCCCACTAGTTTTAAACCATACCTATAACAGAGTCTCATTTACACCTATCAAAATGCTCATAAAAAACCACTTTTGATTTACCTTTTGGGGGATCAAATGAATTCATTTAATTTTTTTTTTGTAACTATGTATTCCTTATTATAAGCTTCCCAAAAATTATAATTTTAAATAAATTTAATTTTATTATTATATTTATTTTTTATTTCTCGTGAATGTAGGTTTTTCACTGAAAACCAAGCTCTCTTCTCTGCACGTGTGGAAAAATAGCAGATTATAAAAAAAAAAAGGTTAAAAATATTAGTGCACTAGATATTGAAGTCCTAGATCCAAAAAAGAAAAAAAAATTGATACATACAAAAAAAGTTACGCATTATAAGGTCGCGCTATGTTTGAATTATAATTAGTTTGAATTCGAAACTTGACTAAATAAAAAATATTCAATAAAAAAAAAATCCAACCATGTGGAAGCACTAGATATCAAAGTTAAGAATCTAAATTCAAAAGAATTATAATTTTATCCTTCATGGAAAAAAAGTTATGCATTATACAGTGAATGTCACTTTTTAAAAATGTTGTTTTTTCAAAAAAACTAGTTTTCGAGGGAGATAGAAAAAGAAGTGAAATCTGATTCCAAAAATTTTGAAAAAAATATATTTAGAATATATAGACAAAATTTCATGAAACTCTAGTTTTTATCATCTTCAAATTCCTCACGGTTTAGCCGCTATAGGTGCCCGAAAGTGAAGATTTAGTTAAAAAAAATATTTTAGTGTCAACTTTGGCCAAAAATTGTAAACCACTATTGTGGGATCACTAGCATTTAACTTATTCATATTCATCCATTCATCAAATAAATCAAGCTTATTTGATTTATCTCTAAGGTCATCCATTTAAATTGAATAAATAAAAATTATTTAATTTAAGCCTATCATTGTCCCTCTTTGATTAAATAAATCAAATCTTTATTTAATTAAATCTAAATATCATCTTTCATCTCCTTTTTTGATTTAGTTTAATCCATAAATCTAAAGCAAAAAATTCAAATCACGTAATCCTTTTTTAAATTAACTAAATCAAGATTATATCTAATCTAATGCATGTCACATTCTCTAGATTTTCCCACTTTCACAAATAAAGGATTTTAATTAATTTATTAAATCCTCATTTTCCCTCAACAAGGTATCTTTGGAGAATATTCCCTCAAGTTTTAATTTCAAAACAAGTTGACTTGTCCCTTCCAACATGGCATTAAATCCCCTCTTACATGTCCACCACTTGGAATTTAAATCCCTTTTTCTCCCTCCAACAAGCCAAATTTGAATTTGAAAAGGCCAACTAATCTCATTTATTGGCACATTGACCAAAACTTGCACATCCTCCATCCACTCACATTTGGACAAGTGGCTCCTTCCTATTGGCTAAATCTTTGTCCCACATTCACCCATTTTTCTTCTTCTCTCATTAAAATCTTCTATAAATTGGAGGTCTCATTCCTGATTTTAGCATCCACAATTTATGCAAAGTTACTCTCTTCACATTGAGAGTTGATTTTGTCCACTCCATCTTCAAGGTATTTCATCATTTTCTTGTCAAGGGTTGGGAAAGGTTCAATTTTCACAAAAAAGTGACACCAATCGACTATGGAATAGGTGTGCATTGTGCTTCTATAAGCTCTTTTGGTTTATGTTGTTATTTCCTTGTGATCATGAAGTAGGATGTATTATTTCATAGGAGTGTTCATAGATTTGCATTTGCATAAACTAACCCCACTAATGAGTGTTGGAGATTGATCATTTGCAGATTTAGGGATGCTCACATTATGGCATTAGAAGGAGGGTTGTATACTGCATCTTTTAGAGTTTAAGATTCTCTAGTTTAAACTTTTAACACTTGTTTGGAGATTCTATAGTTTGTAGCTTGTAACTTTGGTTTTACAGATTTTCTAGTTTTATTATCTTCATGCATAGGTAGCTTTTAAGTTGATTACTATTGATGTTGCAAAAGCTATTAATTTTTCTTTTTTTAAAAGACCATATGCCATTGCATGTTCGCATCTGACAATAGCTTGTTCCCTTTGTTGTACATTGCTATAATTTCTTCCATTGTTTTTGTGTCATCCCACCAGTCAACCTCTAGCTCATGAAGTTCAACTTCAAGTTTCATTTGATGTTCACATTTTTTTTTCTCTATACTTAAATTGACCTTCATTTACCATGCATGAGCGACAAGCTTTGTAACATCCCTTGGATGTTATTTTAGCTAGGATATTGTGGACAACTCACAGTTAGGAGGATTTTGTGTATGAGAAGTGTGCAACTCTATATGATCCATGATGCGAATGCTTTTACCCAATGCCTCTCGAACAATAATTTTTCAATCAATGCCACTTCTATTCGTATAGATAATTGTGAATGAATTTGTTTGATATGCCTATCGCCTTGCCTATCGCATGTTGATGTGAATGAATAGAGTTGATTTATAAGCCAACTACCATCTTTTGAATTTGCCGCCCAACCAAAATTCTTCTAGATGAGATAGTGATGTTCTCTTTTGTCTTATAGTGAAGCAAGACAGTCGTCATTTCCTTGTTTCATTGAATGATTAACTTCACGGTGTCTTAAGATCAGTCAAAATTTTACCAAGTGATATGTGATGTTTTCTTTTGCTTAAGTTGATAAGAGGGAAAATCCCCTCTCCATCTTTCAGTGGTCATGATTTTCTTGTTAATAGGGTCCCATAATCAGCTGAGGCACCATTTGCAATTGGTCTTTGTGCCATGCCTTCTTTAATGCTCAATGGAGGCCTATATGTGTGGCACGAATATAGGGAGTTTGAGGTTGAATAAGGTATTTTGTTTGTATACAATAGTGGAATGTTAATGTGCAGCTTCTCTATGCTCTTACCATCTTTTTTATTAAATTTCTAGAATGAAATGAATCTATATTTATGAAGTTGGTTGACCAAGTGATAACTACACGAGCTCTTTGTTGAAACTTGTGCAATACTTGTAGAGGGCTAAAGGTGTCATGTTTGTATGAGTTGGGTTGTGTTGGTTGTGGAATTTCAAAGCCACATATTAGAATCTCCCTAAGTTGCCACCTCTATTTTGGAAATCATATTTAATGCCAGGGCATGTGACATATTGATGTGAAATAATTTCAAGGAAGTCAATATTATAAAAGGGGAAGTATTATATTCGTGACTATTGAAGCCGATAGTCTCTGACTTTCCATTGAGGTTCTTTTATTAACTGCTTTAACTTCATTCTGGAGTCGCAACTACAAACTTCAAACCGTTGTACTCCTATCATAGTTGTGTCATATGCTAAGGAAGTTGTATTTTTTTTTAATCCAATAAAAAACATTTGGAGCTACCGTATATCCTTTAAAGGCATCGAGACACATTGAAAGGGTTTACAGTGACATAAATTCCAAAGGAGTTGTTTGAGCTTGATTTCTCCAAGAGCTACTGTGGATGACTTGGCATTTGATGTATTCCCTTTTCAAGAGCCACCTCTTTTATAAGGGTGAAAGATTTGTGTTTGGCATAGTGAGATGTTGTGGAGAGGGAAAAGGGATCAAGGATGGTTAGCGATACAAATTGATTTGAGCCGCCACCTATATTCCTAGAGCCCACCACAATTAATAGGAGCAGACTATTCATATTTGGGAAGTGGAAGTCGATAAGGAGAGCTATCGCCGTACATTTTATATTGGTCATGTTTTATGTATGCAAGAACAATGTAGCCTTGAGGAGAAATAATGAGTGTTTAAAGGATGCAAATAGGATTGGTGCACATTAAACTTTGTTGTTTTCTTCTAGCGAGAACCATTTGTTGTGATCAAACTCATCACATCTTATTGGGTAATGGGAAACATATGAAGAAAGATAAGAAAAAGAAAAAAAGGGTTAATAACTATACTTTTACTAGATCACAACCATTACATTGGTCAATAACTAATAATTGTTGATAATAATTCTTGCGTATTTTTTTATATTAATAGGCAGCCTTGTTAAGACAAGTTTCCTATCATTTATTTTTTGGACCAATGTGGTATTAATTGTTGGCACAGTTGATTTCATGAGTCCAAGACTTAAATTCAAATCTACTAATAATAGATTTCGCAGGATCCAGTGTAACATTGCCAGGAGATGATGTATTTTCAACATATGACAAGAGGTGTCAAATCATGAATTCTTTAAACGCGCTTGCCATATTAATGACATTGTCGATTCACAGCTGAAATAATCATGATCTTAGAACAAAGTAGATATTCCTAGATAGATATTTGGGTTGAAAGACTAACTTTGACTTGTAAGATCCATGCGATTTTAAAGAGTTGAAGTATTTCTAATGATTGTGTTTAAAGGAAAATTCAGGAAAATGATGATTTTGTGATTTGACTATATTTATTTAATGCATTTAATGCTTGTCTTGGCATGCATTTAATATTGATGTGCTCAATAATAGATTTGCTAAGTGGTAAGAAAATTCTTTTACATTTTAGAAAAACTTTTATACAAGATCAAGTAGATTGGTGAGATTGAATTATTGGTAGAAAGGACTTTTACTTGTTGTTAAGCAAATTCTTTACTTTTGATTAAGGTTTGATTTAAATTTTGTGAAAAATAGGATTCACTTATAGATGCTCCTTTTATTATCATGATCATCCAAATCATTTGTCTTTTCAATTGATATCATGCTATTGCTTGAAGTTAATAATCAAAACATATTTAATAACTTGGTTATCACATGATTTGTTTTTTCAAGAAAACGAAGGAAGACAAAGGAAGGAAGGAAAAGAAATGAGGAGGGATTTCATTTGCATAAGGAGCTTGCAAGAAGGGATCTTTGAAGAAACTTGGAGATAAATTAAGCATTAAATTTGGAGTTGATAAAGCATTTTTTAATGCTTGGAGCTTCCGTATTATGCTTTAATTTTTTGTTTTAGAATAACTCATTTGTTTTTTTTGGATTTAAAACAAACATTACAAAAGATTTCAATTTGTGTTGCAAAGGGTTAAAATGAACCCTAGGAAAATTGAATAGATTTCATTTGAGGTTAACAATTGAACAAAACAACTCTCATTTTTCCTTTGGTGCTTTAAAAAGAACTCACAATTGCTTTGAAAGGTTAAAATGAACATGTGCTACTTTGTTTTTGTGATTGCTTGCTTAAACTAACATCATCAAAAAGGACGTATGCACTTCTCTCACGCTTCACAACGATCTTGAGAATAAAAAGGCCTTTTTGGTGATCTTAGGTTGGGATAAACCAATTACCTCCACACTTCATTTTGGACTTAAAATTGAACAACAAATTGTGCGAGTGTGAGTAAACCTATTGCATGTGTTCTCCCTTTGTTTCTAAATGAATATTGATTGAACTATGAATATGTTTTCTCACTTTTGTTTATCTTAGAGGGCTTTCCTTGGGGAAAAAGTACTCACCCAAGGGAACGACTCAATTGGTAACACTCTAAAGCCAAGAGTATTTCCAGTCAGGATATAAATGTGGGTACTGGAACAAAGGCTAGTATCACACAGTTGACTTCGATGAGAAGGGAAACAATGGTTTCTCCCACGTTGGGTCAACTCCTACGAATGGAAAGTATGAACTAAAACCCTTGTTGTAGAAAGGCCAAAATCCCTATCTATTTGTTGGTGCAAGAACAGTCATTCTAAAGCCACCCCACACTTTTACGGTCTTTAGTAGAAATGAAAAACATGCCATGGGAGTTTCATGGGTGTTGATGCTTGGCTGCCTCATATAAGTGAGTGTCATGGAGGGGAGCCAGTGGGGTCAAGCATCTAACCATTCGCTAAAGATAAGCATAGCTGGACTTTTCCAAGAAAGGACTTAACAAATATAGTCTTTCATATCCATAAGGTTGTGCTTGTTTGAAAAGATTTGGAAACAAACATTTAACATCATCAAAATTTCAAACCCTTTAGGAGGAAAATACAATTGAACAAATTCAAGTGTTATTGCTTACCCTTGGGATTTTATCCTTAGAGGTTTCTAAACACTTGGATTTACATCTCAATTTGCCTACTAGAGTTAAACAATAGGTAACCCTTTCCTTGACTTCATCAAATTTCCACATAACATACTTTGTGGGATTTGAAGAAATTGAGACATTGGACATCTAGTTTTGAAATCTAATCAAGAAGTGCTAGTGGTAAAAAAAAGTTATTAAGAAAAGACTAGAAAAACAATTGGACCCCACACATGTGTCTCCAATGATTTCACGCAAGATCAAGATCAAGAAACCAAAGGTAAAATCCCTTAGTCTGAAAGACCATCAAAAGCGTCTCTCAATGCTATATGAATTTAGATGAATACTGATTTTTAACTTTTACATAAAATATTTAAGAAAAAATCATGGTTTGTACTTGTTCTATTACTTTCAAAACCCAAATCTTTTTAGGGTGTTTGAACATCTTGGTTAGAGAAAAGCTTGTTCATCAAAACAGAGGTCTAGTAAGCAAGTATCTTTTTAGGTAAACCTAGGATCAAAATCAAACCTTCATTCATCTTTGAACATCGAAAACCACTTTTACAATCAAGGTTAGAGGACCGAGCACCTACAAGGACCAATCAAACTCTATGGATCCTTTTGTTTTTGGTCCCCCAAGATTGAGCACCTATGGCACCTCCTTTGTATGAATGGGCACATGTAAAGCACTTACATTTTTTAGGACTAAGCACCTATAGAACCTTTGTTCACGTTATATGCAAGATTGAGCACCCATTGAGCCAATTTTGTAGGACCAAGCACCTATAGATATTTCGTTCACCTTTCACAAGACTGAGTACCTATGGATTCATCACTCTCTCCTACATGTCTGAGCATGTCAGATTGTGGTCTGCTTCCTTGATAGTTTAGGTATATGCTCTTTAGCTCTTTCTCTACTTTACCTCACATTCACTGGCACATATGCTTGCTAACATGGGGGAGAAATTTAATGGAGAGAATTTTCACCCCTAGGAAAATTCCCCATTTGCATAACCCTCACCATAGAAAATGAAATATGATGATGCAATTTCCACGTTTGCCACCTTCCCATGTCCACCCAATAGCTCATTTTTGTGTTGTTGGAGGAATTTTTTTAGGGATACATGTGCGCCACAAGGATGTCCATGTGTTGCACTATCATTCTGGTAAGATTCCTACCTCTAGAATTTGTAGAGGCATTATGTTTCTCCATTGGATGTAAATCATAATGCTTTTTTCCCCCTCAACCAATGCTAAATGGCTCTTTTCCCTCCCTTTCTCCATTCAAATTATCTAATTCTCCAATCTACCCAACTTATTTAGAACTCCTTCACTCTATCTTGCTTCTTGATTGAATTCTTCATGCATTGTTGATTAACTACACACTTACAAGCTTCAACACCACTCCATTGTAGCTGCAAGTTACTTATTTCTTGGCTCCTCCACTCCATTCATTACGACAACATTGTTGTTGGAGAAATTGCAAGATTTCTCCTTCCTCTACTTTCCTTGAGATCACATAGCCGTGAAGTTGATATTCTCCATTGTCACTTGTTTTTGCATCATCATGTTACGTAGTAGCATATTGTTGATTTTGTTATTGCTTTGCACTTCCATTTTTGTATCTCTTTATCATTTTCTACACTCATTGCTATCTAGTTGTCCATTGAGGTAGAAACACTAAAGTGGGGAACTGACTAAAGTAGTCCCCATAAAATAGCTCCAACATTTTCCCTGGTCTTGTGTGTGTAGGTGCTTCTCGATTGGAGTTGTTCAAAGAATCATAATGCAAGGAGTTCGGTATTATTTTCTCACTTCCTTTGTCAATTTGAGCATAGTTTAGTTAAAGTATTCTTCTTATTGTACTTCATTTTTGTAACTTTTTGTGTATTCTAAAGTATTCTTCTTATTGTACTTCATTTTTGTAACTTTTTGTGTATTCTTTCATAGCATAGAAATCCATTAGTCATGTTGTTAGTTGTTTTTCCTATGTTTTAATCTAACTCAAAGTATCTTACCCATACAGATGCCAGCACAACACTAAGATGACAACACACTACATTGGATTCCTTGTCTTGCACTATTGTCCTTAGGTAGTGAGTTGTCTGGGTAGTAGATTGAACTCTCAAAATTAGATCTTTTAACCCATTGAAACATTCACATTAGCATAAGGACAATAGTAACCATATTTCTCTTCCTTTTCAACCTTAATAACTTAACCCTTTTGCATCACATAAAAAAGCTTAAGGTAGATCAGGGCATCTTGTTGCTTAGGACTCTCCCATGACCTGGAGTCCTAGAGTAGCTAGTCCTCCTTTATAGTTACAACAATTTTTGGATTCATCATTCCTTTCTACCATATATCAATTTATCATCGACATTACCATTGTGGAAGTGGAAACACTAATACAGGGTTTGACTAAGGCAAGCTCCTACATGGCACAACCTTTCATCTCTTTTGGAATGTGTAGGTTTTAGGTTTGGATAAATTGAAGGAACTTTGAAGATCATTTTTCCATTGTTGCATTCAAAACCCTACACCTTGTCAACTCAAAGAAAGTCACCTACAAAATTATCCAACAATGATTTGACAAACTTGTAGGAAGAAATTGGGAGCTCAAATATGACATCAAAGGACTACAAAAATAGATCCAAAACACCCCTACAAGGATAGATCCACCCTTGGGTACCTATGTCCTATTTTGAATGATACCAACTTTTAAAGATAGTTATAAATAACTCTTCCCTTCTCATATCTTCTTGCAAACTCATGTTATCATATTTTGATTCTCAAAATCTTGTACTTTTATATTTGCACATATAGCCTAATTAGGTTAACTCAATTGCATCAATTCCAATCCATTTCCATGGATCAAAAATATGTACATCCAAGTGTGATTGGCTCACCTTCATGGTTGAAAACCAATCTAATAACCTTGCTGATTTGCATCCTAATGTACCCTTGAGAAAGGAAGAAATTAACCCTAGGATTTATACAGTAAACTTAGGGTTCAACTTTTCTTTATTACAGTATCTAAATTTAATATTTTAAAATTAAACATCTTAAATACACACTTTAATTCTCATTACAATACTATCACATTCATCTGTTAAATCGCCTTCTGAGTTAAACAAACATGAATTCACCACATGTGAAATGCATTATAATCCACCAATTCATAAAATTAATTACTCATAAAATAATAAGGGATAAGATCAACAAGTTATTTTAAGTATTCACATAATATCATGAAACTATGGTCATTGAGGATCTATACCTATATATAATACATATATAATGACATTAAGGTATACCAAAATCAAGGATCCATGATAACAAAATAGACCATATGAAAATTTCAATGACAATCACAAAATAATAGATATTAGTCCAATAAATATCTAATACCAGAAAATGTGTCTTAGAATCTATGATACAGAATTAGGAGAGAGTATATTAGAGATGGTGCTCCTTGATGATGATCTAAGAATTGAGGATAGCGAGATGGATTTGAGGAGGGCTATCAGAAAGTTGTAAAATCTCCTATTTGTTCTAGTTGGACTCATTTGTGGAGTTCTTGTTCCAAATAGACACTCTAGGGAATTTTCTATTGGATGGGTTCACATCCTTGAGGGGATGCTAAAAAATGGAGTGTTATTTATATGGGGCCCATTTGCACTAGATCATATTTATCATGATATACACTAGGTGACTTATCAACATGCTTCCAATTTATCTTGTGGTGTTACATATCTCCATGTTTGGGTATGGAGCATATCACAGTGAATTTTCCTATAGGTTAGGACCACATTGTAATGGATTAACCTATGTATACATGCATGAGGAGGCTTTGGAACATTAGAAACTAAGAGACCTTGATTATTAGAGCAGGGTCCTAGATGATATGGATAAAAAAAATTGGAGACCCTACATACTATGTGAGGCATGGGTGAATGATGCCACTCATATGGTTTGATTCAAATAGCCTAGATGGTTGTTTGGTTTCACACCCTACATTATTGAGAGGTATCTATGTATGTGATTCAAGTGATGGTTTAGAGAGGTGTATGGAACTCTTAGAGAGGAGGATATGGTTTCTCAAAATTGGTAAGAGATTTGAGAGTGGGGTCCTATGATAGCTCAAGAGACAACCATTATAGAATTTGAGTCATCAGTGCACATTCAGTGGGCTTGGGGATCAACTGTTAGAGATGTAGGGGAAAAATTAGACTCTGATATATGGTGGGAATAATTTTATCATGTGATATTAACTCACCTAGGTGGAGGGGTGATAAGGGGGGGTAGATGTAGTAACAAGATAACTAGGGTTCATTGATTGGGATAGAGCATATATGAGGGGGAGATGAAGGTGGAAGTGATGGTGGAGATGGGGGTGTAGGTGATTAGGGAGATGGGGGTAGTGGAGAGGGGGGTAGAGATGGGTGTAAAAATGGATGAGGAGGTGCATATGTTATGTTGGAAGGTTGAGGTGATGCAGGATATGGGAGTGATGACAAGAGAAGAGGAAATAAATAGAGGGGGAGATGATGTATATGGTTATATGGGGATGCCGCTAGGATTTACATTATGTAAGTGAGACAAATATCATTCAAAGAGATACGATTATAAGAGAGAAAGGGATATCCTATCAATATATCTTACTTATAGAAGGTTAGAGAGAAACACCAAAATATCTCAATGGTAGTAGGAAAAGGAAAAGCTAGCATAGGTAATAGTGAAGAGAGATGTTAGGAGAGCTTTGTGGCATCAAATGAAAGTAGTAAGTGGAGGCTTAAGTGGAGTATTACCATCATAGGCTATGGGAGAGATGGGGCATTACATATAAGAGGCCACTTATTATAGGACCATATATGAGATACTAGTACCAATGAAAAGGAGGACTCCTAGTTTTAGCTTGAGGAGGTCGTCAAGGGCCTCATGATATACTAAATTTAAAGGAATGTCAAGGATGGAAGGTTCAGTAAGGTGACCACCATTGGCACAACAATAGCTAGATTAGGGTTCTATGGGATAGGTATAAAGATAGCCAATAGGTTAGGGTCTACAACCAAGGGTAGTTGTTCCTCTTCATCCACCCTCACCTAGACATTTAGAGGGTGGTGGAAGTTCCATGTAGAGGAATATTTATATGTTGATGTATATGATGTATATAATTTAGACATGTTTATTTATTCATGTCAATGCATGTATATATGTATATTCATGGCTCTTTGTAGACCTTTCTATAGACATTTGTATATATCAATAATGTATCATCACACATTTATTTATATATAGATATGACATGATATTTTATTGTACATATGATGTTGATCATGTTTTTCTTCTTATATGAATGTGATGGATAGCTATGTGATTTGATATATATATAGATATTTGATTATGTTATATGATGCATATATGTATGTATAATAATGATATTTATTTGATATTATGATATATGATGTGATGGATTATGACTATGATGCACTCAATCATGAAATAATGTGATTCTATGATTTTTATTTTCTTTTTGATGATGCTATGATGAGATATATGATGATTATACCATGATTCTATAGTTTTTCTTGTAGGTGTAGAGAAGGTGGATTTGTCACCCCCAAGGCTCTCAGGCCACAAAATATCTTAAGGGAAAAAACTTCCCTAAACTACCTCATACTACCTAATAACTTAAGAAGTAAGAGAATAGCTAAAAAAGAAGGGTAAACAGGACTTTGTTTCCCTTCTACTTATGATAGGTGTCTTCAAGAACCGGTGAGTAGAATACATAGGTCTCAGACTCTGAACCAAATAGCTCTTTGTTAGGGGATGACAACATGGGAGTTGCACTTAAAAGTACCATGCTAGAGTCCTAGAGACACATTGGCATCCATATGAACAGAGGGTCAAGTAACAACTAGAAACTCATAGAGTCTACTAATGACTCGAATGTTATAGTTTTGTAGTTTGGTAGACAAGTATGGAAATGTAAATTATAACAAGAAGAATACTAATAAGGCTACACTAATAGTGAAATGAAAAAGAAAGAAGAAGAATTCCAACTTACTTAAGTTCTAGTTTGCTAGCTAGCTCCAAGAAAATGAACAAAACCTACACACACAATAACATGAAAAATGTTGGGGCTATGTTTGGAACATGCCTTAGTCAAGTCCCTATTTTGGTGTTCCCACCTCCACAAATAGCCAATTGAAAATTATATTTAATAAAAGTGATAAAGAAGAAGATATAAGAGACATAATGATGTAGAGAGCAATGACAACTTGGATGCTACTCTACAAGAATGATAATGAAAATGGGTAAATGAATAAATATACACAATACCACCTTCCTTTCTACAAGTGCTCAAATCCAATAAAGGAAGAAGAGAAATATCACCATGCCAAGGAGGTATAACTTCATTAATCTACAATAACAATGGCACTAGGACGAGAAGTTGTAGAAGCAAAGTAGAAAGCTGGTAGCAATAAGAGTGAGTGAGAATGAAGAAAGAAGAAGCTTTAGAATGAGATATAATTGAGAAATCTTGAGAAATAGAATGAATTGAGTTCAAATGGAAAATTTGGAGTTAAATAGTCATTCTTTTCAATCAAGATTCAACAAGAGGATGCTACATTCACAGGTGGTAAGGAATTATAATGTTTTTGCTACTTCATGATGCATGAATCTTGCAATGATGGAAATTTAGTGCATGAATTTCTATGTGGCATGTGCATCTCCAATGAAAATTCCCTCACTAACACAAAA
Source organism: Sequoia sempervirens (assembly GCA_007258455.2). Classification (NCBI taxonomy): domain Eukaryota; kingdom Viridiplantae; phylum Streptophyta; class Pinopsida; order Cupressales; family Cupressaceae; genus Sequoia; species Sequoia sempervirens. The sequence continues at coordinate 345,832,403 of VDFB02373365.1, forward strand.
TGATAGGGATGTGTGGAAAAAGCAGGATAAAAGTGGTAGGTATTTACATGTTATTAGACTTGTAAGGATAAAATGAGAGTAAATTAATGGGAAATTTGTATAGGGTGCAAATTTATGCCATTACATTTTTCCCCGACTTTAGTGATGATATGTGTCAATGTGATGTGAGCTAAAGTAGAAAGAGGTTTGAAGAGAATATACTGATAATTTCAAGGAAGAATATCTTGAATCCAACATACCTTGATGTGAATATGACACTGGTCTTCAATCCTATAAAGCTAGATGTGATCTCACCACAAACATGTTAGCTTGTAAACAAACATGTTAGATGAAAAATCCAATCATAAGACACACATCCATAAGAAACAAGAAGAAACAATTTGGAATGATAAGACACAACTTAATCAGATAAGACACAAGACACACACTAATATGATGGATACTTTCCTATGGTTGATGTAAACTACATTGTAGGATAGTCACAGAAAATGTGGGTCTAGTTAGGCTACCCCAAAGCTAGATGCCAAGATATAAGATATTTTACACCAAGACACGTGGTATCATATATTAGATAGAAGATGAAAATTTCAAGAAACCAAATAATTCTGTTGAGGAGAAGGCTTTCAGAAGGGGTTCTTTCAAGAGGGAACCCTTCTAGACATTAGGGCACCAAGGAGTTAGCTTTGAAGGAACACACCTTTTGAAAGACACACCATTTTCCACAAGTGATTCTTTCATCAAGAAATCATTTTGAAAGTTCTTTCATCAAGGAATCTAGTGGAAAGAATTATCCATTTTCAAAGGAAAAATTTTGGACTCTTTCCTTTTAGAAAAAGTACTCTTTTGAAAGGAAAAAAATAGATTCTTTCAATGTGAAATCCCAGGTACAAAAGAAAATTTGATCAAGGATTACCTTTCAAGAGAATGCATCATTTTGGAAAATGAGAAAATTTTTGATAAGGGATTTTCTTCATCAAGGAATTCATTATAAAGAAAATTTTATACCAAAGAATCATTTTGAAACAATTCACCTTAATTAGAAAAGCATGGTATCCCCCCTAAGGATGGTGTGTGCTATGTAGAAGAGCACATGACATCCTAAGGAGAGAAAGGAGAGGCAAATATTTTGTGGCATGCAACACATTGCAAGACATATTCATGGTATTTTATCACACCGATGAGGGACTACACATAAGAACCACAATATGAAGTAGACAAGAAAAGACAAATATATCAAGAGACAAGGGGTCTAAGAATTCAGACTTAGATCTATCCATAGATACAAATAGATATATATAATATAGTACATATGAACGATCATCAATCACCAAAGTTCTCAAATGATAAAGAAGAACACATGAAGACAAAGTACAAAAAAATTGGGTCAACATGGAAGAAGGCCTAAATGCTCCCAATTCATTGTATCATTCCCATTATTGAAAATCAATATTACAACACATAGAAGAATGATGATACAAATAGAAGAAGTGCATGAAAAAAAATTTCTCCTATATCCAAGTACCTACAAGGGTAGCAAGGGTCCTCCAACTAGGATCACAAACATAAAAAGACAAGCACATGGGAACAAAAACACAAAAATAAATCTAATCTAAAAATAAAGAAGAAGCGCCACCCTAGTCCTCATCAACCAATATGTCATCTTTCTTGCAATCTAGATCATTATAAGGAGAGGGAGTATGAGCCTACAATGGTTGGATAGAAAGGGGAGTGCCTTTCTACTCACCTGGAACAAGGGCCAAGGAAGAAGGCCCCTCAATGTCTTCTTCACCAAGCTATTGTGAAGCGTAAGTCATCAATTTTACAAAAAATGATGAAAAAGCTAGGGTATCATCCATTGAGTTGAACATGCACTTTCTATGAGTGCCTTGTTACAACTAGGTGCAAGAAGGGTGAGGCACCTGAGAACCACCACTAACCTCATCAAAAAAATTAGTGACAAACTTTTGGGATGGTGGTGCTACCTCTATCACAAGAACAACACAAGCCAAGATATAATTAGCTTCCAAAGAAGGAGAACCCTTATTCCAACCTCAACCATGGTGAGGAAATATTCTCATGTGTGCTTCAATGGAGGATGTTGAATCCCCATAGAAGAAGATGTAGATGAGGAAGAAGACAAGGCAATAGTAGACACCACTGTTGTATTCAACATGCCGATGGACTATGAGAAAGGAGGGATTTCTAGAAGGAAAAACATAAGAGTAGGCTCCATGGAGTGAATGATGGGGACTTACACACTTTTGGGATGAGCATCATCAATACCTACTAGAGGAGCCAAAAGCATGACATAAATATTGGGAAATGAAGTAAGAACAATAAAAGAAAGCATATCAACAAAAGAAGATGAAAAAATAAATGCAACCAGCTCCCCCTCCATCTTCTATGAGGTAGAGTGCTCTGTAGCTAGTCTTTCACTTGTACTTATGCTCATGCACAATTTAGTTATGTCAGCTACAAGCACTAGAGGATGCATATTGAGAAGAGGTTAGGGGTTGCTGCTCAACTATAGGAGCATCCTTCACAACAATTTCTAGTGGAAGGTTTTTATCTTGAGTAGGAGTACAAGGGGGAGGCACAAAAGTAAAAATGATAATAGGAAGAGAAGCAAACACAAGAGCCTTGACAATGGGCTTCTTCTCATTTTCTACTCAAGGAGTAGGTGGAAGAATAGGAGGAGGCCACAAAGGACAAGACATAGGAACAACCCCATGCAAAGGCTTCTCCTTGTTTTTGATAATGGGTTGGGGAACTATGGATAGAATAAGCAATTGAAAAGCCTGAGACTTTTCCTTGCACCATGTGGGCACCATCTCACTTCCCATGCATGGCATAGGAGTAGGAACTAATGATGCCACCACAAAATGAGGATTAGTTGTAGGTGGAGTAGAAGATACAAAAGGAGGAGGCTCTAGAGTGTGAGAAAGCTTCCCCTTCCCTTTTCACGGGGCTGAAGAAACAACTTGTTGGTGCACTATCATGGAGACCTTTACAGAAACAACATAGGGAGAGATTGGATAACTAACCTTTGGCACCAACCACTAAACTTATATTTAACATAAGCCTTGAATAAAAAATCTCCACTTGGAGGGAGAGGTCCAACTAGGGTGGGACAAAAGTGATCCAAAGAGAAGCCCCCATGTGACACTAGTGGTTTATAGCTTGTGTCATGCACCACATGTACAACACCTTCGTGGGGGAAATTTAAAAATTTATGAATTACATAGGTAGCATTGTTCATAGAGGCTAGCCATGGAATGATTAGCCTAACTTTGAATAGGTCAGATTCTCATATCACAAGAAATGACACATCAACAACCTTAAGTCCTACCAAGATTGATAAACAAATGATGCCCATAGGGGTGATAGAGATTTTATCATGGGTATGGAGAGTGGTTTGGGAAGCTTTGTATCTCTCCTTATGTAAACTATTTATGAGCAGAGTTTCCTCTATTATTACAATTACCCAACTCGTCAGATCAACCAAGATGCCAATTATGATTATTCCATTAATTTGAGCAATAATTTATAATGTAGAAGGCTCCTTATTTAGTGGCTCATCATGCGAGGTGAAATTTATATCAGGAATTACACTCATATTCTCAATAGGAGGGGTACACATGAATGATACCATGTTCACATACTCATATGGAACTAGCTTAGAAGATGTAGAGGATTGTGTGATTAAATTTTTTGATAGTGGCCTACCTAGATCCTATTCCCATATGTCAAGGACTCTTTTTGACTATGTATCTAGAAGTCGTAGGCATATACACAAAAAAATTGAAGGAAAAATAAGAAAATTCACTATATAAATCTTGATGTCTCATGTAACATAATTTTTCAACATTTTATCAGCAACTAAATTATAGTGTTAATCAATTAAAACTATATTCAAATAATTTTCTTTTTTTTTTCAAAAAAATACAAACATAAACTATAATAAAATATACACATTTTATTAGTTTACATCATTTCAAAATTCAAAACATATATGACACATTCTAGTGATTCAAGTTTAAAAGTTAGATCAACATTGGTCATTTCCCTTATAAAAGTGTGACACACCTTTGTACTCTTACCCTGGGTCACAAAGTTAAATTCCTTATGACAAATGAATCTATGACACACCTAAGATATGAAAGAAATATTTTTGAAACAAAGAAATAAAAATAACGACATCCACATCAGGTTCACCAGAAATGTAGAGAAGGGGGATTCATCACCCCTAAGGCTCTTAGGTCACAACGCAGCCTAAGAGAACAAACTTCCCTACACTACCTCAAAATACCTAATAAGTTAAGAAGGAAGAGACAAGATAAAAAGGAAGGGTAAATGGGAATCTATTTCCCTTCTGCTTATGACAGGTGTTTTCAAGAACCAGGTGAGTAGACTGCATAGGTCTCTGATTGTAAACCAAAAATCTCTTTATCAATTGACAACAACACAGGATTTGGACTTTAGTCCACTGCAATGGAGTCTCAAAGATGCTCTATCATCCTATACAAGTAGAGGGTCAAGTAACAGCTAGAAAATCACAATCTATTGACAACCCAAATGTTATAGATTTGCAGTTTGATAGAAAAGTACAAAAATGAAATGTACAATAAGAAGAATACTATAAAGGCTACTATAATAGAAAATTGACAAAGAAAGAAGAAGAATTCCAACTTACTCAAGGTCTAGTTTTCCAGCTAGCTCCAAGAAAATGAAGAACACCTACACACAGTAATAGGAAAAATGTTGGTGTTGTGTTTGGAACTTGCCTCAATCAAATCCTCATTTAATTGTTCCCACCTCCACAAATAGCCAATAGATAACGATATTGAAAAAAAAAAAAAAAGAAGAAGATAGAAGAGAGACAATAAAATGGAGAGCAATGATAGTCTAGACGCTACTCTACAATAACAATAATGCAAATGGGTAAATAAACAAATATACACAATATCACCTTCCCTTCAATAAGTTCTCAAAGCTGATAAAGGAAGTTCAGAAGATCAATATCGCCATGCCAAAGTGGTAGAGCTTCATGAACCTACAATGACAATGGTGCTGGAATGAGAAGAAGTTGTAGAAGCAAAGTAGAAAGTTGGTAGCAGCAAGAGACAGTGAAAATGAAGCAAGAAGAAGCTTGAGAATGAGATAGAATTGAGAGAGCTTGAGAAATAACAAGTATTGATTTCAGATAGAAAAATTGGAGGTAAATAGTCATTCTCGTTGATCAAGATTTGGTAGGGGGATGTTATATTCACAAGTGGTAAGGAATTGTAACATTTTTGCTGCTTCCTAACACTGGAAACTTGTCAAGATGGTAGCATTGCACACGTGCATCCTTGACAAAAAATCCCTCACCGGCACAAAACAAATGGGATACACAGACAAAGCAGGATGAAAGCGGAGGGTATTTACATTATTAGACTTGTAAGGCTAAAATGAGAGTAAATTAATGGTAAATTTATGTGAGATGCAAATTTATGCCATTACAACAAGATATATATGTTGTTATGATGATATTAATGATCTATGTATACAAGGATGGTATGGGTATTGTTTTGTTTTTTGTCATGATACCTTGATAGAATAAATATTATGATGAGAAGGATAGAAGAAATGATTTAGGATTATGATGGATAAATGAATCATCTTGATCAAATATTAATGAAATATATAGTTCTTTGCACAATTTGGGACTTTTATTGGAAAATAGGATGGGATTAATGATTTTTCTTTTCTTTTGGTTATGCTAAAAAATATAGAGAGAAATCCTTATTTTAATATAGAAAGTAGACAATATGCACCAAGTTATTAAGAACTAGGTTGGCATAATAACTATTGCATGAACTTTGGCATTGAATATTGTGGCATAACTACATTGATAGATTGAGCTATAATTATTCCTACATTTTATGGAATATGGAATGACATGACATGTCTAAGGGCTTGCACCCTAAGTGTAGAAATAGTATAATCCAAAGGTGTCTTAGCAACATTTTGTACAAGTTTAAGGAAGTATATGTTTGGGTCCATGACAATGAGAGAATCCAATGCTCTTGTTATTGCATGATATTGTTGCATCTCTAGTAGTTTCTCTTCTATAAATTCCTCATAATTATTTGTGATGTCTTCTATGATGATTTTCAGGGAATGATGTTAGGTTGTTTGGTACTCACTAGAGTTGAATAAATGATAAGGTATTTCAATCTCAAATTGTGTAACCTTCATGGGTGTGGTGATGTTTGATCCACTTGGATTACACTCCATGAGTTGTTGTGTTGTTAATTTGTAATAGGAAAACAAATTTAAGGACCTTATGAAATAGGGATTAAAAATAAAGGTTGAGTGGCATGATGTGAATGTTGTTTCTAATTAGACTCTATGGATTATTTATTTAGTATATTTGGACAAAAAATAATTTGTTGGTGTTGTTAATTGATATGAGATAAACCCCAACAAGTCAAATTTAATCTAGATATTGGTTTTGATAAGTACTAAGGATGATTTTAACTTGTACTAAACTAATGAGTGTGAGAATAAAGGATGATGTTGAGTTTATGAAATTAGAAAAGTTATTCAAGAATCCTAAGCTAATTCACTCATAAATGTTGATGCGAACTCAACTATCTACTTGAATAGGTAACTTTTCAAGAAAATAAATAAATTAGAGATAAGATGGAAGATCTAGATAATATTATGACTACTATTCATTGTTGGTTGTTTGATGTATGGTTTTAATTATGATGATGACGTTTATCCAAAGATAGAGTAGTAATTCTAAAATTTCAAAAGGAATGATATGAAATGGGTGTGAAAATTATTTTGATGTTGAATAATGGATGAGGGTTGCAGGTCAGATGTGTTGCATGTCTAAAATCCTAGGTTTGATTGGTTGATAATTATAGAGATTGGATTTTTTTAGATTTTGGAAAATTTTAACATAGTCAAAAGTGTCACTGTAAGTCTCAAATGCACAAATATGGTTATTAGATTTCTATAGAATAAATCAAGTAAACTAAAGTAAGGTCAAATGCAACATAATAAGTGTCAAATGCATTTGTGTCAAAAAAATGGTCTCAAGTTATCAAAAAAATTAACATATCTTAGGTTATGTATAATAAAGTACTATTCGTTGTATAATTTTGTAGATCAGATGCACCACAATATAATCAAAAGTGGCTCAAAATAGTAAAATATGCAAAAAGGTAATTAAAAGTGCAACAAGATAGTCAAATGTGCCATTGTCACTATCAAATGCACCATAGTAGCTATTAGATGTTCAATTCTATCTAAAATATGCACATATAGAATGTTAGGGTTTCAAGAGAACAACTATAAGTCTCAAATGCATTATTTAATTCTCAAAAGTGTAATTCTAGACTCAGAAACGTATTTTTTTGTGACTGAGTAAAATTTAAAAATTATTAACTATTTTTTGATAAATTGTTGGACTAATTTTAACAATTTTTTTATAAGAGATTAAAATAGCATAAAATATAGAATCTAACTCCAAGGTAGTAAAATTCAAGATATTTTTTGGTCTACAAAATAAAACATACCAATAACCAAAACCTAGTTATTCATTAAACATGTGCCTCTCTAGTGTGGGCCCAATGATAAAATATTGTAGGATTGTGCATGGATGTTCCACTCTCAAGAGGGAATAGCTAGGTCTCTAGTGACATAAGGGATCACCTTATTCCTTCCCTTGAATGTTTTGACACCTCCAATGAAATTTATCTCTTCTCAAATAATACATAGAGAAACCTCAGGCATGATATTGTACCTTGCACCACAATTAGATTAACAAGCATTGGTCTTAGGTATATCAAAGAAAGGTTCATAATGGTTTTGAGAAAAATGAGCCCTTTTGATAGTGCTTGAGACTAATGGGATATCCCATCTTCTCCTCACCAAAAAAGTCTTGATAGACTGATGGTCTTTCAACTTGTCTTCAACAATGTTGGCAACACTTTCAAGTACAATTTTCACTCTCCCCTATTTATATACCCTACCTTGAAATGCAATTGAGGTTACCCTTGGGGTGATGAGATCCCCAAATAGGCCACTTATAGAATATAAAAATGAAGATACTAATGTTTCTTATTCCTAGGCTTGTACGGAGTGTAAGGGAATAGCATACTTTACTAGTGCTCATTGGGTGTAGCTAAAAATTATTAACAAAGAGTTATTTTGATCTTTAGGCTCATAATAGGTGCAAAGAGAGAGCATACACACTAGAATTTCACCAAATATTGTATATAGTTCATTAATTAAAGCCAAAACTAAGTATGTAACTAATTTAGAAATAAAATAAGTTGGAAATTTCCTATATATACCAAATTTCATCAATTGTTTATTTTTTACAAGTCTTCTCCCAATGACTACCAAGTTGTGCAGATGTATTAGTTCAAAAAACTCAATAAAATGATAGTGTTAGATAAGATAAATTAATGAATCAAATGCATTATAGATATATATCAAAAGCACCAAAAAAATTCAAAACCATAGTATTACCTATCAAATGTACTAATATACCTATTAGATGCATCGTTTTACATGTCATAAGCATCATTTCATAGTCAAATCTACCACTCTATAAGAAATAAACATATACATAGAGAAAATCACATAATCAAATGTGTGGGGCCCACAAATACCAAATACACCAAATTATTATCAAAATAACATATTTATTGTTAAAGTGTCATTCTATCATCAAAAGCTCTATTTTGGATTTAGTTACATGGTTTTGAACTTGTAACCTAAAAAATTCAAGAAAATCAAAGCAATTTTAAATCAGGGAAATGGATCCCATTGGGTGTGCCAAAATTTGAATAGGGGAAATCCAATCAATGAATTCAAAAATTGAAATGATAGAAATAATAAAAATCCAATTCAATAAAAGGAATAAGTCATTGCATATCAGTCAACTGAAGCACCATTATATGATGATAATTCTCTAGTATCAAAATTTCTAGATGACTCATTTTTTGCCATTAACCCAATAAATAAATGTAAATTATACTTTGATGGGTAACATACATAGCATGGTTCAAGGGAAGGATTCCTATTCATCACCCCTCAAGATTATTATATTCTAAAATCATATCAGTTGGAATTTCCATGTACTAAGAACATTTTTGAGAATGAAGCACTTATCACAAAACTTAGAATGGATATCCAATAGAAAATAAAAGAGTTATAGGTCTTGTTGATTCACAGCTAGTGGTTAGATAGGTTATTGATGACTATCAAACAAATTATGATAGATTATTACCTTATAAAAGGATGTTCGATGACTTTAAAATATGTTACTACTATTTCCCTTGATAAAATACCCAAAGTGAACAATAAGACTCTAAATTCTATGGCAACTATTGGATTTCTCCTAGATATTTCACATAATAGTTAGAGATGTGAATTTCTAGTCAAATGATTGTTGATTCCTACCTTTGATGTCTACGAATCAAAATTTATTTGCAAAATTATTGGTCACAATTCCCCTTAGTACAATGACATTTACACCTACATACAAAATGGTACCATACCACCCAACCTTACCACTAACCAAAAGAAAACCTTTATACGTTGGTCATCTCACTTCACCATTCTTGGTGACACCTTATACTAAAAGAGTCTTGATGGTACATTACTTAAATTTATTAACTTAGAAGAGGAAAAAATATCCCTACATGAGATACAAAAAGGTGTTTACGGGTCATGTTCTAGTGTTCATACCCTTGCTAAAAATTGGTGCAACCATGGTAGGAGGGTCCTCAAAGAGAACTATTTGGATCATGCAACAAGAGTAACACAATGAAAAAAACACAAAATATGGAGGAAAATGTAGATGCAAATATTCTTATTAAAAAAAATCTCAGTTACATTTGGCCAGCGACATTTGGGCTTATAGATTTGGCTCACAAACTTAATACAACATGCTAAAAAATACAACATTCTAACATGCTCCTATATGCGAGCTGAATATTAGAAATTAGATCTATCTTAACCTAATAAATCAACTACTACTTGACTAATACCTCCTAATGATCAATCACAAGCTTTATATCATATCTACAATTTTGGAAACATTTGCGTCAACCAAACATCATTACATTCTCCAAGGAAAGAAAATGTAAAGTGCGCATGAATAGGCCAGCCTCAAATTTGAATTACTCTTCAACATGTGCATAAGATGAAGTGTGGACCTATAATGAAGGTCAGGGAAACTCCACGGAACAATTAAAATCACACCATTAAGATCTGCTAGTCACGAGGATGATCCACCAATGATCGAACTAGTCGAAAAGTTTGAAATTATTTTGGTGTTGGTTCAAGAAACTACCATGAAATCCGGAAGTGATAACTTGTCAAAAAAAGATCCAATAGTGCTTAAATCTTAAATCAAGGATAATGAGCATGTCGACGATGTACACAAAGATCCATAGGGTCTAGTGAACAAATAAGATGAATCCACCAACATGAACTGAGCAAGAACATAACAAGAACAAAAAAATGAAAGAAAATATTTTTGGTTGATGCAAGATTGCCAAGAACCAAGGATACTCCTGCATCAGACATTCAGGGTTATTGAAAATTGAATCCCTCACTTTGTTGGGGCCAAAGGAAAACCAAGATGGTCTACCTCATCCAAAGTAATCTAAGAAGAATCCTCCACTGGTCTACCTTTCCACTTCACAAGATACTCTTTGTACTATCTTCCACGAGTTTTGCTTCCATCTCTAATATCCAAAATCTCTTCAGTCTCATCTGACTGTTGTTTAGGAAACTAATTCTCCAAATTTTCTTTACTGTCTCCATTGAATTTTTCTTCATGGTACTAATGTAGATCTACAATGTTGAATATAGGTGATATACCCATGCCATCTGGTAACTCCACTTCATATGCATTTCCTGAATCAAACTTCTTCAAAATCTTACAAGGTCCAAACTTTCTCATCTTCAATTTATTGTATGTGCCAGTTGGAAACCTTTCCTTCCTCAAATATACCATCACTTCATCTCCAAATTCGAACTCCTTATGTCTCCTCTTTTCATTTGCTTTCTCCTTATACTTTAGGTTCATGTCTTCCAATTGCTATTTCACTTGAGTATGCAACTTCTTCATGTGTTCTGTAATTTCTTCTACTTCTAAACTCCTCTTATCTTCCATACTAACGTCTCTCAGCTCTGATATACCTCTAGGATGAACTTTATCTATAATTAAGGAGCTACATATAATTAGCACTTTACTCTCAACTATAGAATTTTCCTTGATCCAACAAAATTACGTGGAATCTTAATCATTGAAATTATGACACATAGAGTTCACTTATACTTTATCCAAATTCAAGAGACATAAACTAAATACTTAATTATCATAAGTAGGAAACTCAAAGTATAAATATACTGAAAGAATTATAAGACAGAAGGGAATAAGGATCAAACTCAGGTTGATAATGGAGTTCTTCCAATTAGGACTACGTCTCTGGGTCCACTTCTACACATTGGACTGCTTTATTAGATTGCCAAGCACCTGGAAATTCCTTTTTAGGATTCTCAAGCTTCAAAACCTGCATAAAATTCCTCACAATCTCTCACTCAATTTTACAATTTTTGGTGTATAATATCACCTTGTAAATTTTCTCCTCCAAGGATTCTCTCACCTTTCTTCACCAAAAAAAAAAAACATAAAAAATTTATCACATTACCCCCTTTTATACATAAAAATTGCCTTAATAGGGCTTAACCACCATATTTAATAAAATAACAAATTACCCCCATTTAAAATTCGTTCACAACTCTTCTAACCCCCTTTTTCTTTTATGTATTTGGGGTTTAACATCATTCTTTTATTGGGAGTTAGGTATTAACTATATAAGGAATTTGTTAATCATTTGGCCTTAAACACATATTAAATAATGGTGGACCCACAAATATATCAAACGCCATATATGGAATGGTGGTAGATGAGCATTTTGGGCCGGTGGTGGTCGGTAGTCCGACCCCCACCATTCACCTTTTATAAATGATGCCCAAACATCTTCATAACAAATCAAACATGTGACTACATATATTCAAAGGCAGTTACACGGGCGCAACACTGCGAGGCTAGACTTGGAATGCAAAGGTTAGGGGGTTGAATCACCCCTAACCAATTTTGGTAACTAGTGCAAATGAACCCAACCGATCTATGTGGAGGGTGCCATGTGGCGCTTGCAAGATCTACCACATGTCATCATATGATTCATTGGAGGAGATACACATCATCTACCACATCAACTGTATGAATGACAACTCAATGCTAACTATACTTGCCAACCAAGTTGCTATGTCATTTGTACAGTTGTATGGCCTGCCACATGTTAGTATCCAATTCATCCACATCACTTGTATGAACACTGACTAGACTTGTTGATGTCATCAAGTCAACCCTTTTACCTGTGAACTTTGATTGATCATATCTTGCATGTACAAGCTTTTTTTTCAACGAAATAATTGTCGTCAGAATCATTTTGCTGAGCACTTCAATTTGACGTTGATTTTGATGAATTATGAGATGATCATTTTTTTCCTTTTCTCTGCCCCCCTGGTTTGCCACTTTGACCAATATTTGACTAAGTATAACTCTTGCATACGACCTCCTTTTGACGCAGTTCAAGTTGTATCCATATCATGTTTGCAAGCTCTATGCGATGAGGCTAGTTTCATGAGGTTATGAGACAGTGAAATTTTTAGGTTTCCTAGATCCACCTGGATTAGAACTCCAATAACAATCTCAAAAGGTGTCTTTCATGTGCTCATGTTTACTGAATTATTGTAAGAAAACTCTACATGTGCAAGGACTAAATCTCAACTTCTAGTCTTTTCTCCAACCAAACATCTTAGCAAATTCCCTCAACTCTTCTTCACTACCTTTGTTTATCCATTAGTCTACAGGTGTAAAGTAGAACTGGACTTCAAATTTGTCTTCAACTTCTTCCAAAGGGTCTTCCAAAAGTAACCAAAAAACTTTACATCTTTTTTTGAAACAATACTCTTAGGTAACCCATGCAATCTGACCACTTCCTTGAAAAATAAGTCTACTACATGTACTACATTTGTTGTCTTCTTATAAGGTATGAAATGTGCCATCTTAGAAAATCTATCTACTACCACAAATACAGAATTGTTACATCTTTGTGTCTTCGGTAAACCAAGTATGAAATGCATACTAATATCCTCCCAAGGCCTCTCCAAAACTGTCAAAGGCTTATACAATCCAACATTTTGACTGCTTCCTTTTGCAACTTGACAAACTCTACAACTCTACACAAATCTCCTAATATGCTTATGAATCTACGGCCAAAAGTAATTCCCACTCACCAATGCCACTATCTTGTCAACTCCAAAGTGTCCTGATAATCCTCCATTATGCTCCTCCTTCACCTAGCTATCCCTCATTGAACTTCAGGCTATACACAACTAATTACCTTTGAACAACATATCCTCCTAAATGAAATAATCTAGCCACTGGCTTCTATCCTTTAGAAATGGTTCTTTACAAGCTCTCCAAGGTTCTACAAAATTTGGGTCTTCCCCATACAAGTTCTTCAATTCATCAAAGCCTAATACCTCCACTCTCATCTCTATTAGTAAATTCCTTCTCCTACTCAAAGCATCAACAAATCTATTTGACTTTCCACTCCTATGCTTCAAAAAAAAAGTATAGCTCTGCAAGAACTCTACCCATCTCATGTGCCTCTGATTCAACTTACCTTGACTGTTCAAATATTGCAATGCTTGATGATTCATATACAACACAAACTCCTTTGGCAAAAAATAATGTCTCCACTTCTTCAATGCTTGAACTATGGTATAAAAATCCTAATCATACAATGAATATCTTCTCCTAGAATCATTCAACTTCTCACTGAAATAAGTTACAAGTCTCCCTTCTTGACTCAATACTACTCCAATTGCATTTCCACTTGCATCACAGTCTACTTGAAATACTTTATTGAAATATGGTAAATCCAACACAGGTTTCTTATTCACTTTCTATTTCAACAATTCAAAACTTCGATCTACTCTAGACGGCCACCTAAAATCCTTCCTATCTCCTCTCATTGTTTCTGTTATAGGGCTACAAATAGAAATGAAATTCCTAATGAACATTTTGTAGAAACTAGCCAATCCATGAAATGATCTTACCTCTCGAATGCTATCTAGTGTAGGCCACTCAACAATTGCTCTTTCCTTCTGAGAATCCATCTTCAATCCATCCACAAATATCACAAATTCTAGATATACCAATTCTTCCTTCATGATGCTACACTTCTTAATGTTTATCAACAACTGCTCTTCTCTCAGCCTCTGCAAAACTTGTTGTATATGCAACAAATGTTCTTCCCTACTCTTAATGAAAATCAAGATGACATCCAAATACACAATCAAAAACTTACCCAATAATTTCTTCAATACCTCATTCATCAACCTCATGAAAGTACTCAGTGCATTTTTTGGTCCAAAAGGCATCACCAACCACTCATACAATCCTCCATTTGTCTTGAATGTTGTTTTCCACTCATCCCCTTCTTTGATTATGATCTAATGATATCCACTCTTCAAATAGATCTTTGTAAAGTATTTAGCTCCACTCAAGAAATCCATAATGTCATCCATCCAAGGCAAAGGAAATCTATACTTCACCATGATCTTGTTTATGGCTCTAGAATCTGTACACATTCTCCATTCTCTAGCCTTCTTAGGTGCTAGCACAACATGTACTGCGCATGGACTTAAGCTTTCTCTAATCAAACCCTTCCTCAAAAATTCTTGCACTTGTTCATTCAACTCCTCATTCTCTATTAGTGTCATCTAGTGTGTTGCTTTATTAGGAAAACTAGCTCCAGGAATCAGATCCATACAATGACTAATACTCCTTATAGGTGGAAATCCATAAGGTACATTATTTGAAATGATCTCCTCATATTCTATCAGTATCTCCTTTATCTCTTCTGTGTATTCACTACATGCTTCACGTCTTCAGCCTTCTTAAGAACCAAGGCATAACACACATTCTCATGTCTCAATCCATCAAGGAATCTCCTTCCATCAACCAGACAAACCCTATCATTCATACAAACCTCAACTTAAGGAGAATCTTCCAATGGAAACAAAATCTTCTTCATCCCATTAGCAACAATGGTGTATATATTCTTCTTTCCATCATGAATAGTCTGTCTATCATATTGCCAAGGCCTTCCCAAGAAAACATGGCATATATCCATAGGAATGATATCACACAAAACTTCATAATGGTAATTTCCTATCTTCAATTTCACCAAACATTGTCCACTTACCAATATCTTATGCTCATCCTGAATCCAAGCAATCTGATAGGGCTTTAGGCATTTCAACCTTTCCAACCCCAATTTAGTCACCATCTCTTCAAAAAATAGGTTCTCAGAACTTCCACTATCAACAATCACTTTGCAACATTTACCATTCACCTTGCATCTAGTCTGAAACAAATTCTTCCTCTGCAATGGCTCTTTCTCCATGTCACTTTGAAATAATACTGTCCTATTCACCAACACTTCTCCATCTTCTAGTTTATTAGGTGTTCCAAGATGATCCTCCTCAACAAAGGTTATCATTCTATTGTTCTCTATCTTCCTACTTGTCTCTCCCTGATTGCATTCAAATGCTTGGTGTCCTTCTCCACCACATTTATAACAAGTTCCCTTGAATATTATTTTCTCCTGTACTCTATCATCTCTTCTATAACCTTCATTTTGGTAACCACCATAACCTCCTCTTTTGTAAGAGTTTCCATCACCTCTCTGGTATGAATTTTCATTCTTACTGACCTCCTTATCCTTATTCTAGTCTAGATAAGATCTTCTTCCTCCTCCAGTAAAGTTTCTTCCTCTTTGTCTCTGCCCATGTCTTTTATTCAACTTCTCTTCTAATTTTAGGGCACACTGATATACTTCCTCCACACTCACCAACTTGATCAAATTAATTTCATCCTGTATAGACAACCTAAAACCATTCACATATCTAGCTACTTGTTCAATTTCATCCTCTGAATGTCTAGATTTGATATTCGACCTATAGAATTCCTCAGTATACTCTATCACACTAGATTCTTTCTACTTTAGATTTTGCAATTTTTGGAACAAACTAATATAATAATCTATAGGCATAAACTTTGTTTTCAACTTGTTCACCATTTGATCCCATGAATTTGTCTTTTCTTTTCCTCTTCTTTTCCTATCTTTCTACAAATGTTTTGATCAAAGGGATACATGTCCTCTCAATTTTGTACAAGCATATTTCACCTTCTTATCTTCAGTGGTACCTTCAAATTCAAAATATTTTTCCATCTCTATAATCCAATCAAGCAATTCTTCCAAGTCCAACTTACCATTATCATATGGTGGATTGAAATGGGGTTTTGTATTCACTGTAGTTAGGTCTCTTATAAACCTCTCTTCTCCCTGATCCAAGATAGGTTGCTCTTCTCTTCCTCTTTGTTCCTCTACTTCTACTTCTACTTCTTCATCACTAACATCATCAACTACTTGAATTCTCCTTTGGGCTATTTCAATTGCATCTAATCTGGTAGCAATTCCTCTTAACATCTCCATCATAGTTGGGTCTGCATTTCCACGTGCTCCATTTCCTCTACCATTTCTTCTTCCCACCATCTTTACACAAGTCTTGTATGGCTGTAGGTTGGATCCTCATTCCACCACCTCACAATAAATCTTCAATAGGACTCCATGAATTCTAATGACCTCACATGGATCGAATCTCTCTTTTATACCAATCTGGTGCAGCCACAGTAGGAGGGTCCTCAAAGAGAACTATCTGTCTAGACCATGCAACAAGAGTAACACAATGAAAGAAACACAGAATATGGAGGCAATGTAGATGCAAATATTCTTATTAACAAAAATCTCAGTTACATTCGGCTGGTGACATCCGAGCTTATAGATTTGGCTCACAAGCCTTAGACAACATGCTAAAAAATACAACATTCTAACATGCTCCTATATGTGAGCTGAATGTTACAAATCATATCTATCTTAATCTACTCAATAAACTACTACTTGGATACTACTCTCCTAATGACTGGTCACAAGCTTTATATCATATCTGCAATTCTAGAAACATCTGCATCGATCAAACATCATTACATTCTCCAAGGAAAGAAAATGTAACATGCACATGAATAGGGAAGCCTCAAATTTGAATTACTCTTCAACATGTGCATAAGATGAAGTGTGGACCTATAATGAAGGTTGGGGACACTCCAAAAAATAATTAAAATCACATTGTTAAGATTTACAAGTCACGGGGATGATCCACCAATGATCGAACTGGCCGAAAAGTTTGAAATTATTCTAGTGCCAGTTCAAGAAACTGCCATGAAATTCGGAAGTGATAACTTGCCGAAAAAGATCCAATTGTGCTCAAATCTTAAAGCAAGGAAAATGAACATATCGACGATGTACACAAAGATCCATAGGGTCTAGTGAGCAAAGATGATGAATCCACCAACATGAATTGAGCAAGAACATAAAATTGAACGAAAATATTTTTGGTTGATGCAAGATTTCCAAGAACCAAGGATTCTCTTGCATCAAAAATATACTAAGGACATGATAGAGTAATCCCAAAAATACTAGGTCTTAAACTTGTGATATGAAAATTTTGGAAGGGTGAAGCAAAAATAATTTTGAACTACCTTTGTTCGAACGAAGGTACCTTCAATTGAAGGTATGCCAAAAATTACCTTCATTCGGAGGTGGAATTTCACTCAAAGGTTGAAACCTTCAACCAAAGGTAATTTACAAAAATGGAAAAAAGTGGACCTTTGAATGAAGGTCCCTTTTTATTCCTTTTATGGAAATTTATAGAAAAGGAATGAAAAGGGACCTTCGTTTGAAATTCCCATTTTTCCATTTTTGGAAATTACCTTCATTTAAAGGTTTTTTTATATTTTTTCTATGCGAATGAAATACCTTTGAATGAACATCCTTGAATACCTTTAATTCAAGGTACCTTTGAATGAAGGGCCTTAGCAAGAAACTTTCAGTGTTTGCTTCAAAATTTCCTAAGAAAATCTAGTTTTAAACTTCAAGTTGGACCTTCAAATGTAATTAACTTGACAAGATAATTTACAAGATTTTATTCCTCAAAACAAGCTTTCCAACAAGTATAATTTTAATATATTTTCATTTTCTTATGTATTTAATTTTTTATTTTTACTAAACATAGGATTTTCCCCAAACATAAATTTATACATTCTATACATGTGGAAAAATAGTTAAATATTGAAAAAAAAATTGAAAAATATATGTGCACTAGGTATCCATGTCCTTGTTTCACCAAAAATAATTAATAGATTATTATATGGGTATGTGTAGGATAATGATGGGCCAAAAAGTGGTGATATGATGGGTATTTGTAGGGTATGTGGCTGGCGACTTTTTTTTTTACCCAAAATTAATGAAACAAAAAGGGTTTTTAAAGGAGAAACTATGCTTTCCACCAATATAAATTATTCTTTACTTTGAATTTAATAAATAATTATTATTCATTTTCTATTTGAATTATGACTAAAGTCCCGATTGATAGGCTGATTGAAAATCATCTATAGCTTTCAAACGATATCATATTTTTTGAATTCAAAAAATTTGCACATTCTATGCTTCATATAATATAGGATTAAAAAATAAATAAATGAATTTCATTAATTTTGACCAAGTTAAGGTGGTTAGACGTCGCGTTTTTATATTTTTTAAAAGTTGTAATAAAAATCATAATTAATTATTTACTTGGAAAAAATTACAAAAAATATGCATCACATCGAGACATGAGTCCTCTACTTATATCTAAAATATTATAAAAAAATATTATCATTTTATTATGGTTAGGTTGGTCAGACAGACACCTACTTCTTATTTTTTACCTGAAATTTAAATACTATTGCATTGAAATTTCAAATTTTCACCAAATAGATTTTGTTTAAAAAAATAAAAATCTAGTAGTTTAGAAACTACATTCAATTTTCTACAAACTCTATTCTTACATATTTTTGAAATAATATAGATAATTTATTCAATTTTTTACGTCAAGTTGCCTAACTCTGATTTTTTTGAATTTTTTGCCACTTAAGGGCCTGTTTTCTCCATGATGATCCTGCACATACCCATATATACACAAGAAGTTATGCTTGATGGCATACACCTATGCCCAAATTATAATTAACCTGACTTTAAAATTAATTAAAAAAATGCTAACAAAAAATTATGAAAAAAATATGCATGCACAAGATATTGATGTTACAAATTTATATTTTAAAAACTATAATTTTATCCTTTCTAAAAATGAGTTATACTTTATGACATGAACATTACTTAGTAAAAATGTTATTTATTATAAAAAAAAAACTAGTTATTAAAAGTTGTGTAGAAAGATTCATGATTTATTTCAAAAAAAACTAAAAATATATATTTAGAATCTACACAAAAATTACCACAAATCACTAGTTTGCATCATTTTCAAATTCTTGATTGGTTTAGTTGCTATAGGTATTAGAAAGTGGATATTTAGTTAAAAATGTTGATATCAATGTCCATCCTGGCCAAAAAGTGGGAATCATTATTGTGGGATTACTCAATACTATCAACCTACCTTGGATAAAGTAGCACACTAGTTTGTAAAGAAGTCTTTATAGTCTCAACAACATGGATATATCATTTATGCACTATCCCAAGTGTCACAACCACATTACAACATCATGCCCCTTTTCACAATGAGGACTCAACCTCATAGAAAAGATTCCCCCACCTCATCCAACGGTCATAAGTTTATTATCACCACCATTGAGTACTTTACGAAGTGGATAGAATCCATCCCACCAACCTACATCATTAGAAAATACATAATGAAGTTCATGCCCATCTATTTAATTTTTAGATATGGATTTCCCCACACCATCATCATAGGAAATCATACACCCTTTAAAATATATATGTCCAAAGTATTTTTTCATAAGTCCACATCCAACACTACTTTTCCACAACATAGTACCCCTAAGGTAACAAGGAAGCTAAGGCATCTAACAAAACAATCCTAGAGATCCTACAAAAGGTAGTTAGTGATGTTAGGCATGATTAGCACATCCAACTTAATCTTGCCTTATGGGCTTGCCATACTAATATTCAAAAACTTGACTACTACACTATATTCCCTATTCTAAGGCACTAAAGTAATCATTCCATTTGAGGTTGAACTTCCATCTTTAAGGGTGTTGTTGCAACATCTTGTCGACAATGAGGAGTATCGAGTATCCAAGTGACATGAGCTAGATTTACTAGAGGAAATATGTCTTACTACACTAAACCATTTACAAGCCTACCAAAATTATCTTCATCATAGTTACAACAAAAGGATCAAGAGTATAATATTTCAAGTATATGATCTATTCCTTAAGAAAAATAAAAACAATTGGTTAGATTAAGACAATAGGGGGAATTTTGAACCAAATTGTTCGAGACCAATTGTAGTCACAACAAGCTATGGGTAAAGATATTATCGACTTGTAACACCTAAAGGTGAGCCCTTACAAGATCCCATCAACCAATTTCACCTCAAGAGTTTTCATGCCTAGCCATTAGGTTATCCCGAGCTAAAAATAAAATAATAAAGGGAAATAATCCATTCAATAGTGAAAACCACTTAGATGGTGCCTTGGAAAAGTACCATAGTGAAAACCTTAAAAATAGGTGTTATATGTATCAAAATCCAAATAAATAGAAAAAGTAGTAAATATAAAAATATTCTTCCAATGAAAATCACTTCAGTGGCACTTTGGATAAGTACTATGGTGAAAAACTAGAAAATAGGTGCATTGTGTAGTGAGCACTGTCTACCATCTATCAAGTTATTTTCCATCCAATCCATAATTAACTAAACATTCCATCCATATCCACCTAGCTATCATGTTTTCACTTAGACACATGGCATGGGTTGGTAATTTACTAGTATCTAGCATTATCCATCTTAGCCAACATCATAATAAAATCCTTCCATCTAGTCCATAATAAAATGATCCTACACTTAACTAGGGGTAATTTATTAAACCTAGTGGTTGGATTGGATCTTTGTTATAACCTTAATCTGAAAAACCCAAAAGTATTATATATTCCAAAAATCTAAAACATTCAAATATTTCATAAACCAAAAACATCCAAATATTTCAAAAGCTCCAAAAATAATAGATATTCCAAAAATCCAAAATAGCCTCAAATACCCCAACAAAATTTCAATACTAGTAACATATTCAAAAAATTAAACAAAAAAAAATCAACACAAATTCGCCTATTGATAGTAAAATTATCATCACACTCACCTTTGAAAAAGTAAGAAAAATCAAATTATGCAATAACTGAAACCTAGAACATTCACAAAAAATTGTAAGTCGGGATCATTATCGAAACAATCCACTACCTATATACCAACTATCTTCAACATTTAATTCAACATCCCAATCAATACATTAAAGGATTTATCTTTCCTATCCACAATCCAAGATAACAATTACAATATCTTTGGCAAGCGATATGTTAGATTTGATATTTTTTATCAGTCGATCTTTTATTTTGATTAATATGCGTCTCCTACTTACTTGAAGCCACCTTGACTTTTAATATTTGTGTGTCTAAAGGAGTATGGAATGGTTCATAGTAATTGCTTTTATCTTTTTTTTTATGGGACATTATTATATACAACCATGTCAAATACTTTCCTTATGTGTGTCGATATAGCTTCATGAATAATAAAACCATTTCATATCATGTTCCTCATACCTTTTGTGTATAGGCCTATCTCTCTTTGATTTTTATTCTTTCACACATCCAAACAATTTTTCTATATGCTTGTTATGAATAAGGATACTGCTATTTGTTTACAAAGTCAAATTCCATGCAATAGGTACAAATCCACACTAGTTCTTCATACCTTGGTGCATAGTGTCTACTTGCTTTATCAAAGTAAGTATTGCTCTCTACATTTCTTAGCATAACATAAAGCAAAATAAATAAAAAATTCCCTTCCTATTTTCAAATAAAAATCCTAATTTGTTCTAATAAATATAGCTTTGATTGATATTTGAACAACATAATTCATCTATCCATCATCATCTTAAATAATTTCTTCTATCCTACTCATCATACTAACTATAAGTATGATGGAAAAAATACAAAAAAAAATTCATATCATCTTGTATACATAAATCATTTGTATCATCATAATATTATATATATCCTACAACCATCACCATAACATCATTAGAATATAACATCATCAATCGTACAATCATGGTATAATCATCATATACATCATCATATTATCATAAAAAATACAAAAAAATCATAGCATCCCATCATGGAAACATTTATTATATCATCATCATAATCCATCATGTCATATATCATAGCATCAAATAAATTCATCAGTTCATAAATATATCCCTCACATAGATATATATCACACACATATAGGAAAAATCACATCATCAACATCATCTAAATAGAAAAATCTTATCTTATAGATATATTTATAAATAAATGTTTCATGTTGCATCATTAATATATACAAATGTTCGTACAAAGGTCTACCAAGAGCCATGAATATACCTATATACATGCATGTGCAACAATAAATAAATAAAAATCCACATCAATATACACATTGCCCTCTACATGGAACTTCCACCACCCTCTTAATATCCAGGCAAGGGTGGACATAGAGGAACAACTACTCATAGTTGTAGACCTTGAGCTATTGGTTGTCCTTGTGCTTGTCTCTCATGACCATGTACTAGCTATGCTGGTGCCAATGGTGGTTTCCTTACTAAATCTCCCATCACTAACATTCCCTTTGGTCTAATTGATCATGAGGCCCCCAACCAACTTCTCAATGTAAAACTTGGATCCCTCCTCTCCACTAGTGCCACTATCTCATATAGGGTCCTATAATAGGTGGCCTCACATCTCTAATTCCTCATCTCTTCCATAGTATATGGTGGGGATACCATATGTGAGCCTCTAACCATTTCCTCCAAATGTTGATATTAAGCTCTCTCAAAATCATTATAAGTTATCACCAGTGTCAACTATGCATCTACCTATTTATGCTAAGTTATCTTAGTATCTCTCTTCAATATCCTCTAATTAAGATGTACTGAGAGATTGTCCCTCTCTCTTGTAACCATCTCTCTCCCAACAAGCCTGGTATTCCTTAGATAATATAACTCCTATATGTACCACCTATAGTGTCAGAAAATGTACTCCTTTACATTTTCACACTATGTTTGGGTCCCTTAATTAATTGGACTTAATTAAGCCTCTAATTGGCCCATTTATGCATTTAAAATCCTAATTAATCTTGTTTTCTGAATGAGAAACTTGTATTAAATAATTGCACATTAAAACTAAATTTCCTTGGAAGTTGAGTGTCTTGGGTTTAGGTCCTAGGACCCATTCACCCAAGGGAAAATGGGCCATCCTTAAGTTTAGGATCTCAATTTTTAATAAATTTTTGGTGGTATTTTATGATTCAAATTACAATTACAATTTTTGTCCTTTGGTGTTTAATTGTCGAGAAATTATAAAATTACCTATAAATACAAGGTCTTTTTATGAATTCAATATGTAGAATTTTTATGCAAGCATTCCAAGAGCCAAAATTATCATAAAAGGTCTTCAAGAGAAGGTTTATCTATCTTCTACAACAACATTCAAGATCTTAAGTATCACGTCAAAGTTATTTCCATCTATGTATGTTTTTCGAGCTAACATTGTGATGTAGCTTTCAAGCATTCAAGTCAACATTCAAGCATCAAGATCAACATCCAATCAATCCATTTCATGCAAGATCAAGACCTTGGAGAGATGTGTTAGACTTCAGTCCTCTAAGGGTTTCCATTCAAGGGTTTGGTGAGTTGCAATATAGCATTGTTCATCCATCATTCCTTCCATTCATATTTCATTTCATTTCAAGGTTTAATTAACAAAATAGGGTTTGACCAAGGCAAACCCCCATTCACCAAAAACAAATAAATTTTCCCTCTCTTTATTTGTGCAAATTTTTAGGTGAAGAAGGATTGAAGATTGATCAAAAGTGCAATTTTACAAAGTTTTCAAAGTTGTCATCAAAGTTGTCAAGCCACAAAAACTCACTTGCAAAATTTATTTCCAACTTTCTAACTATGAGATCTAAAGAATCAGAAGTGTAGACTCAAGAGAAGTAGGTCCTAAAATATACCACCTTGTGACCTTAGTGATATTGTCAACTATCTTCTTTAAAATCCTAGGTAACACTAGCATCGATCACTTTCATTCCACTAGTGAGCCAATGAGCCCCTCGATACAACAGTTAGCCTCAGATTACCATTATCCACATAGATGGGTCCCTACCCATACAACCATTATCATATCATAGTCATAACTAGGGTAGGGGTATATGCAAGATCATCATAGAAAAAATAGGCCCTTAAGTGGCAAAAAATTTAGAAAAATCAGAGTTAGGCAACTTGACATAAAAAATTGAATAAGTTATCTATATTATTTCAAAAATATGTAAGAATAGAATCTGTAGCAAATTGAATGTAGTTTCTAAACTACTAGGTTTATTTTTAAAAAAAAATCTATTTGGTGAAAATTTGAAGTTTCAATGTAGTAGTACATAAATTTCAGGAAAAAATAAGAAGTAGGTGTCTGTCTGACCACCTTAACCACAATAAAATGATAATATTATAGATATAAGTAAAGGACTCATGTCCCAATGTAATGCATATTTATTTGTAATTTTTTTCCAAGTAAACAGTTAATTATGAATTTTTTATTACAACTTTTAAAAATATAAAAACTCATATGTTTGACCACCTTAACTTGGTCAAAACTTCATGAAATTCAATTTTGTTTTTCTAATCCTATAGTATGCAAAGCATAGAATGTGATGCATGATTGAAAAAATGTGATACCGTTTGAAAGGTATAGATTTTTTCAATCAGCCTATCAATCGAGACTTTAGTCGTAAGTCAAATAGAAAATGAATAATAATTATTTATTAAATTCAAAGTAAATCATAATTTATATTGGTGGAAAGCTTAGAATCTCCTTTAAAAACCCTTTTCGTTTCATCAATTTTGGGTAAAAAAAAAGTTAGTAGCCACATACCCTACACATACCTATCATATTGCCACATTTTGGCCCATCATGATCCTGCACATACCCATAGCCCATAGCAACCTTCACCTCTGTGAACCAAGTGAATGTTGACTAGTCCCTAGAAATAGCCCATACATTGGTCATTGGCATGGTCCAATGACTTCCTATCACTGCTCAAATATCCTGAAGGTTCACTCTTGGGCAATTTATACATAACATGATTTACAATCACAATCAATAGATACATGGGCCTATACATAGACAACTATAGATATGGAGTCAGTTTTCACAACACATACAAGTTACATGGAACCAACATGAGATGGACTTTACATATATTCAAATACCAATTATAAAGTTGTTAAATCCATTACTTCATTTAAATTAATATTCAGAAGCACATTATGCATTAAATATAATTTATTAAATTCCCTTAACTTGATCATACCCATTTGGTACCCATTCAGTCTCAAGTTGAAGCTTATGGAAGAGGAAAGATTAAACTATATAGGAGCAACCCCAACCCCAGATTTATCCCCCTGAATCCTCCCCTATTTGGACTTGACATCACAGGGACATTCTTTGCCCAAGGATCGCCTATGTACCCGCTTCCAAATGGATCAAATTCACATGTAGTTCTCCTAATAAGGTCTCCCAAGGGAACCTACACACATGCTCCCATGTCCAATATTTCATTATATACTATGCCTTATTTCGACGAGGTTCCTTTAAATGATTCCCATTGGTTAATAGTGAGTAACGACAAGTAGAGAACTTCAACACCATTCCCAATTTAGTAAATCTATACTATGACACTTGCATCCACGTATGTCAAGATCTTAGTTAAACCTCACCATATTTATTACTCATATTTCTTGATGTGAGTATCCTCAAACCCCTTACAATTTCCTATCATGGATATTGTGCCACATTTGGTACCCTAATGGTAATACAACATAGTTTATAGCATAGGGTTCTATTTTGGCTCAAAATGTGACTTGGTGATCTTAGATATCACAAGTTCATCAGTTCTCGATATCTTGAAATGCTATATTATACTAATAAGAAACCCCTTAAACATTCTTGTATGAAGATAACATAGTAGAATAAATATCTCAATTAAGATAAGTTTACTAATAATGAAGGTGTCAATGCTCAAAATCTATTCACAATATAATATTCTATTAATATGGCCAAGGTTCACAATCATATTAAATTATGATATCAATATTAATTAGAACACATATACCTGGGCATAAGGTCATACAAACATTATTTAAATTTTGAAAGACATAACACAGTAGTTATAAACTTACTTTAAGAAAAGCCATATGTAATTCAACTCTAGGTGGCTGATGATCCTATATTCATTGGATCAACATCCAAGTATATGCATCCAATAATAATATACTCTTAATCACTTAATATCCTTTTCATCTAGTGTAATCCAATACTATTAAAATACTCTAGTTTACAAAATATAAAAGTTTTGCTCTTGCTTATAACTAAATATGAAATTGTTGGTAAGAAATCTGATATTAGGAGATGTTATACTATATGATTGCAAATGGATTTATCTATTAATCTTTAAAAAAACCATCAAATTAAATGTTAGTTTATTCTATTTAATCATGCAACAATCTAATTTGTGTCCCTTACTTCACTTGTTAGTTCAATATTGGAGTTCTTTTACTTAAGAGATCTATAAACATCATGTAGTCATATTAAGTCAAACCATCATGTAATCATTTCATCACAAGTCAAACTCATACTTTATTCACACAAAAATATTTATAAAAAGAAAATTTGATAACTAATCATTCATCAGTATTACTAATAAACTATACAGTCTAAGAAACCACAAGATATAATAATTTTGTGTGACATATATCTATGCATAGATCTAGAGCTTTTGTGATTAGGAGAGTTCATAATTGACCAAAGTTTACAAGCTTTAAAAGGACATCATTTCTAGCTGCTAAGATCAAATATACCCAAAGATGGGAAATAGCCTTAAAGTTGATCCTATACCATGATCAACAATCTTAGTAAGATTTTATTCACTTTTTATATCATTTAGTTCAATGAAGCAAAAGTTGCTTTTATAGCTAAAATAAACAAACAATTAAGTCAACTCACTTACTTGACAAAAGATGGTGTAATAATTGCAATCCAATCACTTGCAGTAGGTGTGAGGACTCCACTAATTGCTATATTCAAATCTTGAACATCCTTTAATGGCCTTGAAGGATCCACAGATAGCTTCAAATAGGGATTAAAGTTGGGACAATTCAATAACTCTCTCCTTGAATAAAACTAAATAGATATTTCCTTCATAAACCCATGTTCATCCACACACCCATTTCTTCCCATGTACTATGAATTATTGTTGCCCCCATCTCTCATGCATCTTCTGCCTTTTCCTTCTTCCTTGTGCATTTTCTCTCTATAATTTCTACAACCCTTTCCATGAATTCAGTTTCTTCACCTCCTACAACAATCAAATAAGTGTCCTTCAAATACCATATCACCCACTTAACGTCCTCTCATGCCTTCCTTCTATGTATTCTCATTTTTTCCTTCTATTCCTATGTTCCATTTAGCTTTTTCTTCTATATTTTTTCCACTCTCTTCCTCACACATTTTCTATATTCTCTCCTTCTTGCACAATTTGTATCTCCTCTTGACATCACCCCCTCTACTCTCTTCTCTTTTTCACACAATTTTGTATTTCTCCATCCATTTTCCCTCTATGTTCCCTCTCCATCTTTATCTTGCCTCCTCTCTACATTTTTTTCCAAATCTCTCTGTGTAACCCGTAATGGAAGGGTCATGAGAATTTTAAAATGTAATATGACTTTTGTATGCACACACACTCTCTCTCTGCCTATCTAACCAATCTAGAATGTCCAATTATGGAAGTCGTGAAGGTTTAATTTTTTTGAAAGGCTTCTTGTTTTCCACATAACTTGTCATTCGACAGC
This sequence comes from Sequoia sempervirens, assembly GCA_007258455.2. NCBI lineage: Eukaryota > Viridiplantae > Streptophyta > Pinopsida > Cupressales > Cupressaceae > Sequoia > Sequoia sempervirens. The sequence goes on from VDFB02373365.1 coordinate 345,860,634, forward strand.
TCTAAGGGATGGATGTCATACCTTGGTAAATGCACACCATTCCTATAAAATCATCTCTATCAATTTTTTAATTCTTTCTTATTGTTTATGACATGTTTGTAATCTCTCATTATATCATGCACATAGGTGAATATAGTCAAAGGTTGTGGATTTTGGCATTTACACCTTCCCTCCTTTCACGTGAAGATTGCATGGAAAATGGTTGGGGTTCCATTTCTCATTAATGGTGCAACCTTCCCTTCATATTTTCTCACCATTCCTCAATACATGCATGGTATCCTCTCCCTTGACACTAGTCTCATCCAATTTAATGGGTTCTCATGCCTTGTGCTAAATGCAACATTTTTTTCTTACGCCATCCCTCTTTCATGATTTCTTCCCTCTTCTCTCTTTTTATTTATTTTTTTTTTTTTCTTTAACTCTCCAACATCCTTTGTGAAGGCAATTGATAGGGATGTGGCATTCTTCCCCCCTTGTGATAAGTCATCCCGACTTATTCAGAGGTTTCATTTTTTAGTTTCTTAAAAAAATTAGGTTATTAGCCAAGCTAATTTCTTTTGAACCCCTTATATTTTCCTACCAAGTGGTCCCCTTTTCCCTAATTTGATCAAATTCAAAATAATTTTTATAATATTTTAGAGGGTTCACATTAAAATATAGCCTTAAAATTAAGCATTTTTACTTAATCCAAACCTCCATTTTGAATTTATAGGTTGATATATCTTAAGACAGGTCAATAGTATACCATCAATTACACATATTTATTAGTTATCCCTTGCAAAGTACCAAAATACCATGCATCAAGACCATGCTTTACAATCAAGTACACCACCTATTTTTAAATTAATTTTGAACATGCCATGGTAGTTACCACAATACAAGGTGTGAAATCACATCCAATAAATAGTAAAATTAAATGTCACAACTTTCTATAACAGTGCACTCTAATTTCCATTTACAATTCATATATAAAAATTCTATTTTTCACCCATCCTAGTTTCATTTTGGTTAGGAAAAACCATCCATTCTTAGGATTCTAAAAGTATATTTAATATATTCAAAACAATTATCTACATATAAAGTGACCAACTTGGTTATGGTCGGTTGGTAGTGTAAGATACCATAACCCAGAGTCAAGTGAGCCTCATAGGTCCAACATTTGAACCTTCTTGCTCTAATACCAATGTAAATAATACAACTTAGGCACTACAATTTAAAAATAAAAATAAAAAATTCTTCACATCTACCAACTTGACTGACCAAACATCTTTCATCTAAATTTGATGTGTTAATTTTAAAAGTTCTTCATTCACTGAGATGACAATAAAACAATGTCACCACTTATATGATTACACTAAAAGGTGTTAAGATCCTACAACTAGGGTCATTCCAAGACCCAAACCTAAACCTTGAGGGTTCATGGTGACCCTACCTACATATCCCCTTGTGGGAATCAAAGGCTTCATAGTTCACCCCATAATTCTAGAGGGAGTTCATTTTATCCTCTTGCATTAGATCTCTAATCTCACCTTTAACCCATTAATAATTAAGCATATGTTATCAATTATTCAATTATAGTGTAATAATAATAATTTTTCCATCAAGTGTTGGGTCCATACCAAACATTACCAAACATTAGTGTGCATACATTCATAATCGTACACAAATATTGTCACGAATATACCTTCATATTCACAAGCTAGCTAGCTCATACACATCACAAGTGCAATAGTTATTGGATCATACACAAATCAAAAGTATAATGGTGATTAGATCATATTTTCATCACAAGTATAATTGTGATTAGCTCATATGTACATCAGAAGCGAAACAATGACTAGCTTTAGCATACATCACAAATACATAGTGACGAGCTCCAACATACATAGTGACAAGATCTAACATACATCACAAATACATAGTGATGAGATCTAACATACATCACATACATAATGACAACCTCCATCATACATCATAAATACACAGTGACAAGCTCCAACATACATCACATACAAAGTGACAAGCTCCATCATACATCACATGCACAGTGACGAGATCAACCATACAACACATCCACAATGGTTAACTAACACATGTTTATAATGCATCCTAGATAGAAAGAATATGGGTGCATTGCGAACTACACCCTGGGTCCTATCCTTTCCTCTAGTCTTTAGCACCATTGACAAATTGGAAGAGGATTTGGTGCATCCCATACTACACTGTGGGTTTGTCCTCAACCCTTCAAGGCCAAGTATATAATTTGAAAACTAGGAAAGGGATTCAGTGCATCCCATACTACACCATGGGTCCATCCTCCATCCCAAGGCTTTCCCAAGTAGTGAACCTATCATAAATTGATGGATTTTGACTTCAATCACATATAGGCCACCAACAACAAGTTTGTCCACCAAGAAAGAAGTAGCTCTTGAAACATACTATATACACCTAAAATCAATCAAGACAATTAATTAATTAATTACAACTTATTTAATTAATGAACCCCTTTAATTTATCTACTTATAAAAAAATTCTAAATTTATTTATATAGTTCACACTTTTCTAATTCTACCATCTTAAATCACATTCTTCTAAATTTAATTAAATAAACAAATGTGAATAGTTTGTTTTAGTTAATTATTATCTTCTCACTAAATCTAAATTCCCAATTTGAATTTAGGCACATGTCTCCAACTTTTCCTCTTGCCACATCCTCAAGTGTCACATGAATTTAAATATGTTTAATATTTAAATGGGAATTATCATCAACCAATTCCAAAACAAACTTTGGACACTTGAATTTTTCACATTTTTTATTCCCTCATACACTTGGCATGGTGTTCACAGTCAAGGGAACATCCTCCATGATTCTCTCTAACTTTTTCCATCTCCACCGTTCATCTCTCTAGCTGAAATCTTGAACGTTGGTTGTTGCCACATCATTTTATGCTTTGGAAATCCTATAAATACAAGCCCATTCTACAACATTTGACAATCCATCCTTGAGTGAACTTATTATACAAAAATTTTGTGAGAGCATTTAGTGAGCATAGAGCATTTAGGCATTTAGCAATTTGCATTATAGAATCATTTAGTTTTTTATCATGGCTTAGTTTTATAGCTGCATTTTAGTTTATCATATTGACTTCATACAACATTTCCACCATAGCATTTAGCATCATTATGATAGCATAATGTCCATTTGTATACATCTTATCAATCATGTAGGAACTAGATTCTTGCATCCTATAGCATCTCATTTCTTAGGTTGTCATCCAAATAGTGATGGTATAATATACAAATTTGAGAGCACTAATGATTTAGAGGATCCTTGAGAATAGAGAACAATGGAACAATTTTGAGGAATAGTTTTATCAAGTTTATTTGTTATTTCAATTTCCTTAATGTAAATGTTTCATTGCTTTTTTGTGTTTTATATTAATCATTAACTCTCACAATTCACACAACACGTTTTCAACGCCCACTATGGGGCACGAACCCCATTTTTAACAATTTCTAGAAAAAAAAATTGTGAGCAGGTTGGATGTGAACTTCTTTTAGTGCGACTGTGAGTTCTTGTATTGCATACAAAACATATTTTAGTGCATCCAGTCCTTATTACAATGCATCTAGAGCATATTTTAGCGCATTTGGTTCTTATTATGGTGCATCCAGAGAATCTTTCGGTGCATAAAACACATTTTTTGGCACATACAAGGGGTTTTCTAGGACATTCGATATTTATTTTAGTGCATCTAATAATTTTTCTAGCACATAGCGTGGTTCTTTTAGCACATTTAAATGATCTTTTAGCACATTTAGTTAATTTTGCAAAATTTCAAAATCCCAAGAACTAATTGATGTTTTATGTTTTGCAAGTGCATAATACGTTGGTCAAAGACAAATTTATCAAACTAATGATGATGTTTGCAAGGGTTGGAGCTTTTATTGTCTTATTTTAATTAAAATAGGAACCTAGTTTAATTAAAAGGTTAAAGAACCCCTTGTCTTTTTTGCTTGAAGTGATAGGCCTATGCTCTCCCCTTAACTGGGTGACCAGAATGCTAGAATCACTATTTTATGCTTTATTAACACCTTTAGAAGGCATATAATAGTGGGAAAAAGTACTCACCCTATAGGAACAACCTAAGTGGGAACAAATAAAGCCAAGTTTTTTGACACACTATAATGAAAAGTGAATTTGGGGAAAGTCCCCAATTCAACAGTAGTGTGCAAGATAACCATCCCCAAAGCCTTTGTTATAAAGGTTGGGAGGTCTCTTGGGGGAGTTTATCTATTTCCACACCGAACGAAAACACTTATTATGAACCTTAGTGTAGAAGCCAACCAAGTCAGTCTTTGAACACTTGTAATATCACAGTGCAAGGGGAGGGAAGAATCCGCCCCCAAGATACTCACCATATAACCCTCAGGGATTACTAGCCAAAAGTGGAGGATTCGGGTTTGGTTAGAACCCAGGAAAGGAAAAAACATGGGTGCCCTATAGGGGGTGACAAGGTTGTGTGAGCTGACATGGTTCTAAGATGTGGGTTGTGGTATTTTAAGTGACCCTTGAGATTAGATAAGTGCTTGATATGTCTTCTCTTGTGCTATACCTATGGAAATCGAAGGAATCAAATGAGAAATACACACTCAATGTTTAGTTCCTAGGTGGAAACAGTTGCTTGGCAACTTGTTGTTGTGTTTGAAGTCATAATTCAAGAAAATCATCCATTTAAAGCACCTCATTACCATAATTTGCAAATTGGAAACCAAGCAAAATCCATTGTTCAACAGATTACACCCTGGAAACACTCAGATTCAAAGAAAAACAACCAAACAGACTGTCAAAAACACTAAAAACTTCTAGTTTAGTGCATTAATTTACTGTTTTGGCACATACATTTCTTTTTCTAGTGCATATAGGTCATCCTCCAACACATCAGTTCTATATTTTAGTGCATCTGTAAATCATTTTAGCACATTCACCTATAGAATACCCAGTTGAAATCACATTTTTAGGGACAGTCTAGCGCATCACTAGCTTTTTTGGTGCATATAGTCCACATTCTAGCACATCTGAGTCTTTTTCCAATGCATTGAGTCCAACTTTTAGTGCATCTGGTACATTCTCCAACACATCTAGTCTTCTATTTACTGCATTGAGTCTTTTTTTGGGTGCATATTGGGTACAATCTAGCACATCCAGGTCATTTTCTAGTGTATTTCTGCAATCTTTTAGCACATCCATACCTTGATTTAGTGTATCGATTAAATTCAAAACTAGAAAGCTAAATTCATCCCCTATTTGTTAGTTTGAACCAAAATTAGGGATCTTTCTAGAATAGAATCATTTCTTATTCACACCAGTGCCTTAAACTTGTTAAAACCAGTCTTTGCAAATGAAATTCTTGAAACCAAACTAAAATCTAACATCTCAAAGTGCCTAAATCATCAAACCCATCATACATATGATTGTTAAGCTAAGTTTCATCATGGCAAAAGTTGCAGGAAATTATTTTCACATATTTCATCAACCTAAAATAGATGAGGATCAATTGAATCATTTAGCTCAACAAATACAAAACCTTCAACAATAGATCCTTGATATGCAAAGGGAAACCACAGAGATATATTTGCTGCTAGACATCTATTCTTATTCCTCTAACAAAAATCTATACATGATACCTTCTTCATCAACAAATACATCATCCAAGTTCAATGTCTTTGAATTTTTAAAAAAGTTAAATGAGAAACCCAAATAAAAGTCCTCAAATAGAAATTATATTGAACAATCTTATCACGTCATGCATCTATCTTCATCTCCCATAAGACAAAATAAATATCAGGATTCTTTCACCCAAGTTAACGATTTCATCCAACCATCCTCTTCTATCATACCTTCTACATCCAATGATTCATGTCAATCTCTTAGTCCAATCTTTGACCAAGACCCCAACTCTCAAGAATTTTATGATGATCCTCTTCTTTCACTTTTCGTCCACAATGATTCCCTCCCATCTCAAGAGAAAAGTATCCTTGCAAGTCCTCCTTCTACCCCATCTAATGAATCCATTACATCCCAGGAGCATGATAATTATTCCATCCTATCTAATGATGTCCTACCATCCGATGATCAAGAGATTCTTTCAACAAAATATCATGGTTCCCTTCCTCATCAAGATCAAGATATACCTCCATCTGAGGATATCCTTTCATTCCATGAGGATTTCCACCCTTCTCAAGATCAAGATATACCTTTCACACCACTACATGATGATTTTGTACCTAATGAAGAGCAAGCTACTTCATCTCCTACACTTCCTGATTATTTTCCAAGTCAAGATCAAATCACCCCATCATCCCCATGTCAAGACCCTATCACACCTATTCAAGCTATCCATGAACCCCACACCTACAAATTGGGATCCTCCACCTTTATTCATTTTGGTTTATTTCCAACACCTATCTTTTCATCCATATCATATCCTCCCCAAAATGGACTCGCGTCTTGTTTCAAAAACAATACATATCCCATTGGTAAATGAATGTGTCATAGTATGAACTACAAAGGCAAAGGATTAGGCCTTCATGAACAACATATCCTAGAACCCCTTTCTACTCAAGAAAACCCATATTACCATGGCCTTGGTTATACACATAAGTGTTCTAGTACACCAAACCTTCCATCTATCCTAGGTTCTCATACTAGTTCATCAAACCATCCATCTATCCTAGGTTCTCATACTAGTACACCAAACCTTCCATCTATCCTAGGTCCTCATCCTAGTCCATCTAGCCTTCCACCTATCTTAGGTCCTCATCCTAGTCCATCTAACTATCCCTCTATCCTAGGTCCATACACTATCCCTCAAGAACAACAAAGGCACACATCCTTGATGCCCTTTCAAAATTCTACCTCCAGCAACTCACCCATGATACCTCCATACTATTTATATCAATCCACCCCTCCCATTTCTCTTGGAAGTGATTTGGGTGCTAAATTTCAAAAGCTTCCATATCAAAATCCACATGTATCAAAGGATCAACATGTCTCCTCGAAGAGGCATGCAAAAATAAAAGAAAATCTAATCCAAAATCAAAGGAAAAATCAAAAAGGCCATGAAGGCCCATCAAAGAAAAAAGAAATTTTGAAAGACCACAAAGGTTAATAAATCAAAAGAAAATTTCAAAAGGCCACAAAGGCCCATCAAAGCAAAAAGAAAAATTTCAAAGGCCACAAAGGCCCACAAAGCAAAAATCAAAGTCAAAAGTCATGTGGATTCCAAAAAGTCTCACAGAAGCAATAAAATCTAAATTGGCATCCAAATTTTCTAATCCAAAAGCTTCCTCCAATTTTCCATCTAAAAACCTATCACCTACCAAATCCATTTATCCTCCATCACTTCACCATCCTTCAAAGTGTGTGCCAATGTTGACCTTGCAATCCTTTCCATCCATCCATCAAAAAACCTCCCCACCTCCTATCCATTACCCAACATTCATCCCCCATTATTCTTCTTTAATCCAAACCTTTGGATAAGCCCTTAGTTCACTACAACAAATCCCTGTGATTTGCTCCATTTTTTGCTTCCACCCACTATTTTAATGTATTTTTTGCCAATTTTTTGAAAACATCGACGCTATTTTTGGCATTTATTTGCACCGATTAGGACAAGTCAGCACTAATTTTGGCACTCCTTTGCACCAACATTAGCACTGCCTTTAGCATTGATATTGGCTTCAAGTGTGGCACCATCATTAGTGCTACATTTGGCTCTGAGTTTAGCTTCGAGTTTAGGGCCACTTTTTAGCTCTGACTTTAGCTTTGAGTTTACCATGGGTTTGGACACCCCTATGTAAAAGAGACTTATTTATATGTCTCATCGACAATGTGAAATAGTAAAATGTCAACAAGATATAGGCATATCGAGGAGAGAATCACTTATGTCACATCGACAAGGTATATCTACAAGTGCTTGACAAAACACAACTCTTGGATATAACAAAGTAATGTCGATGAGACATTGAGATATCGGTAACACAAATAAGATTGTCTCATCAACACTTCTCAAATAATGATCAAAAGTATACACCATTATACCATTGGGAAGAGCAATATATGCGATAGAGCGGTATACACCGCAACCTCGCAACAAGAAGCCTTGAGCAAGGTGGTAGTGTAGTAAATAGTACAACGGAAGGGAAAAACACCGCCATACTACAACGATAATCACAAGTCTCCTCGACATGGAAGAGTTACACCGATATATAAAGAAATAACGTCAAAGGAAAATATCGATGAGACAGTGGCATATCGGCAAGAGATATTAACTTGTCTCATTGACACCAACAACCAATATCAGAGGAACATAAGATATAATTTCAATGAGAAATTGAGATATCGGTAAGACAAATAAGATTGTCTCATCGACACTCTTCAAGTAATGATCAAAATCATACATTGCTATACCACCGAGAAGGTGAGCAACATATATGGTAGAGCGGTATACACTGCAACCTCGTCGCAAGAAACCTTGAGCAAGGTAGTAGTGTGCTAAATAGTAGAAGGGAAGGGTAGAACACCACCATACGGCAGCGGGTATAATAAGAGACAATAGTAGTATAGTAATCATGGCATCATTACAATTTATAGCACTAAATGCAGCAAATCATGTCAGTCACAATCCATTTGAATAAATCATTTGAATATAGCCCACCAAAATACTCTAAAACTCTAATAAACATACTCTAAATTTTTTGTTGAAATCTTTTTTTCAAGGTTAGCCCGCTAGAATGGAGTTTTCATTTTAATAAAAATACAATAAAACCTTTGTTGAAACCTTATTTTTAGGAGTAGCCCACCAAAATGGAGAAGTGTTTCAGTAAAGAATGATAGAGAATGGTAAGGAGATGTGCATGATAGGAGGCATAGGATTCATTGTTGTTTATCTCATTCCTGCTCTGATCAACAAGGGTTACAATGTTTGTGCTACTGTTTGTAATCTAGGTATATAATTGACATATGTTTGCATAATCTCAAATTCCTTCAAATGCTTTTGAAGTATCAATGTATCATATATAGGGTTTAGGGTGACTTCTTTTAATTTTAAAAAATAAATTAGATGCTTTTGAAGTATCAATGTGTCCTATATAGAGTTTAGAATAATTTCTTTTAATTTTAAAAAATAAATAAATGATGTATTTTCTTGTGTTTAGATAATGTGGAGATCTCCTAAATCTTCCCTAGCACATTGTTCTCTTTCACACTATGTTCATTACTCTAGCTACTAGGGTTTTGTATTTGACATCTTTAATATCTTCATGATAGTGGCCTTTAAATAGATCCCAGTCTTTGATTTATTCTTTATCATGTAACCCTTGAGTTCCATAATCCACCTTCAATCTCTTCTAAGAATGTTTTCTTAAGTTTGACTGCATAGTATGCATATAAAGCAACTCCTTCATACCTGACATTGTTCCAAACCACCACTCACCGCCTTACTTAAAATTTTGCCTCCATAAGCACAATAGTATGTTTTAAAATCATGGTTTCTAGTGATTGACCATTAAGGTCACTACTTTCATCAAGATACAATGAGATTTTTTCTTCAAATTTAATGCATTATGTAAGATAACATTGTGAATTGTTTGTTGTGTACAATTTGATTTTCTTGCACATTTACTGCTTTGCTAACTACCTTTAAGACTGGATATTGCACAATCAACTACAATCTCAAACAACTCATTCACTGTCAGTTGAAGATTCCTTTCATGAGCATCCTTGTATAAAATCAAACTATGCCCTATAGACTGCCTACTTACTAATATAGGGGACTCATTGTTTCATTGTATTTTGAGTTTTATTTAGAAGAGGTTAATATGTGGCATTTTTTATGTGCAAGAAGAATAGATTGTGATGCAATGTTCGAGTATGGATGGTTCAGGAAAAATTGGATTTCTATCGGTGCCATAACCAAGTTGGATTATACCTTGAGCCAATGTGAAACACTTTTGGGTGTTTTCACTCGGAAGTAGAACCTGAGTGTGGGAATTTCCAAATATCTGACAAAGGAAGTTCCTACATTCTAAAGATAAAATCATAAATCTACTTATCCAGTTTCTGATCTAGCCTAACATCTTTAATATGGGTATGTGCAGGATCATCATGGAAAAAACAAGCCCTTAAGTGGCAATGAAAATTCAGAAAATCAGAGTTAGGCAACTTGACATAAAAAATTTGAATAAGTTATCTATATTATTTCAAAAATATGTAAGAATAGAATCTATAGAAAATTGAATGTAGTTTCTAAACTACTAGGTTTATTTTTTTTTAAAAATCTATTTGGTTAAAATTTAAAATTTCAATGTAGTAGTATTTAAATTTCAGGGAAAAAATAAGAAGTAGGTGTCTGTTTGACCACCTTAACCACAATAAAATGATAATAATTTTTTATAATATTTTAGATAAAATTCGAGGACTCATGTCCCGATGTGATGCATATTTTTATGTAATTTTTTTCCAAGTAAATAATTAATTATGATTTTTTTATTACAACTTTTTAAAAATATAAAAACTCATATGTCTGACCACCTTAACTTGGTCAAAACTTCATGAAATTCAATTTTTCTTTTTTTTAAGCCTATAGTATGTGAAGCATAGAATGTGACACATGTTTCAGATTAAAAAAATGTGATACCATTTGAAAGTTATAGATGTTTTTCAATCAGCCTATCAATCAGGACTTTAGTCGTAATTCAAATAGAAAATGAATATTAATTATTTATTAAATTCAAAGTAAAGCATAATTTATATTGGTGGAAAGTTGAGAATATCCTTTAAAAACTCTTCGTTTCATCAATTTTGGGTAAAAAAAAAATCGTCAGCCACATGGGCCATCATATCACTTACATATCGCCACTTTTTGGCCCATCATGATCTTGCACATACCCATATCCAATAGAGAAAGTTTGTGCATTCTAAGATAAAATCCTAAATCTGCTTGTCTTTGTACAATTGTTAGTCTAAATAGTTTCTTTAAAAGTTTTAGGGTCACGTCCACGTACATATCTTCTTCTTTTGCTTGTTGAACACTCAAGCTCTACATTTTCTCCAATCTCCATCTAAAATAATCAACAACATGCATTAATTCATGATTGTACCTTGAGCCAGTGTGAAACACTTTCGGGTGTTTTCGCTCTGAAGCAGAACTTGTGTGTAGGAATTTCCAAATATATGAGAGAGGAAGTTCCTACATTCTAAAGATATATTCTATGAAACATTCCTTATTTTCTATGAAACAGTGTATATATTCTTGTACTTGTAAATATTCTTTTACTATTATGTCTATTAAAGAAAATAGAGTTTGAATAAAAAATGCTTCACCCTTTTTTGTAAGTGAGTATGTGAATTATTGTTTAAGGAAAAATCTTACAATGTTTACATTTTCAGTTTACTAGTTTCAAATCTTCATTTGCTATGTATATAAAATTGTATGTGCTCTTTATCTCTAATGACATAAAACAATAATGTCATCAGAATCAGGGTTTTCAATTTCAGCACCATCATTGTCCACACTTTTCATATCCTATTCAATTTTAAGTACAATCATCAAAAATTTATTTTTATTTCTTGTCCCAGTTAATCTTGATTCCTTTCAGCAGAACATAGTAGGTTGCATGTTAAATTTCAAACATTTTCTTTGCATTTTTTTGTATATATTATTTTCTCAATGCATCATTATGTAACAACAATTTCACTTCTGAGATATACAGTAAAAATAAATGAAAGAACATGTTTTCTTTGTCAAGGGAAATGTATGGTGAATACCCTATGACTTTCAGATAAGTGTTAAAGTGAAATAAGACATAACTGATTGAATCTAATTTTCTATTGTACAATTGTTTTTTTATGTGGAGGCTGCAATAGCTTATCATGGATTAGTTTTGGCTAAGAAACAAGGTGTTTCTAAACTATGGCTAGAGGGGGACTCTCTTAATGTGATTAATTGTTTCATGATGAAATATCCTCATTCATGGTCAATTGCCAATTTTATTAATGACTCGATATCTATTAGTAACTCTTTTGAGGAGATCAAAATCACACATGTTTTTTGTGAAGCGAACATGATGGCTGATGGGGTTGCCAACATGGGAGTGGCTGAGAGATCTGAGTGGGATTTTTTTGAATTGCTACCTCTTAATCTGAAGTGTATTTCTCATGATGACTAGCTGGCTTGTTTCTAGGTGAGATTTTCTCGGGGAAAGGTTTTTCATTATGATTTTAAGTTGGGTTTTGCAAGTTGAACCTTTGCTCTTTCCTTGGTTTTTGTAGAAGGATGGAATGGTAGTTTTGGTAGGATTACTTGGAATGATAAGCCCACACGTATTTGTGGGTGTTTGTTGTATTGTTTTGAGTAGTACCTAGTTCATTTTACTTTTTCATTTCTTCCAGGTGTTCTTGGGTTTTCGTTTGTTTGCTGTCACTATGGGTGGTGACCGTTGCAAAATTGAGTTGAGTTCCTGTGAAGAGTTTTAGAAAAATGCTATTGTGTGGGAGCACTTGGAATTAGGGGGGTTACTCAATTTACGCAGAGAATTCAATGCCCATACCCTGATGTAATGGATTTCTTTGTGAAAGGATGGAATGGGAGGTCTTTGCATTACCAAGGTGTTGAGTTTTGAATTGAAGAGGATTTTATTGTAGAGGTAACTAGTCTTTCAATTGTTGGGAGAAAGTTTTTCAGAGACAGGGGAGCGACTAAGAAGGCTTTTGTGAATTTCTTTAAACATGACGAGAGGAAGAGGGTTAAGGAAATTGGAAGTGGAGATTATGCTAGGAAGTCCCTGAAGCCACTTTGGAGGGACCTCGTGTTGGCCATTATGCACTACTTCACCCTTGAAGGTAGATTCTTTGTGGTTTACACTCACCATTTTATGCTCTTAAATCATTTTTGGCATAATTTTCCAGTCTTGTTTCCTTTTTACCTATTACATTCTATGGAGAAGAGTATTGAAGACCATAGAAAGAACCCTAAGAAGGTGGTTCTTCATCAAGGGCTTATGTGTTTGATTTTTTCTCATATCAAGCTAATGTTGATCTCGGTCTCCCCTAAAACTCAGGCTAGTAAGAAGGAAGTTAAAAATGATGGGTATGAAATAGGGGAATCTATCAATGAATGGGTTGGTAGTTTGGAGGAAGAGTCAAAATATGGGGATATGTTTTTTGATGCAGGAGGCTCTGAGGAAAGAGATGAGGAACTAGAAGAATGGGATAAGGGCTATGAGACTGTTGTGGAGTTGTGGGAGACTATGGCTAATTCTGTTAGAAAATATTCAAAGGGGAAAACCAAAGGCATGAAGAAAGTTAAAGCTTCCTCCAAAATGAAAATTGATGTGGTTGCCCCTGGTTTGAATGTGAATCTTGCATTGTCTTCTAGAAAAGAGGGTTTGAAGGGTTGTCATCCTGTGGGTGATGTGAATCCTTCAAATTTTGATTGTGTTCAAAATGCTTCATTGGGGAACCTTGTTCCTGGTAAGGATGGTCTGCTAGAGAGCTCCCCAGTGCAAGGGCTCAAGGTGCCAGTTAATTTGGGTGGTCAGTTGAGTGGCCTTGTGGATATGTAGGGGATTGATGCAATTAATTATTCTTAGGATTTTTTTGCTTTGGAGAAGTGAAGAAGGAATGTCTAGAGGCATTAGCTGATTTGGAGAATCTACCAGATAAGGAGAGGATAAAGGTGGATGTTGTGGATGTTGAGGATTCCCTAGTTGAAGAAGAGGATAAACAAAATAGGGATTGTTTTGATGCCCCTGTTGACTTGGAACAAAAGGGTCAACCTTCGGTTAATTGGGATGAAATTGAAATGAATATGTTTTGTAGAATGGCCGAATATGGGATAAGAAACCTACTTTCCCTAGTTAAGTGGTTATTTTCTGAGGTTAAGGAGGTTGATCTTCAGATGAAAAATTAGCAGGATGTTTGTGTTGCTATGCTAAGAGGTAACCGAAAGGAGTGGGAAATAAAAGGAAAAGTGAAATCAATGCATATTAAGCTTGATAAGCTATTGGTCGATGTTGATTGTTTGGGGGTTTCTCATGAGGAAAGAATTTCCTCTTTGGAATTTATAGTTAATAAAATGTTAGAGGACAGAGTGGCAAGTCTGGAGGATAAAATGGGAAAGATGTAGGACTTGAAAACAGTGATCAATATTAGCAATAACTCTTTGAAGACCAATACTATGGGTCTTTCTATTTTGAATGAGAAAGCGTTGAATTGGACCGGAAAACCACTTGACTTGGGTAATATGGAGGAAAGGATTGAAGAGATTAGTGACTCTTACCTGGTGGAGAAAGTGGAAGCTTCTACTCTTGTGCTAGAGGAGGACATGCAGGTAGGTCCATGCCTTAGGAGGAGGAGCAAGATGAAAAAGAGGGTTGTTGTGTTGAGGAGTTGAAGGATGTTATCAGTATCCATGAGGAGGTCATCAAGGAGAATATGGCCTTGACTAATGTTTTAGATATTTTGTTGTAGTTGGTGCTTCCTCTTTTCTTTCAGTAGGTTTGTTGATGTTTCTTGCTTTTGGGTTTACTAATAGGTTTCTAATGTTCCATCTTATGTCAGCTTTTTGGTTTTTTGGGATGCTGGGCTTAGTGGTTTTATTTCTCTTGTAGCTTGACATCATTGTAAAGGGTTTCGAGGCCCCTTCAAAACTTGTTTTTCCTTATCAAAAGAGGATTCAATCTAACTTTCTACTATACAATTATTTTTTTATGTGCTTTTTACTTTTTGCTTGTGGATTACCCTCAAAAAGAGACTACGTATCTTTTATTAAATGAAGCCTTTACATTTTCTATCTATGAAAGGAATTTACTGCTTGACAACAGGTTCATGAACTTCATACAAATTAAGATTGGTGTAAAAGGCCATCCCCACAAATGTTGTTTGGTCTAGAATTGTAATGGAAAATAAAAAAGCTTGCTAGGAGAATAAAATAGGTTTTCAATTGTCCAAGTACAACATAATATTACTAAATAATTTCAAAGTTTAGGCATTTGAGATTCATGGATCTCCTTGGAGGTCGCCCACCTAATATAATAATAGTAAATTAGTATGAACCTTTAGTCATAAATTAAAATGCAATATAATATCTCTATGTCTCTCACACATGAATGTTTCATATAACCACATACCTTGTAAATGCTGACAATCGACTTATGGCATTCCTTAAGTCAATTGTGAGACAGGTATCCCCCCTAATTGCCAATGGAATGATATGCTAACAAACAAATTTATGAAAATTAATAACATTCAATTTTCACAGTCCATGATAGTTATGTAAATATTTGCACACAATTTATCCAGAAATCTTACTCACATAGAAATCTTTAAGGAATGACTTGTGGGAGCTACATTTTGAATTCTGCAGAGGGCAAAGGAAGGGATGGTGAAGAGATGATTTAGATGATGTTGATAGGATTTTTGAGGCACCTTCCTTCCTTATGCTCGATGTTCTTAAGTCTGGAACAATGTTGGGAGGGTGCTTGTTTCTGGGAGGAGTCATCTATATCTTTCCAAAGGTTGGTTTGTTTATTGAGAAGCTATCCTCCTCTACCTACACAGGCTTGCGCTATTATGTTTTCTTGGCGGTCTCTTCAAAGATGGATGTTGTGGACATTTTTCAGTGGTTCTAGGGGCTCCATCCCGAGATCTCTTCCTTGGTTCTTGTTCTTTTTGGTGACGCTATTGAAGGTTGAGGTTCGTCTGCTCTGCCTGGTGGAATGTGGCATTCTAATTGGCCTCTGGGGGCCTTTTTCTGGGGATGGAATATTTTCTTGGTGGCTCCTTCTCCACTACTAGTACATTGGTTGGTTGAGGTTGTTGTTGAGTGTTTGCATCTCCTATTGGTTTCTTGGGGCCCTATCCAAGAGTGTTGTTTGTTTTGGTTGAGGGATTTAATGATTGGGAAAGACGTGCATCTTCTTTCCTACTCATGGCGGCTCTATGGTGACCTGCGTTTGTTGATGACCTCTATTGGAAGAGTTGGTATTATGGTTAGGGGATTGGCCCTGGATTACCTCTTGTATGTGCATGATGTTGGCGAGGATAGTTGGGTCGCATGCTCTCTTGTCTCTTATGTGGAGCTTTGCAGTACATTTATCTGTGATCTCCTTGGGGTCGTTGGTCTTGGTGTGGCCCATGGGTCCGTTGTGATGATTTTTTCCCTTAAAGGATTCAACATATTTCTCTTGTTCTTCAAAGCTTGTACTTTGTTTTGGCTTTTTCTATGTCTAGCATTATTTTGCTTAAAATTTTGTTAGTGGTTGTTGACCTAAGGCCTTTGGTGGACTCTTCTCTATCTTATGTTGCTAACCTATGTTGCTGTGGGATGGGCTATTGTAATTCATTGTTGTATGGCTTCTCTTTGGTGCCCTGATGGAGTTTTGACATTTTCTACCCTTCCTTGTGATTGCTACATAGCTTTGATAGGGCAGTGTGCTATTGTTTTTTGTTTTTTCTCTATTGTCCTATTCTGGATCAAGCTTAAGGTTCGTATTGCCCTGTTTATGGACTCTGGTACTATTGGGATCTTAGGGCTATTAATGCTTAGGATTAATTTATTCGAGGTTGGTGTCTTGTGATTTGCTTCAACTACTTTGAAGCTGCATGGTCTTGCTTCTGTGGGTTTAAAGGTGGTGGTTGTCTTTTTGACTGGGGTCACTAGAATGTTTAGTGTGGTTTTCTTTCTGTCTCTTTGGGTGGTCTTGTTGCCTCTGTCCTACTTTGGTTCCATCGAGCAAGGCTCACTTAAGCGTTAAATGGATTATGTCTATTGCATTGTGCTCCTACCTCTTGAGGTTGGGGTTTGTTTAAGGAGGGGGTTGTGTTGGCTTTAAATGGTGCTCTATCTAAATCTACAAGGGTTATGATGAGCATGAGGTATAAAGGTTTGTTGGCTCCTTTTGTGGCAAGTTTGAAGTTGTTCCTTAGATGTTTTGTGGACACTCTTATTCCAAAAACCTCTTCTTTTTGGGCTAAGGTCTTCATTGGTTTGTTGATGTTCTTCAAGGGTGTTGAGAAAAGGTTGAATCAGCTGAGTGAGGATGTTTTAGTGGCTCTCTCTAATGATTGGGACGCTTTTCTATTTTTGGGGTTTCATTTTGTATCCTTCTTGATAGTTTTGAGATTGTTGGAGTGTGCTTTCTCTTTGATGGTTGTTGAGCTGCATCATTTTGCTTCCTTATTGTACTGATGCTTGTGTTGTCATGGGATGAGGAGATTGGTTGCTTTGGTAGTTTTGTTCCTAACTTCATTCTCTCCTTAAGAGGGGAGCTCACTCTTATTGAGGAAGAGTTTGAGATGGTTTGTTGGGTGGAGTGGTGCTCTAAGTTGGATTTGGCTCCTCAATGCTTTGTCTTGCTTGTCGACCCCCGATTTGTGGTGGGGAGTTTGGACGTGTTGAACCTTGGCTATTTCAGAATCTATTGTTGTAATGGTGTGGTTTGGAATTTGATGCTGCACAAAGGCATTGATGTTTTGGTTGTCTTGGTCCCTCAGGTGGTGGATGTTGTTATTGGTTATTGTTCTCATAGCCTGATGGGTGGCTCGTAGGTTAGTGTAGGTTGTGCTCATGTTTTTGAGTTGGTGTTTCATTTGAAGGGATGGTGTTCTACAACTGTTGCTATTTGGGTAGTTTTTCCTTTGGGATATGCTTTCTCCTATAAAGATGGAGAGGCAAGGAGGTGGATGGGGGCTCTCTATACCATCAGTATCAATGTTGTTTCTGGTTCTAAATCGGTTGCTCTAAGTAATAGGCTTGATGTGAGATGGTTCATTCAAGGAGTGATGATGGACTTACCTATTTTCTGGTGGTTTGGGTTTTTAGGGTCCTCTCAATTTTGATTATATAAGTTGGAAGTATAGATTCTCTAACCCATCCTTGGGGTGGTTTTTGTTTCAAGCTATTTTTTGTCGTCTTGGAGGGTGGCTTGTTGGCCTATTTTGTTGACTGTTAGGTCTATTTTAAAGATTGATGATGGCCCGGCTTGGAGGGAAGGAGTGTCCCAAATTGGCAATATTTGGGATTATTTTGCTTCGTTCAAATGTGTGCTCTGAAACTTTAGGTGCTTAGTAGTACTGTCCTAGACTCTTATTTTTTCATAGCTTTGTTATGGTTTCGTACCTACTGGTCTTTGGTTGATCTCATAAATGGTTTGTTATTTTGTGGATTACTATGGGTATTTTGTTTTTGATTATGTCGATAATGCTTCTGTGGTTGCAATTCCGATTTCTTGGCCTGTGTGCCTTTTTTGTCTTAGTGGTGGCTGGTGTTGTTTTTCCTAGTCTATTTCTCTATTTGTTATTCTGACTTGTACCACGAGATTAGGGCCCTTCCCCTACTTACCTAATAAAAAAAACTTATGAAAAGTTCATTAGTATTTTTTTCTCATACAAAATAAATTTAGTGCTTAATTAATGTTGTCTCATCTATTTCCACCCACTTCCCTCTCAATGATTTAGTGTTTTTACGCTTTCCACGTCCTCTCTCCATGGCCTCCTCTATGAATAAAAATGTTGCCATAGAAGCTTTCACTGCACTACTGCCGAGAAGGAAGAAGCAATTTGCAGGACCGTGGTAAAAACCACTCTACCTCACCGAGCTAATGAAGGAGCCATGAGATAGTGGTGGTCATTGCACTACTGCACGCCAATGATAGAAGACTTTCGAGAGTCACCGCAATGCCACCAGGAATAGAAGGAAGACTCGAATGCTGCCATAGAAGCTTTCACCACACTACCACCGACAAGGATGAATCACCTTACGGGACTACAGTAAAAACTGCTCTACCGCACCAAGCTGATGAAGGAGCCACGGGATAGCGGTGGTCACAAAAATGACGCAGGATTTTGGGTAGGGCAACATTTTGATTTTCCATTACCCAATTCCATATCTTTTCAGCATTTGTAAATCACTTGTTCAATTCTATATGTTTCCCTTTCACGTAAAACAATGTAAATCACTTGTTTGAACACTGCAACTGAATACAGAATGAAAGCATCTCTTTTCTTTTATGCTAACTATGTTTGTCATATTTTTGTGTCGTTACCCATGCATTTTTTTGTGAGTAAATGGAAAAAGAACATTGTATCCTTATCCACATTTTATAATTCATGCTGATTTTTTATCATTGCAAAATAACACAATTGATTTCACATGAATTATCAAAATAACTACTTGACAGAAAATAAAAAAAAAATTATGATTTTATACAAGTGTAGCTAGCTAGTGATGTCGATAAATATTTGCATTGTTTGGTTAGTGTAATGGAATTGAGGATGAGAACTTTGAGTCACAAGGCTAGACTATGAAAAATGTACAATGATAGGTGCTCAATTAGGTGCACTTGGAGCCGCCTTAGGAACCCCAAACTAATTACATTAATGGCCAAAATTTGGCACTCAAGTTGGCATTGAGGAAGAAATCAGATGATAAAAAAGGGGAAAAAAGGGGAAAACGTCACACAAAGGAAGAAATCAAAATAAAAAATTTAAAAATTTCCCATGTGAAGGAAGAAATTAGATGACATAAAAGGGAAAAATGTTGCGCAAAGATACCAGGGCGCTACCAACAACTGAAGAGAGCATGAAGCCAGGATGCACAGAGGAAGTTTGGTGAAGAGAGTACGTAGGTATTTGAATTTGCTCATAAGATTATATCAAATTTATTAAATGATTTTAAAAAAAATTCTTTGATTGGTTATAATATTTTTATTTTATTTAAGATAAATCAAAATATACAAAGCTCCAAATAAAAAGTTCTTCCAACACCATCACATCATGTCTGTTAAAATAAAATAAAAACCTACGGATAAAAAATCCCTACCATAGCTGCCTAAAAACTATCCAACTAACTACTACCCAAACACCAGCTATTTACAGTATCAAAACCAAAAGTAGGGCTTAACCCCTTAAACATATACATCAATATCTAGCTTAAACACAGTAAACTAGTTTACGCAAAAGTTCTAGAAGCGCTTCCTAGATGCAATGGGCACATTTCCGTGAGCGGCTTCACCTTCTTTCTTGGATGCAAACCCTTCTTCTCACACAACTCCTCTCTAGTGATGGATTTGAGTCCCACTATTATCTCCTTAGTCTCCATTAATTCTTGACACATAGTTTCAAATCTTTCCACCCTCGTTCTGCACCCTCTCTCCACACAGCTTTGGTTCTTCCTTTTGACCACCTAATGAAAGGGTGATTTATCTCTACTACTTCCAATTCCACACCTTCCATTCCTTCACTCACAAATCCTTTTCCTGGTATCCCTTTCCAAGATACTCTCCATGTTCACTAAGAAATTCCTATGCACCAACGCTTTCATCACTTTCCTTACAACCTCCACTGACTCTCCTAAGTCCAGTCCCCACACCATGATCACAGAGTGTATATCCATATTAGTCTGATATCTATGCTTCAAATATTCGAAGCCATTACCTAGAATGATTTGCATAGATTGTGCCACCTTCACATCCATGTACAAGAACAATCCACGTAGTCTCTTCACCGTCACTTTGCCATCAAAAGGATCCAATTTCCTACTCACTTTTAGAGTGAAGTTGGCCTCCATTTCTTCTCTAGTATGTTAGCCACCAAACTACTTCACACCAATGTCCTAGCACTCTCATTACTCCCACAAATGAAGAAGCATCAAAGGAAATGCAAAAAAAAACTTCATTACATATAAAATTGTCGCTATCAACATTAATGCTGAACGTATGTCCAGTGCCAACAAAAAGAGCTAATTCTTCAATAATTTTGAAAAACATTCCTTCAATAATTTGTAAGTATATTTAATATGTTAAATGATATATATTTTTTATTTCCTTGGAAAAATTGAATGATATTAATTAGTTTAAAAGTAATAGTCTTCAATAAATTTATCTGGATCATCAGTAATAGTCTTCAAAATTGGCCGCCAGTTCAAGTTCATTCTACTTTTATAATACTTTATATCCATGAAAACCAAGCTCTCTAAATGGTATATCAAACTCTAGTTCAAAATATTTTAGATGAGGCTACTCCTATAGCTCTCTTACTCACTTGAAAAATCCTTGAAACTCTAACTTCTTAACATTCAAAAGATAAATGGAATGTCCTCAACACCTAGTAGAGCTATCCAAAAAAGCTAACTAAAAGCTAACCCAGTTTTTTAGTCTAATAATTTAATTATAAAGTTTAAACTTTGAATGTTAATTTTTTTATGTGTTATTGGCTTATTGTAGGCTACAACATTGTTTAATATTTATATCTATAAATTTCCTCTATCACATTAATAGTGTGTCAAAATGGAAAGGAACTTGTTGGAAGTAGTATGCTCTAAATTTCCAATACTTAGTGAATCTAGATCCATAGTTAGTAATGTCCAAACAAAAATTGTCCCAATAACCATAGGAAAATGGGCATGGGGGAAGGCTTAGGTAATCAACTGATAGTATGACAGCCTCCTACGTATCTCATTGATTATTACCCATTAACATTTCCCATTTCCCTATGGCTATTGGGACAATTTTTGTTTGGACATTACTAACTATGGATCTAGATTCACTAAGTATTGGAAATTTAGAGCATACTACTTCCAACAAGTTCCTTTCTATTGTGAATGTGATAGAGACAATTTATAGTTATAGATATGCTTAGTTTTGGCAATTTGGAGATTAACACTTCCACATTTCTTTAATCAATTTGGAGCATAAGACTAAGACTACTCAAATGGAATTGCAGCTAGGTAAAAATTTATTAAGGGCATAATAGTAGTATACTTGTGTATGTGTATTTCCTTCAGCTAAAATTTGTGTTTATACTTAAGTGGTCGATGTATACTTGTGTATGTGATCAAATTTTCTTCTATTTAATGATATTATTGTGTATTTAAGGTCTATTCAATCAAGGGTGCATGAAACAAGTTTAAATCCTTAAAAATATTTAAATTTCTAGGGTTTTTTTATTTTGCCAAGTTTGTGTTGAGTCCTCGAGTCCCCGAGTCGAGTCACCCTAGCCAAGTCTGAGGTGAGTCCGAGTCTCGTTACTATGGTTGTGATACAAATGAAAGGTGCTTACACATTGGTTGAATATATCCTCATCAAAATGACCAAAAAGAAATTTCAAATTTGTAAGTAAACTCTGACAGTCAAGAAAAACAGTCATAAAAATTGGAAGTAAACTTTGGCAGACATGTAGGTGAACTTAATTCATTTGACTTTATGCCTCTTGGTAGACATCAGGATCTCCCCTCCTAAAGTTTGGACCACATCCATTACCTCCACATAAAACTGGACATCCTTGGTCTTCTTGGTTCCCATGCCATGATATGGTTATGCAAATGAAAATGAAGCAAAGTAATCATCTCTTTCTCCACTGGCTGGAAGAATGCATGCTTAATGTGTTGATACACGATATCAGCTATCTCTTATGCTCTCATGGTTGAATACCAAAATCCATTATGGTGGGCCTCTAGAGTTCCAATCATCTTTCATCCTCTTCCACAAAATATTGGTCTAATCCACACACCTACCAGCCTAATTGGCTTTGTTTTTGAAAGCTAAAGTTTCTCCTGAGTCACTAGTGTAGCTCTCTCTACCTTTTTCAGACTCTTTCATTGCTATAGATCATCTCTAGGATTTAATCATTTGTACCACATGGTTGATGTGCTTTGAATCCTTGCATCTAAAGGAAATTTCCTTAACATAAATACTCCTAGGGAATTCCAATGTTGCCATTGTAGTTGGAATTAAAGCCAGTACCTGCAACATTGAAAATTATCCTTATATAAGAATTCCCTCCATCTTGTTGGCTTGTAACACTCTTGATGGTGGCTACATGAAATATAATTTTGACTCTTCTTCTACATTAGAGGGTTCATATCCTTGAACTGACTCTTCTAAATTATTAGAATTAGAATCACTAGATTCCATATTCAAAAATTCCCAACCACCATCTTCAAAAAATTTATCTAGATCATTAGTAACATTCTTCAAAATTGGTCACCAGTTCAAGTTCGTTCTGCTTTCATAATAATTTATATCCGTGGAGTTTAGCCATTCCTTGATGTCATCATGTAAAGATTAAGGAATGGCGTCAATGTGGAGTACACCCTGCTTGCAGTCTTTGAAAAAAATAGCCATATCAAATTCCTTTTTCCCAAGTCCTACTCTCTCAAGGTTAACAATCTCAATCTCACTAATAGTGATTACTAAGAAAGGTAATTCCACCAACTCTACCAAATAGTTTACCATAGGAACAATAAAAGAAGAGGTTTTGAAAGGAACTCCATGAAAACCAAGCTCTCTAAATGGTATATCAAAATCTAGTTCAAAATATTTTAGATGAGGCTGCTCCCATAGCTCTCTTATTTGCTTGACAAATCCTTGAAACTCTGTATTGATTTTATTTTCCCTATCCCTCTCTTGTTGTTCTTCCTCAATTTCATCAGGATCATACATTGACCTTCTTTCCCCTCCTAAAGTTTGGACCACATCCATTACCTCCACATAAAATTGAACATCCTTGGTCTTCTTGGTTCCCACACTGTGATATGGTTATGCAAATGAAAATGAAGCAAAGTAATCATCTCCTTCTCGCTGGCTAGAAGAATGCATGCTTAATGTTTTAATACATGATATCAATTCTCTCTTCTACTCTCATGGTTGAATACTAAAATCCATTATGGTGGGCCTCCATAGTTCTAGTCATCTTTCTTCCTCTTCCACCAAATGCTAGCCTGATCCACAAGTCTACTAGCCTAATTTTCTTTGTTTTTGAAAGATGAAGTTTGTCCTAACTCACTAGTATTAGCTGTAACTTTTTTGAAATTTTATTACGGTATATGCACTTTGATATGATGTAATATGATTATGGTTTTGTCTCATATGTTGTAATACTAGATATATAATAGAAAAATAAATTATTGCATGAAATAAATAAAAACTTTTCATTTTAAATGTATTTTTTTTGTAGAACACGGGTCTTCCAGAAGATCAAGATGATCCTCAACATGATATAGATCCACAAAATATTGGTTCTACTGATAGAAATCTCATGGTAGAGGATGACGATGATGCAAATATGGAAGACATCGAGGATGATGATAATGATGACAACAACGACGACGACGATGACGACGATGACAATGATGATGGCGATGACGACGATGACGACGACAACAACGACGATGACAACGATGACGACGATGATGATGATGAGGATGAGGATGATGATGATGATGATTATCAGGATGGTGATGATGATGATGAGATAGTTGGTGATAGTAACTAGTGGTATTCATGATCATATAGACAACATTATGGATCATTGTTGATATATTGTTATGATGACTCTTTTCAGGATTACTATCATATGTATCATTTTCATGGCCTACTGTACTATATTGTTGAGTTGTATCATATTGACATGTATCATCTTGACTTGTATCAATTTGAGTTACATAATTTATCAATTTTATTTATATCATTTATACATGTATCATTTTCACTTATGTCAACTATTGGACATGTATCATTTTGACATGTTTTTGATGTACTGGCATATTGGAATTTCACTTGTTTTAGTTATATATGATGATGGTATTATCAATATCGACTTGTCAATTTATATATATTAGAGTGATCAATGATTTTTGGATGGATATTTATTAAGTATGATGATTTTAATTTATTGCTCAAGATGAATTATCAAATTCAATTAAATTATAGATATTTGATTCACTTGTTTTAATTATAGATGATGATCATGTTACAATAATTATATTGTTATTTAATCATATGAGTTAAATAATTAAATTACTTACTCTATAATCATATGAGATATTTAAAAGGCGCCATATCTTTAACTAATTAAATTAAAATAAAACATATTAAATTAATAAATGGAAGCAAAACAAGAAGCATTTTTAGAAGCAAAAAAGGAAGCAAAAATGGAAGCCAAACTAGAAGATAACTAGAAGCAATTACAAGCAAAACCAGAAGCAAAACTAGAAGCAAAGCTGAAATTAAATCTAGAAGCAAAACTAGAAGCAAAATCGGAAGCAAACCTGGAAGCAAAACTGGAAGCCAACTTGGAAGCAAAATTAGAAGCAAAACTGGAAGCAAAACCGAAAGCAAAACTAGAAGAAAAATCATAGCAAACTTGGAAGCAAAACTAGAAGCAAAACTAGAAGCAAAATTGGAAGAAAAATCAAAAGCAAACATGGAAGTAAAACCAGAAGAAAAATTGGAAGAAAAATCAAAAGAAAAATTGGAAGCAAAATTGGATGCAAAATTGGAAGCAAACTTGGAAGCAAACTTGGAGACAAAAATGGATGCAAAATTGGAAGCTAAACTAGAAGAAAAAATGGGAGTAGACATGGAAGCAAAACTGGAAGCCAAATTGGGCGCCAATTTCAGTGTCATTTCCATCGTTACTTCTCGACACTATTTTAGGTGCTAACGGAGATGCCTTAATTTTCTAACGCTACAACCAGCACTAATTCTGACGCTAAAAATGACAAAAAAGTTGGTAGAAAAATGGACGCCGAACTGACCATGCTTATTTGCACTGATTTTAACGCCAGCCAAATTTTCCAACTCATGTGCTCAAAATACACTAAAATCTGACACCAAAATCGACACTAATTGCCTATTGTGTTTTTGTGGTTCTTCCATCATACCTTTAATAGGCCAACATTTATGAGACTAATCCCCATTTCTGTGGTTTGTTAAATGGATATTTGGTTGTGAAACTTGATGCTTAAGTCCTTCCATCTTCATATCATGCATATATTATCTTCCACATTTCCATCTTTGATCTTGACAAGGTTAAGGATCTTCTTGAACATCATATATCTTATCCTATATGCTTTATACATATCTTCTATATCATATCCTTCACCTTATCCATATTCCATCATTCTATCTAAATACATCATTTCTTCCTTTCCTTGGTTTTGATGAGGAATAGGAGAAAAATACTTGGGCCTTGTGTTTGTATCTTATCTTATTGATCTTAATCGTCCTATTCATTATCCTTGTTCTAGCATTCTTCCATTCCATATCTTCTAGCTTATCAAAAACCATGTCCTATCTTTCTTAAATTCTCTGTTCTTGATGAGATTAATGGAAAATTTGGTCATATCATTTCATCTTAAATATCTTGAGAAAATCCAAAAAAAAAAAAAAACCAAAAATACAAAAAAACAATTAGAAAATGTCCTGAAAAAATGATTTCCTTGATGAAAACCTGGCAAACAAGAATCTTGGTAATAACAAAAATTGAAAAATTTGAAAATTGAAAGTACAAAAAATAAATGAAAATCAAAAAAAAAAAAAAAACATATAGTTTGAAAAAATGCAATAAAAACAAGTAGTGAGAACTTGGCAATAGTGTTATTTGTGATAGAATATCTTTTCCATCTATTTGAGTAAGTTTTGACCGTTTTCTTTCGTCATCATTTCGTCTGTCATCAGGAACCTCATGTACATATCCTGGCATTGCAGTTGTGCCTCACCCTAGACTGGGGGAAAAATCTTGAACTCGTTGGGGGAAATAAACTTTGAGCTTAAACAAACAGAAAAACAACAATTAGCCAATGCAACAAACACAATGATTATAGTGCAAACTTAACATTCGAACATCGATTATCAAACTTTAAGCATCAACCATCCAAATCAAAATAGCTAAACCAAAAAAATTAATCAAAGCAAATTTAAATGGATGATGTTCTTCTGAATCATGGCTTTATCATGTTAGCATGTATGTTCAAACTGTTGTACTTTTGATTTTTTTGTCATCATATCTCTAGAGCACCTTGATGATATATTGAACTAGAGGAGCTAGGAAGGAGTATGATTTTTCTTTGTCTGTTGTCTATGAGTTGATCACTACTATTGTGAAAATTGTCATGGGACATGCTCTACAAAGTATCATTGATGACATTTTGAATTTGCATAGGAAAATGATTAACTATTATCTATTTACATGAGGAATGCTCAGGTCATCTTGGTCTAATTATACCTAGACGCTTGTGTTAACTTGCAATATCAAAAATCATGGAAGTAGTACTCAGGTCATCATGGTCTAATTATACCATTGATGTTTTTGTACTCACTTTCAACATTTTAAAGGCTCAATGATGATAAAAAGCATGACAAACTGACTGTCACGATGACAAAATTTTCATATTACATCTACATGGTTAAGTTAGATTGCATCCACATTAGTTTGCATATGTATTTATGGATTTTCCAAGGCTGGAAAAATTTTACAATGATGTTATCTCTATCATTAATGAATTGAGTACATTTGACATTAACAAAAACATATCATTCTCATGTAGTTGCATAATCATTTTCATACACTAAAAAGCATTATCATATCATTCATCCATCCATGCATTACATCAGAAAACACAAAAATAAGTGCATTGCATCTCACTTGCATAATCAAAATCATTTCATATAGTTGCATTAATAAAATGGTCCATTAAGAAGATTGAAAGATATATCCACTAGAGTAAGATTTCCAAGAAGAAAAAGTTGTTGAGGAATGTGACATGGTCTAAAAGAATCAAGAATAGGAGCATCCATACATCATCATCCATATATAATCATATCATCATTGTATCCATACATAATCATTACATGAGCATACATAAACATCACATATCATTTGCATAATCAAATCCATCTCACATAGCATAAAATATCACCTATAAAGCATACAAAATCATCATTCATACATCATCATATCATCATTCCATACAATACATAAGCATCATATAAACATCATAAGCACATAGAAATTAAATGTATTCACCATAGGCATCCATCATAAATCACATATAGACACATAGATCGTTAATCATCATCGCATATCATATAACCTCAAAATCATAATGTCAAGTGTACAAGGATATCCAAATGTGTAATGAGATACATCATCAAAAACAAAACTAGTAGTGTATCATAATATGTCAGCTAAATCAAGGAGTGCACATCATGTCTCAAATACATCAAATCTAATAACATCAGAGCAATGTCATGCTCCCCCCAGATGGTGTCGGCATCACTGGACCTGTGCCTCCCCCACCAGATGGACTTGCACCAGGATCTCTCAGAAGCAGATGTGTAACACCACTGCTGGTAGTCCTAGTATGAGTACGTCCTGATCTAATAGACTCAGTATAGTTGTCTCGATGCTCTGCAAGCACCACCTCATGATAACTCAACCTATAGTACTCAGCCTCCGTAGCAATATGTCATACCTCTTTGAAATAGTCTAGTGTACTAGTACCCTCTGCAGCCCTCTATAGTCTCTCGGCCATGCCCTTTGCCTACTCTACCCGCTACCTCAAGGTATCTCTCTTGGGAATAAGAGTGGCAACCTATGCCTGTGCATGCATCTACGCTTATGCTTGTACTTGAAGTAAACCCTGTATCTATGCTAGATGCCCATGCAATGTCTTCACCTGTACCTATAGAGTAGTTATCTGTGTCTACTACTGCTGTGAGGGAAATCTAATCTATACATGTTGTTGTGTTGCAGCTACTAGTGATTGCCTCTTCTGAAGCACTCTAAAGTCTTGAACATCGATCATGGGCCCTACACCACCCTCATCTCCTCCACCACCATCACCTTTGTCTCCATCGCTTCCACCACCATTTTCACCGCCTCCACCATCTCCCCCATCGCCACTACTCTTTGCCTCCTCCTCCTCATCATCATCTCCCCCATCTCTCCACCTGCATCCATGTACTGTTGCCCTCTCCTCATCATCTAATAATGGCATTAGATCATCTGGACTAGATATCTGTGGGAATGGATGTAAGAGGAAATACTGTGCATAATCCTTAAATATCAGAGCCTCTATAATCTCTAGATGAATATCCTAAATAATAGCCTATAAACCCAAGTACTCCTCAACTGTAGCATCATAAGATAACACAAGCCCCCACTCTGGTACATCAATTTGTTGTCGTGCATAATGAGCCACTCCCTGGGGCATGCCCTGTACCCTACCATACTGTTGCAATACCCTCCTCAGCAAAAATATCTCAATGATGAACTGAGCCCTCCCAATCAAGTACATAGACGAGCACAAATATGACATCTTAGTATCATCCTCTGGACATTGCTCACAATCTAAGTAGGGCCAACATACAACTATCTCTAGATCATCCAATACTCCAGTTTTCTTAGCTTAGGCTGGAAAACTGGGGCTATGTATACGTGAGCGTATGGTCTCATGGTTGGTCATTGTCTATCTACTACTAGACATGTGACAACTAAATGCTTCCACGCCCATATCTAAAGCAACATGACCCCAACTGATAAACTGGCCCCTCAGAGGTAGACCACCTGATGTAGATCATGGTATAAATGAGCAAGCATGAAACAACCCCAAGCATATCTAGTCCCCTAAGTAATCATACTCTCAAACATCCAACCCCATCCAACTGAGAGTCCCTTCGACCTACTGTAAGGACATAAGAACCCTCCAATGAAACTAGCACGCACACATAGCAATGTAACGTATGCATCGACCATCTCTCACCAAGGAATCTCGTAACCACAAATATGATCATCCTCAAACACTCTCTGAAGTGCATCAGTCCCACCCTTCTTGACAGAATCATATACAACTAGTTCCCCAATGATTGGAATCATCAAAATGTGGTAGACATCCTCTAGGGTCATTGTCATCTCGCCAGTGGGAAAATGAAAGGTGTTATGCTCACTGTGCCATCTCTTTGCTAGCATGGTCAAAAGCCCCCTGTTAATCTAATGTTGGGGCATGTCAATCAGTGAAAGTCCACATCATCCAATCACATTTAGATCAGCCTGATGTAAATGTGGAACCAATTCCCAAGTCCTCGAGAAGTGCTCCTAAATCTATAGGACATATGAAGGCTCATGTCATCAT
The DNA here is from genome assembly GCA_007258455.2 of Sequoia sempervirens. NCBI lineage: Eukaryota > Viridiplantae > Streptophyta > Pinopsida > Cupressales > Cupressaceae > Sequoia > Sequoia sempervirens. Next base: position 345,890,609 of record VDFB02373365.1, read on the forward strand.
AACATATCGCAAATCAGCAAATCAATCAATCAACATCAACCAACCTATTAATCTAATCAGCTCTAATGATATTTTGATTGCATCTCATGAGCGTCTTTCAATGATCCTCATCTAACATGAGGTCAATCATAAACCTATCATCAATCCTCACCTATCATGAGGTCGATCATCAACCTATCATTGATCCTCGCCTGTCATGAGGTCAATTATCATCATCTTATCATCGAATCTCACCTATCATGAGATCAATCATCATCTAATCTATCAACTTTATCAATCATCATCAAATCAAAGGATGATGCAATGAAACATCATCAAAAATAAGGAGTCCAATCAAAATTCATCATTCTAGCCTCGATGTGCTAAAACAGTGACTCAAAGCACTAAAAACATGGATGCACTAGAAAATTTCATGGATGTGCCAAAACAGGGTCTCTATGCGCCGAATCACTGAATGCGCCATCAAATTTAATCAATGCACTAACCCCTCTATCAATGCACTAAAAGGACCTGTGCACTACAACTTTGCATGGATGCGCTAAAATATTAAGCCTATGAGCTAAAGGCCTGTATGTGCTACACTTTTGACCTAATGCGCTAGATCTAAGTATTCATGTGCTATTTTGTTGTATGTGCTAAATCCCTCTATGAATGTGCTACAAAACTAATCTTAAGTGCTAGACTATTGGATTTGCTATAACGGGAAACCTATGCGCTACATCAAGAAATGTATGTGCTAAAGCATAAAAAGTAGAATTTCAAACGTAAGAAAATGTGGGAAAACGAGATTCAAAATCATGAGTTTTTTGGGGTATGTACTGGAGGTCCATACGCTATCAGACAGTTATGAAATTGCACATGCTTGAATCAATGTGTGTGGTAGGGAATCACCATCTTGCTCAAATTGCTCAATTGCTCAATCACTCTCAAATCTACAAATTGCAAATGCACAAATAAACTTCAAAATCATCTTTTTAACCTTTTAAAGGCTAATTAAGGGGGATTTTTATGGGGTTGATTTATTTTTTTTCCAAAAGGGGCTTAATTCATCAATTTATCATTTGGCAGGTTCAACATAATTTTTTGCGAGATAAATCGTTTCTGGATCATAAAATTTTGAAATCATCATCAAATCATCAAAAAATTTAAAAATTTAAAAAATCCTAAAAATCCTAAAATTCATCGATTTATCTCCCGAAGGGTCATATATCCATCATCACCTGGAAATTAGCATCTGGGGCATTGAAAAAAAATTTCTCAGCATCAACAACAAGTTTTTCTTTGAAAAAATGTGTAAACACATTACTTCAAAGAGGGAAAAAATGTATACACCTAAAATCAATCAAGACAAATAATTAATTAAATACAAGTTATTTAATTAATGAACCTCTTTAATTTATCTACTTATAATAAATTTCAAATTTATTTATATAGTTCACACTTTTCTAATTCTACCATCTTAAATAACATTCTTCTAAATTTAATTAAATAAACAAATGTCAATAGTTTGTTTTATTTAATTATTATCTTCTCACTAAATTTAAATTCCCAATTTGAATTTAGGCACATGTCTCCAACTTTTCCTCTTGCCACATTCTCAAGTATCACATGATTATATTTTTAAGATTATATTTTGATATATTTTTAAGATTGGTTTTCGTCTTTAGTTCTTTTAATTCAAAATTTAAATGCAATGTTAATTTGTGTTGATTTTATGTAACTTGGAAGGTGCTCTACGATGTGGAGTGTGGAGTTGCTTAAGTGCAACTCGAGTTGAATTTTCAACAATAGTATGTTTCCTTTTTACTAATAGAATGTTTCCGGTTGTGAGGTTGAGATAACACCAAGAGAGATTTTATGTGTGTGTTAGGCCAATTTATGTAAGAAAAGTTTCTTTTCTCTTGCATCATGTAAGGAAAGTTTCTTTTCTCTTGCATGTTGATGAAAATCAACAGGGCTATATATAAGATCGTTGTAGCAATCTTTATTTTAATTTCTAGAAGGAAAGTTTTCTCTAGAGGTTGAATAGAAGATTCAACATCTGCAGGTTTTTCCTCACATTAGGGTTTCCTGGGTAAATTTGTGTTTTTGTGTTTTTGTGTTTGGCTTATTGTTATTTTTGCTTCCGCTATTATTAGCTATTAATTATCCCAGTGTATTAATTGGTATAAATCAGACAAACAAGAATTGTTTTGGTTCTATTCTATAAAATTTATTAAGAAATTAATCTATAGTTGGGTAATAAGAAATTAGCATGGTATCATAGTGCTAAAACTATAAATACAAAAATCCAAGATTTGTGACGCAAATATCAAGAAAACAAAATCAGAATTTTGTCTCTAGTTTCTTCATTCACTATGGCAACCAGTGTTTGATATGAGGACAGACTTGAGGGTGTGTCTAACTTCTTACAGTGGAAGGTTCATATTACATCCATTCTCAAGGAGAACAGATTATGGATCTATGCTAGTACAAAAGTGGTTCCACCAACAAATGATCCTATTTCCCTAGATTCACATGAAGTCAAGGAGGCCAAGGCTCAGAGGATTATGCTTGATGGGGTAAGAGATCATTTGATTTCAAATCTATTTGGAAAAGACATCGCCAAAGAAATGTGGGATACACTCACAAAAATTTATCAGAGCGACTATTAGAGTCATAAGATGATGTTCAAGGATAAATTGCATAACACCAAGATGTCTAAGGGAGAGAGCATGACCTCTTACTTTCCTAGACTAACACAAGTAAGGGATGAGTTGGTTGTTGTTGGAGAGATGATTGTTGATGATGAGTTGGTGTGGATAGCCTTAAATTGTTTTTCAAAGCACTGGAAAGTGTTTGTCAAGTGTGTTGTCAGAAGAGATCGCCTACTTGACTAGGTGAGGCTTTGGGATGATTTCGCCCAAGAGGGGATCTGTGAAATTTCTCATTGAGGAGGTCAAATGAAGAAGGTTGAAGATGAAGAAAATATTGCTCTTGCAAGAAAGGGTAAGAAAAATTTCAATAAAGGGAAAAATGAAGGGTCTTCTTCCAACAATGGGAAGAAGAAAGATCTGAGCAAGATAAAATGTTTTTGCTACCATCAGTTTGGTCAAAATTCCAGCTAGTGTCTGAGTAAGAAAAAATAGGACAAGTAGAAGAATCAATTTTTTGCTACAGCAGAGGTGGACGAGTTTGTAACACGATTTGAGAATGAGTTTTCTCTTATTGCTTTTCTCTCAAGTTTAGTTTCCAACAATGTATGGTATATTGATAGTGGGGCTTCTTGCCACATGATGAGAGTAAGAGAATGTTTCACCAAGTTGGAGGAGAAGTTGGATTTCTATATTGAGCTTGGAGATAATGTCCAGTACCATGCAACTGGTGTTGGCACTGCCAAGTTTCAAAGGGAGTCTGGAAAACCTCTATTGGTGGAGGACGTCTTGTATGTCCCTGGAATGACAAAGAATTTAATCTATGTTTCTACTTTGGAGGACAAAGGTTACATCATGACCTTTGCGGGAAGCAAATTCTATATCTATCCTAAGAATTCCAAGATAGAAAAAATGATTGGAGTTAGGCATGGTAACTTGTTTTGGTTACAGTTTGAGCCATCACATGCATTGGTGAGTAGTTGTAGAGGGCTAGGAGAATTACAACATAGGAGGATGGCTCATCTTCACCATGGAGCACTTAATGTGCTCAAGGAAATAGTGATAGGGCTACCTAAGATGAAGACCAAAAAGCATGAGGTGTGTAAGGGTTGCGCTCTTGGGAAATATGCCAAGACTATTTTTCCAAGCAACGACACTAGATCCAAAGGGATTTGGGATCTTGTACACTCATATGTGTTTGGGACCATGTCAATAGTATCCTTCAATGGATACAAATATTATGTTACTTTCATTGATGACTTCTCCAAGAAGATGTGGATATATTTTCTGAAGAATAAAGATGAATCATTCACTAGAGGTCCAAAGAGTTTAAGGCTCTTGTGGAGAACCAAACAAGGAGGAAGATCATGATACTGAGGTCTAATAATGGAGGCAAGTATATCTCAAATGCCTTCAAAGATTTATGTGTTAAGGGAAGGTATCAAGAAAGAGTTGAAATTTTCATACAACCCTCAGTAGAATAGGGTTGTTAAATGGAAAAACAAGGCTATAGTTGGAGTAGCCAAGGCCATTCATGATCAGGATCTACCTTGGTTTTTATGGGTAGAAGCTTGCAATACAACTATGTATTTGAAAAATAGGAGCCCACACAAAGTGTTGGGAAAATTGACTCCAGAAGAGGCATTCACTAGGAAGAAACTAGATTTGGGGCACATTCACATCTTTGGATGCCTTGTGTATTATCATATTCTCGTCGAGAAGAGAACAAAGTTAGAACAAAATACAAAGAAGGGTATCCTTATTAGGTACAATGAAACTTCTAAGGCCTATCAAGTTTACATTCTTTCCCTTAGTAAAATAGTTGTTCATAGAGATGTGAATTTCAAGGAAGAGAGGGCTCTTCGTAATTCTAGCATCTTGATGAATAAGGAGAAATCACCCATAGTTGAGGCACCACAAAATCCTCAGACTTTAATCACACAAGTTGGAGAGAAGAGAAAGCAATTCAAGTAAGTTTATCAAAAGGAGGAAAAAATAATTCCTCGGCCTTAGATTCCTGTTATAAAAAAAAGGAGGAACAAGGTGGCTGAGTAGACACTGAGAGAGGCCCATGAGTATGTTGGTGATCCTCAGGATTCATTCAGATAGAGAAATTCTCCCAAACATTATTCTAAGTATGTGGCACTTATGAGTGAATTAATTGAGGTAGAGCCTTCTAGCTCTTAGGAGGCATCCAAGCACAAGGTATGTAGGGATGCCATGGTGAAAGAGGATTCTTCCATCATAAAGAACGTGTGGGAAGTAGTGCCATGACCAAAAGGTAAGTCTATGGTGGGCTCAAGATGGTTGTATAAGATTAAGCATGTTGCAGATGGGAGTGTGGAAAAGTTCAAATCTTGGTTTGTGGAAAAGGGGTGTTCTCGAAAGGAAGGGATCAACTATGATGAGACTTTTTCTCCCATAGCCAAGTACTCATCCATAAGGGCTATCATTTTTGTAGCAGCTCAGATGGGTTGTGTTATTCCCTACATACACACCCCAACTTTTCACTTGTAAAATTTGGGGACCCCCTTTTTTTTCTTTCGTTTCGTTGTTTTTTTTTGTTGTTCTCATTTCGTCTTTTCCCTCTTTGCTTGTTTTGGTTTTCGTCTCTCGTATTATGTTTGTTGTCATTCTATTCTTGACCCAAAGTTGTTCATGACCCTTGGACCTTGTTTTTTTTTCCTTTGAAAGGCTCGGGATTTGGAATGGAACCTGAACTTGAACCTCTTCAGAAGGTTCTAGTTCTTGGTTCCAACCTGATTCTAATTTTTTGCTTCTATTGTGTGTCTATCTTTCGACTTCGGGTTTCAGACTAGAACCAACACCTTGCACTTTCACCAAGTTCCTAGCCAAGTCTCATTCTCATTCTTGGCTAAGTCTCATTCCAATTACTAGCCAAGTCCCACGGTTCAAGTTCCTAGCCAAGTCCCAATCTCGTTCCTGGCCAAGTCATGTTCCCGTTCTTGGCCAGGTCTCGTTCTCGTTCCTGGCCAAGTTCTAATCTCGTTCCTGGACAAATTCAGAATTCACCAACAGTGAACTATTGACTATCAACAAGAATTTGGACTTTGGAGAGTAAAATGGTGCCAAAATATTCAATGTACCTAAACCAGGCATTATTTTAATAACGTTATTTTTAAAAAAGGGAATTTTATTATCACTTTAATTATGAAATTTAAAGTTTATGCACATTCAATTAAAGTAATTCAAAATTAATTAATTTCTGGAATTGATTATTATTTGATTGATTTTGTAAATTAATTAATGTACTTTATGTCTTACAGGTAATTGTGAAATTTGCAAAAGATCTTGGAGATGATTTAAAAATCAAATTTGCAGAAAGAGGGGAAACTATTGAAACAATTATCAAACTAGAAGTGAACTGGATACATGGTGGGCCCATTTGACTTGATTTCTAGAGAAGATGTTGCAAATCATGCAAAGAAGTAACTTATAGTTGAAACTAAAAGTTGCGACTTTGAACTGTAGCTCACTAAAGTCAACATGAGCCAAACTAGATAGTGGAGTTTTAAATTGAAGCTAGTTGAGGTCAAATGGAGTCAAGCAAGAGCTGAAATTGAAATCTTCTTGGTGAATTAATTGCATACACGTGAAAGCTATAGATTTTGATAGATTCTTTTAGCAGAAATTATGTAATTAATTAGGCTAAATTAATTGTAAAATAATATGCTCACATTGGGAGATAGTTAGATTTTTAGAAAAAAGGGAGTTATACACTTTGTTTTAGAGCTAATTACAATTTAGTAGTAGCACAGATGATACATTTTTCTAATTTTCTTAGTTTAGCTGAGTTAAATCAAAGATATTGATTTATGTGCACTCATGAAACTTGCCAAATTTGTAAATGTTGTTTATCTGTTTTGCAATAGTACAAGCAACCAGACTTAAACCTGCTTTAAGTTGTTCTCTGGAATGATTTTTTGTTGTGCTAATCATTTGATTTGGAACTCTTTGAGGAATGAAGTTTTATCTTTTCTTTTTGTTTGAAATGGTGATTTGAAATCTATTGATGAAGTTTGAACTTTGAATGTATGTTAACCTTTGTATTGATTGCATGTTGACATATTCTACAGTTTAGTTTAGGAATTTCTTGGAGAGTAACAGGTTTGGTTAACTGAATGACTTAACATTCTTTTCCATATTACATCCTTGATCTATCTTTTTCTTTTTTTATATACCCCAGTTAGAGTAGGTTTAGATAGAAGTTTGATCTTGCAGAAACCCAAAAAGCTCAATAACCAGTAGAACCCTTGAACATTACAGCCTCATTGACCACTTAGCAAAATAGCAACATTGTGACCCAACATCTAGGACCTTGGAAGGTGATTGATTTAACGACTGTTTATCTTTTTTACAAGAGGTATGGTGATTACATCTTGCTTGCATGTTGTTGTGTGAATTTTTCCATCAACAGAACTGGCGCTAGAAGGAGGGCCACTCGAGAAATTTTGAATTTTTGTGTGTTGGAGTGGGTAAAGTCTTAGGAAAACCCAGCTCTAATGGATATCCCTTTGTGTATTCTTGGCATTATTCATAAAAATTTTGATCACATGCATGATAGGCTTCCTTTATTTTTCCCTACCAATCAACAAAATGTATCTAAACATGTCAATATTTGCAGTAATTTAGTCAGTTATCTCTAGGTTCAGCATGAAGATACCATTTTTCAATTGTTTGTCAAAGCACTTCAAGGTACTCCATTGCAATGGTATATTAATCTTCCACCAAATTCTATATGTTCATGGGAAGAGTTAAGAATTCTATTCTTGGGTCAGTTTGACCCTTATATGCATGCAGGGGATCCATCGTTTCAATTTTCAACTATGAAAAGTGCACCTCAAGAATCAATTTACTAGTTCAATCATAGGATCCCTTTTATGTTTCAACGTGTTCTAAATTCAAATATGATTATCAATAATCATGTGTTAGTAACACATTATTTGTGGGGTTTGAATCCTTCATTAGTAGCAAAAGTTAAATGTTGTGGGAAGGTTCCCTCCCTATGTAATGCATTTAATAAAGCTCTCTTGTTGGCAGAATTTGGATCAGACATTAGAAACAAGAGTAATCAAGGTGACAACTATGATGATCATGTGGTCACAAATTTCCAACCTTTTCCATCTTATGCTAGTTTACTCATCACTCAGATGCAATCGTTATAGAATCTATAACCTTCCTAATCCTCCAAACACCTCATTTTCCAACGCTTCAGATCAAGTTAGGCCTGTGCAAGACCAATTAGAGAGTCAGGCTTTACAAGATTCAACCACACAGATAAATTTTTCACCTTCCAATAAAGTTGTGACTATATCATCTCCTTTTGGTCATACTCCAACACATAATCCATTACATCATAATGATAAGTTGTAAATGTAACATTTGATAAGCAAGTGTATCATTTTAATGTTTTATTTGACAAAGAGCATGAAACAGATATAAATTTAGACCATAATGAAAATATCAAGTTAGAATCTAGTTTCATTGGAAGTGTTAATACTAATGACGATATTGAAAGAAATGAAGTATCATCAAAAGATGGATGTCATGAAAAATCAACAACTAAAGAATCTCCTTCCAACACTTTGAACATTTCTTCTAAGCAAGATGCACAACAAGATGAGGGATGGATAAAATATCATGGCTCACATTGGATAGATATACCACATATGCAAAATTGATTAAAGGAGAATTTAGAAGAATTAGGATATTTGAAGCTATCAGAACTCGCCAAGCCGAATAGATGTAGGATACATCTAAAAAATCCAACATTCCTAGATGGATTACCATGTTTTCCTAGGTAGGATGCAATTATATTTTAGTCAGAAGATCACTGTTGAAGAAATACTTATGGAACATCCCTGGAGTACATATCCCCTTAATGAGGGAGATGAAAAATTAGCACACATGAAAATGATAATGACTCCATCTATAATGATGCAAGTAGCTGTGAGAAGATGTTTAGCTCTTCCCCATCAAATGATAACCTTAAACCCTTGCATTGAAATGGACTCTATGACTGATAAAGTTTCCCTACCTTGTGTAGATTTTATGGATATGGAAAGTGAATTTATCGATATGTTCATAAATTCTTTCATGATCATTAATAATGAAGAAACATCTGTTAATGAGTTAACACCAGAAAGTGACTTTGCTGATTTGAATAATGAACAGATTGAAACAGAGAACAACGTACTTCTAGATAAGATCACACATGAACCTCATGGTCAAGGAAAAGGACTTGAATGCCAAAATGACTCTTCGAAAGAAGAAGGTCAAGGGGATGTGCAGATTCACCAAATGTTCCCTGATGATCAATTGGACTAAATTTATGCATGTCAAGAAAATCGATTTGAATTCAATACTAATGACAATTCTGACATGGGGGAGTTTAGTGCTTTGTTGCAACAAGGGATAAATGATGAAAGTCAAATGAATGAGGTGGAAGAATATCAAATGGAATATCAAGAGGCTTTCATGGACATTGAATCACTTTAGAATGATTTGTTTGAAGATGACACTTGTTTATCATGTTTTGATCAATTTGACCTTAACAACAATAAACTTGACACTAACTTGCACTTTTAGTTTGGTGACATACATATAGAGGAAAAGGAGAAGTATTTCCCTATCCTTGATTATGTGCAGTCAAATGAGCTATTTGAAGAGAATTCTTGTTTGACATATACCAACATTGCTAGCATTAGATATGATGAACTAGAGGTTGAATCTCATACTCTTATAGTTGAAATGTTGGGGAACGATACAAATAATGTTGTAGCACATGAAGGAGAAGTTTCGAAGACTTCACAAACTGATGATCGAGATGATTTAAAACTTTGTTCATTTGAGGAGACTGAAAGGATCTTCGAGCTCGTATCTGAGTTGAATACAACAATGTTAGCTGATGGGTATTTTGACTACATAAAAAACCTTGCTTTATGTGATTCCTGTACGATTCATCCTTTTGCTTCACATTCTAAGGTAAGTTATCCAAATTTCTTGTTAGCTTGGGAGATTGCTATGGTAGGTAAAGAAAGAGTTGAACCAATTGCTTTAACAGTCAAGGAAGATGACTATTAAATGGTAAAATCTATGTTATTGAGAATGTGATTGAAGTTGATAGTCCCAGTGACACCAAACATACTAGTTTGTTGTTTGAAACTAGTTTTGATAGTGACAAGAATGTGCATAAAAATTTTGAATGTTATTTTGACATTTTGAATGCTATTGATATAGCACTATTGGATGTCCTTTATGTTGGCATGCATGTACTGAAGCTGAAGGGAGTGGTGTTCCATGAGCTGAGACCTCGGGAAGAGGAAATCATCCAACCTAAGCACACATCAACAACTAAAGATCTTCTAAATTAGGTGGTGTATTTTCATCATCCTTTGTATTTTGATGATTTTCAATTTGATTATGATGTTGGGGATAATAAAATGTGTTTGTGGGTAGATCATGACAAGGTTGAGAAGCTGCAACTATTAATATTTCAAACTTTATACCCTCAGAATGAATTTAGTGCAGATAAACTTTACATTTCTGAGTATAAAGATTATTTTTCTAGATTCAGAATTGTACCGAGCAAATTAAGATTTTTTCACATAATGAAAAATCGGTCAGGTTCATGTACAAATTTTCATAGTTTTTTGTTTTTTGAGTCTAGTTTGCAGTTAGTTTAGGATTAGGATTGGTTGGTGTTAGTTTTTAGTTTAGTTAGTTTTCATTTTTTAGGTTTCTTTTCTTTCATTCTGCTATTTTTTTTTTCTATGTCCTTTTTTTGTTTTTGTTTTGTTTTTGTTTCTAGGTTTGTTGTTTTCTTCTGGGTTTTTGGTCTTTGGTTGTTTGTTTTCTAGTGTTTCTTTTCATTTTCTTTCCATTTTGGTTTTGTTGGTTCATCGTGTCTTTCTTCTCTTTTCTCCTACTCCTCTCTTTTCTTCTTTTTTTCTTCCCTTTCTTCTAGGGGTTCCTCTCATTAAGAGTGAAAATTGAGTTGTTGTATGCAAATTATCTTGAAAGGTGAATCTGTTGAGAGTTTGCTATCTGTATTTTCAAATACTTGATTAGTCAATTGCTTTGAAAACTATGATTTACCTTCATCCATTTCGAACTGGGGAATGTTAGCATGAATTAGAACTTGGTGCATTATGAAAGTTTTGAGGAGTCTTTGAAAGCCTAGCACGACTTGCACATCTTAAGAAATCAATTAGTTAGCTTACATCAGGTGAGGTAGCTCTATCCCAAGTGAAAATCTAAAGGGTTACATTTCTTTCATGATGTCCACTGTGGTTCTCAACCCCTTTACTTAGGTTTCACTGCTTAAGGATTGAGGGAAACAAGAAAACATACTTCAAAAGAATCAACACCTAAGAAAAAGAGGAAATAAAACAAATCTAAAAATGAACTCAATCAGCAAGGGTGATTCAAGTATCTCTACCGGGGCTATAAACACTTGGCTGGCAGTAGAGAGATGCTGAGAGAACCAGAGGTATCTATTTAGGGGCTATAGATGTCTGTCTAGTAGCAGAGCTATGCCTAGAATATCATTGCACGTCAAAAATGTAACTCACAACTACATAGCTTGGGTAGAGTCTATTCCACTTTGATCACAACACTGCTTATGGAAGGGAATGAATCATTTGCACACACAAATGCATTTCAGTTTCATCTCAGACCTCTATGATGTCCCAGTTTTGATTAGGTTGCACTTGGGTGATCCCACAAAGCTAGTTTACAATTTCTGGGAGATTCTAATTTTTGTTGAAATCACATATTTTTAGAAAATATAATGATTTAAGCCTTAAAATTTTCCATTTAAAGCATTCTAATTGAAGATGGTTTGATCAAACTACCTTAAATCAAACCCCTTGGATAGAACCCTGCTAGTTTTCAACCATACCTATAATAGAGTCTCCTTTACACCTATCAAAATGTTGATAAAAAACCACTTTTGATTTACCTTTTGGGGGATCAAATGAATTCATTTAAAATTTACTTTTTGTAAGTATGTAGTCCTTATTATAAGCTTCCCAAAAAGTATAATTTTAAATAACTTTAATTTAATTATTATATTTATTTTTTTATTTCTTGTGAATGTAGGTTTTTCTCAGAAAATCAAGCTCTCTATTCTACATATGTGGAAAAATAGAAGATTATAAAAAAAAAATTGAAAAATATGAGTGCATTAGATATTCAAGTCCTTGATCCAACAAAAAAAAAAGTGAATTTTGATACATACAAAAAAAGTTGTGTTATACGGTTCACCTATGTTTGAATTGTAATTTGTTTGACTTCAAAACTTGATTAAGGAAAAAATATTCAATAAAACACTATGAAAGCTCAATTGGAAGCACTAGATATCATAGTTACAAATCTAAATTCAAAAAAAATAGAATTTTATCCTTCATGGAAAAAAAATTGTGTTATATGGTGAGTGTCACTCCTTAAAAATGATGTTTATTGAAAAAAACTAGTTTTCAAAGGAGATGGAAAAAGAAGTGCAATCTGATTCCAAAATTTTTAAAAATATATATATTTAGAATCTACAGAAAAAATGTCACAAATCGCTAGTTTGCATCATCTTCAAATTCCTCACAGTTTAGCCACTATAGGTGCCCAAAAGTGAAGATTTAGTTAGAAAAAATTAGTTCAATGTCTAGTTTGGCCAAAAATTGTAAACCAGTATTGTGGGATCACCCACTTCTTAGATTGCTTTGAATGAGCATAAACCAGAGATTTTCGGTATTTGGAGGGTTACATGCTTTACAATGCTTAGAGCATTTTCCCAGCCAAGTCTCCATTTGTTATGCCCTGCATACACACCCCAACTTTTCACTTGGAAAAGTCAAGTACCCCCTTTTGTTTTCTTTCGTTTCAATGTTTGATTTTTGTTGTTTTGTGCTTTGTTGTTCTTGTTTCATCTTTTCCCTCTTCGCTTGTTTCAGTTTTCATCTCTCATTTTGTGTTTGTTGTCATCCTATTCTTGTCTTGGAGTTGTTCATGACCTTCAAACCTTGTTTGTTTTTCCTTTGTCGGACTCGAGATTTAGACTGGAACCTGAACTTGAACCTCTTCGAAAGGTTCCTATTCTTAATTCCAACTCGATTTTGATTTTTCGCTTCCATTGTGTGTCTATCTTTCAGGTTCGGGTTTTGGACTGGAACTGACACCTTGCACTTTGGCCAAGTCTCGTTCTCGTTCCTGGCCAAGTCCTGATCCCATTCCTAGCCAAGTCCTATTCCCGTTCCTATCCAAGTCCCATTCCCATTCCTGGCCAAGTCCCATTCTCGTTCCTAGCCAAGTTTTGATCATGTTCCTAGACAAATTCAGAAGTCATTAGTAGTGAATTGTTGACTTTCAACAAGAATTTTGGAGTTTGGAGAGAAAAATGGTGCCGAAATGTTGAATGCACTTGAACCAAGAATTATTTTAATAACATTACTTTTAAAAAAGGAGGTTTTATTATCACTTTATTGTGAAATTTAAAGTTTATGCACATTCAATTAAAGTAATTTGAAATTAATTAATTTCTATGATTAATTTTGTAAGTTAATTAACGTCCTCTATGTTTTATAGGTAATTGTGAAATTTGCAAAAGATCTTGGAGATTATTTACAAATCAAATTTGTAGAAAAGAGGGGAAACTACTGAAACAATTATCAAACTAGAAGTGAATTAGATACATGGTGGGCCCATTTGACTTGATTTTTGGAGAAGATGCATTTGGAAATCATGCAAAGAAGTAACTCAAAGTTGAAACTACAAGTTGCAACTTTGAACTATAGCTCACTAAAGTCAACATGAGCCAAACTAGAGAGTGGAGTTTTAAACTGAAGCTAACTTAGGTCAAATGGAGTCAAGAAAGAGCTAAAATTGAAAGCTTCTTGGTGAATTAATTGCATACACATGAAAGCTACAACTTTTGATAGATTCTTTTAGCAGAAATTATGTAATTAATTGGGCTAGTAATTGTAAAAAAATATGCTCACTTTGGGGATTGTTAAATTTTTAGAAAAAGGGAGTTAGACATTTTATTTTAGAGTTGATTACAATTTAGTAGTAGCATAGATGATACATTTTTTTGATTTTCTTAGTTTAGCTGAGTTAACTCAAATATATTGGTTTTTGTGCACTAGTGAAACTTGCCAGATTTGTAAATGTTGTTTATTTATTTTGCAACAGGACAAGCAACCAAACTTAAACCTACTTGAAGTTGTTCTCTGGAATGATTTTTCATTGTGCTAATCACTTGATTTGGAATTCTTTGAGGAATGAAGTTTTATCTTTTCTTTTTATTTGAAATGGTGATTTGAAATCTGTTGATGAAGTTTGCACTATGAATGAATGTCAACTTTGTATTGATTACATGTTGACATATTCTATAGTTTAGTTTAGGAATTCCTTGGAGAGTAATAGGTCTGGTTAACTAAATGACTCAACATTCTTTTCCCTCTTGCATCCTTGATCTATCTTTTGCATTTTTTCTATATACCTAGGTTAGAGTAGGTTTAGATAGAAGTTCAATCTTGTAGCAACCCAAAAAGCTCAATAACCAGCAAGCCCCTTGAACATTATAGCATCATTGACCACTCAACAAAACAACAACGTTGTGACCCAACATCTAGGACCTTGGAAGATGCTCAATTTAACGATTGTTTATCTTTTTCAAGAGAGGTAAGGTGATTACATCTTGCATGCATGTTGTTGTGTCAATTTGGCCATCAAAAAGACTGGTGCTAGAAGGAGGGCCACTTGAACAATTTTGGATTGTTGTGTGTTGGAGTGGGTTGGATCTTAGGAGAACCTAGCTCTAATGGACAACCCTTTGTGTATTCCTGGCATTATTCATAAAATTTTTGATCACATGCATGATAGGCTTCCTTTATTTTTCCCTAATAGTGGACAAAAGGCTTCTAAACATGTCAATATTTTTAGGGAGTTAGTCATTTATCTCTAGGTTCAATAAGAAGATAACATTTGTCAATTGTTTGTCAAAACACTTCAAGCTATTGCATGGCAATGGCCTATTAATCTTCCACCAAATTCTATTTGTTCATGGGAAGAGTTAAGAATTCTATTCTTGGATCAGTTTGACCCTTATATGCATGCATGAGATCCATCATTTCAATTTGCAACTATAAAAAGAGCACCTCGAGAATCAATTTACCAGTTCTTGATGATAGGTTCCGTTTTATGTTTCAGCGTGTTCTAAATTCAAATCTGATTATCAATAATCATGTGTTAGTACAACATTATTTGTGTGGTTTGAATGCTTCATTAGTAGCAAAATTTAAATGTTGTGTGGAGGTTCCCTCCCTATGTAATGCATTTAATAAAGCTCTCTTGCTGGAAGAATTTGGATTAGACATTAGAAACAAGAGTAATCAAGGTGACAACTATGATGATCTTGTGCTCGCAAATTGCCAACCTTTGCCATCTTATGCTAGTTTACTCATCACCCAGATACAATCATTTTCACCATACATCTATAACCTTCCTAATCCTCCAAACACCTCATTTTCCAACGCTTCAGATCAAGTTAGGCCTACGCAAGAACAATTAGAGAGTCGAGCTTTACAAGATTTAACCATAGAGGTAAATTTTTCACCTTCCGATGAAGTTGTGACTATATCATCTCTTTTTGGTCATACTCCAACACATAATCCATTACATCATAATGATGAAGTTGTAAATGAAGCATTTGATAAGCAAGTGTATCATTTTAATGTTTTATTTGACAAAGAGCATGAAAATGATATAAATTCAAAGCATAATGAAAATATCATGTTAGAATCTAGTTTCATTGGAAGTGTTAATACTAACATCGATCTATTGAAAGAGATGAAGTATCAGCACAAGATTGATGTCATGAACAATCAGCAACTAAAGAATCTCCTTCCAACACTTTAAACATTTCTTCTAAGCAAGATGCACAAGATGAGGGATGGATAAAATAGCACGGTTCACATTGGATAGATATACCATGTATGCAAAATTGATTAAAGGAGAAATTGGAAGAATTAGGATATCCGAAGCTATCAACTCACCAGGGTGAATAGATGTAGGATACATTTGAAAAATCCAACATTCCCATATGGATTGCCATGTTTTCCTAGGTAGGATGGAATTATATTTCAGTCAACATATCACTGTTGAAGAAATACTTATGGAAGATCGCTGGAGTATCCCCTCGATGAGGGTGATGAAAGAGTTAACACACATGAAAATGATAATGACTCCATCTGTAATGATGCAAGTAGCTATGAGAAGATATTTAGCTCTTCCCCATCATATGATAACCTCGATCCTTGCATTGAAATGGAATCTATGACTGATAAAGTTTCCCTACCTTTGTGTAGATTTGCTAGATATGGAAAGTGAATTTATTGATACATTCATAAATCCTTTCATGATCATTAATAATGAAGAAACATCTATTAATGAGTTAACACCAGAAATTGACTTTGCTAATTTGAATAATGAACAGATTGAAACAAAGAACAACATACTTCTGGATAAGATCACACACGAACCTCGTGGTCAAGAACAAGGACTTGAAAGACAAAATGACTCTTCAAAAGAAGAAGGTCAAGGGGATGTGCAGATTCACCAAATGTTCCCTAATGATCAATTGGACCAAATTTATGCATGTTAAGAAAATGGATTTGAATTCAATACTAATAACAATTTTGACATGGGGGAGTTTAGTGTTGTGTTGCAACAAGGGATAAATGATGAAAGTCAAATGAATGAAGTGGAAGAATATCAAATGGACTATCAAGAGGCTGTCGTGGACATTGAATCAATTCATAATGATTTGTTTGAAGATGACACTTGTTTATCATGTTTTGGTCAATTTGACCTTAATAGCAATAAAATTTACACTAACTTGCACTTTTAGTTTGATGACATTCAAATACAAGAAAAGGAGAAGTATTTATGTATCCTTGATTATGTGTAGTCAAATGAGCTATTTGAAGAGAATTCTTTTTGACATATACTGACATTGCTAGCATTAAATATGATGAACTAGAGGTTGATTCTCATGCTCTTATAGGTGAAATGTTGGGGAATGATATAAACAATGTTGTAGCACATGAAGGAGAAGTTTCAAAGACTCCACAAATTGATGATCGAGATGATTTGCAACTTTGTTCATCTGAGGAGACCGAAAGGATCTTCGAGCTCATATCTAAGTTGAATGTAGCAATGTTAGCTCATGGGAATTCTGACTACATAACAAACCTTGCTTTATGTGATTCCTATATGATTCATCCTTTTGGTTTATATTTTGGGGTAAGTTGTCTAGATTTCTTTTTAGCTTGGGAGATTGCTATGGTAGGTAAAGAAAGAGTTGAACCAATTGATTTAATGGTCAAGGAAGATATCTATTTAGATGGTAAAAATCTATGCTATTGAGAATGTGATCGAAGTTGATAGTCCCAATGACACCAAACATACTCTAGTTTGTTTTTTGAAACTAGTTTTGATAGTGACAAGAATGTGCATACAAATTTTGAATGTTGTTTTGACATTCTGAATGGCATCGATATACCACTAATGGATGCCCTTTATGTTGACATGCATGTACTGGCACTGATGGGAGTGGTGTTCCATGAGCTGAGACCTCGGGAAGAGGAAATCATCCAACAT
The DNA here is from genome assembly GCA_007258455.2 of Sequoia sempervirens. NCBI lineage: Eukaryota > Viridiplantae > Streptophyta > Pinopsida > Cupressales > Cupressaceae > Sequoia > Sequoia sempervirens. The sequence continues at coordinate 345,907,918 of VDFB02373365.1, forward strand.
AAGCATGAATCAACAACTGAAGATCTACTAAATTAGGTGGTGTCTTTCATCATTCTTTGTATTTTGATAATTTTTAGTTTGATTATGATGTTGGGGATAACAAAATGTGCTTATGGGTAGATCATGACAAGGTTGAGAACCCGCAACTATTAATATTTCAAACTTTATACCCTAAAAATGAATTTAATGCACATAAACTTTACATTTCTGAGTATAAAGATGAATTTGCTAGATTCAGAACTGTACCTAGCAAATCAAGATTTTTGCACATAATGAAAAATCAGTCAGGTGCATGTAAAAAATTTCACAGTTTTGTGTTTTTTCAGTCTAGTTTTTAGTTAGTTTAGGATTAGGATTGGTTAGTGTCAATTTTTAGTTTAGTTATTTTTCTTTTTTTAGGTTTATTTTCTTTCATTTTGTTGTTTCTTTTTTCTTTTTTCTGTCTCCTCTTGTTTTTATTTTTGCTTTGTTTTTGTTTTTGGGTTTGTTGTTTTCTTCTAGGTTTTTGGTCTTTGGTTTTTGTTTTCATTTTTTTGTTTGTTTTGGTTTTGTTGGTTCGTCAAGTTTGTCTGCTCTTTTCTCTTGCTCCTCTTTTTTCTTCTCTGTTTCTTCCCTTTCTTGTGGGGGTTCCTCTCGTTAATAGTGAAAACTGAGTTGTTGTAGACAAGTTATGTCAAGAGATTATTATCTGTATTTTTAAACACTTCATCAGTCAATTGCTTTGAAAACTGTGATTTACCTTCATCCATTTAAAACTGGAGAATTTGTTAGCATGAATTAGAACTTGGTGCATTATGAAAATTTTGAGGAGTCTTTGAAAGCCTAGAATGACTTGCACATCTTAATAAATCCATTAGTTAGTTTACATTGGGTGAGGTAGCTCTATTCCAAGTGAAAAATCTAAAGGGTTACATTTCTTTCACGATGTCCACTATAGTTCTCAACTCCCTGCTTAGGCTTCACTGCTTAAGGATTGAAGAAAATGAGAAAATATACTTCAAAAGAATCAACACTTGAGAAAAAGAGGAAATAAAAGAAATCTGAAAAATGAACTCAATTAGAAAGGGTAATTCAAGTATCTCTATCGTGGCTATAGACGCTTGGCTAGCAGTAGAGTGATGCTTAGAGAGAACTAAAGGTATCTTTGTTGGGGCTATAGACACCTATCTAGCAGCAGAGCTATGCCTAAAATATCATTGCACGTCAGAAATGTAACTCACAACTATGTAGCTTGGGTAGAGTCTATTCCACTTCTATCACAACAACGCTTATGGAAGAGAATGAATCATTTGCACACACAAACAGATTTCAGTTTCATCTCAGACCTCTATGATGTCTCATTTTTTATTAGGTTGCACTTTTTAGATTGCTTTGAATGAGCATAAACCAGATTTTTTTGGTATTTGGAGGGTTACATGTTTTAAAATGCTTAGAGCATTTTCCTAGCTAAGTTGCCATTTGTTATGCCCTGCATACACACGCCAACTTTTCACTTGGAAAAATCAGGGACCCCCTTTTGTTTTCTTTTGTTTTATTGTTTGGTTTTTGTTGTTTTGCGATTTGTTGTTCCCGTTTCATCTTTTCCCTCTTCAATTTTTTTGGTTTTCGAATCTTGTTTTGCATTTTTTGTTCTATTCTTGTCTTGGAGTTGTTTATGATCCTCATACCAAGTGCTTGTTTTTCCTTTGTTGGGCTTGAGATTCAGACTAGAACTTGAACTTGAACCTCTTCAGAAGGTTCATGTTCTTGGTTCCAACCCAATTTTTATTTTTCGCTTCCATTGTGTGTTTGTCTTTTGGGTTTGAGTTTTGGACTAGAACTGACACCTTGCACGCTCGACAAGTTCCTGGCCAAGTCTCCTTCCCATTCCTAGCCAATTCTTGTTCAGGTGCCTAGCCAAGTCCCAATCTCGTTCCTGGCCAAGTCCCATTCTCATTCTTGGCCAAGTCTCATTCCCATTCCTGGCCAAGTTCTGATCCCATTCTTGGACAAATTTAGAATTCACCGGTAGTGAACTATTGACTATCAACAAGAATTTTGGAGTTTGGAGAGAAAAATGGTGCCAAAATGTTGAATGCACCTGAATCAGGCATTATTTTAATAACATTATTTTTAAGAAAGGGATTTTTATTATCACTTTAATTGTGAAATTTAAAGTTTATGCACATTCAATTAAAGTAGTTTGAAATTAATTAATTTCTAGACTTGATTATTATTTCATTTATTTTGTAAATTAATTAACGTCCTCTATGTCTTACAGGTAATTGTGAAATTTGCAAAAGATCTTGGAGATGATTTACAAATCAAATTTGCAGAAAGAGGGGAAACTATTGAAACAGTTATCAAACTGAAAGTGAATTGGATACATGGTGGGCCCATTTGACTTGATTTTTGGAGAAGATGTTGAAAATCATGCAAAGAAGTAACTTAGAGTTGAAACTGCAAGTTGCAACTTTGAACTGGAGCTCACTAAAGTCAACATGAGCCAAACTAGAGAGTGGAGTTTTAAACTGAAGCTAACTGAGGTTAAATGGAGTCAAGCAAGACCTAAAACTAAAAGCTTCTTGGTGAATTAATTGCATACACATGAAAGCTACAACTTTTGATAGATTCTTTTAGCAAAAATTATGTAATTAATTGGGCTAGTAATTGTAAAAAAATATGCTCACTTTGGGGATTGTTAGATTTTTAGAAAAAGGGAGTTAGACATTTTATTTTAGAGTTGATTACAATTTAGCAGTAGCATAGATGATACATTTTTTTATTTTCTTAGTTTATCTGAGTTAACTCAAAGATATTGGTTTATGTGCACTAGTGAAACTTGCTAGATTTGTAAATGTTGTTTATCTATTTTGCAGCAGTAGAAGTAGCTAGACTTAAAACCGCTTTAAGTTGTTCTCTGGAATGATTTTTCATTGTGTTAATCATTTGATTTGGAATTCTTTCAGGAATGAAGTTTTATCTTTTCTTTTTGTTCAAAATGGTGATTTGAAATTTTTTGATGAAGTTTTCATAGTGAATGAATGTTCAACATTGTATTGATTACATGTTGACATATCCTACAATTTAGTTTAGGAATTCCTTAGAGAGTAAAATGTCTGGTAAACTGAATGACTCAACATTCTTTTCCCTCTTGAATCCTTGATCTATCTTTTTTATTTTTTTTTGTATACCCTGGTTAGAGTATGTTTAGATAGAAGTTTGATCTTGTAGCAACCCAAAAAGCTCAATAACCAACAGGCCCCTTGAACATTATAGCCTCATTGACCACTCAACAAAACAACAATATTGTGACCCAACATCTAGGACCTTGGAAGGTGATTGATTTAACATTTTTTTATCTTTTTCAAGAGAGGTAAGGTGATTACATCTTGCCTGCATGTTGTTGTGTCAATTTGGCCATTAATGGGTTGGAGGATTCACTAGATGGATGTGAAGACAACCTTCCTCAATAGAGTGATAGAGGAAGAAATTTACATAGAACAACGAGAGGGTTTTGAGGTGCATGGGAGGGATCACCATGTATGTTGGTTGAAGAGAGCACTATATAGGCTCAAGTAGGCTCCCAGGGCATGGTATGCATGTATTGGCAGTTACTTGCAGAGGGTGGGATTCAACAAAAGTGAGGCAAATCTAAATCTGTACTATGTTTAGGTGAAGGGAAAACCTCTCATATTAGTTTTGTTTGTTGATGACCTGTTTCTCACAGGGTTAGAAGAGCTCATAGCTCACTGCAAGAAGGATCATACATGAGAGTTTGAGATGAAGGAATTAAGGTTGATGCACTACTTTCTAGGATTGGAGTTGTGGTATAAAGAGGAATAGATCTTCCTTGGATAAGGGAAGTACATAATTGATATTCTAAAGCGATTAAGGATGGAGGATTGTAAGCCCATGTCCATGCCTCTTGTGACCAACTGAAAGAAGATTGATGCTTCTAGATCAGAGGCAGTGAACCCAACTTTATAAAGATAATTGATAGGCTCTCTTGTGTATTTGGTCAACACTAGGACAAACATTTGTTTTGCAGTAAACTCACTCAGTCAATTTATGGTGGAACCTAAATGTGTGCACTAGATATCTGCAAAGTATGTTTTGAGGTATCTTTAAGGTACAGTTGATTATGGGATGAAGTATATTCTACAGGATGGAATGAAGCTCGAGGGGTTCACTGATGTAGATTGGGCAGGCAGTACAACTGACAGGAAGAGCGCTTCAGGGTGGAGTTTCAATTTGGGATCAAGAGCAGTCTCTTAGTACAACATGAAACAAAAGTAAGTTACATTAAGTTCTGTGGAGGTCGAGTATATGGTAGCCAATATAGCTACAAGTGAGCTACTTGGATTTGAAAACTTCTAGCTGGGCTCTTTGATCAAGAGCTAGATCCCATAGTCATTTACTGTGATAATCATAGTTGTATCAAACTCTTTGAGAATCTAGTATTTCATGACAAGTAAAAACACATTGAAATCAAGTACCACTTCATCATAGATTGTGTGAAGAGGGGACAATTAAGCTTCAATACATTCTATTGATGAACAGATAGCAGACATCCTGACCAAGGCCTTGATGAAAAGTAAGTTTGTACATTTCAGGGATAAGCTGGGTGTTGTGTAGAACACCTTCCTCACTAAGAGGGAGTGTTGAATTTTTGTAGCTTGGAAGGTGCTCCATGATGTGTAGTGTGGAGTTGCTTAAGTGCAACTCGAGTTGAATGTTTAGCAATAACATGTTTCCTTTTTAGTAATAGAATGTTTCCAGTTGTGAGGTTGAGATAACACCAAGAGCAATTTTATGTGTGTGTTAGGCCATGTAAGGAAAGTTTTTTTTCTCTTGCATGTTGATGAAAATCAATAGGGCTATATATATAAGATCATTGTAGCAATCTTTATTATAATTTTTGGAAGGAAAGTTATCTCTAGAGGTTGAATAGAAGATTCAACATTTGCAGGCTTTTCCCCACACTGGGTTTTCCTAAGTAAATCTGTGTTATTGTGTTTGGATTATTGTTATTTTTTCTTCCATTGTTATTAGCTATTATTTATCCCAATGTATTAATTGTTATAAATTAGATAGACAATAATTGTTTTAGTTATATTCTATAAAATTTATTGAGCAATTAATTTGTAGCTGGGTAATAAGAAATTAACAATTTGAATGTTTCTTATTTATTTATTACATATTGATTTGAGTCTTGAACATTCAAATTTGTGTGTTATGATGTTTCTAATATCAAAAGCAGTAAAATTTGAGTGTTGGCCCTTTACACAAACAACCCAAAGGAAGCTTTAAAAAGCTATCGATTAAACATTAACAACACACTAATAGCAGTTCAACATACAAACAAAATAGATTAAGAGTTGCATTAAGGAAATAATCTTAATTCTATTTTCAGAGACATTCCTAATCAACTGACTATGATTTACTACTTGCATGGTCACTATAGAGCTTCATTATCTTACATCAAGATCTATAGTTAGTGACAAATTGGCGCATATTACATGATTACTTGTGCCTTCAATATTTTATTCAAAAATTGTTAAATAAAAATTTAAGGGTCTAACAAAAAAGATGGCATCCTTGGCGAGAAAACTCCCAAAAGTCTTCATTAACACAACTCATTTTTATAAACATAGGTCTAGACAAGGAGGAAAAAATGTTCTAGGAATCTATTCAATTCTATAGACATGGACCAAATCTATGAGTCATGTTCATTTCTATAGGAAAAAGGTTGATTTGTTATAGAGACAAAAATATCTAATGATTTGCTAGAGCTTATCAACTACAAATTTGATCATTGTGCAATATTTTAAATCATAACTAGGCAAGATAAGCATCATGTTGTAACAATGTTGAAAGAGAATAGGAAACCAAAAGCTATATACGCTAATAACCAACATCCAACAACCTAGAGAGAAGAATGTGAAGGGTTGAGAGCAATAGCAACATCCCACTCTTCCTTAGGAAACTATACATGATTAGCCACAAAGTCTTTATCTAACTACTCATTCTCAATCATCTTGTAATTCTTCTAACCTTGAGTTTTATTGTTCCAACCAACATGTGGGTGAAGCCACAATAGTGGTTTACAATTGATGTGAGGAAGGAAAACTCACAAAAAATGAATGCATGGCAAAAAACTTGATTTTAGGGGTTCGTATGAACCTATTGGTTCGATCGAACCCATTAGGGGTTCGCTAGAACTTGGGTTCGGGCGAACCCTTTTAATGCTTTTCTGCCAAAAAAGCCAACAAAACCCCTTATAAAAGGGGGGTTTGAATGAACAAGGGTTCGCTCGAACCCCCCTTATTCCTCATCCCCCCCTGAGACACCAAAAAAACCCTGAATTTTGGCACTTGAGAGCTCAAGTTGAGGATGAAAATGGATGAATCTTCACAAACCCAACTGGAATCAAGTAGTCCTCAGAACGAGCTATCCAATGAATATAATTTTAATATGTTTCAGTTTTATTATGTATTTGTATTTTTTGTTTTATTAAACATAGGTTTTTCATCAAAATGAAGGTCTTTGTTCTGCACATGTGGAAAAATAGCAGATTATCAAAAAAAAAAATTGAAATATATGAGTGCACCAGATATTGAAGTCCTTGATCCAACAAAAAAAAAAAAAATCGATATATACAAAAATTTATGTGTTATCACGGCTATGTCCGAATTGTAATTGGTTTGATTTCAAACTTGATTAAAGAAAAATATTTAATAAAAATTATCTAACCAATTGGAAGCACTAGATATTAGAGTTACGAATCTAAATTCAAAATTTATAATTTTATCCTTCATGGAAAAAAAGTTATGCATTATACGGTGTCGTCACTTTTAAAAATGTTGTTTTTGAAAAAAATAGTTTTCGTGGGAGATGGAAAAAGAGGTGCAATTTGATTCCAAAAATTTTGAAAAAAATATTTTTAGAATCTATAGACAAAATGTGACGAGACTCTAGTTTGCATCATCTTCAAATTCTTCACGGTTTAGCCGCTATAGGTGCCCGAATGTGAAGATTTAGTTAAAAATAATAATTTCAGTGTCTAGTTTGGCCAAAAATTGTAAACCACTATTGTGGGATCACCCATGTACATAGGACCAACCTATTTTTAATCCTTTCCAATTCATTAATTTGTAATACTTTTTCCAATTAATTAATTGTGTCTTATTGATTTTATTATCCTATTTGAGCTTAATTCTGTCCTTAAACATGTTCCATTGCAGCTTATCTAAATCACCCTAATATTCAAATTAAGCAATCTTTCCACACATTTTTTGATGCAATAAACCAATATTTAAGTCTCTGGTTCTCCATAAATAACCACTTGATAATGTTATGATGTAAGAAATTTTCATTTTCCAAAATCACCTCTATCTTAGGAACAATATATCTGTTAATTATAAAACAAATAGAGAAAGAAAATAAAAACATAAATTAGAGACACAAATTTATAGTGGTTCAACAATTGCCTACATCCACTCTCAAGCAGGGAATAACTCTATTAATCAATCATCAATAATACAATACAATACATGGACTATACATATGTATTGATACACTCATATTCAGCTGTGAACTGAAGAGTTGGGAGGATATGAAGAGTCAAATGATCGTTGGGCTTCACATCCTGACAATCTCCCCCGTGAAGTCCAATCGGTACTACCATGTATCATCCCCTGCATTTCCATCTTGTCTTCACATCACAACCAGGTTGGAAGTTTTCAACTTCACCAAATCAGATAGAACAAAGGTTAACACAAATGCAACCATTAATCCATAATTAGAAACACCACTTTCAGTACCATCACCTGCATCTGTTACACCCTGTTCACCTTTAATCTTGTGTTTATCACTAACAATTAATCCTTCTTTACTGCAATCATAACCGAAAGGGCCTATTGTAGTGTTAAAAATAGGCGACCGTGGTGTGATGTCAATTAAAGTTTCCAGAATTGCTCTTTGTTTATTATGGTGACCAAATGGTTGACTCTCCAATTTCTGAGGCACAACATCCAAACATAGACTCTTCTTTGTATTCACCACATCTTGAGAAAATACCAAAATTTTACCCACACCCATAGCACTAGACCCACTAGTTGATAACACAATGAGTTTCTGCAATAACTGAGGAAAACTAATCTTTTATGGACCATTAATGATCCTATTGCCTTTAGAATTGGGCATTACAAGAGCACAACTGCCCATTGCATTACCATTCATTCCCTCTGCACACAAGGGTTTTTCATCATTACAGGGCTCTAGTTCTAAATGAGTAGCACTAGAAAGAATTTGTGCAACCATCTTTCCCCATGTCCCCGGTGCCAAGCTCTCTAGGTACTTTGGTGGTCTGATTCCCTCGATCTCGGGAAGAACGGATACAAAACACCTTCCAACTATATTCTATAGGTTCAAAAATATGCATTACAGGAGGCAAATGTGAAATTCCAGAAGTGTGTCTACATTAGCAAGTACACTGCTTTTGGTGCCACTACCGGGTGCCCCCGAAATTTCTCTTAAAACCACATTATTATCGCTCTCTAATTGCACCCACTCTTCCTCTCGGTCCAGAGGTGTTCACCCTGAACCTCTGCTACTGTGCAAGAGTGCGGATAAGCTACCAGAGGGCATATAGTCATAGACGAGCAATTTTTCATCCTTGGAGAAATAGAAGGCTCTTAGAGGCACCAAATTCCTATGACGAATCTTGCCCACCAAATCCATCTGCTGCTCACAATCCTTTCTGTTGGCCGCAACATCCTTCAAAACCTCCAGGTGCCCACGCTCCGCCACAACGTACAGCGGCTTCTCCCCCAACTCATTCACCTCACTCACCAGGCTCACCGCATCATCGCAAGCATTCAACAGTGCCTTCACACCCTCCAACTCCCCATTCTTCACCGCCAGGTGCAAGTCCGTATCATTGTGTCTCTGCGAGGCCTCAGGAAACGCCTCGTCTGCCTGCATTCCAATCCACACAGCCAACATTATATCCCCTTTCACTTTGCCATCCCCTTCCAACCTATACCACTGAGGAGCCAGCGAGCTGTTCGGCGGTTCCCGCATAAGAACCTCAGAAAGATCGAAGTAAACCCTGTCGAGAAAATCATCCCTAGTTCCAATATCCTCATCCCATACAGAAATTTCTGGTGCAGACAAAAGCTTTTCCTTATCAAATGCAAAGACCTGGTCCCAATTCAGATACCCTGTCTTAGGCGAAGTACGCGTTTTCGCAACATTTTCGCTGACTCTGATCTTCACGAATGGATCTGCCGGGGCGCCTGTGATCGAGTCCTGCAGAGGAAGCGCTTGGGCCTTCACAATTCTCACGAAAAGGTATTGCACTTTTTCGACCAGGTCGTAAGTGGAGTGACTTTCGTTGCCGTGGACTCTCACCGCCTCTCTGGCGGGTGCCTGGCTGTCGAGTGCAAAGGGGTGTGGGCTTATTGCTCCCAAAGATTGGATTGATGTCAGGGGAAGTGGCGTCAATGCTCCCAGGCAGCCGATGAGAAACCTTATCATGTCTTCCCTTGATAGGCAAGGTAACTCTTGAACTTGGACGCAACAGAGTCAACCATCATATCGCTCTTCTCAAAGCAATTCTCATCTCCAACTTCTCGATTCTGCAATTATGCATCAACCTCTGCCGCTGCCACTTTGTGGTCCTTGAAATTTCTCTGCTCGGGAAGAGACTGCCTGTCGACGGACACCTCCAATGTATTACGCTACTGCCTGTTAGAAACTGTACTATCTTGCACAGACATTTCTTATTTTTCAAAAAGTTTAAGAAAATTTTCAATGATGTCGCCCGCGAGCAGGTCCTCCTCTACACCAACAAGCATGACTGGCTCAAGCTTTGCAATGCCATCTCCAGCTTTCGATGCCAGATTCGCAATTGGTTTGGGCATGGGATTTTCTTTTGGAGCCCATGATACTTCCCCATCACATGGGGATTCATTCTCCTCCAAAACAATTTGGATAACACTTTCAAACCTTCCCTAATCATGTTCTTTTGCCCCTTTTTCGTCTTTTGCTTTCTTTCTCCTTTTGGATCGTTGCCTTATTCTACGTTTATTGCTCTTCTTCAAATTGTCATACTCCTCATAATAAATAATATCAACAGTCTCTGCAAATGACACTTTCTCCTTCTGTGTTGCCCAATCTTCTACCTGAGGCGCCCTATCCTCAAAACAATACTCGTCATCGGGAGCCCCATCAACTCCTCTTCTGCGATCACTACTAGATTCCAACATGCCTATGAATTCTTCCATAACAAATTCAGTTTCAACATCTAATTCATCTAGAAACTTCATCGATCAGCCTCGAAATCAAATGATGGTGAATCTTCAGTAGGAAGAACAACTTCCTCATAAAAGTCTCTAGAGCCACAGGACCAAGACATGAGAGCTTGGGCCTAATCATCCAAAGCTGCTATGTCCATTTTCAGAATTTTAGAAATTCTTTCACGATTTCTAAACAGCTTTTCCACCAAAGCTTTGATACCAATTGTTAATTATAAAATGAACAGAGAAACGGAATAAAAACAGAAATTAAATAACAAAATCAGAGACACGAATTTATAGTGGTTCGGCAATTGCCTACATCCACTCTCAAGCAAGGAATAACTCTACTAATCAATCACCAATAATACAATACAATACATGGACTATACACATGTATTAATACACTCATATTCAGTTGTGAACTGAAGAGTTGGGAGGAGATGAAGGGTAGAATGACCGTTGGGCTTCACATCCCAACAATATCCATACTCCTTTTCACCGTTCATAACCTTCCTAGAGGCATTGGGAGAATTAAGAGAAATATCAAGGATCCACTTGTTGGTTCCTCCATTTATTTCCTCAGGTTAGCCTAAGGATTTGCCTTTTCCTATCAATGGAAACCTGGGACAAATGGCCAATTGATGGGAATTATTCACAAATGCAAATAATTCCAATACTCTTTGGGCTCTGCAAGACCCAGGTGGGTAACCCTTTGCAACATCTATGAATCTCAAAACAATTTATGACACATGTTGCATATAGCAGATGACTCTCAACTTGTTTGGCCATAACACATAAAAATTCATTTAGAATGGGCTCTATTCCTACAAACAAGAAAGGAAAAGATTATTTGAGTTTAAATCTGATCCTGAAAATACATCTGGCCTTATCATAGATCAGCGGCTAGCCATGGGCCATAGAGTCAAATATGAGACCATGATAGAAATTCCATGACAAAATGAAAATTTAACCAGTGGATTTCACATATGCTAATGTCTAACATTAACATACCCTCTCATATTATCACCAAGTTCTTCTTTACAAATCCATTTCACACACAGAAGATCACAGCTACTTGAACAAAGAGATTTAACTCTTTCCTTGAAAGAGATCCCTAAACAAATAACACATCTACAAGGAATCTGCAGAGATGAATTGAAGCATCTTTGATGTATTTAATTCAAATGATCAAATGCATACAAAATGGAGACAACTTCATGATAGTATCATTACAATTGTATAACTGATTAACATTACTAAAACAATCAGACTATTACAGACTTACACATCCTCTGCGCAAATCAAAACTAAACACTATCTATCTACATGCTTTCAAAAAACCCATTTTCAAAACCCTCTTACATAATAACAGGAAAAAGAATATATAGGAAAAGACCAGCTCCAGATTTTATCTATTGGTGACATGTGTCCTCTTCAAATATCCGATTTACAACAAATAAAATATTCTTCCCTCTTATTTTCAAAATATCAGATCTGCACCTTTGTCATGTAATTGAAATATCTTTTTCCTGCTTTATTTCACCCCTCTTGCACTCCCATGAATAAACATTTCATATGGGAATATAAACATGTGGCAAATAAATAATTTCCACACCATTTACAAGCAGTCATTTCATGTTCATATATGTGTATTTGCCAAGCTGTTCACATTCACTTATTTGATGCCTTGTGTTTTACCTCCAAGCAAAATCATTTCACCCCCTTTTGTAATCTTTGTAAAAACATATTCACTTTTTGGATGAAAATATTTAATTTTGGTAGAAAGAAATTCACCCCTATATTTTATCTGTAATTTTACCTTATCTCACATTCTCTATAAAAACACTTTATCCATGGTGAAATATTTCCCAGGAGAGAAAACATTTCACATGGGCGATAAAATGCAATTTTGTCATTTTATAAAACACTTTCACCATTATCCTTTTGCAAGTTCACTGCCCATTTCCAGTCTGTATAAATGCCATCACCAGCCTGTATACATGTCTAACAGAGCACTTGTTAACTGCAACATCTGACAAAAATTTCCATATATTTTGATGGACACCCCTCCATTATCATCCGACAGAATATTACCACATTATGGTAATGCAATTTTATGTTTTTCAACTTAATTCTATCCAGGCCCACTTTTAGTTCTACTTTCTCCTCAAATTTTTCATTATTTCAACTTCACATACTTGCTCAAATGTTAGGAATTCATTAATTTGAAAGTTTTGAGGGCTCCCTTGCAAAATCAATTTATTCATATTCCTGTAATCATCTCATTTCCACTGCCTCAGATACAACCTCTCTGAGGCATTCAATCCACACTCTTCTCAATGCTTCCATTTTCAAATCCAACTCATAACAAGGCATACTTAGCGGCTGCTCATTGATCATCAGCAAGGCTGTCTTCATCAGTTAAAGTTCCAAAGTGTTTCAACGAGCTAACTATGCCAAGGTGGGGCAAAATGGCATCAGTCAAATATTTTCAAATCTCGTCGACCACCGTTGATTTGGTTAGATCGATGATGGACATTCAAATTTCTCGGCTACCCATTTTAATACATAAAATATTGCATGAAGGGCACTAATGGTGAATGGATGGAAGATAAAAGCAAAAATTCAAGCGGCCTTCATCATTTTTAAAGCAAAACGCAATTGAAGGCGAAAGAAGGTGAATCAGAACTCCCGAGAGGTTGGAATTTAGAGGCCACAAATACTTCCAGTCCACAACTTTAAACAGTGAATTCTTTCTTGCTCCTCTGTGTTTGTCTGTGGTTCTAGAAGTGTAGAAATTAAAATGAAGTGAACCCTAGCTAGGGCATTGTAGTAGATTGTTAGGGTTTCCTGTAAATTTTAGAACTATGTCGACATCCTCTAAAGTCTCTACATCTGAGGGCTTAAAACCTAAGCGAAAGAGGAAAGAATGGAATCTATGTGATGACGTAATTGACCAATTTCCCGAATCCTATCACAGACCTAAAAATCAGACAAATGTATAGAAATTCCTTGATGCACATAAGTACTATAGAGAGAGTTACATGGCAATTATTGGCCACAATATTTTTAAGTATTTTTACATGAAATCAGAGAAAGAGGAACAATATTGGAGGTTAGGGTTAGCCCGATTGGTGGTTCCAAATGTCTTTGTGAATGTGGATATGATTAGGGTAATTGCAAAGAACTATGATCCTAAGATTAGATGCATTAGGTCAACCACTAGAATTTTGCTACCAGTTAGCAGAGAAAAGATCTGTGAAGTGTTTGACATGGTAGACTATGTAGGGTATGACCAAAAAATTGATCTTAGTAGCCTAAGATCAGAGTACAGGATTATGGAGGGGATTGGTAGAAGGAAGTGGTTTCCATTGCATAGACCGAGGATTGGTAGGGACCTTCAGAAGTTTAAGGACACATAATTAGCTCCATATAGTGTTGAGTTGTTCCATAAGTACTATCAGATGACTTACTATGCTTATTGTCAAGTGCTTGGTTTTGATGAGAGTTTACATATGCCTGAAGAACTCACAGTACTTGCTTGTGATATTCAGAGCACTGTAGATAACAGACCTTTTGATTATCCCCAATTTGTTGCAGAAGGAATTCATAATGCCCTAGTTAGCATTCAAAGGGATAGTTCAGTGGTTACCTTTAGATGGTATTCTCTTCTAATGTATATGTTGTTATTTGAGGGACAAAAATATGATACTTGGAGTCATGATCTGCACATTAGGGTGTTTGATGACAGAGGGTACAAGAAACCAGTGCAACTGTGGACCTATATATGTGACTGTGGGTATAAGCATGCTCGGTATTTATACTTTAAAGAGCATTTTGTTCAAAATATTTATAGTATTTGTGGCTATGATCCCCCAAGATTTTCAAGTAGAATAATGAATTTCTTAAGGCCTAAGGGGAGGGAGCAAGAAGTCAAAGCTAAAATTGACCACAATTGGGCTGATTGGTACATGATGGAGAAATATACCTACATTAGGGTATATAGATTTAGTGGTCAGCCATATGTATTGCCTTTGATAGTATCAGATAGATTGGCAATTTTGGAGATTGTATGGCAGATGTATGAAGCAGCAGCACCCTTTAGGAAGCATAGCAAAGGTTCATTCCTTCTAGCATATTTGTGCAGAGGGCATTTTCAAATCAATACAATACAAGGATTTGAACAGGCAATTGATCTTTTGAAAACATATAATATGCAATTGGGGTTGGAGGCAAGAAACTTTTATCTAGAGGGTTATTTCAATTTTGAAACATATAATATGCATACACACATGATTTTCTGCTCAAAGAACTCATGAGGAATTGCCATTCCTATGAAGAAGGGAAAAGGAGGGCGGTGACATATTTGAAAATTAAGAAAATTGAGAATGCTAGGAAGAATGTCGATTCTTCATACAAAGGTGCATTCCCTAATGATGATGATCGGGTTAAAAGAATAGAGCTCTTCATTCAAAATGAGGCTATGTTGACATCTAATCAGCCTATTGTTTCTCCACCTTTCCCTAGTGTTTCATCCATTGGGATAGAAGGACCAAGAGCTGCAACACCTATAGCTCAAATGTCCCCTACTCCATCTGTTGGAATAGAAGTGTACCATCCTAAATTGTAAGCACCTATAATTAGATGCTCAATTAGGCCCCATTTTGGTGTTCTCGATATTTCATGTCCGTTATGCTTGATCCAACAACCCACCACCTCCATTTCCAGCTTCTTTTCCTCCTTTCTGACTCTCAATTCAAATTTGGGCCTCTTCTTGGAGGAAGAGGATGACTAGGGCATCCTCTTCCCCGATGTTTGGCCCCAAATTTGGCCCTAGGGCCTATCTTGTGGTTCTATCGGGGTTTTCTCTATCTGTGTCAGCCTCCTCCATGTTTTGAGCCTCGAAATGTTGTGAATCTCTCCTCATTTTGGCAAGATCCATTATCAAGCATTCATAACTATGATCAAGATTTTCAAGTGCTCTCAAGATTTGAAGACAAGCATCCAAGTATTCAAGATCAAGATTTCAAGCATACATAGCATTTTGAAGGTAATCTTCTCCATTGTAGCAAGCTTCTCTCTCATGATGGCCAAGTAGAGGAGTTCTCAATCAAGAAAGAAGATCATTTTTCCATCTATGTTCATTCATTCATCCTTCAAGGCCAGAGTCTATCAAGCATAAAAACATTGAAGATCTTTGAGGAGTATTCACGGATCTATGCATTTGTGAAAGGCATCCTTGATTCAAAGTCAACATACAACTACATTCAAGAACATTCAATCGTCTTCATAGACATCATGATCTCAATATCAGTTTATGAAGGTATATATATTTACAAGGTAGATCTAACATTTACCTTTACATTTACATACTTTCCTTTCATGCAATTTTCTTTCTATATTAGGGTTGATTCCTCAACCAAGGTTTGACCAAGGCAAACCCCTTTCAACCAAACCTTTTTTCGTTTTTTTGTGTGCAGGAACAGGTGGCAAACACATCAGGACTTAATTTGGAAAGTACAGGATTTCTCGGACAGACTGCAACTGAGATCACTGAAACGTACTGGGAATAGGATGCCTTTTTCACCCTCTTCCTGGGAACAGGACTACCAGGGTGTCCTCTTCCCTGCAGATCAGCCCGAAACCAAAACCTCGGGTTAGTACTGTTATCTGGTTACTGTTTCAAGTGCCTGTAGGTGTCTGTCTGGTGTCTGTCTGTTTTCTGTCAGTCTGCATATTTTGAAACTTATCATTTTGGCTTATTTAGTCCTCTATTTTGCATTAGTCAATCATTTCTCCCTTAATCAATTCTTACAACAATCATTATTACACACCACGAAGGATTATCTCACCCGCTTAGCACTTAAGTCCTATTTGAGCCTAGTGTGTCATTTTCCTTGTGATTGTGCAATAAGGAAGAGTGGAGAATTGGTTAGGTGTTGCACCATGGAACCATCCTAGAACCCCTTGTTGTTTTCCTAACCAACCATTTTCCTATTGTACATTTTGGTGAACCTGACTATTAACATTTCCATTCTGATTCTGGTGGTTAGATCTCCTTTTCATGCATTGTTTCTAGGTTCACCTCCATTGTACATTTTGGTGATCCTGACTTATAACATTTCCACTTTTGATTTGGTAGTTTGATGTGCTCTTCATGTGCAATTGTGCTTAATTGAATTCATGTTGCATAAACTTGATGAGTGTTTGATTTGTATTTGCATTCTTTAGACATATCTCTCTTTCCTTTCCTTGTGAATGAGTGTTATAACATTGAGTCCTACCTATAACATTCTGGTTAGAAGGAGTCGTAGACTTATGGGTTCCTTTGATCCCAAGCCCTCTATGTTCCCTAGGAATCTTGATGAAACAAACATGCCAACCAATGACATTCCCACTATTGTTGAAAATCATTCTTCCCACTCTTCTCATGATGAAGATGAAACCTTAAGAGTGTCTCCTACCCAAGTACAAAAACTTTCCCATGATTTTGAAAAATTTGAGCAATGGTTAGGGCAAGAACGTTCTAATCTGGAAGTCATCTCCTTAGTAGAAGGTTTGAGGAAGTTGATTCACAATGATTTGCTTGATAAATTTAGAATGAAGAATTGCAAACCAATAAATACACCTTTGGATGTAAATGTAAAGGTAGCCAAAGATGATGACACTGAAAAGATAGATACAAAACTATATAGAAGCTTAGTCAGCAGTCTCATGTATCTTACTACAACTAGACCTGACATCATGTATGCAGTCAATCTAGTATCAAGATTTATGAAAAATCCAAGCAAGATTCACTTTTGTGCTGTAAAAAGCATACTCAGATATGTTTCTGGTACAAGTAGCTTTGGCATTTTGTTTACACCAATAAACAACTTTAGATTGGTTGGATGTACAGACAGTGATTGGGCAGGATCTATTGATGATAGAAAAAGTACATCAAGATATGTATTTAGTTTGGGATCAAGTGCAATTTCCTGGTTTTCAAAGAAACCGTCAATAGTATTACTATCATCAACGAAAGCAGAGTACATTGCAGCTACATCAGCAACATGTCAAGCAATTCGGTTGAGGAGAATACTCACAGATTTGAGGCAAGAACAAAATAAACCCACAATTGTTTATTGTGACAATAATTCTACTATTGCTATAACAAAGAATCCAATTTTTCATAGTCGAACAAAGCATATAGACATTCGACATCATTTCATCAGAAATCTTGTAGCAGATGGACAGATTGAACTTCAGTTTTGTAAAACTAATGATCAGCTAGCAGATGTATTTACCAAAGCAATTTCAAAGGAAATTATTACTAAAATCAGAGATTTATTGGGCGTTACTACTCTAAACATCAAGGGGGAGAATGACAGTGTAATGCTTAGAAGCACCGACCTGTTCACCACTGCCTTTCTAGAAGCTTCTGCCAGCTCTCTACCAACTGTCTGCCAATTGTCTATCACCATTTGACAAGCTGGATCGTTCATCACCAAATGCAATCTGATTTATAACTTGCCTTGTACTCCAAGTTAACCGCCTTCTATAACTATAAAAACAGGGGAGGTTAGTGCAATCTGAAATATCATCAGCAGAACAGATACAGGAGATGTCTGCAGACCACTGTATCTATGTTATTCATGTAAACTGCATCTATATTAATGAAATTGTTGCTGCAGCAACATAATTCTATTATACTCTGTTTTATGCCCTGTTTTTTATACTGTCTCTCTTTTCTTGCATTCCTTTATTACTTTCAGATCCAACACAAGTGGGGTGTTAAAGTTTTGTGTCCAAGATCAAACCTTTCAAAAGGAAACCGTGGCATGTGGCCTAGCTCCATTAACGAGATTGATGCTTGAAACTAAATTCCTGCTCAAAGCATAAACATCTATCATCAACATCTTTACTTTGAAATTACATTGTTTTGCAGTGTACTAATTTATATATTTTTTTTCGATAAGGGTACGTTGTTTGTTTGGAACTTAAAAAAAGTAGCGTCTGATCCAAAAGAGACCTAGAAATTAAGGATATAATTTGACTTGCGATAATCTTGCCTAAATGAGTGGAAAACTATTGATGGAGACAAGAGACAAAGTGATTGTAAGCAAAATATGTGTATCCTCGTATTAACATAGCCTTGAAAGTTCCACACCTGTGAAATGAATAAATAGTACATAAAATGGCCTCAATAGGAAATCCAATCCGTTGCCTTAACAAAAATGCATTGTTGCCTCAATCTATTCCTACTGTGGAACCAATGGAACAAGAGAGAAGATTTTGAAACCAATGAAAGAAGGGAGACAACCATTAGATAAGGGAAAAGAGAGACCACCTTTCTACAAGAAGAAATTATAATTTTAGCTAACGTTTACATATTCATCTTGTAAAGAAAAAATATTTGATAGCACAGAGAAAATTCACAGGACAGACATTTGATATTGCACTCACGTTAATTTGGGATTATAAAATTTAAGAAAAAATGAAGCGAAGGAAAGTAAACCTACGATGAGATACCTAAGCTGAGGAACACAACCAAAAAGTGAGTTAGGCATAGATTCAAACATGATAAATAGACAGGCTTAATTTTTAGTTGGGTCTGGCTTTTAGATTTTTCCGTGCAACTTTAGAGAGCAGGTTTTGAAAACATTAAAATCCCTCGAAAAAAATTTCTAATGCACATTTTTTATCGGTAACAAAATTTGGACGTTTTTTTAAATGACAGAAAACGCCCTGCAGCCTGCAAAAATAACACAGACCAATCAGAAAAAACCATTAATAAATCCAACCACTGCAAAATGCAAGATTTGTCCTCGGAATAGTTTCAACTGCATCATTATTGCCAATTCAAACAGAAGAAAACATTAATTCCGGCAATAATTTTTTTAATACCTAAAAAATAAATGCTTCTTATCTATTGTCCAATTAAACTGACGTCTGTTTATGTGTTACAGATTGCTACTTGTGAATCGTATGCTTTCGACATTTTTTAAGCTCAACTTTCACAAAAAATGTCCCAAAACAATCGATCAACACCCAAATTAGAAACAGTATGAGCCTAATTGAACTTGACGTCCAATATTAAAAAGAGCCCAACCATTTACAAACTTGAAGGATCTTTTTATTTAGTCATTGAAAGAACTTAAATAAAAAAGTTACAGCTTACACAACGAACGACAACAGGGCTGGTAAAAAAGACACATAGTGGGCTGTCAAAGATGAGCAATTAGGCAGCCCACCAAAATCAAGTTCTTAGAAGAGCACACATATTTAGTGAAGGCAATCATTATCACACCCAAATCTGCAAACACTTTTAAGCATAGAGTTAAAAAGCACAAACTGGATAAATACCAAATATTGATTGACATTGTCCTGAGCATTTGGTGAAAGCAAAGCTTAAGGGACTTCTATATAAACACCCACACATGATACTTAATTAAATACTACTCCACACAAGAACATCTACACTGCATCAACATTTACCCTTAAGTAATATTCTGTTTCCCCGCTCCTTTTGCCCAGTCAGTTACAATATAATAGTCATATTTATAATCAAGGATGGGACTCTCTATCTTTCCTTGCTGTTTAGGAAGGCTCACTACTTCTTTATACATATTACAGATAGTGGTTAGCCATTTCAAGTGTACACCTCCATACAATGTTCCTGCATGATAAAAAACTGACCATTCCCATCTCATTGGAAATACATATGCAAAATACATATTCCAGATCTGTCCGTATTTATAGTCTCTTGAGACGGTCAACAAATCACCCCAATTATTTTCTATGTCCTTTTCCCTGTACTCGATGTTTGAAAATCCTACAGCATCTAGCAAGGTATGGAGATGGACTCTGAGGAACATTTTTCCTTCTGGGTGCCCATCATATATTTCATGGTGCCAACCATGATTGATTAATCACTGTCCTGACAAATATCTCCAATTTTCATGTGCGCTAGTTGCTCTATATATTTTTTCTTGCATTTGTACGTACCATTCTTCTGTTCTGAGTTTCTCATATAAATCTTCTATCGACTCGCAATAACCCTTGAGTAATCCATACCTTTCTCTTATGCCAGGCTCTTCAACAAATTTCACTAACACTTCCCTTGCCATTCCTTGCTGCAGTTCTCCAGATTTAAAGGCTTTTTCTATGTTCTCCTTTAAATACTCCACTCCTTGTTCTGCAAGGAATTTTGCTATCATACCTAGTGCATCCAGTGCAGCCTATGCCATTATTATTCTATTTCAACCTTTAGGCCTCAAAAGAGTAAGAACAAGATTTGCACTTCACCCAATGTTTGCACCCCACAACTTATATGGATTTCGTTTCAACCATATAACGAGCCACATATATTCTCATGAACACTGCAGATGAAATGGAATATTCATTGACGGCTGACCAGAATCCTAATTCACATTTACAAGTAAGTGGAATCTGTCTCGCGGGATAGATTAAAATCGGCATTCGCTGGCGTTGCCAATTTTTTAAGAAGGGTTTTTTTTTTTTTAATAATATCTTGTTTTTCATGTACATTTATAATTAGGATTTATTTGCAAGGATGGAGAAGTTTCTTATCTAGTAGATAAGATATTATTGTCATGATAGGTTTATTATTTTAAACAAATGCATTTTCTTTTCTTAATTAATAAAATAAGATACTATAAATAATGGATAACAATTGGATAACAATTATGATGGTGAATGACATATGAAAATCATATAAAAAATCATGTTATGACTAAACCTACTTCTACAAATGAATAGAGACAAATGACAAGGGAAGACCAAGGCTTAGTAAAAGGATGGAGAAGTTTCTTTAGGTTGGTAGGTTTATTATTTTAAACAAATACATTTTCTTTCCTTAATTAATTAAAAAAGATACAATAAATAATGGATAACAATTATGATTGTGAATGGCATATGAAAATTACTTAAAAAATCATGTTATGACTAAACTTACCTCTAGAAATGAATAGAGACAAATGACAAGGGAAGACCAAGGCTTAGTAAAAGGATGCAAGGATGGAGAAGTTTCTTTGGGTTGGTAGGTTTATTATTTTGAACAAATGCATTTTCTTTCCTTAATTAATTAAATAAGATACAATATGAAATTCTTCCATCAATCAGCCCTAAAACATAGGAGCAGAAACAGGATAAGGAAAATGCAACTTGTTAATGACACTTTTATTGAGATGAGGAAGAGATATCCAACCTTGTTGTTTCCTTCTTTGTTGATCCCCATCAAAATTAGCAAACTGGTTTTTTTAACCATAATGGGATGCTTGATGTCATACCTGAGATGATATCGGATCTTGATAATAAAACAACTGTTGAAAACTGTTACTCTTCAGCAAGTCAAAGATGTTGTTTTCTCCTTTGGTGCATATAAAGCTTTGGGACCTAATGGCTTCCCCCTGCCTTTTTTCAAGCTTTTTGTGATGTTGTTGGGAGGGATATTCATAATGCATCTAAGGATTTTTCAGATCTGGTAAGCTTCTTAAATATGTCAATTCTACCTTTATAGCTATGATTCCCAAGTTGAAGGATGTTAGTAAGATGTCGAATTTTGGGCCCATTAGTCTAGATGTAATACTCTTTACAAGATCATCTCAAAAATTGTTGTTAACAGACTAAAATTGGTTCTTGGTGAATTGATATCTAATAATCAAAGGGGCTTTGTGAAAGGAAGAAACATTTTGGATGTTGTTATCACCACCCATGAGCTTATTCATTCTATGGACTCAAGCAAGAAGGCAGGTATGGCTCTTAAATTAGATATCTCTAAAGCTTATGACAAGGGTCTCACGGAATTTCCTTTTTGAAGTCCTAAAAAATTTGGGTTTAAAGGTAAATTCCTAAAAATGCTTACAGAGTGTATTACCTCTCCCATGTACTCGATTTTAATAAATGGATCCCCAACAGGATATTTTTCTTGTGGAAGAGGATTCATACAAGGTGATCCTCTTTCACCATACTTATTTATCTTAGTGGCTGAGGTTATAGGTCAGAACATTCAAAAGTATAGAGAATTAAACCGTCTAAAAGGTGTGAAAGTTGCTTCCTAATTGCAACCCCATACCCATCAGCAATTTGTTGATGACACCATAATTTTTGGTGAAGCTTATATCTTAGAAGCTAGAGGTTGGAAAGAGATCCTTGATAACTATGCTCTTATCTCAAAACAACATATCAATTACCAGAAAAGTAAGCTATATTTTCTCAATGTTCCTCTCTCTCTCTCCAAGATAAGATTGTCAGGATCCTTGGATGCAGTGCTGCGTTGTTCCTAGATTCCTATTTGAGCCTCTTGCCTTGTCCACTAAATTCCCTTCCAACTCTTTTTGGAACAATATTATTGGGAGGTTTCAAAAGAAGTTAGCACGGTGGAAGGGGGAGCTTTTGAGCCAAGTTGGCGAAGTGCAGCTTTTGAAAGCCTATCTTCAAAATGTCCCTGTGTATTATTTGTCTCTCTTCAAAATCTTAGGTGTTATTGCTGATAAAATATAAAAAATACAAAAGATGTTTTTATGGACTAGTACTAAAGAGAAGGCAAGAATTACTTTGGTTAGTTGGGATAAGTATGTGAACCTAAGAATTTTGGAGGTTTCAGGATTAGAAGAATTAAAATCTTTAATATAGCCCTTCTCTCTAAGGCTTGAGGGTAGATAATTAAGGGGGATAAGGATTGGGTTAGTATTATTAAGGGAAAATACCTTCAAACTTGCTCTCCTGAAAACCTTATCCATAAGTCATATCTTCCTTTTGGCTCCCTGATTTGGAATAATGTGCTCAAAATAAAAAATGTGGTCAAAAAAGGTGGGAGAAAGATTATTGGAGATGGGATAAATTCCAGATTTTGGACTAATGTTTGGTGTAAGGATGCGACTCTTTTAGCCTCTAACTTCTTCAATCTTATCAAAGATTTCTTGATACAAAAAAATAGGATCTACTTGCATAATTATCTCACATGGAAGGACACTCAAGCTAGATGGAAACATTTTAGTGATCAACTCAAAGAGATAAGGGGACCCTCCCCCTCTATCCACAAAATAATTGAAGAAGAGGCCACACACCTTCAAAATTACATTGGAGATTGTTCTCTCTTCTCTTTAGACAGACAAGATGTTTGGGTTTGGAAACATCAACCATCGGGCACCTTCTCAGTTAAATCTGCTTACTAGTCAATGGAGAGCTCAAAAGAAAACAACCTTCCTTGGGATAGAATTAGGATTTCCAAGCTCATTCTGAAAGTCAATTATTTTTGGTGGGCCACAACATAGAAATATCCTCACTATTGACAACTTAAAAAAGGAGGTTTTTGATTTTTTTGACACTAAAGAAGATGATGAGGATAATCAAGATGCAGATGGAGTTGAGTGGTGGGGTGTTGGGGGTTGCTCGGTAGTGGTGGTGCTTTGCCCTCTTTTCTTGGCACATCGATCTACCAAGTTTTTTTCTACAGACATGGAGGTATTTGCCTTCCCTTTTGATGACCAGTCCTTGGGTCTTGTTTGGGGTGTTCGGGCTGGGCATTCTAGATGAGCGCATCACAGATCTTGAGTTTTTCGGCTCTATGGTTTATTTTGGTTTCTCGGCTTAGTTGGGGTTTTTGGCCTTTTTGTTGTTCTAGCTTGCCCTCTTTCTTTTGGGTGGATCTTTGAGGTTATGATCTTGGTGCTGTAGGCTTGTGGCCATTTTTGTTAGCAATTCTTCGCTCTTTTGGATGATCTCATTGAGACAAATATTGTTATGGTTGCTTGTGACCCCTCTCCATTGTTTCTCTTATTCTAGACTATGAGATTTTTTGTTGTCGATGGGGAGAGTTGGATTTGTGGGTCGGGGTATGGTTCTCTGAGGGGTGTGGCCACCTTTGGTGTTGCTATTCTAGGCTTTTTTGGGTTCCTTTTGGAGGGTCTTTGAGTGTTTAAATGGTATAGATCTTTTAGTTGTTTCTTCTTTGTTGGATGCCTCCATGGCCTTGTGGTTTAGGATGGCTTTTCTTTGGAGGATTGGTTCCCCCTCATTTCAGACTCTTTCATCTCTAGCTTTTGTGGCTTCTATTGATGATGGGCAGAGTTGGTTTGCTTTGTTCTGTTTTCTCTGTTTTGGGCTCATATTCTTTAATGTTTCTTTATCGGTGGTGAGCAGTTTGGAGTTGGAGGCTTCTCCTTGGGTTAGTTGTTCTGTGGGTATGAAAAATTCCTCTCTATTTTTCATACCTGTTTCAGTTTCGAATGTCTATCCTAAACTTGATTGCCTTAACCTTTTTAAGGCCATGTTTATTCTTTGGTTTTTGGCTAAGGAACTCTTATGTAGTCCTTGATGAGGTTTTTGCTATGATGGTTGTTCTCAAAACCCTTGAATTTATCTATATTTATCTTATGAACAAGGCTATTTTAGTCTTTCCTGGCTTTCTTTTTCATTTGTCTTCTATTGAGGTGGAGACTATGAAGATCTGGGCGAGTTCCGGTTGTCAGCTATCCATTTCTTCTCTTGTTCATCCTATTGAGGTTGATGCCCCTCCTATCAAGGTGGAGAAGGGATTCTTGAGAGATTTGGTGTGTTGTTTCAAGGGGATTGATTACATCCTTGGCCGTTTATTGGCAAATGTTTATGTTTCTGGTTATGGGGTCCATGTAAAACCCATGTTGTGGGTTGTGGGGACCTGTCAAAGCCTTCTCAAGGTTGAGGGAGCATTTTTTTAAAACCCTATGTAATATTTTAGGGGCTTTGGCCTATTGGTGGTGCAACTAGATCATTTTCTTGTTAGTATCTCTTAAGCTATTAAGTGCCAGCAAGAAGTTGAGTCCACTTTTTGGCCAAAAAAGTGAAACTATTTTCCTTGTTTTTTTAAATTTTCCCCAATTGACTTGAAAATTTGAAGCACTTAAAGATTGAATCTAAAACAAGGTCAGAAATAGGAATTATAGTACTTGAAGTCTAATTTCCAAATATGTAATTTATCTAAATACCCAGATGATACAAATTTATTTTTAATAGGCATTACTAAAAACCACTTTTTAAAAGTCACTTTTTTAGGACCATACCATGCTCGTGTATGACAAGAATTATTTGACCTAAATGAAAGTATTTTTCTGAATCCTTTTGGGAAAACATTTGTAACACACTCAAGATTGATGACAATATATTTTTGTAATTTTTTTTTTGAATATTTTATTTTTTATTAATTTTTTATTGGGTGTAATTTCTGTTTTTAAAACCCCTCGTGTACAACAAGCATAATTTGACCTAAACTTATCATTTTTTGAGATTTTTTTTTAAGTATTTATAGAATTGTCTCTAGTTTGATGCCATATGACTTATTTTTCAAAAGTGTAAAATAAAAAAGTTAATAAAATAATAAGAAAGCCTATTATTTTAGGTTTATGGACCTGTTTCAGTAGAAATTAATTGAAAAATAGAAAAATTAGTCCAATTAAAAAGAAAATTACATATTTGGAATCTAAATAGTCTCATCTATAATGGGTTTTAATTTTATCAAAATATTCTACTGAAAATGTCTTTAGATATGTCTAAAGTCCCTATTTTGAATGGGCACTAGCATGGCCTTCAAGTTGCAGGTGAAACTAGGTCCAAGGCTCTGGTTTGGCTACCCAAGCATTTTTCCAAACCAAAAGCCAATGCCAAAAGTGGGCTTGAAATTCAAATTTTTACAAACGGGATCTCATTTAGTAAACGTGACCCCGTTTCCCTTTTTTTAAAATTATAACGAATAACTGACTCTATGGAAGGTTTTTTTTAAAAATAATATTTTTACGAAACAAGACCCTGTTTTGTCCCATTTCTAAAATTTTAGCCTCGGGGCCTTGAAGCTAAATGGGACCCTGTCCGTTCTAAGCGGGACCCGTTTCGTTGAGCGCAATTTCACAAATTTGGCTAAGTATGAAAGTTCCACCATAAGTGGACTCAACTTCTTGCACTTACCCTGCTGATGTATTGATGTTAGTTGGGTTGTTGTTCTGTGTTACTTTATTCTGTGCAACTTTCTATTTATGTGGGTTCTAGATCCCATCAAAATTTGTCTGTAAAGGGTTTCAGGGCCCCTTCAAAACCTGTTTGTTCCTTAACTAAAAAGAAAAGAGGTTTTTTATTTGTTAACAAATGCTCCCTTTGTTTGGGCGATGGGGAAAGTATTGATCACATCTTCCTTCATTGCCCTTCTGTTCCTAAAATTTGGTCTGATGTATTTTCTAATTTTATGATATCTTTTCTTTTTCCTGATACTATGAAAAACTTTATGGAGCAATGGAGCTGCTATCCTTTTAATCATCCTGTTATAAAGAACATATGGTTTTAAACCCCACCTTTTGTGGTTTGGAACGTATGGAATGAAAGGAATAACAAAATATTTAGGGAGTGGTCTAGCAACATCAAGGTTCTCTTCCAAATCACAAAACAAAAGATTAAGGAAAATGTGGATGCTACATCATATGGTTGTTCTAAAGTAATTCCAAACTTACAAGAGGTTAGAATCAAACAAGTCTGGGGTATAAATCAAAACCTTTTAAAGATTAATTGGGTGAATTTGATCCAAAAAAGGGAGTCTAAATGGCAACCACTTGAGATAGGATGGGTGAAGTGTAACTTTGGTGGTTTCTCCAAGGGGAACCAAGGAATATCTAGGGCTGGTGGAGTGATAAGAGACTGGAAAGGTCACCTTATAGAAGGATATATCAGAAACCTTGGAATGGGATCTAATAATAGAGCAGAAGCCTATGCTATGTGGCAAGGTCTTAAGAGACTCAAAGAGAAGAATTATCAGAAAATTATTCTTGAGGGAGATTCTAAATTGATTGTTGACCACCTAAATGGGATTGTTGGATGCCCTTAGGAATTGATGAGCCTTTTGGATGAATGTAAAGCTATTCTCAAGAGTTTCCTTCAATCCAAAGTTAAGCATGTTCTTAGAGAAGGGAATAAAGTAGCAAATGAAATGGCCAGTATTGATCTAAGATTTAATGAATGGAACTATATAAACTACCTTTAGTGTCCCCAAAGCCTAAAAGAAATTTTAGCTAATGAAAGAATGTAGGTCACCTAGGGGATTTCTAACAACCATTATCCATGAAGAAGTTGCATCTTATAAGACTAAAGGGAGATTTCTCAGTTTCTAAATCCTCTATTATGTTATATTGGTGGAATTGGAATCTCAAGACAGGTGAGGTTGTTTTAGGAGGCATGAGTTTTCATAAGCCTCATATGATAGGGGAAAAGTTATTTAAATTCAAATTTCAAACTAGTCATGTTATGATGACGCAAACTAGAGATCGGATGATGTGGCCCGACAAGTGGAATTTGTGTGTGTTCAGTGTTAATGCCTTTTTTTACACGAGTGGGAATATGGATGAGGACTCTATTATTTTTCATAGGAAAATATCTGAAGATATTACGAAAGGCAATTTTGTAAGGGTGGCTAGTGATGAAAATGGCCTTTAAACTAAGGAGCCGTAAAAAAATAAAGTTTGGAAAGATGTTGATATCTTTAGATATCCAAATTGTAAAGATTTGAAAAGGTATAACGATGGGAATTGGAACTTCATATTAATTATTACCCATAATGCATGCAAGTTTCTATTATTAATGGTGGTACAAATTCCCAGATGTCGCTGATTTATTATATCGCCACCCTTGCCATAAGCTATGATTTGATTAGCGGTACTGGCAGCGTCTTGTAGATTGATAATCCAAAATTTGGATAGTTATGGTATCATCAAGTCACATGCCTTAATTAGAATTTTTTGGATGAAATCTATGTTCCATGGCCTTTTGGGGATGGGGACGGGGGGACGGCTGGGGACGCGTTTTCGAGACGTTTCCTAGGGGCAAATTTTTAGGGGATGATAGGGGACGGCGATATACAAATTACATATATATATAAATGATTTTTTCAAAAATTATTAATATATTATAGACAGAGAGAGGGAAAGAGAGAGATATATGTCAATAAATTAATAATTGATAACAACAATATCAATATATAAATAAATCGTGAGAGTGGTAGCATAACAACATATGAACATGATAAATGTCATTAAACTTTAAACTTTAAAGCATTATAAAATATAAAATTTATCACAGCAATATCAAACATAAATAAAACCATGGTCTATCAATATCCAAATGTTTCAAACATGCATCCAAAAGTCTCAAAGTTCAAACATGAAAATCAAAATACTAAATACATTGTCCAACAGTCTATGAAATTAAGCCTCATTCGGGCTATGAATATCAAAAGACTCAGAACTATCTGAGTCACTATCATCTTCTGGCAAGAGTGGATCATCCAATGGTAGTCCGACCAATCCTGGTTGCACCTCATCCTCATCAATTTGCCTAACGTCCTCAGGATCTACATCCCATCGTGCTGCTGGAGTTTGCCGATACTCAGTAGTCTGACGGTCCTGAAGTCTCAAGGCACTATGAACTGCAACTAATTTCTCAGCTCGTTTTGAAGTAAGCATGTTCCTCTTAATGGAGTGGATGAAGCCATAGGTGGACCAATTCCTCTCTGCAGCAGAGGAACTAGCAATCTGTGAGAGCAAACGAATGGCAAGTTGTTTCAAATCCGGTGTGTCCTTCCCATGAAATTTCCACCATCCAATGGGGTTGTTTTGTGCAATGGTGGCCCTATCTGTCCTAGCCTCTGGTTTGCTGAATGTAGGACCCTGAAGATCAGCAAACATAAGCCACTGCTCTCTAATAATGGTTGCTAGCTCATTGGTATATATTTTACGAAGGGCTGTTGTAAGCCCCTCTATCACCTCGTCATCCTCAGAAGGAAGCATTCGGCCAGGTCTAGGTACATACCACTTCGGATTAAGAGAATAGGCAAGCATATGAAGAGGGGTATTCATTGTGTTCCACCTCTTTGTCACAATAGGCCTAATATGGTCCTCATAAAATCTCAACTCAGGTTCCTTTTGATGAATAGCTTGCTTCATTTGGTCAAGCATGCTATCAAAAGTCTCATATATCTCTCCCAAGCTAGGAGAGTCTGTATCTGCATACCGGATTACCCTCACAGCTGGTGATATGAAAGAGCAAATATACCTACAAGCAACAAATTAAATTTAAATATTAGAACTTTTAAAATACAAACTACAAAGTAAAACAAAGTGTAACAAATTCAAAATTTCAAAAACAATTTAAATTTTCAGATTTCTTACTTGATAGTGGCCCACCAAGTTTCATTAAGTACTCTATCTCTCACTTCCTTGCCTTCATTTGTCTTCGACAGATTCCACTTTTTCCAATCTACACAAACAACCATGGCTTGTAGAGCATCTTGGACATCCAACATCCTCTCCAGCAAAATATAGTAGCTAGCATATCTATCTCAACTGGTTTGAGGAATTCTTTCTTTGAATAAGACCGAAATAGTGCGTGTGAAGTGTGATGGTTGCATACAAACATTTGTATGCCTCTAGCCTCTACAACTGCTGCCCTCACCCAATCTATTTTTCCAATGTCTTTCAAAGCATTATTCAAAGCATGTACACAACATGGAGTCCAGAAAATATGTTTGTAAGCATTCTCAACCATCAAACCTGCTAGCTTACAAACACGAGCTAAATCTGTCACAACCTGCACAACATTAGAAGGCCCAACCTCCTCTATGGCCTCCCTCAAAATGCCAAACTGAAAATCAGCATCCTTACGCTTCCCAGAACAATCAACAGCTCGAAGAAAGTATGAACCAGCAGGGCATGTAACAATAACATTAATGAGTGGCCTATGTCGAATATCAGTCCACCCATCCATGACAATGGAACAACCAGTCCTAAGCCATGTTTGCCTCATCTCCTCCATCAACAAGGTAGCTTTTGAATATTGTTTGTCAAGGAGGGAGGTACGCAATCTATGTTCTCCAGGGGGGCATAAGAGGGTCCAACTGACAATATTTCTTTCACCATAGTTTTGAAATAAGGTGACCTTGCCAAATGAAATGGAAGAGCATGAGCATAAAAGAATTTGGCCACTACATCATCAGCTTGCTCTCATTTTTGTGAATTCATCAACCCCATGATTGAAGTTTTCTCACTTGCTTTCTTCTTCCCTCTATCACAATTCTCTGAAACTGATATATTGGAAGAGCCTTGCAAATCAGCTAATGGTCGTTTTTTATTTTGAATGGTAATGATTTGGTCATCACTGCATCCAGCCAACTTTGCAAATTGAAGTTGCTGCTCCAATGTTATTGATGTACATACTCTAACACCCTTTCCACAGTCACCCACTAGATGGCCTCTAATCCTAGTATAGCTCCCATGGTAATGAGTTTTACAAACATGACAAAGCCATTTCTTGCTGCCCCCTGAAGTTTTTTGCTTGTTGACAGTCACATCTGTGGTAAACTGACGCAATGGTTTGTTGCGGTTGAAAGGGCCTTTTGCAAACCTTTGAAGAGAGGGTATAGGGCATGCAAAATAGTCTGAAGAAGCAGGGGTTGGATTTTCAGAGGTAGAAGAAGGGTCTATTGACATTCTTTGAATTTCATTTTCACTCTCACTACCCTCACCCTCATGACTGTCACTGCCATTGCTGTTGCTGCTCATTTTGAAATTTGTATGGCTTTTTTGAATTTTTCTTTTTTTTTTTAAATATGAAGTTTGTATGCTGGTTGAAAATCTATAATTTTGTAAAAATGATACAAAATCATTTAAATGAAAATAAAACTAAAAGCATTAAGCAAAAATTTAAAAAATTAAAAACTAATAAAGATAATACAGAAGCAAAAAAATTATTTAAATTTAATCTCAAACCTGAAAGTGGTAGGAAATGGAATGAAGTGCAGCTCCCAGCTCCTCAAGGCATCTAAAATACAAACAAAATGCAGCTTGAGTGGAGAAAACGCAGTCAAATAGAGGTGCCCAGCCGTGACTTTACCCTAGGCGTGTAAAACAAAAACTTGAGAAATTTGTTTCATGCGTCCTTAAAATGCAAAAACGCCTCTGACAAATGCCCAAACGCAGGAGTAAAATGGTAAAAAAATGATGCTAAGAGTCTGAGACAAAGTTTTGTTTGCTGTGTGAGCTGGGAGTCGTTGCCCTTTGCCATCGCCTGCTCTTTCCGTGGGAGCCAAAACAAAAAATATTTCAATGTTTTGAAACTTTAAAGTTTTATTTAATTTGTTGTTTATGACTTTATTCATTCGCCTTTACTTGTTGTGGGCCCACATCAGACTTATAAGCAATATAAAATGTTTAAAAAACCACGATTTAATGTTATTTTTTGTTCTAGGTAGTTCATATACGCGGGGGACAGCTAGCCGTCCCCGGGGACGGCGGACCGTTCCCAGACAAGAGGAAATGTCCCCCCCCGTTTCCTGTGAATTTTCTTCATTCGGGGACGGCAGGGGACTGTCCCTGATGCGTCCCCCTGTCCCCGAGACGGGTGGGGATGGGTACAGGGGGTTTTGGGGCAGGGGACGCGTCCCCGTGTAACACAGGATGAAATCCATGTCCATCTTAGTTTCAAGTGTAAAAAAAGCCATTTTATTTTCTATTTGAAGGTTGTGTTGTGGGTTTCTGTACAGTACCATTTGCCATTCTATGCCTGCTACTGTGAAGAAGATAGTGATAGGAGGAGCTCTAAAACATTTTGAACCTAAGGATTGCAATGAGCTTATGCAGAATGATGAGCTATGGGACCTATTCAAAAGGGCATAGATGAATCCCTATTTCACGACTATTAAAAACTATAATAGGTCATTATCGACCAAGTTCTGTAATTCCTGGCAACAAGGTACCATTACCATTGGAAGCATCAAGTTCACGGTCACCCCATAACTTATTGCAGAGGCTACAGGGCTTAAATGTGAAGGTGAAAAGGTGGAGAAAAGAAGCTCGAGAGACTACAAAACCTACATCAAGAAATTCTTCGACAGATGAGAGTGGCCAAAGGTGGTCCAAAATTGGTATGACAAGTATCTTTTGCCTCCCCCTTATTCTATGATTAGTTTTCATATAATGAAGTATTTTACCCTAGAAGGGAGATATACGATGGTCCATGAATACCATTTTACAATTTTGAACCACATTCACCATGGAAATAAAATTGACCTTCCCTTTTATTTGTTTTCTTCACTCTATACTAGTATTGCTAAAGGGGCTTCTCCCTCCTTCACCAAGGCCTTATCTTTTCCCTTTACCAATTTGAATTTGACTGCTCCCCTTTCAGGAGTCATTTCATTGCCTATCTCGAGAATAACTCTAATGATCCTGCAAATAACCCTAAAGACATGGTGGAAAATCCTCATAGCTTTGTTAGGATAAAGCTAATTGAAATAACCCCTTGCCCCCTAAGAAAAATAACCCTACCCCTAAAAAGAAGGCCAAAGTAGCGAACTTTCCTTTGACAAAAGAGGCTTTGGAGGTTGAATTCCTAAAGGTCGCCCTTGAAAAACATAAGGCCACTGCTAGTAAACCCAACCCTTCCAAGACCAGGAAAACTAGGAGTAAAGGGAAGAAACACAAGAATCTATCTGTTGACCTTGATGATTAGGAATAGGGTAATGAGGAGGAAGCCACAACCGAGGAACCACGTCATGACTTCAGTTCTGGTGAAAGGTGTTCTATTTATCTCCTTCAAAAAGACTTGAAAGGTAAAAAGATAATTTCGGAGGATGACCTGGAAAGCAATGAGGAATTTGCCCCGGAAGGGGAGGATTCCTTAGATGATTTTGACGATGAAGATTTTGTGGCGAAGGAGGGTGACTCTGATGAAGAGGCTGGTGGTCCTATTGACCTCACCATCATCTTGGAGGACTATGATGATTTAATGGACCAAAGAACCCCCTCCCGTGTGAATCTTTGCGAGAACAAATTGGGCTCGATAGCATCGGTGCCTTCCCAGGAAGAAAATAAAAAAAGAATCACTGAACAAAAGGCTCAAATTGTAGATTTACATGTCACGGTTAAAGACTTGGAAAATAGAGCTGGATCCTTTAGAAGCAACAAAATGCAATTGGGAAGAGCTGTTAGTTCTCTGTGCATCATCACTGATGGCATAATGAGGAAGTCGATTATGGGACTGGTTTTTGGATAGAGTAAGCTAAGAAAAAGAGCTGAAATTTGCAAGGGGACTGATCAGCAATAGGTGGAAGCCACTTTGGACCCAGACTTGGACCGTGATGATTGGAAAGAGTACCTACACTAGCTCTCAAGGAATTGGGAGCTTCTTACTAGTGAATGATGCTATGGCTAGAGTTGGTGTGCTGGGCCTTTGGCCATTTTTCTTTTATGGTTAATTATAGTCTTGTTGTTCTGTCTAGGCCTTGGAGGAAGTATGATAGCTTAGGTTATAATTTAGCCAATCATAGTTTCTACTTGTTTTGTATTCAGTTTCATATGGACTTAATGGCCTCTGTGCCTATCAACAAGGTGGTTAATTACAATAGTGATTATAATCTTGATAGTAATAGAATAGACTTGAAGGTTAGCAGATGGTTTTTTATTAGTTTTCTCAATACCATGGCTATGTTTGATGGTTTAAATCTGAGGTATGGGTCTCATAACTCTCTGGTTTTTATTAAATTTTTGAAGTATAGTTAGCAGGCTCTTTTGGTTGCTTCTGGCTATTTGATGCCAATAGCTGTTTGGTTGCTGTGAACTGTTATGCTGATGCTTGTTTATTATCTGTGAGGGTTCAGGGCCCTTTCCCTACTGAATTAATTAAAAAATAATTATGATGGTGAATGGCATATGAAAATTACTTAAAAAATCATGTTATTACTAAATCTACCCATAGGAATAAATAGAGACAAATGACAAAAGAAAGCCATGTTAGAAAGTTTTTATTGATGTCAATATAAAGACTATTGCTATGCTCGACATATATATGCCTATGACAGCAGATGGTCATTAGAATGAATGAAAGCAGAATGACATGATCAAGAAATGTCATTATGATCAGGGAATTCAGGATGACCAAGACACAAGTATTAAACAATGGATAACCAAATTTGGCAGATTAATACATGCGATTAAGTGAGAAACCTGATTTGTTACAGGAGAAATGTGTTTGACATTGAACATTAAACAAAAGAACAGGGATCAGATTTAGAGATGAAAGACAACGATATCAATGAAGATAGTGATTATGTCAATGAACTAAGACAAAAAAAGATTCCACACAATATAGTCGACTCAGCATGACATTGTGGCCGATTCATTAATTTTCAGCAGTTAGCCGTTTTCATACAGCGATCAAAAACTATTCATAAGCAAGTAAAATTAAACTTTAATTCATCTAAGTCAGCGATCAAGCAGAAGCATGATTATAAAAGGTTCGATTAATATAATTGCCAACATTTGTTAGAATCAGCGATCAAGTATAAGCTAATGCAAAAATTAAAGAGGACAAGTGACTTATTAAAAAAGGTTCAATTTGTTTCAAACAAATATTAAACATAAGCAGCAATTCATAATCTAACAATCGCTGGGCACTATTAAAAGGTGCGATTTGTTTTTAGACACCCTCATAAAGTGCAATTTAGAGAAAAGAATATTAATTAAGTGAAGGATTGTAATAATAAGTTATGTCTTCTTATTATTCAAAGGATATAACTCTTTATGTATAAGATATGAATAATGATCGAAACAAATGTGATAATGTGTAGAGAGGTGTGTGAGATAAAAATATATCATATAAATCAATAGAGATATTATATCCATATTTATAAGAGTCTATGGCAGAATTATAAAGAGAAATAAGTGCAGAATTGAGAGGATAGTAAGTATAGATGAGAAGAAAGTATTGTTGCAAATCTATGCCAGATTTGTAGAGAGGAAGATTGATTGCATTGATTGTAAAGGATAAGTTCACTAGTCATCTTGTGAAGGTGCAAATTTGAATGAGGGGCTTATGCCTCTAGTGAGCTGGTTCTCACAAATCAAATGACGAGCTGGTGCCTCTAAAATTGTAAAGAAATTATTATTTATATAAAGAAAACATATTGTCAGGGTTTTCTCTCTTTTAGGGTTTCCACATAAAAATTGTGTTCTTGTGTTCTTTACTTTTGAAAAGTGGTTATAATTGTGATTAATAAAGTTTAAGTTTGAAAAAGTAATTGTTTTACTAATTCAGCCCCCACTTCTAAGTATAATTGTGTGCTCAACAATTGGTTTAAGAGCTAGCTCCTTCAACTAGTCTAACCAATTAGAAGGAAGATCGAAATAGAACACATGGCTAAAGCTAATGGACTTTCCTCAAACAAAGCTCAACTATTTGATGGAATAAACTATGGATTTTGGAGTTTGAGAATGGTAACCTTTATAAGTTCCTTGGGATATGATGTTTGTTGAGCCGTGGTGAATGGGTATAGGCTCCATCAAACTCTCAATTAGATGCAGTAAGAAAGAAAGCATATGAGATTACTGCAAAAGAAAAAATGCAATTTTATGTGGACTAACTGAACTAGAGCTTGTGAAAGTAATGCATTGTCAATTTGCGAAGGACATATGGGACAAATTAAAGACCATTCACAAAGGAGACACTAAAGTATAAAATACAAAACTTCAATCCCATAGAAGGGAATTTAAAGGCCTTATAATTTCAAAAAAGAAGACATTCCAGCATACCTACAATGGGTTGATGAGGTAGTCAATATTATACAAGGTATTGGAGAAAACGTAGATGAACTTGTAATTGTTCGAAATATATTAAGACCTATCCCCCTAACAGATTCAATCCTAAAGTCTTTGCAATAGAGAAAATGAAGGACTTGGATAAGCTAACCATAGACGAGTTACATGGGATACTCACAACATATGAAAAGAGGATTCAAGGCAATATTCCATCAAAAGGAGAAATTGCATTCAAAGCCACAAATAAATTTAAAGAACTTTTGATAAGTAAAAGCTTCAATGAAGACATGGATAAGGAGGAAGCCCTTTTTTTTCAAAAAATAGGGAGAAAAAATAAAGGGAAGCTACCATTTAAATGATCTACTTGTGGGAAGATTGGACACTTTATTAAGAATTGTCCACATCTAAGAGAAAGTGACAGCGATAATGGAGAACAACCTTACTTGAAGAAAGACATTAAATTTAGCCACAAGTATGGCAAGAATAAGAAGAGGAATAATGGATATAAGAAGGGCCTTTATGCATACAAAGATAATAGTTCATTCGATGAGAGTGATTGGGATAACTATAAAGAAAAAATATGATTCGTGGCATTTGAAAGTAAAGGGAATAGCCTAAAAAATAATGACAATGTGAATTCTTCACAATGGGAGGAAAAGGTCAAAGCCTAATCCTAAAAGTGATAATGAAGACACCTTTGAAGAGGAACTCTATTGAGCCATAGATGAAATAGAGAGGCTTGGGAAGAAGGTTCTAAAATATAAACACCTATTTCAAGAAGAGTGCACAAAAACCAAATCCTTTGAAGAAGAAAGAATGAAGATCATCAACTTGAAAATTCAAATTGATGAGGCAAAGAAAATATAATCTAATAAATAAGATTGTACAACTAAACAAAAAGGAAGAAACTTGTAATCAACTTGAATCTAAGATAGCTTCTCTAAAGAGTGAATTAGAAAAAATAACCATCAAAATGAATACAAATCTCAAATTTTAGTAAAACTCTAAAATATTGGGAGATATTATTAATAGTGAAATATAATCATCTAACAAAATAGGGCTAGGTTATGAAGAGAAGTCAAAGAGCTATGTTGATACACTCAAAAGTTCCATCAAAGAATAAAGTAGCAAAATAGGAGAGGTTCATATGAAATCAAAAGAGGAAGTAGAAAAATATGTTGAAGTCATGATAAAGCCTATCAAAAATAAAGAAATCAAGAAGAGTCAAGTTCCATAGAACTCAAGAAATCCTTCAAATGACAATAAAGATAGGTTGAAAGGGGTGTTCCCTCCTAGACACATTCATATTAATAGGAACAAGAGTAACTTCATTCATCATTATTTTACATGCAAACAATTTTTCCATAAGGCAATAAATTGTAGAACGAGCACATAAGGAATTTTACCTAGAACAAGAATAGGAATATTACCAACATTGTTGATAGAAATTACAAATCTTTTAATCCCTTACTACACAATTTTGAATTCTATAGATGCACAAATTATGGAAACATGACATGTTTTTGTAGAGCCATCTTTATAAAACCCCCAAAACAAGATGGAACAAAAGAGACTCTCATAGCACAAAAAGATAAGAATTCAAAGGTATGGAGGAAAAAGAAGGAAGATACAAAAGAGAGATCTATGTTAATCCAAACTGCATTACATGCCCAAGATGATGGAGAACAATGGTATGTGGACAACGGTTGTTCATGTTACATGACTGGTGACAAAAGAAGATTCCTCAAGTTAAAAGAGATAGATGGAGGAACTATGAGTTTTGGAGATAATAATACAACCAATATAGTGGGTAAAGGAACCATAAGTCTTGATAATGGGAAAATGGATTTAAGTAATGTTTTGCATGTTAAAGGGTTAAAACATAATCTTTTGAGTGTAAGACAATTGTGTGATCAAGGCCATACTCTTTTATTTCATGTAGAAGGATGCCAAATAAAGAAAGAAGGAAATGCCATAGTAGAGCCAAGAAGGTCCAACATTGTTTACATCTTAAGTGAAAATAGAGGAATGAAATGGCTTATGACAAAAGAAGATGAAAGTTGGCTCTGGCACAAAAGAATGGGACACATCAATTTTGACAATCTAGAGAAAATTAGCAATAAACAAGTAAAGGACATGTCAAGAATATCTAAACCTGCAAACACTACTTGTAATCAT
Source organism: Sequoia sempervirens (assembly GCA_007258455.2). NCBI lineage: Eukaryota > Viridiplantae > Streptophyta > Pinopsida > Cupressales > Cupressaceae > Sequoia > Sequoia sempervirens. The sequence continues at coordinate 345,945,983 of VDFB02373365.1, forward strand.
TTCCATCTAGGGAAGAAAACAAGAGTCACATTCAAATCAAGGGAATATTCAACACCCAAGCCATTGAAACATATTCATATAGACCTTTGTGGACCAACTCAAACCAAAAGTATATATGGTGAAAGATACTTCATGTTACTAATAGATGATTATTCTAGATTTACATGGGTCACATTTTTGAAACAAAAATATGAAGCATTAGAAAAGTTCAGTATATTCAAGGCCTTAGCTGAAAATGAAACCAGATTGAAGATAAAATGCCTAAGATGAGACAAAGGGACTGAATTCACCTCAAGATAATTTGAAGAGTTTTGTGAAAATTATGAGATTAGGAGAGGGTGAGTGCACAAAGATGGTTCCCAAAAAGGGGACTTAAGTGGACAAATTTTTTCTGATATTAGGAAATACTAACCTTAGACGTGAAATTGAGGATAGTTACACTCAAAATTTTGAGATGGAACAAAAACAAGGATCAAAGTGTTCTGAGTATACTTTCTAAACTACTAATTTATTTTGAAAATGGTTGAGATTAATGGGTTCAAACGAGGGATGTACACAAATTGGTGTCGTTTTTGTCATAAAAACATAACATAGCAACTCTTTTACAACCCTTGTATGGTGAACTTTTTTTTAGTATTTTTAAAATTGCTATGGTCAGAAGTTAGCAAATAGTATGTAGTTGTTACACAATTTTTTTGATAATTTTTTAATGAATATTTGATTTTTTACTAATTTTCGAAGTGGACCCTTCCTGAAAAATAGAATTTTGGCTGTGCTACCCCTACAAAATTTGGAAACTAATTCATTTTTTTAAAAAAGAATTAGTAGAATGGATTCTAATTTCTAAAAATGTAAGTTATTTGAAATTTGATGAAAGGCTAATTTATAACAAAAAAAACACCAAACATTGTTTTTTGCCAAGAAAGAGACATACAAACAAAATAAATTATGGATGAAAGGCTTAACATTTTTAGAAAGTGAAAAAAATTACATTGTTGGATAGCTAAGAGAGAACCTAACATTACCCAGATGTTTGATTTGTTTGATATTGAACTACATGCAATCCCGACAGTGAGCACGAACTTGATTATGTGAAAAATTGTAGAATTTTTAAAAATACATCTCTGGTCATTTAGAATACCATCCAAGCCTTTGGTTTGGTATTCCAAGGAAAATACCAATCCTAAGGCTTGGGGATTCCCAAAGCAAGATATAATGTGCTCGTGTTATATCTCAGTTTTGACATGGTTTTTTTCATTTGTGGGGAGCATGTCTAGCAAGATATAATGCGAGCGCGGTATAATGCACTTGTGTTATGTTTTGCTTTATGTTACATGATACTCTATTGAATGTATGTTTATATACTTGTATGTTTGTATGTACATGTATGCTTGTATGTCATGTATGTATGTATGTATGCTTGTATGTATCAATGTGTGTATATTGTATGTATGCCTATATGTATGTAAGATTGTAGCTACGCATGTACATGTATGCTTGTATTTATGTAGGATTGCATGTAAATATGTATTATGCTTGTATGTATGTATTTATGTATGTCTTTAGAGGGAGGGAGAATTTTAAGAGAGAGAGAGAGGGGGTGGAAGTGAGTTTAAGATAGAGGGAGTGGGAGAGAAGGGGTTGGAGTGAGAGGGTCTTAGCTAGGTAGGGTGAAAGGGATAGAGGGAGGGAGAGAGAGGGGTGGGGGGTGCGAGAGAGAGAATTGAGAGAGGGAGAGAGAGAGATAGATAG
>VDFB02373365.1:345948379-346055618 GCA_007258455.2 Sequoia sempervirens
TATAGGATATAGACAAAGAGAAAATAAATCTATTAAAAAACCAACTTTCTCATAACACGAGTATGTTTTGATATATAATTGAAGTTTGGAGGGGAACAAGCTTTTGAAAAAGTGAAATTGTTGAGGAGTTTGAAGAAAGAAGAAGCTAAGGCTACATAATTGGGTAGAACTCCTCCATTTGAAACTCTGGTTTTTCAGGTATGTGAAGTCTTTACACATTTTCTTTCATTCTATTATGGCTTGCTTTCATTTTTGTTATTTTGCATATTCCATGTTGATTATTGTTTGTTTGTAATTATAACCTTAGGTTGTCAATTCACATTTTAAATTAAACAATTCTATAAAATTTACAATTACATTTTTAAACCACATCTCTTTGAGGCATTTTTGTTATATTTAACAGTTGACTTACCTTGCGTATGCTTCCACATTTTGTAAATATGATGTACATTTTAAGGAAGTAAAATAAAATATCATTTCTCAATCCTTTATTATGGATGTGCATACCACTCTCCGAAGCTTTCATTGAGGTATTTTTTCAAACAATTATACCAAGCAGCTGATTGCCTTGTCTATGCTACCAAATTTTCCATACATGTCTCTAAAAAATGGAATATACTCCTCCCACATTGATAGATCTTAGAAACTATTTTGGTTTTCATCTCTATTTCTAAATTTACCTCATCACTAAAACTACCTCATAAATTTTAGTTGTGATATATTTTAAATGTTTCCTTGATTAGTCTACCTACAAGGGATTCTAACCCTTCTCTCCACTGTTACAAGACTCTTTATTCAAGGCTAAGTTAGCAACATGGGGAAAGGTGCAGCCTATCTTGTAATCATGGCTCAAAATGGAAGCATGGAAAAATAATTTGAATTGTGATGCAACTAGGGGAGGTCCTGCAACACAACTCAACACAAAAAATAAACCAACAACAACAATTCACAAGTCACAATTCTCAAAACTCTTCACTTTTCACCAAATCAGCACTCTCCCTTGTACCATTGCCAACTCATTCAATCAGGTATTTCTTCTTGATAAGATTATTTCAGACCAAGAATTGAACCATTTCAAGAACCCTTCAGGGTACATAGTCACATGCCAACAAACCACTATTGGTTACTTTGTAATGACTTTCTCAAATCAAGCCTTCTACGCCAAGTAGGCCTCAAATTAGGCCACTTTAACAAAGAAACTTATCTTGAAACTTGACCAAAACCTCCAAACACATGCGGGAAACAATTTATATGTATTCAAACCAAAGAATTCACAATTAGTTCTCAGAAATTCATCCACCAAGATGCCAAAACTAAAAACACACTTATTGGAAAACACACTTCCCAACCTTATCAAAACATGCCACCACCTCAAATAGGTCTAAATGGCTTGCACAAACTCAACTCAATAAGAAAAAACTCTACCCTAACACAATACTCACTTTAGCATGTCAAAACCTCTCAAATTCACATGGAAAACACCAAATTTCACTCTAGGGCTTCATGCCCAACTCAACTCTTGACCTCCCTTGTACTTACTCAACATTCCCACACCTTTTTAGTGATGTTGCAAATCCATTGCTCGAGTTATAGTGGCCATAGTGAGAGGAATGGGTCAATACACCATTTTAAATGATTTTCAAACCTTAAAATTGTGTTTAAGGTGGAGCACACTAGCTTGCCAATGCGGTAGGGTTGAGAAGGTAGGGGCAGCGTATGCCTCATAGAAATGGAGTCTCACGGTGATACAAGGGGCAGTGTATTCCTCATAGAAATGGAGACTCACCGTGAGACTCCATTTCTATGAGGCATACGCTGCCCCTACCTTCTCAACCCTATTGCATTGGCAAGCTAGTGAGTGAGCTAGCTTGCCAACTAGCTTTCCAACACTCCACTAGTTTGCTAATGCGGTAGGGTTGAGAAGGTAGGGGAAACACATGCCTCATAGAAATGGGGTCTCATGGTGATATACAAGGCCATCTCTAAATCAAAGGGATGTGGTAAGAAGGAAAATCGGTAGTCGGAACCGTGAACCACATCCAAAACATTTTTTAGATACGACTCAAACCCAATTTTTTTTGTAAATTTCAAAAGGATTATCCTCAAATTAGTATTTGTCAAATTTTTTTTGAAATTCTTAAACCTTTTTATGTCAAGATAAATCAAACACACACTACTTGTTGCTATAGACTACATATTGAATTCTCTAACCATTATGATGTTTATCATTCTATGTGTTTGGATTTGCATACTAACGATTTTTTGCAGGATTGTGGCATAGAAGCCCCACGAAAATCTTCAAGAGAGTTCTTATCAAATTTTTTATTTGAAATAGAGGATGGCCAAATATTCTACAGGACAACATGCTTGGATGGTTCATTCGAGTGTTGCGGTGGCTTGCAGTGTATGCCAGTATGTCAACATATGGAAAACACAAATAATGTGGGACAAAAACTAGTAGAGTTTGGGAAGTATAAAATAGTGGCATATGTTGCAAAAGATGGGTCTCAAGAAAAAATGTGTGATTTGGTTATTCAAAAGATTCCAGTGTATCAGTTTGTGTCCATGTTTTGTGACAATATAGTGTATGAGTATGCAAGGCATACCCATAAAGCCCAATGGCTGGACACACAATTTAAGCTATGCAAGGACACCTTTCCAGTTGGCAGCATAGTATTAGTGGTTGAATTTGCAAAGAACTACACTCTACAACCACAATGTGAGGTGCAGTCACAGTATTAAAACTCCACACAGGTTTTGATATTTGTGAACATAACATTCATTCATTCAGCTAATAGTATAGAGGACAAAAGGAAAGTATTGAGGGAGTATCAATTTTATATTAGTGATGATCACATACATTCTATAGAGTTTGTGCAAGGTTGCTTCCAGATGTTATACGGTGATTTGGCTCAGAGGGCATAGCGTACGATTGACCTATAATATGGTCGGATAACTATATATCATAGTTCAAGAACTCACACATGTTCTACTGGTTGAGTAGGATGCATGTCATTATAGGTGTACAACATATGTGGAAATTTTGTGAGGCCACGCATGGAAAGGGGGAGCATGATGGTGCAAGAGAATGCATGAAAAGAGCATTAGCACGAGAAGAGTTAAAGTATAAAGAAAGTGCAAAGTTGATAGATGCAAGATCAATCATCGAGTGGCGTAATGCTTTGATGGGTCCATGTAATGAAGGTACGTCTTCAGTTTGTAGATTATTTTGGTTGATGGATGATACTAACATTGCACCATATGAGAATTTTTGTACACTAACAGGATCGAGTGAGCTACACTCTTTTCTTTGCTCAAATACATGTTTATGGAGTATCGATACACGAAAGATGGAATGCTTTTATTCTTCACATACAATGCAAACCTGAAATGATTGTGAGTTAGGGGAGTGGGTTGACAAATGGTTGAAAAGTTATCATAACCCACTTCACATGTATCACCCTCTGACAACATTGAAACTAACACAGATGGAATCATCGATCGACTTTGACCACATATCAGATCTAGTTCAACAAGGTAATATATCTCCTTGCTTAGTTTTTGAAATTCCATATTGTTATCTTACTTTGTATTGTGTATTTGTAATGTTGACTAATTTCAAGAGATTTGCTGCACATATCAATGCAGGGCATGTTTATGCAGTTATTGCAGATGAAGACAATGAAGAGGGAATGGACTATTACTTGTGTCATTGTGTTGAGGCCAAAAAGAAATTGGAGGCCCCAGTTATAGATGGAGAAAACATCAAATACCCTACAGACTCAGTTGTTGTCACTAGAATGTGGCTTAGAAGGTACCCATATAAGAGTGTTAAAAATTGGCTATTTCAAGACTTTGAAATGCATCGTAAGATTCTTCATTACTTGAACCTTGTTGTGACATCCAATATTTGTTTTACCAAATATGGGGGTAGACCTTTGAACAAGACCTTGTGGAAGGTCCGTGAGTCTGACCATGAGACAATACTTTACACAATAAAGAGTAGAGCAGACCCAGATGGTTCGTTCGATTAATTTGTAAGTATGCACATCGGTTCTTATTAATTTATACTTGTATGCACATTAATTTGTTTGATTCCAATGCTACTATCTTCTTTTAATTTTCCTATTTGCAAGTAACCTACTAAAAATTGATTGCTGTCCCCTTGGAAAAAATGCAGATTTATGAGCCATCCAAGAGAATCTTAGCTAGAAAAGCAATGCAACATCCTTATTTTGATGATCTTGAAAAATATCAATTATGATTTTAAGCCATTACAAAAGTGTGCGAAGCTTGGTGAGGGAATTTCAAGTTATTCATTTGAAGTTAACCTTATCATGAGCACCTGTGATGTAGACATTATAAGAGCATCGGAAATTTCAAGTTATTCTATTCATGAGAGGTGTTGTGTGCAATAGGTATCTTGGAACTCCCAGTGAAGATGTATGACTAGAAGTGATTAAGTTGAAAGATAGACATGCCTATTTGTAAGTGCCTTCCATCTATTTTCATTTCATTTCCATTTTGGATTCTCTTTCTTTTTCTTCTTTTACTTTGTGTATTTGTAAGTAAACTAGTAAAAATTGATTGGTCTCTCATTGTAGAAAATGCTAATTTATGAGCCACCAAAGAGAATCTCAGCCAAAAAAGCAATGCAACATCCTTATTTTGATGATCTTGACAAATCTCAATTTTGAGTTGAAGCCATTATAAAAGAACGTGTGAAGCTTAGTGAGGGAATCTCAAGTTACTCAATTGAAGTTAACCTCATAATGAGCACCTATGATGTAGACATTTAAAGATATTCTCGAATGTATGAGTGACATTGTAAAAGATTTATGAGACAGAGTACTTAAGGAATTGTAATGATATTTACTTGTAATGAAATTTACTCAAATATTGAAAATTTGGAGTTCATGTTTGGTGCAAGAGCACTTTGTTCTCTAAATGCCTTCAATAGGAAAATTTACAAAATTTTAATTTTCAAATGTAAACAATGTGAAAAAGGTCATGTGAAGGTCATATGTAATGTATTCAAAGTCTCAAATAGGTCATTAGTTGATTAGAGAAGTGATATTGCACAAAAGTTGTCATTTGGTGTAAAAATGCAGAACTTGCATTAGTTGCACAATTGCAAAATTAGTAAATAAAGGATAATGTTTTTTGTATTTGCAACACTTTTCCTTTTTTCTTTCAAGCTTGTGCAGATTGTACAACACCTTATACTTTGATTGTTGATTAGTTTTATTCATAGAAATGAGTTAGGTAACTTTTGATATTATTTTGAAGTCTTTTAACTCATATTTGAGGAAATAAGAACAATTTTATCATAACTAGTTTGTAACCCTCAAAACAAGGTTTTGAGAGTCCATTAAGTGATAAGATTGCCATTCCACCAATCTAGGGTTAAGTAGGTCGGTGGAATGGATTGCAATTAGGTGTTTTTCAATTTGAATATGTAAGCAAGGGGTTTCAATCTTCACAAAACCTCAAATGAATGAGTTTCAAACAAAGTTTCAACCAACAACTCTTTATCTCTTCAATTTTCACCCTTCACTCTCCCTTGTCTAGTAGGTCAGTAGACCCTGGTTTTAGACCCTTTCTCACAAAATTCTCAAATGACTTCACAAACAAATGACTGATCTAGATACTCATTATTGAGTTACAACACATATTTCAAAATCAATAGTGACTATCTTGGAACATGTGCATAAAAAATGACCTTTTTCATTGTCGTAATTAGGCTAACTAGGCCTAATTTACAAAGGAACATACCTTTAAACATTCAACAACCCCATGAAATTTTTGGGGTAGCAATTCTCATGTATCCAAACCCTCAAATCCGTAATTTGTGTAAGGAGAAACTCAATCCACCATGCCAAACTACAAAACCCTTATTTTATGCTAGTATGAGGAGGGTTTATTGAAAAGAATGGTTCCACACCTTACTAGAATATGCCACCACCTTAGACCTTCTTAAAATCACCTGCAAAAACTCAAAAAACAATCACCCAACCTCTACATGCAATATTTTATCAAACCCTAGGGTGAAACCTTATTTTTCACGCCCTTTTCTATCAAAATCTATAGGGGCAACAACATAAACCCCATAAAAATTATTCCCTTTCACCAAATAAACACCCTAACATCTAAACCAGACCCTCCTAAATCATTCCTCTAAGCCATAGAGATTACAATAGGAGGAATGAGTTAAATCTCCATTTCAAACTTCAAAACCCCTAAATCTTCAAACTCATACCATCCCCTGCAATCTTGGAATAAAATGATTTTTACTCAATGAAATACCACTAAAATAGATTCAAAAGAGAGAAAACAATCCTCCATAGGTTCACATTGATTTTAGAGCATAGTGCAGTAGTACGGGTCCATACAAACCTGTAAGAGTTAGGAAAACACAAAAAATAATGAAAATAAGGAAAATCTTATTGTTATTGCTTCAATATTCTCCAACCAACCATTACAACAAGTTTCCATGAATTCTTAAAGGATTCTCCACACAAAACAACTTAGAATCCACACCATGACTCATTTTTCATAAAAAATCTACAGCAAAACCATTAAAATGGAATGGTGCTCCTTCACCACTATTAAACTATAAAATTGGAAGATTTGAAGGTCTTGAGTCTTGATAGACTATTGCTCGAGGTTATTTTATGGTTTGAAGTTGATTTCTTGATAGTTGCTTCACAAAATTGACCTAATTTAAGGCATTTTCTAGCAGACAATTTATTATTCTTAGAAACTTTCCAAAATAACCTCTTCAAATCTTTTTTTTTATGTATTAGTATATCAAAATGAGTTTCTAAATATGTATTGGGTCTGTGGAAACACAAAGAGATTGGAAAAGAATGACAAAACAAGCAAACTACGTTGTCCACAAGGTCAATTAGGCCAAATTAACAAAACAACCCCCCTTTATTCTTCCTATCACATGCAAACCACCATTGTGCAACATTAACTAGTCTGCCAAACCACCAATTCCTCCACTTTTAGGGCATGATAATCCCTCTAACATAACAAACCCCAAAACCCTCTTCTTTCACAAGTTAGGAAAGGGTTTATTGAAAACCCATACTCCAAACCTTCTCATAGCCAACCAAAGCTTGAAACACCTTCAAAAAGGTCTACACAATTTTAAAAGTTCAAGAGCTATTGCTGCCCCCAAAGATTTCTTCAAACCCTAGCACCAAACCATCATTTCCCACTAAAAAATGCACCATTTGACATCTAGGGCAACACCTAAAAACCTTCTATTCGCCTCCCTTGCACATAAAACTTTGCACACATGTTTTATAACCCTAACTAAGCCTTTCCACAGAGTTATTGAAGCATACAGTAGGTGGAAGGCTTAATATGGCATTTTAATGCACTCAAAACCCTTAAAACAGGGTATATAGACCAACCCTCAGTAATTGGCTTCTAAAATACACAAAATCACTTGAAATCCAACCAAACCAAAACTAAAATAGAGTTAAGTCTACTGCCCACCAAATTCCATCTAAAAGAGAACACAATCACCCTATACAGAATCGTACAGTTCAAGGAAACATCAGATTTTTGGTAAAAATACAAAAAAATGCAAAGAAACTGTAACACCCCGCCACACAACCCTAGGGGAAGTTGCAATCTACTACACAAATGAACTAATATTTTTTTTTTGTTTAAGAAAAAATAACATGCAAGTTCACTAACCATTTCCAACCAATCCCCTAAGGTTACGAGACTGAGTTACTTAAACCCAAACAAGAAACATGAATTATAACCATAACAATTAATTACTTAACAATTTAAGTTCACATACATTCCATACATAATAATTTACATCAAAGAATATGAGATACCACTTGATTCCAATAATATAATTTACAACATGATTACAAAACTCATTCCCCGAATGAGATAAATCCAATAAGCAAGATTACATATTACAAATTCCACCTCGATAACAAATGAGGGGTAATAAAATACAAGATCAACTGAATGAATTAAGCATGGAAAGAAACTAGATCCCACGAGCTCTCCAACTGGAAATCTCGACCACACGAATAAGAAGAAACCCAACAGATTAAGGTGCACGTTCCACCCAACCGTGTGATACCCAAAGGCTCACCCCCCATGCTAGGAGATAGTAACAAGGAATCCAAGACAAGACCATCTACCTCAAGACACAGGCTAATACATAACTGAACTGAAACAACTACAACCACAAAATCACTTAACACAAAGTTACAATGCTTCCAGAGAACAATGATCATGTACATCATCTGTACACCACACAATAACTGACTGATTGCTGACATAGGAAGAGTGTCATACATAAATTTCTATGAGTTACCCTAGCTCAACCTTCCTAGGCTACCGAACCCCCATCTTGGGTTACCCTAGCTTGCCTCTACCGGCTGCCTGACCCTCATGCAAAACTATGTGTCTTGTCTCATCTCGAGCCTTAACAAAAACATGCTTCATGAGAGAGGCATTCATTATCTTTATTAGTGTGAAAGTTCCCCATTAATTCTTTTAAATTATCACTTGATTAAACCCTAGGTGAGTTACCCTAGCGCCCCTTTGTGTGATGGACCCCCACAAAGAGCCACTCTCCTAACAACAACACACGGTACAAAACCACAATTCAATGGGTAAACTAGATAAGACAACCTCTCCAATCCAAGGAGGCAACGAACAAAGAAAACTCACTCCAAACACTAGAGGAAACAAGGTACATACTCCACTCCTTCCAAAGGAGGCACAAACCACAAAAACCGCTCCTAATCCAAAGGAGGCACAAACCATCCCCGTTCGTGAAAATCGGGTGAGACAAAATGACACATATTTTCACGTTACCCAAGACAAGACAGAGGTTGACTACATGATACAACCCCAAAATAAAACCCCATCTGAAAGACTTACTAACCCGATTAGCCCATTTTGCCCAAATAACAAGAATGAGAATGGTCACATAATGAAAGGCACTTTTGGTAATTAAATATCCTACTTTAAGATTTCCTAAATCCAACCAACGCAATAGCATGTTGCATGAATCAAATAAGAATAATTAACAATTATTTTCAACTACTCAAACGTAATTAAAAAACACATTGACAATGTTAAGGAACTTAACTAATAATTTAATACTGCTCGCTTGATCATAGATAATGATTAAAATAATCTTTTTAAATAAAAACATTTGATTATAACATCGACTTTTTAAATAAAAACATTTATTATAAAATCAACTTTTTAAATAAAAAAAACATTTATTATAAAGTCAATTTCGATTCAACTATGATAATGAAATAATCATTTTTTAAAAAAAATTCCTACTTTAAATATTTAAAAAAAAACATTTAAATATATGCCTCTAAAAGACTATCATTTTTATAATCCAACTAATTTAAAACTAAATCCCATATTATTATATATATATATATATATAAAATAATAATAATAAAAATATTTATTTAAATTAAAATATAAATTATATATATATATAAATATTATAATATATATAATATATATAATATAAAATAATTATAATAAAATAATAAAAAAATGAAAAATGAAATAATTTTAAAAACAACAAAGGGGACTTACCCCTGCTACTGCGCAACCCCCAGAACAAGGGTGCAACCCCTGCTGAGGACTGCTATGCAGCCCCTTCCCAACCATGGGTAGTCGCTGCCTTCACAGCCAGTGCCTCCCATGGATGGGGGGTAGCTGTGGGGCAGTGTCCCAACCCCCATCTAAAAAAAAAAACTTTTATTTATTAATTTTTTATATTATATTTTTTTTTAATTTAAAAAAAATACAAACTCCCCTTCCCAAAACGAATTTCATAATTTTTTTTTTTAATGAAATTCTTCCAGCCAGCATATATATTTTATATGCAAAATATAAGTGGATATATATATCATCCCACAACCCAAATTGGACAAATATTCTACAAAATAACAAAACACATAAAATTTTTAAATTTCAAAAAAAACAATAAAAATTCTCAAATGCAACACAGGGTTTTCTGATTTCTATTGCAAGTTTTGAAACAAAATTACATGGGTTTTCATTGAAATTCCAAACAACATTTCAAAGATTTTCCAATAGCATAACAAGGATTTGAAACTCATTTCAAAATGAAACAAAAAAACAAAGAAGAACCTGATTTTTCCTCCAAAGCTTGAAAAACTCCAAAATGGTGCTTTCAAATCCTGTTTTTGATTCTAGCTCAACCAAGGAATCCACTTTGCTTCTTAAAAAAAAACCAAGAACAATAGCCAAATCCTTTCTCTAACCATTTCCAAAAATTCCATTCCAAATGAAATTCCTTTGCTCTCATAGAGTTTCCCCAATTTTGGTCAAACCCCTAAAAATATCCCACCCACTAAATTCATTGCAAAATTAGAGAATATTTCCATTTTTTAAAATTTAAAACAATTTGCTTTCTAAAAGGAATTTCATAAAATTTTCAAAATTTCTTTTAAAACAAAAGAATTTCAAAGTTTGCAAAGAATTTATTTAATCTAAAATTTCAAAAAGTGAAATTAAAAACACATTTTTATTTTTATTTTAATTTAACTCTAAATATCCAACATGACTTCCATTTTTTTTATTTTAATTTAAGTCATACTATCTAATAATGCCAAAACAACTACTTTATATCATTTTATCCCCATTAATCTAATTAGTCAATAAAATAAATTTAATCCAAGATTAGATTATTTTATTAATTAAATTAAATTAATCAATAAATAACTACATTTTCAACATTACAAAGAGATATATTTAATCATCACTTTAACTACACAAGCCATTTAGTACCCTTAATAATTTGAAATTAAATAAATACTCAAGATGAAATGGACCAAATTAAAACAACTAACCCGACAACAACCTGATGACACACTATGACTAGGGTGACGACTTGGCACGAAAAACCTAGCTACTATCTCCCAATCAATTACCGTTGGCCATTGGACACGCTCAAACATGTGAACCAGGTGGAGTCGATGTCATGTACCTGTCAACCTGCGAACAAAAAGTACATCGAACATGCATATATATATATAATATGATCAAACACACCGTGAAGAGGAAATATCAGAATCGTAGGGCGCTCGCAAGTGAGTGATACAATCCCATCCCCTTCACCAATACAAAATTACTAATTGATGATTCTAACATCAATGATATGATCAAAAGAATAAAACATCATTAAATCAAATATCTTCTAAGTTAATCCAAAACATGCCATAAAGATAACATTATAATAAAATAACATCTCATAAAAATATAACATTCACATTGTTTAATAGTTGCAATCAAAAGTAACCAAGTTCCAAAGTCACAACATAAACAAAACAACATAACAAAGAAAAACACTGTTGAACAAAAAAGCCAAAATGGAGGGGTGTTACAAAAACAATGAATTTTATTGATCTTCTTCTAAGTACATGGTACATTTACACTAGGCATGATAAATTTATGCTAGGCATGGTCCTCTTTCGCACCCAAACATGCGGAATCGCTCTGAGCTACATTCAACCAGCTCGATCCCTTAAGAGTCCAAAGTGCAAAAGGGAAACAATATTTAACAGGGTATTACTTAGAAACTATGGCACTTAAAAAATATTCGTTTGAGCATACAAGATCTTGTTCGACCTCTCTACAAAAATATCTCTCAGCTTTTGTTATCTTAGAGTGGTTTTCCTATGGTGTCCAGTTTTCACTTGATGGAAAAAGTGTCAAATGCAAGCAGTGCGAAGTTGCAAAGTGATGCAACTTTTGTTCTGCAACTCGTGTGACCAAACAGACTATTCCAACACGTCCAAATATGTATTTTTATGCTAGGAATGGTCTTCTTTCACACCCAAAAATGCAGAGTCACTCCAAGCTATGTTCAATTAGATCGATCCCTTAAGAGTCCAAAGTGCAAAATGGTTGCAAAATTCAACATGTTGTTACTCAGGTACTATGATGCTTAGAAAATTTTCATTTGATACTATGGGATCGCGTTGGGCTCCTCTACAAAACAATCTCTCGGTTTTCGCTATCTTAAAGGAATTTTCCCGTGGTGGAAAATTTTCACTTGGGGAAAAAATTGTCAAATGCAAATAGTTGAAAGTTGCAAAGTGGTGCAACTTTCGTTTTGCAACCCGTGTGACCAAATAGATTGTTCCAACATGTCTGAATATGTATTTTTACATTAGATATAGTCATTTTTCACACCTAAACACGTGGAATCTCTCTGAGTTACATTCAACCAGATCAATATTTTAAGAGTCCAAAATACAAAATGGCTGCAAACTTCAACATGTTGTTACTTGGATACTGTGATTCTTAGAAAATTCTCATCTGATCCTATGGGATTATGTTGGACCCCTCTACAAAAACCTCTTTCATTTTTCACTATCTTGGAGTGGTTTTCCCATGGTGGTGGATTTTCACTTGGGAAAAAAGTTGTCAAATACAAGTAGTTGAAAGTTGCAAAGTGGTGCAACTTTTTTCTGCAACTTGTGTGATCAAATAGACTATTTCAATGCATCCGAATAGGTATGTTATGTTAGGCATGGTCCTCTTTCACACCCAAACATGCAGAATCCCTCTAAGCTACGTTCAACCGGATCGATCCCTTAAGAGTCCAAAGTGCAAAATAATTGAAAATTTTAGCATGTTGTTACTCGGATACGGTGATACTTAGAAACTTCTTGTATGATCCTATGGGATTGTGTTGGGCCCCTCTACAAAAACCTCTCTCAATTTTTTCTATCTTAGAGTGGTTTTCCCATGGTGGTAGATTTTTATTTGGAGAAAAAGCTGTCAAATGCAAGTAGTTGAAAGTTGCAAAGTGATGCAACTTTTGTTATGCAACTTGTGTGACCAAATAGACTATTCCAATGCTTCTAAATATGTATTTTTACACTAAGCATGGTCTTCTTTCACACCCAAACATGTAGAATCACTCTAAGCTACGTTCAACCAAATCGATGCCTTAAGAGTCCAAAGTGCAAAATGGTGCAAACTTCAACATGTTGTTACTCAAATACCGCGATGCTTAGAAAATTATCATTTGATCCTATAGGATTGTGTTGCACCTCTCTACAATAACCGTGGTGTCGAATTTTCACTTGGGGAAAAAGTTGTCGAATTCAAGTAGTTGAAAGTTGCAAAGTGGTGCAACTTTCATTCTGCAACTCATGTGACCAAACGAACTGTTCCAACACATTTGAATAGGTATGTTTACGCTAATAATGGTCCTCTTTCACACCCAAACATGCGAAATCGCTTCGAGCTATGTTCAACCGGATCGATCCCTTAAGAGTCCAAAGTGCAAAATGGTTGTAAACTTCAACATGTTACTCAGATACTATGATGCTTAGAAACTTCTCGTTTGATCCTACAGGATTGCATTGGGACCCTGAATAATAATTTCTCTAATTTTTAATTATCTTGGAGTGGTTTTCTCGTGGTGGCGAATTTTCACTTGATGGAAAAAATGTCAAATACAAGCAGTACAAAGTTGCAAAGTGGTGCAACTTTTGTTTTGCAACTTGTGTGACCACACAGACTATTCCAACACATTCAGATAGGTATGTTTATGCTAGGCATGGTCCTCTTTCACACCCAAACACACGGAATCGCTCTAAGCTACGTTCAACCGGATCGATCCCTTAAGAGTCCAAAATGCAAAATGGTGCAAACTTCAACATGCTGTTACTTAGATACCGTGATGCTTAGAAAATTCTAATTTGATTCTATAGGATCATGTTGGGACCCTCTACAACAACCTATCTTTGTTTTCACTATCTCGGAGGCATTTTCCCATGGTGGCAAATTTTCACTTAGGGAAAAAGTTGTCAAATGCAAGTAGTTGAAAGTTGAAAAGTTGTGCAACTTTCGTTTTACAACTTGTGTGACCAAACAAACTCTTCCAATGCATATGAATAGGTATTTTTACACTAGGCATGGTACTCTTTCATACCCAAACATGCGGAATCGCTCTGAGCTACGTTTAATCAGATTGATCTTCTAAGAGTCCAAAGTGCAAAATGGCTGCAAATTTCAACATGCTATTACTCAGATACCATAATGCTTAGAAAATTATCGTCTGATTCTATGAGATCATGTTGGGCCCCTCTACAATAATCTTTCATAGTTTTTGTTATCCCAAAGTGGTTTTCCGGTGGTGGTGAATTTTCACTTAATGAAAAAAGTGTCAAATGCAAGCAGTGCCAAATTGAAAAGTGGTGTAATTTTTGTTTTGCAACTTGTATGACCATACAAACTATTCCAATGCATTAGAATAGATATGTTTATGGTAGGAATGGTCCTATTTTGCACTCAAACATGAAAATTGTTTTGAACTACATTTAACCGGATCAATCCGTTAAGAGTCTAAAGTGCAAAATGGATGCAAACTTCAACATGTTGTTACTAGGATACCATGATACTTAGAAACTTCTTGTCTAATCCTATAGGATCATGCTAGGCCCTTCTACAATAACCTCTCTTGGTTTTCACTATCTCAAAGGCATTTTCCAGTGATGACAAATTTTCACTTGGGGAAAAAGTTGTCAAATGTAAATAGTTGAAAGTTACAAAGTGGTGCAACTTTCGTTATGCAACTCATGTGACCAAACAGATTGTTCAAACACATTTGGATGGGTACATTTATGCTAGGAATGGTCTTCTTTCACACCCAAACACGTGGAATCACTTTGAGCTACGTTGAACTGACTTGATCCCTTAAGGGTCCAAAGTGCAAAATGGAAGAAAACTTTGACGGGATATTACTTGGAAACCGTGATGCTTACAAAATCTTTGTCTAAGCTAGTGGGATCATGTTGGGCCCCTCTACAATAACCTCTTTCAATTTTTGCTATCCCGAAGTCATTTTCCAGTGGTGTCCAGTTTTCACTTGATGAAAAAAGTGTTAAATGCAAGTAGTGTAAAGTTGCAAAGTGGTGCAAATTTCATTTTGCAATTCGTGTGACAAAAAAGAATGCTCCAACACATCCCGATAGGTAGGTTTATGCTAGGAATGGTCCTCTTTCACACCCAAACACGCGGAATTGCTCCAAGCTACGTTCAACTGGCTTGATCCCTTATGATGGCATGCAAAACAATCTAAAAGATAAACATACAAACGACAGTTGAGAAATCTGAATTTTCCACACAAAAAAAAATGATCATTGGTGCAGAGCACCTTGTTCCTCCATTTGATGAAGAAGGTCTAGTACAGTTGTTTTATTCATGATAATGTCAAATAAGGCCATGATAGGCTATTTTGTAATCTTTCTTTTAGTTTTGAGTTAGTGTGGGGTCATTTGAGTCAATTATGTAAGTACGATAGGGAGTAGGAATAAGAAAATAACATTAGTAAAGGCATTGGAAGAGGTTACTAACGCTGCCTCTCTTGAAAATTCATAATTTAGGCCTTAAAAACAAGGCTAGATGAGGTGAAAAAAAGAAATTGCTTGAGAATAAGTTAGAATAGGTTGGAAATAGGGTGAGATTGTGGAGTTTGATGTGTTCAAAAGTATGTTATGGCATGATTCCCTAGTTGGGAAAATAGGGGTTTTGAATGAAAAAGAGAGGTTTGAGGGAGTAAAAGTGGGTAAAGTTAGGGGGCGGCATAATTTGGTGGTCAATTAAGTTTGTGTAGGAAGAATGAAGAGTGTTAGAAGAGGTTTTGAGGTTGTATGAGATCTAGATATGGGGTTTTCAATAAACCCTAGTGAAAATTGAGAAAAGTGAGGGTTTAGAGGATAGTGGGGTTAGAGGGCCAGTCATGCCCTAAAAATTGTGGATTTTGTGGATTTACAGACTGGTAAATGTTGCCTAATGGTGTTTTGCAATTGGAAAAATGATTCAGAGGGTTTTTCTTTGTTAAATAAACCTATTTGGGGGTCTAGGACAGTGTTGAGTCCATTTCTTATTTGTATTATAAATTATAACTTGCTTTCTCCTGATTCCATTTCCTATACAAGAAATAATATTTCAAAAAGTTGACATGTATATAAATCTTTTGACATGTTTTTATGGTGAAAGATCAAAAACATAACAATTCATTTTTCACTATCAAGATTATGCCGTGAAAATGTTTAAAGACTATTCAAGATAAATGTTTGTATGATAATGTGTCAAGAATTTAACTACCTCATCTACTTTGAATATTATGTTTTGCAAGTGTTGTGAAGATTATGTATCCTTTACTTAATTGAGTTGTTCCAATCAAATGATTAAATATATTAGAATCTTTTAATGAATATTTCATGGAATACCAATTGCAAATGTGTTTTTTGCTTTTAGATAAAGTTGTTTAGCATCAATCAATTAATATTCAAGACAAACCATGAAGGACAACAATGATCAATGCTAGGGCTAGCCAATTAATAAGTATACAGGTGAATAAGTCAAGCATGTACATGTGAATAAGGGAAGCACGAGTACTCAAAAACATGTAAGCCTTGAAGTATACACATGAATACATAGTATACACAAATTAATACAAAGTATATACACGAATACAAGGTATACGCATGAAAAAATGTAAGTCACAAAGTATACATTGGAACACACGTAAGTCAAAGTATACACGTAAATTGTATACACTTGAATACATGTAACTCATATCTATTGAACCGTGAATTTATAATGCAAATATGGGCACCATCGATAAAAAAGATTATTTATTAACTAAATAGCCATGTAGGCATACATAAATATATGTCGATATAAGTATGAAATATAGGTACAAAATAGCCATATAGGCTTACAAAAATGCCATATAGACATACAATATCAAATATATCCAATACCAAATATGTACAAAACTGCCATGTAGGCATACAACAAAGGGCTCTGGAATCCAAAGTCATTGCTCTCCATGCTCTCGAAATAAACTCTTTCCCTTTTCTTGTCGATCGGATGGCGATGTACATCTATCACTTGTTTATGCTGTGCTTGAGGAGTGCTCTTGCTACTCCTAGCATTTAGTTCTTGGTGAAGTTTTATCTGTTACAATAAGAAGTAAAGACATTAATATATAGAAATTACATTGCAAAAAATGATATATTTAATAAAATAATCACTTACCGCCATCTGATGATCACTCTCCATGAGGGAAATATTCACATGCCTACCATCCAAATAGAAATTAAACTATGAATCAATAATGGTTTGCTTTTTCACTAACTAACATCTATAACAACAAATGTAAATTGAAATTTAGTAATTTGCCTCATACCTCCCCTGTCAGAGCCATCGAGGATTCTATAGCAGATGAAACACTGATCTCCATTTCCCTCATCAAATTCAGAGGTGTTTCTGCTTGCAACATTTGAAAATAAAACAACAAATTATTCAATCACAAAACTACAATAGCAATCCACGTCATGACTTATAATGTATGAGACAATGAACAAAATTTTGAGTATTTATTAAACTATATATTTTTGACTATCATGCTTACTATTTTCGCTATCCATATCTTGTCGAAAGCACATGTTTTTAGGATTTTACCCATAGCAGCAAGCCAGCGAACCATTTGATAAAATGATTTCATAGACATGTACGATAACTGTGGTGGCATAGAGAAGGCAGTGAACTATTTGAAAAAATGCCTCGAAGTAATGGGGTCTTATGGTGATGGAATGCCATTACAAACAAATTCACGTCATGGCATTCCATCACCATAAGACCACATTTCTTTCAGGCATTTTTTCAGACAGTTCATTGCCTTCTCTATGGTATTATTGCTTACTATTATGCTTTGATAGAAATTTTTCCAAGCATCCATTGTTTGTTGGAAAAAAACTATTTAAGTATTTTAGCCATAGCAACAAGTGAGTAGTTTGATAAAATGCTTTGGTACACATGTATGGAAAATGTGGTATTATAGAAAAGGTGGCAAGTTGTTTGAGGAAATGCTTCGAAGAAATGTGGTCTCATGGTGATGGAATGGCATTCCATCACCATGAGACCACATTTCTTTGAAGAATTTTTTCAAACTACTAACTGCCATGTCTATGCTATTGCTTACTATTATGCTTTGATATATTTTTTACAAGCATCCATAGTTTGTTGGAAAGCACCTTTTTTAAGCTTTTAGCCATAGAAGTGAAGAAATGAACTATTTGATAAAATACTTTGGTAGACATGTATGGAAAATATCGTAGCATAGCAAAGGTGGTGAGCTATTTGAAAAAGTGACTCAAAGAAATTGGGTCTCATGGTGATGGACATCACCATGAGACCACATTTCTTTGAGGCATCTTTTCAAAAAGCTCATTGCCTTGTCTATGCTATTTCTTACTATTATTCTTTCATATATTCCTTCCAAGCATCCATAGCATAGACAAGGCAATGAACTATTTGAAAAGATTTCAAGTAGAAAAAGTGGTCTCATGGAATGCCATGACAAGCAAATGCAATTGGAAGTTGCTCCTAGACTTATTACTTATGCTATGTGAAGTAATTGCATCACTGCTTATGTTGACTTTCTAAACAACTATATTGTAGTTGAAATTTTGTCATCTATCAACATCTAGTTATTAGTTATGGAATGTGAAGTAATGCTTTGAGTTTGAATGATATGTAATGCAACATAATCAATGATATGAATATAAACTACACAAATCTATTAAGTACAATTCATTAGTTAAACTCTTTATTCTATTACCTACATGTAGGTTTGAGTAAATCCACTGACACTAGGAGGCGTTCCCTCAAAACCTCCAATATTAACCTATTCAACAGATGTATCAAAAATCACATATTAAAATACCATTCGCAAAATAATGCTATTAACATGTAATAAATTTATAATTTTTTACTAGTTACATACCCCATCGATAGGTGTATTGCATAAATAAGCTGGTGTAGGGACGGTGTATCCAGTCTCAACACTGTCACCCTACAATTTTATTAAAATCATAAAACTAAATTAGTTAATCTTGCATTTCAAAATTGAAATTTAATAAATTAAATTCAATGAACATGCTAACTTTCACATGAGTATCAATGCCATATGCCTCATGCAAAATGTTAGTTGCCCGAGCTCCATCTCCATAGTTGTAGATAGATCCTGTGTAGCAACCTCCTAAGTGTCGATGGGATCATATGAACAAGTCGCCCCACAAGATTGACACACATGGGTTCAAAGGCCTTCACTCAAAGACTCTAATGGATGGCATTGTAGAATAGGGCTAGCATGTTGGATGACACTCTAAGTGTTGATCGCATGCAATGTCTACGTCAGAACTCTCCTTCATGACATAAGGGATAACAACATGCTCATGAGGCAGCCTAGCAAGAGGTCATCTCCCTTTCTGCGTAGGATCTGATTTTGAAACAATTTGGGATTTTGTTCAATATGAACTCATAGTATAGTTTCCTAAGGAAATATTATGGGACTTCACAATTGTTGCATGATGGGAAATAAAAAACTATGTACCACCTATCATAAAAAAGTTCCTAATCTGTTGGTGGTGGAACCAATGAATAAAAAACCTCTTCACATTAAGGGTAAGATTTTGATTTGAGCGTGGGTCAGTGAATAATGAGCACAAATCACCTTTTGTAATTTTTAAATCCTTTACATCTTTATATGATCATTTATCTGTGTAATAATCCCTAGCCGTCTACCTCTTATCTTGCCATCCAATTATTTGTTTACTAATTGAATCTAAATTTTTTAACATATCTTTCAATGAAATTGCTAGGGTCATTCTTTTTCTAGTTGAACCATTTGGATCACTCTGAAACCTACTGATTAAATCCTCAAGTTATTTTTTGTTGTTCTCAATTTCACTCATTAAATTTTGTTGAGTGCTAGGAGGGTGTTGAGGGATTAGTGGAGAAGGTTGTTGTTGCAGTTGATTTTATTGTTGAGGATTTTTTTTCTTTGCTTGTTGAGTATTTTGAGGGTTTGTAGGTTGATTTGCATCTCCTGAAAATTCAAAAAAATAAATATCAAATACAACCTAAAACTAAAAAATTCAAAACAAAAAGAAAACAATCTTTACCTCTCACACCTCCTCGTCGATGTAGCGACATCCTTGGGATAAAATAACATTTGTTGATGAATATTTTTGCAAAATAGCTCCTCCTAGAACGCGAGCACAAAATACTGGGGTTTTGGTCGCGAGCAGCAAACAAAACACAGCCACAAGTAAAAATGAATTCTTTTTCCCATTTTTGGTTTAAATAGGTCATAACATGAGCGTGTTATATTGCACTTGCATTATGGGCTTGTTGTGGCCGAGCCTTAGGCTCAACACACCAAGCCATAACATGAGTGCGTTATAATGCACTCGAGTTATGAGTTTTCAAAACTTTTAAATTTTTTTTTCCACAAATTGGCTACCCATCTTCATGCACCCACTCAAGACAATTCTCATATGCTAGAACACCACAAAAAAATAGATTTGTAGAAAGGAATAATAGTACTATAAAAGAAATTTCAAGGATAATACTCAATGAGTCTAAGTTATCATATTCATTGTGGACAAAAGTAGTACACACAAAAGTATATATCTTAAATAAAGCACAAATCAGAGTCAATCGCGATAGGACTCTATATGAATTATGGAAAGGAAGGGTTGCTATGGTCAAGCACTTCAAAGTATTTGGTATTTTAAAGTGCTACACAACAAGGGATGAAGAGAAATAAGGAAAGTTTGATGTAAGAGCTAATGAAGGAATATTTATTGGCTATTCTTCAAGGATCAAAGCATTCAAGTATTACAATAATAGGCTACACAAATTAATTGAAAGAAGAAATTTTCATGTTGATGATAACATCCATCATAAAGAAGTAGATCAAGAAATTGATCATGAAGAGGAAGAGAGCTGCAAAGAAGAGGAAGAAAAGGAAGCTGAGAAGAAGACTACTACACCAATTAAGGAACCTAAGAAAAATTTGAAGTTTGTTCAAAGAAATAGTCCAAAAGAACTTTTCATTGGTGACATGGGTACAAAGATCCAGACAAGAAGAATAGAAACCCCACCAAAACATAAGGCTTTACTTTCTATGATTAAATCAAAATATTTCAAGGAAGCTAGCCAAGACACACACTAGGTAAGAGCCATGGAAGAAAAAATAAACCAAATAGAGAAAATGAAACTTGGGAACATGTCCCAAGATCCAAGGACAAAAATGTGATCAATACCAAATGGGTACTCAAAAATAGATTGAATGAAGATGGTCAAGTGGTGGAAAAAAAATCAAGATTTGTATGCAAAGGATATGCACAAGTGGAAGGAGTTGATTTTGAAGAAAATTTTGCCCTAGTTGTACGACTAGAGGATACAAGCATGTTCCTAGCATATACTTAGTAAAAACATTCAAAGTGTACCAAATGGATGTTAAATTGGCATTTTTAAATGGACATCTAGAAGAAGAATTTTATATTGAGCAACTGGAAGGATTCAATCCATCAGAAAACAAAGATTACGTATGCAAACTCAAGAAGGCCCTTTATGGATGAAAAAAATATTCTAGAGCTTGGTACTCTAGATTGGAAAAATACTTGCAAGAGCAAGGATTCAAGAGAGGTATAGTGGACAACAGTAGATACTTAAATATTGAAGATGAACACCAATTAATTGTTGTGGTATACAAAGATGATATCATATTTGGAGAAAGCAAAAAGGATCTATGTGTCAAGACTTTGCTAAAAAATGCAACAAGAAGTTGAGTAGATTCTTGTTGGGTGAACTATCCTTTTTCTTAGGGTTACAAGTCTCTCAACTTAAAGGTGGAAGCTTTATTTCACAAACTAAGTATGCCAAAGAAATGTTAGAAAGGTTTAGAATGGAAGATTGCAATCTCATGCGTACACCAATGGTCACCTGGTGAAAATTTATAAGCGTGATGAATCTCCTAAAACAATTTCAAGCAACTCCCAAGGAAACACATGTACAAGAAGTAAAAAGAATCTTTATATACTTGAAAGGGACTTTGGATTTTGGATTATAGTATGCACAGTAGTAGAAAAACAACAATAAATGACTACAAAAACTACCAAAAATTTCTTATAAATGACTAAAATTGGTCACGTGACTAGTGGTAGTTTATTGCCGGTCATTTATAATGTGACCAAATTTCTTAAAAAACCATTTTTGGTCATTTATTGGTTGTTTTGATTGATCAATTCGATCATTTATTTAGTCATTTATTTAGTCATTGATTTGGTCATTGATTTAGTCATTTGATTTAGTCGTTAATTTAGCCATTGATTGTTGTTAACTGGTCATTTATTTAGTCATGGTAGTCATTTATTTAGTCATTATTTTGCTATCATATATTTAGTCATATTAGGGAACAATGGAGTCAAACCACCATCCTCATGCTTGTAAAGTAGGTGCTCTTCCATTGAGCTAGCACCCTTTAAAGAGTAATGTTGTGTGAAACTTGTAACCATATAAGGGAATGAATGTTTAAAAAGACACAAACTGCAAAGATACCAAAGAATGCCAAATAATGATACTCATTAAGAGCAGTGAGATCAAACCCTAGAAGAACAAAGATTAAAGAACATAAGAGTAAAAGGCACTATTATCACGAAGACATAGGACAAGACACATGAAGTAGTAAATTCGTTATAAAGAGATGCAAATAAATGAGCATAAACATGAATATCAAAATCGCAAACAAGTGTTGTTACAAGCTCTAGAAAAATAATGATTTCTAATACATGATCATGAAAGTAAAAATAATGGTCACAAAAGGATGCAACAACAGTAATGGACGTATATTTGATTTGTTAGAGTGATGCACCAAGGTGTAAGAATAGTTCTTTCAATAATATTAGAGTAGTATAAGAAATGAAATAAGGACAGTGGCAAAAGATATAATGAAATAAGTGAATTCAACAATGTTAGAGGTCAATGCTATTACAGTGTCAAGGTTAGTGCTATGTGGATCAATTGATAGTGTCAAGACAGTAAAAAAGATTGACTGAAGGAGCCTTGGGCATCCTAGGTTCGATAGCTAAAAGCCACAAGGGTGAAGATCAAACATGCTTAAGGACAGTATGGATGTTTCAAAACAATGACAGTCACAAAAAAAGGAAAAGAACAGTGCTAGGAATGTTTTAAATGCAATGATATCTTGTCAAAAATAGTGGTCATCTATCAGGATAGCAAGGAGTAGAAGTTACTTGTTATTATGAACAGTGGTAGACATGTTATAAGAACAAATTCATACACTATTTTTGAGAGTATCTTCTATGACTGTCTATAAGACAACAAATCCATTAAGACACTGTCATATCAGACTTACATAGTCAATGGTTATGATGATAGTAAGAAGCAAGAAACAAAACAATGTAATAAGGATGAACAAAACAGTGTCTTATAAATAAAGGACCAAAGATCTTTCAACATACATATAATACGAAAGAGACAACATGTGATGAATACAAAGACATTGCTATTGCAAGGTACCGGTAGGTATGAAGAATGGTGAAGGAACAAGGCATACTATGAATATTGAAGATCAGTGCATGATAAGAAGTCATGGAGAGTGTTGGCATGAAAAAAGATAAAGAAAATTGTTATTGTATGACAAAGCCAAATACAAGTCTCATAACAGAGAAAAATTGGCAGTGACTATTCAAGGCCTAAACACACCGCCATAGTGAATACATATCAAAGCAATGGAAAAGTATACAAAGAGTGCAACCAAGAGGACATTGTTGTTACAAGGAGTGTTTCATAATAGTGGGAATGAAGATCAATATCTAAGATAAGAAAATTCCTAAGACCCTAGGATCCAATCCCGAGGCATCATCTTCACATAAAGATCAGATGATTGCGGTCTTATAGAGAAGCAGAGAGATATAATCTCAATGAGCATAAGCCCCAACCAAGGAAGCAAGGTTTGAGAAACATTAAGACAAAGATATGCATGACGAAATAGACATCCAATAACTATCAAGACACTTTGATGAGCACATACATTTTTATAAGACAAGGATATAGGCATGCTATGAGAGAAGGTCAAGACACCATTATATGACAGCGATGAAAATATCTATCATGAAGGATGCACCCACTATTAGGTTAGAATTCTGTGTTTGTTTTTAGTAGTCCAAGCAAAAGCATCACTGGTTCAAGACCATAGAGAACAGTGATCTACAAAAAATAGATGATTAAAGCAATAACAGTGAACTGATCAAGAGTGATACAATGACATTCAAGAGAACAAATATACAATGATATGTAATGTGCAAACAGTAGACAAATATCATAAGAATGATTTTTTGTGTGGTAATAGAGGTCACTGCTATGATAAACATGAAGCACTGCTAATGCAATGATAGTGATGTAACGTATCAAGACAAAAGTGACTGAAATCAACAATGAAATTTTTTGAACAATGACCGTTATAAGAGTGAAAAATAACACAAATCATTATTATGATGCCATAAAGTACAAAGGACAACAACTCATAAAGTCTTGAAGGCATTGCACAATGGTTTCCAAAGACAACAATTCATAATCTAACAATATATAAGATGCAACAAAAAATTGCATAAAATTTTTCCCATATACCATAAAAAGAGAAACAAGCCACCATATACCTCAACAATATCTGGCCTACAACATAGTTGCTTAATTTCAGCAATTTTCATTCTTCGCTGAAGCTATGTCAAGATAAACAAGAAATTAGTATTTACTGAAAAACAAATTAAAATATAAAAAAATATAATACTTAATGAGACATATAAAAACCAAATTCAAGAGAACATAACACAAATTTAGCACTAAAATATCACAGTAATTATAAGTGAATGGGATGTTGTGCCCATTTAACCTGTCTCATGAAACAACATGTCTCTCCATTTGTCTTCAAATATAGCAGTCGGTGTAAGGAAATCATGTAAACTACAAAATTTCAAGTAAAGATCAACATTCTAGGAACTAAGTCCTGGGACCTTTTACATTTTTCCATAATTGAATACCTCTAAATCCTTCACCATGCCTTTAGGTGGCCTTGTAAACTCTAGTGACCTCTGTATAATCAACTCCCTTCTTGCTTAAATGAAAAAAATGGAAATACATCCAAATGTTATCACTTATAACATCCTTGCTTTTGGTGACAAGTGCACAAAATCTTAAACTTATAAAATCTATTGGGAGTTTGTTGTTTCCATTTTTGTTATGCACTAAATTTATGATTCAAGTTTCACATTATATAATTGAGTTCATTTACTATTTTAGTTTTTCTCCCAAAAATGTTGTTCACGAAGATTTGACCCCATCTTGTTATGAGGAAAACAACAAGATCTCCATTTAGGTTGACTCAGATAAGGGTTGGAAGTCAATCTTACATTTGAGGATCTCTTTTTCCTAATGAAATAAGAAAGATAGGTACATCATCCCACATTTATCCTAACACATATTTTTCTTTGTTTCTATAGACACTAAAAATTGACCACTTTTATTTGGTCAATTTACCCCTAATTCAACTAATTTCATATCCTCTATATTAATTAAAAAAATCCTATTATTTAATTAATATTCATTATCCATTATCCCTTCATCTTAATCTATTTCTTTTATCATCTTTAAATCCTAGCCTAAAGTAAATAATTACCTTTAATTATTTACTCTCATTGTTTATCCATTTCCTCCAAAAATTAAATAAATAATCTATTTATATAATTCCCCTTTTGTCACATCCTCCATAACTTTCCTCTAATCCTAATTAATTTGAATAATCTTGGATTAAGGATGTGCACATTCCTAATCCTTGATTAGGGAGGTGTTACATCCTCCATAAAATGCAAGTTGTCCCTAATCTTTCTCTATTAGCCTAATTCCCCCACTAATATCTCACTTGTACATCTTAATTCTTGATTAATTAGCCTAGTCTAACCCATAGTCAACCCGCTAATAAATACTACCCATACCCTAATGAAATTTTTAATTCCATTTTATTCCTCCAACACCCTTGATGGAATTTTTAATTCCATTTTACAATCCCCATGTCCTTCCAATGGAATTTGGAATTCCATTTATGTATCCAATGTCTTTAGAGGAATTTTTAATTCCTCTGCACATCTCCCAAGGAATTTTAAATTCCTTTTATCTTTCCCCAAGGAATATTAAATTCCTTTTATCCTTCGCATGCACATTAAAAGGAATTTTTAATTCCTTTCGTCAACCCTCTTGTCTCATGCATCCACATGATGACAAGTGTCACCATCTTGTAGGTTGAGATGCCTCTAGTCATCTCAACCCTTGATCTTTTGTCCTCTTTCAATCTCCACCATCCATTCCCTTCCCCCCTTTGCTAATGACTAACACTTAGTCATTTTTTCATTCTAATGGATTTAAAAATACAACCATTCTAGCACATTCAATCATCTCATTTTTCATCATCTCTATCTCTCAAGCATACATTCAGCCTCCATAGCCAAATCCTTGTATCCTTTCTATTTGGTGATCCAAATTAAGCAAAAATAAGTCATTATGTTGTCAAAATTGGACTGTGAGCAAACAAATCAAGCAAATCAAGGGTGAACACGTTATCAAACTTGATAAGGTACATTTTATTATTATTTTTCATTTTCTTGTTAAGTTTCATCACTTACCCAATTTTGAGGTTTCCTTTGTGTTTTCCTTTATTTTCATTTCTTTTGTGTTTTGCATTTTAGAATAGGATTTCACACCTACACATAGTTTCATTTTGGTGAACCTATTTTTCATCATTTCATTTTGGTGAACCAACATTGTACATCTAAAATTTTGAAATTGGAGTCCATTCAAACCCTAAAGCTAGGAGTTTCATTAGTTTTTGTTGAATTGAATTAGTTTGCATTTCATCTAGGGTTGTCAAAATTGCATTAGTTTGCATCTCATATAGGGTTATAAATTTTCATTTTGCATTGTTTAAACTTTGAAAAATCCAAGAAATTGCATGCATATTACATTGATTTGGCATTGTACTTGCATATTAGTGTATTTTTAGTCATTTACATTAGAAAATTGAGTCAAAATTGTATTTCAAAAAGTGTCACTTTGTTCATTATTTGATAGTAATTTCATTTGCATTAGGACACCTAAATATGGAAAATTCTATCACTAAAACCATAGTCTACAACTTGAAACTAGGAATTAAAATATTAAGTAAGAAATTCAAACATTGATTTTTCAGAATGCTGACCTAGGACCCTTTTCCCCTAGGGTGAATAGGTCCTTGTATAGGTGTTCTTTGAAATTTTTGGGCAATAATTTTTCTATGTTTGCTTCATTTTGTTCTATTATTAAAACTATGTTTTAGTTTCAGAAATTAGAAAAATTTGTACTCTCTTGCATTAAGTTCAGTTGGTCAAATTGAGTGCATTATTTGAAATCAAAATTGGCATTAAAAGACATAATTTTCAAGTTTTTTCATAGCATAATCAATAGATTATCTTTTTTCAAGTATGAAAATTGAAAAATCCTTTTACGTACTTGCATTGCACTTCATAATTTTGGGTGTTTATTGCATTTGTTTAGTACCTATTCTCTATTTTGGTGTACTTAGGTTTGGTAAAACTTGTATGAGTTTCACAACTTGGTATCCTATTTCTGATACTTTAGTGAGACATAGTTCAAGAGTCATGCTATCTCATGCTACTACATCCACTATGGATCTTGAATTTTTGAATTCTTTCACTCATAGTGTTGACACTAGTCAACCCATTATGGACCATAGCTTTGATACCACATTTCCCATGACCACCCTACCCACAACTAATGTTAATGATGTTGACATAGTGGTTACTAATGTACCTCAAGAAAACCTTAAAAAAATGGATGAAGCCTTATAAAAATTATAAAAAATTGTGAGTTCTGAATACATTATCAGTATTGTAGTTTTTTTCATAGATAACATGAGGAAAATGTTTGATAATGAACATGGAATAGAAATTGTGCATAGCCTATCTTATATCAATAACAATCAAGTTCCTACAATGGCTAGTTGTGCTCAAACTTTGGGGTACAGTTAAAGTCAAGGTGGAAATTCAATTCCTTCTACAATTATGGCCTCTTTTCCTACATACACCAACCCACATGTTACTATAACAAGGAAACCCACTATAAATGTCAATACAACTTAGGTATTTACACTAGGAATCCTCTTAACTTTGTGCATTTAGATCTCATATCTCCTAATCCATCTCCCCTCATAAACATACAATTCACTTTTCCTCTAAATAAATATACACCCCTACCTTATTCACCTCTTTCTCACAACACAACTAATGATTCCATTCTTAACCAACTCTTACAAAATGCTTCATCCCTCCAACAACAAATTTCCACATTGAACCAAAGTCAAAATGGTAAACCGTCACACTATGTCAAAATCCTTGGATTTAGGGCCCTTTTGAGCTAAATTGACCTAACTTTGCCTTAATTTATTGTTGTAAAGTGTATTTATTGGCGCCTTCACATTAGGTTATGGGGCCTTGTAAACTAAATGAACTTAATTATGTGTTATTTAGGGTGTTGTAAAGAGTTGTACCACACTTTCACACTAATTTAGGGTTATATTAACTAATTGGGCTTATCTATGCCTTAATTGGCCCTATTTTGTATCCACAAGCCTTATTAAATGCATTTTCCAGAGATAATCTTGACATAAACTACATCCAATCATAATTCATGTCTTTTTAGATTGTGTGGCCCAGATTTAGTGATCTAGGACTCATACACCACTTTGGTTGAATGAATTTCCCACATAGGTTTTCGGGCCCTAATCTAGATTTTACATCATTCTAAGCATTTTTGAAAAATGTGTCCCATAGTTAGGCCTAATGGCCTGACTAATACACCACTTATGGTGTATGAGTCCCATGTGGCCCAAAATAAAATTTAATTCAAATTCTTGGTGGGATTTTATCTTCCTAGATTTGATGTCGGCTTGTAGTGTTGTAATTTTAGGAAATTTGGTATAAATAAGTATAAATACAGGGTTATTTCACTCATTTTCACCTAAGACTTTCAAGAGAACATTCCTAATAGAATGTTTATGATTGCAATACTTCACAAGAGTATCAAGAGAGTTTATGAGATTATTTCTAAGGCATTTAAGGGAAGAATTTCTCATAATTTGTTGTAGTAATTCAAGATCCATCATGATGTCAAGATCATCAAGCATCAAGCATGTTATTGAGCTAGTGTTGTGATGCAGCATTGAAGATCCATTTGCAATCATTATTTCATATCCATATTCAAGATCTAGATCTACATTCTACATGGCCACTTCGTGTTAGGTTGTTGATTTGCATCTCAAGACATCATTCAATGTATCATTGTTCATGTTTCATATTTCATGTTTCATGTTCATTTTTCATTGTTTCATCACAAGGTTTAATTACCTAAATGAGGTTTGACCTAGGAAAACTCTTATTTCCTAACAAATCAACAAGTTTTTCCTTCTCTTTACATGCGTGATTGTAGATCTAGGTGTCTTGGAGTTTGAAGATCCTTTGAAGATTATGTGGCAAGGTTGAAGAAAGTCATCAAGTCATCACAAGGTTTTCATCTTCACTAAAATATCCTACAAATTGCAAATATGGGTTTTAGATCTAGAAACAATGTGTGGAAGGAAGAGCAGAGATTGGAGACTAGATTCAAGCCTTAGCCCTCTAAAAATGTTGAGTGGGACTGATATGCCAATTGTGGTGTATGATTCTTGTTGATGATTATGTTACTCGCAGCAACAGGGTGAATAAATTCTTCATAGACAAATCACGAAGAGCCTATCCTTCTTGAAAGACTTAACCAAAGGAAACCCTAGGGGATCCATATGATAGGATAAAGGTTGGCTCAGTTCAATCCCAAGTCTCTGGTAGTCAAGTCTTGACAATACGAGGTTCACTTCAAGGTATGATGTGATATTGTTGTTAATCTCAAAGTGAATATGTTTGTTTGAAATCATATGTATTAGACTCTAAAATTTCAGTTAGATCATAAAATAATATCATGAAATCGAAAGATTTAAAACAATATTTTATGAATATCAACAATTTTTCCTATCACTTAAGTAGATTTAGCTTTAAGCATCCAACAATTTCATAGAAAATGAAATATTTTCAATAAATTTCCATTCATTCATCTTTTTTTGAAATATTTTTTAGAATGTAAACATCTATTCTAAAATAAAACATAAAAAATACTGAAAATTAAAATTTCTCTTGGTTATTCTCCGCGCATGCCCCAAAGAATTAACCAAATCAAAGCAAACCGCTTTATACTTCACCAGATTGCTTTGTAGATACATAGAAAATTGTATGAGCTTTTAAAGAGAGGGGTTTTAGTTTTGACACCGAGTAGGTTCTGCATGCACCCTTAAACAGTGCAACACATAGTCTTGTTTAGTTGAACTAACAAAACCAGCTACAAAGATTCATGAGATAGGTAGCTATCAATTTGGATTTGATATTGATTAACATCTATGTGTATACAATTTTTTAGACTGGAATGATTCAGAAAATAGGAAAAAAGAAAAAAATATGAGAAATTTTGGCTCTTTCGACATCCACAAATTTTGAACTTAAAAAACAGTATCCTCTAGCCTTTTATAGAAGTAATCCACAAATAGGATAAGAAAAATACATGAGTGGAAATCCAAGGGATGAATCACATCAAGGCATGTGGAATGTAGTGACTAATAAATGAATTGCAATTGAAGTCAACAAAGGTCAACTCTAATCACACGTTGAAGCACTTCGGGCTTTAAGCCTTTTATTATCAAGGTTCCATCTTGGAACCAAAAAAGTCCGTTTAAACAAAATGTAGGAACTTCTCATACATTTAGAATGATCAGGTGAAATTTTCATTCCTATATTCAGGTTCATCCTCGATTTGAACATTCTAGGAATGAGCAACTCCTGGAGTGGATACACTTTTTTGCCGCATGCTTAAACTCTAGAGTCTCGGTTTCCCAATATTCGATATATCTTCGCAACAAACTCTATTCTAGCATGAGCTTTTAAAGTGTATTTTTTAACCTAGAAACACCATCAGATCTATCTCATACTTGAACTTTTCATCTCCTGCGATCACAAATTCCACTCATTAAATCCCTTTAAAAAAATATTTATAAACATCTCATGTAAATAAAACCATCATTCAATTGTTATCATATAAATTTCTCATAAATAACATGCTTTCTAACATATTACAAATCCTTGCATGATTATAATTTATATACTAGATTACCAGACTATTAGACTCATTAGATAAACTCAAAAATTAAAAACTTCACTTTACATTGCTACCCGGTACCTAGTATTTAGATTTACCCATGAATTTTCCCTGGACTTCAGTTTTACCAAAACTTCCATCTTACCGGACCCCAACTATCAGACTAGAACATTTTGCTCACATTCACATTACCTTTTTCCTTTTTCAAGCATTCTCGATTCTCGGTATCCGGTACCCGAAACACTACATTACAAAGTACTCTTTTATTAAAGATTTATCTTTTCTCTTTACTTCTAGTGATCTTTTCAACTTGCTAGCTCTTGCCATAAGAGTTAAAAAATTTCTCCTGGGTCCCCAATTCTTACAATCTTGGGGTGTGTTGTGAGACCACACAACAACTGGTAACCAATAAAACCAAATTTAAACCAAAACTTAAGATTAAATCAACAGTTGTAAATTATAATTTATGCATATTTTAAAATAATAAAATTTACCTTTACCTAGATCCTAACATAAAAAAGTAAAACTCCACCGGAAACATCCATGTGTGCTTTGATTAATTCTAGTTTTTAGAATTCAGTGAAAATAATCAGTTCATTGACATTGAACTACATAATATGGTAATCCTCTAAAGACAACCAGGGATAAAGCCTTGTTTCCAGTCAAGCATCTATAGCCCCAACAAGGTTGTCTCCATAATTCCCCCAAAACATAGCTCTACTATCAACCAGGAATCTATAGGCTCGATAGAGATATTTGGATAGCCTAAATAGCTGATTTTTTTTTGTTTTATAGATATTGCAATGATAGCTCATTTTTCTCTTTTGATATTTCAATGATAGCTCATTTTTCAACTTGCAAGCAATGAAGCTTTCTATTAGGTTGGGAATTACAGTGGTAGCTAAGGTTACCTTTTGATTTTTCATTCAATGTAAATCCCTTCATCAATTCACTACTTCCCAAAAACTCATTTAATAATTCCCTACTGGTGTGTATTTCTGGCTAAATTTTACCAATTTATGCCAAATCCTAGCTAACTGCAACTCGCTATGTCTTATAAAATATGCAATTATTAAAATTTAGCAACGAACAATTTAATCACCAAATTTATATCTAAATTTAGAACCATTAGTCACCACCCTTCTGATTAAACTCTATGGCAACAACTAAATACTCAACTAGCACTTTCGATTTGATAGTGTTGCACCACATTAATGAATCAAGAATGCCATGATGACATTGAAACACGATCACATTATTCTACATTAAATTCACATGCCTTAACTCACACATATTACTTCTTTCAAATTATCCAGGTGATGACATGTGTTGCCTTGTCGGCTCCATTTTCCTTTCTACTCCTCACACACAAGCACCTCCATAATTAATACTGATTAAAAAAAATACATGAAATGACCACTATTAAATTTGAAATCTTCAACTTTCTTGATTCACAATCTTCGTATTTATCAAATTTGAAGCAATTTATCACCAACCATGTGTAAAGAATTAATTTGATTTAACATTCCACTCTAAAGAAAATTATTCAGTTGCCACCTTGCTTACAATTTCCAAGACTTCACTCGAGGAAACTATGTACCGCAACTTCCTCATGACTTTCTATAAATTCCACACTTCTTCTCAAATTCTTCATGCTTTTTCTTAGCTTTCTTGTTATTCTACATTTCTTGCTCTCCTAGTTCTTGCTTGCTTCTAGGTTATGGATACTCCAATTTTCTTGACCTGCTCTCACCACCAGAATATTTTCTTAGAAAGTATCACACCACAAAAGATTGAAAAGGTTTTCTTCATTCAGACTTCCAGTTTCACTATACCATATTTGTGCTTAGTCCTTGGGGAAAAGTATGTAGAATCTAACCTCTACTTCCATTTCTATTTTGACGTGGCTTCTCATTTTGTAGCATCACTTCTGGATATTGGGCTTCCTATAGAAGATGTTTGTTCGACTGCCAATTTGATAGCAAGGCCTAAATACTTGGAGAATTTGGATACTATTTTTTTTGTTGAACACCCGACCATTAGAATCCCTTCCATGGATGATATTCCTCATTTTTTGGAACATAGGAAAGTTGTTCCACTTTGGATTTTCCTCACTAACCTCCATATTTGCGACTTTGAAGTTCACTGAGAACTTTCCTACATAGGGTTTTTGGCTTGATAGATGGGGCATCCCATATCAACTGAATGACTACTACTATCTACAACTCGACTCACTCTTTTTTGATTTTTTAATCTTTTGAAGCAAGAATTTCAATATTCCATGTATATACGTGATATACACACATAGATATATATAGCTTTGTAGTACATATTAAATTGTGTATTTACTGTGCATGGCTTTATCATTTTCATTTCACAACATAATTTTACAAATGCTTGGATAAAATCTCATGTGTAAGATAAGTTAAGAAGAATTTTCCAATACAGAGGCCAAATGAAAAAGAAAAAGAAAGAAAAGCGACAACAAAGAAAAAGAAAAGAAAAGAAACAAAACAAACCCTACGAAAATAAAACTAATCCTAACTAACCAAACTTCTAATTTAATAAATGATTAACCCTAATAAAATAACTTATTTTGATTTCAACGACTATTTCCATTGTTGTTTTGGTATGAATTACAGCAGGTTTATCCTTAAATTCATTCAAAAAAATTTCAAAAGTTCTATTGTAACAATGAATTCTTCTAAATTTTCTGCATTTAATAATCGTAAATTCAAAGGTGTACTTACCAATGAATTGGCTCATATGTATGAAAATGACCTCATTAAAGGTCGATTGCACACACTTTTTCTGGTGCGGCCATACTCTACCTTCTTTCAGCCCTAGTTCATGGCTTGTTTCTTCACTCTATTCATTTCCATGAACAACTGTGTCCATTTCTCGACTTTCTCCTTAAAAAATATTCGTGTCTTTGGTCCTATCTTCACTTTGCACTTTGTTACACCAAAATATATCACAATTTATATTGTTATTAGATAGAGAAAAAGTAAAAGTTTGATACTCTGTATCTTGCATAAAATCAAGAAATTTTCCTTTTTTAACTTGTGAATTTTCAACTTGGAGCAAAATACACATGTCTCCCGCTTGATTTTCCCACTCCTTTTCTTCTTTTGCATTTTCCATGTATAAGGAGAATGATGACTCATCAATACCATTTCCTCGTTTATGATGCAATGTATTTGAATCTCGACATTCTCGCTTATTTTCCTGCAAAATGTTAGATTTTCTTTATAATAATTGCAGTTGTCTATCTGTTTTGATGTATCGGATAATTTTTTAGTATTTTCAATTCCACTAGGGTTGAGTATATTTCTCATTAATAGTTCCCGTCTTCTAGCAGTTAGAACTTCTTCTGTTAACATAATCACCTTACATATGGCCAAACTTTCCATAGTTAAGAAAATTTCACAATCAAGTTCACTGTGATCAGTTGTATCATGAATTCTACATTTGGTGGCTCTACCAAATGTGAATAAACTCAAAGAATGTAATCTCTGGTTAAATTTTTTCCAAAGTTTATCAACTTCCATATTCAAATGCTAGCTTGCACTAATTTTTTTCTTTACAAGCTTTCTCCTTAAAATAAGGACTAACACAAACTTCAATATGTGGCCCTCCTTATAGCACCACTTCCTATTGATGATGATGTTACTCACAACAACAAGGTGAATACATTCTTCATAGAAAAATGATGAAGAGACTATCCTTCTTGAAAGACCTAACCAAAGGCAAACCTAGGGGATCTGTATGATAGGATAAAGGTTGGCTTAGTTCAATCCCAAGTCTCCGGTAGTCAAGTCTTGACAGAACTAGGTTCACTTCAGGGTATGATGTGATATTGTTGTTAATCTCAAAGGGAATATGTTTGTTTGAAATCATATGTATTAGACACTAAATTTTTTAGTCAGATCATAAAATAATATCATGAAATCAAAAGATTTGAAATAATATTTCATGAATATCAATAATTTTTTCTATCACTTAAGTAGATTTAGCTTTAAGCATTCAACAATTTCATAGGAAATGAAATATTTTCAATAAATTTCCATTCATTCATCTTTTTTTTGAAACATTTTCCAAAATTTAAACATCTATCAAAAAATAAAGCATAAAAAATATTGAAAATTAAAATTTATCTCAGTTATTCTCCAGGCATGCCCCAAAGAACTAACCAAATCAAAGCAAACCACTTTATACTTCACCAGATTGCTTCACAACTACATATAAAATGGTGCGAGATTTTAAAGAGAGGGGTTTTAGTTTTGATAGGTCCGAGTAGGTTTTGCATGCACCCTTAAATAGTGCAACACACAGTCTTGTTCAGTTGAACTAACAAAACCAGCTACAAAGATTCATGAGATAGGTAGCTATCAAATTAGATCTGATATTGATTAACATCTATGTGAATACAAGTTTTTAGAATGGAATGATTCATAAAATAGGAAAAAAGAACAAAACTTGGAGAATTTTTCACTCTTTTGACATCCACAAATTATGAACTTAACTTAAAAAAGGGTATCCTCTGGAATTTTATAGAACTAAGCCACAAATAGGATAAGACAAATACATGAGAGGAAATCCAAGGGATGAATCACATCGAGGCACATGGAATGGAGTGAATGGTAAGAGAATTGCAATTGAATTCAATGAAGGTCAACTCCAATCACATCAAGATTCCTTGTTGGAACCAAACAAATCCATTTGAAAAAAATGTAGGAACTTCCCATATATTTAGAATGATTAGGTGGAATTTTTTTCCCTACATTTAGGTTCATCCCTGATTTGAACATTCTAGGAATGAGAAACTCCCAGAGTGGATACAATTCTTTGCCACATGCTTAAACTCTAGAGTCCTAGTTTCCCGGTATCTGGTATATCTTCGCAACAAACTCTATTCCAACATGAGCTTTTAAAGTGTATTGTTGAACCTGACAACACATTTAGATCTATCTACAAATTTATTTTCCTAACCATCCATACCTAAACTCTACATCTCCTACAATCACAAATTCCACTCATTAAATCCCTTTAAAAAAAAAACATTTATAAACATCTCATGTAAATAAAACCATCATTCAATTTCTATCATATAAATTTCTCATAAATAAGATACTTTCTAGCATATTAAAAATCCTTGCATGATTATATTTTATATACCATATTACCAAACTATTGGACTCATTAGATAAACTCAAAATTTTAAAACTTCACTTTACATCGCTACCCAATACCCAGTACCCGTTATTCAGCTTTACCCATGAATTTTCCTCAGACTTTAGATTTATCAGAACTTCCATCTTACCGGACCCCAACTATCAGACTAGAAAATTCTACTCACATTTGCATTACTTTTTTCCTTTTTCACACATTCTTGGTTCCCGGTATTTGGTACCTGAAACACTACATTACAAAGTATTCATTTATTAAAGATTTATCTTTTCTCTTTATTTCTGGTGATCTTTTCGACCTACTAGCTCTTGCCATAAGAGTTAAAAAAATTCTCTTGGGTACCCAAGTATTATAGTCTTGGGGTGTGTTGTGAGACCACACAACAAGCCCCAGTACAGGGATTTTTGCTATATTTGAGGAGATCCAGATCATACACTAACAGATTCCAGTTTTGGCACAAAAACCCTAGTCTAGGACTAAATCACCCAGACTGGGGTATGAGTCCTAGTGGGCATCAAACAATAATTTTTTGAGTATTTTGAAGCTTGTTCTTACCTCATCCTTCTTTTATGTGCACCTCTATTCATTCTTAGTTTATTATTTTGCATTTCGGTTTCATTTCCTAGGTCATTTAATTAGGTTTTGTATAGTACTTTGCATGCCATTTACACTTCTTGTCTTTCCAAGCCCCAACTTGGTGGTGAAACTTCTTATTGTCTTAAATCACACCCTAGGATACCTTATTGTAAGATCTCTTTCCCCCTTTTCATCTTCAGATTGAGATCTCTAAGTTTTCCTTGAGTGTAGCAAGTGTGAAATAAGAACCCTACCCTTGTGCCCCATTCCTCAAAGGTGGGGCGTACTATTTTTTGTTGCTACATGAATCTTCTATCCTTGAATAGTCCTCTCTTGGTGACATTAGGTATGATGTTCCCTAAGGTGAGACCTTTCATGAACTAAGAAAAAACCCTTTGAATATCCTATCCTAAATTGTATTTAAAATGGCCACCAAACATAACACAACTTGCTTGCTAGTGGAGACTTTATTTTCTTCAAGGCCACCAAGCATAACACAACTTTCTTGCCAGTGGAGAATTTTTTTTCATCAGTGCCCAACATAATACAGCTTGCACTATCCTTGTGACCATTTTTGTGGCACCTTATCAAAGTTATCAGGAGGTATAACTATGGTATGGTTGATACATGGGATCCCGTAGACTTGGCATATCTTTCCAATTGGCCACCTTTTGGAGCTCACCTAATGGAAAAAAAATTTCACTAGCCTAGGTGTGATTATATTTTGTTTGAATAGTGGATAGTGGGTTTCCACTTGTGAATTTTTTTTTTGGACAAATAGATAAGGCTTGATCCATACCTATTGGACAAACAGTCGAGACTTGATCCACACTTCTCTCTTCTTTCTAATTTTTGCATTTTATTCTTCTATATCTTGTGTTGCTGATGTATATCATTTGTATATGTACGTTCCATTGTGCTTATGTTGTTTTACCAGGGGATATTGATCCTAGGGGCATGCACAACCTCCATCCTTGTCATCCTATGTCACTAACATTAGTACACTTGGATCCCTCTTGATGCTTCTTTTTCTACTTTACTATGAGGTTGAGCATAGGACTCATCCTCTAACTAAACTAGGGGCTTTAAATATAGTGTCAAAAAATGTACACCTTTACATTTTCACACTAGGTTTGGGTCACTTAATTAATTGGACTTATTTAAGCCTCCAATTTTCCCAATTATGCATTTAAAAGCCTAATTAATGATGTTTTCTAAAAGGGAAACTTGTATTAAACAATTGCAAACATTAATTAAATTTCCTTGGAAGTTGGGTGTCCTAGATTTAGGTCCTAGGATCCATTCACCCAAGGGAAAATGGGTCCTACTTAAGTTTAGGATCTCAATTTTTAATATATTTTTGGTGGTATTTTTATGATTCAAATTCAAATTGCAATTATCAGCCTTTGATGTTTAATTGTCAAGAAATATGAAAATTACCTATAAATACAAGGTATTTTTATAAATTTAATATCTAGAATTTTTATGCAAGAATTCCAAGAAAAAAAGTACCATCAAAGGTGTTCAACAATAGATTTATCATTTTTATACAATAACATTCAAGTTCTCAAGCATCATGTCAAAGTTATTTGCATCTGTGCATGTTTTTTGAGCTAACATTATGATGTAGCTTTCAAGCATTCAATTCAAAATTCAAGCATCAAGATCAACATCCAATCAAGACATTTCATCCAAGATGAAGACCTTGGAGAGATGTGGTATACCTCAATCCTCTAAGGTTTTCCATTTAAGCATTTGGATAGTTGAACCATAGCATTTTTCATTCATCATTCCTTCCATTCATGTTTCATTTAATTTCAAGGTTTAATTAACAAAACAAGGTTGGACCAAGGTAAACCCCCATTCACCACAAACAAATAATTTTTCCCTCTCTTTGTATGTGTAGATTTGTAGGTGAAGAAGGTTTGAAGATTGATCAAACTTGTACAATTTTGCAAATTTATCAAAGTTATCATCAAAGTTGTCAGGCCATAGAACCTCACTTGTAAAATTTATTTCTAAGATTCTGAGTGTGAGATCCAGAGGAATCGAGAGTGCAAACTCAAAAGTAGAGGACTGCCAAACCATATTTTTGATCTATGTAGCAAGACCCATTCACCCTAGGACGAATCTATCCCAATAGGAAACTCAATAATAACTTTTGGTGACAAGTGCACAATGTCTTAAACTTCTCAAATCTACCAAAAATTTATTGTTTCTATTTCTATTATTCTTTAAATTGATGACTCAAGTTTCACATTGCATAATTGAGTTCATTTACTATTTTTATTTTTCTCCCCAAAGTGTTGTCCTATTAGATTTTACCCCATATTTTCATAAGGAAAATGACAATATCTCCATTAAGGCTGACTCTACTAAGTTAACAAGACAACTAGGAGAGGGGGTGAATCAATTTTATCTTATCAAAACACTAGAGCCCTCATTAATATTCAAATCCATAACCATTTATTCAACCCTTAATCTATTATGAAGTTTTAACATGAAAAGTAGATAAAAAACTTAAACAACTCAACACCAAACACAAGAGAATGCCACATTTACATGGAAAACCAAATAAGGGAAAAACCATGGTGATGATTAGGAAACAATATAAGTAATAGCAAGACCATTTACAAGGGCTCATTGTCAGAATAGGAAACACTATCCAAAAAGGCTCATAGCCAAGGCTCACTACCAGAGTATTAAAAATAAGATAGAGAAGACATGTTACACAAAGAACATGATCTCAATGCAATAAATATTCCACCACAATAGATCAAACACCTTCACAGTCTATTCAAATGATTGCAAACACCTTTCTCTCACTACATCTAGTAATCTAACACTTGAAAGTTCACATTGCTCTGCTCAATTTCACATCACTTGCATCATACACTTTACACTTTCATCTATATTGCATCTATCTTAACCTCCTTCAACAATTCAACTCATACTTATACTATCCTCAACCTTGAAACCCTTTCCAAGGTCGGTAATGCACCCAAAACATGCAAATTCAAATTATGTTAGTTCCAAAACACTTCCATTGTAGATAGAAGTGAATGCAGACCACTTCAAAACTTAATTGGGACCCAAATATACAACAAAATTTAAACAAATGCTACCACAAACAATATTTATCCTTCACATGTAGTGTAAACACTAGATCAATCATTGCCTGTGCAAACACCATTAATCAATTAAGTACACACTTCATCAAACTCAAATAAAATTTGTGAACCACATACCATACTTGAACACAATCTGGAATATTCTTCCAACACCCTGAAATCCATCCAAATCCTTCGCAACAACATCCACTTGAAGAATGTACAAGGACACTTAGACAACTCTGCCAAACATTATTATTTGAAATCTTATCTTCTAAAGCACCAAACCTAAAATCCTCTTTACATAGGCAAGATACCAACACCATAAAATCTCACTTAGAACCACAAGCCTTGAAACACAACTACAAAGAAATATGAAGCCAAAATGTTTCTCCTAGACACCTCTGTAATGCACAATTCACACATTGGTGAACAAAAATTCTTATGTACAATGATCCATCACCAAAAATTATAAATATAGCATCTTTGAACACCTATAACCAAAATATCCAGACCACACAAACAAATATTCGCCCTAGAAGAAATATGGAGAAAAAGAAGAACACACCTCTATAACTCAAAATAATACTACAATACAATGTTTCCTCTTTTTATCAGATTTCTCAATACCCACAACATCTTCAATGCATACAACAAAAATATCTCTTAACCACTACATATTTGACACCAATGACAACACAAGCTTGTTGGCATCAATTAAAAAAACTTGATGCTTTCAACAATCTCCCCCTTTGTCATTGATGGTAGCACAATATGTGAAAAAAACATCAAATACAACTCTCTCTTTTTTAATGATTAGACAACCTACACACCACCTCCCCTTGATACCTTACAATTTTTCACATGATTCTCTCTCTCTTTCAAATTTTTCTTTTTTCACATGCTTCCCTCTCCCCCTTTGACATCAATGGCAAAGCATAAAATGTTTTTCATTGTTCTCCCCCTTTGACATTGAACTTAGAAAAACTACTCACCATTATTCCTTTATTGATTTGAATACTCTCCCTTAGGAGTACACACCAACCTATACCAAATTAGCAACCTCTGCATAACTAAAAAAATCATTCCATACTGGAACAATGTCACTACCTACTCCCCCTGAGAGGTATCCACCAATATTAGTGTAGAAAAAGAATGAATCCATAGATCCACTAGACTGATTTGCATCGCCTTATACATCTAGTTCAGAGGAGGGGAAATAACCCCCAACTTCTCTCAGAGATACTCAAAAATATCCTTAGGAGGAGCCTTAGTGAATATGTCGATAATTTGATCCTTTGTAGGAACATATTCAAGCTTCACTTCATTATCCACAACCTTCTCTCTTAGAAATTAATATTTGATTGAAACATGTTTTTTCCTTGAATGCATCACTAGATTCTTTGAAATATTTATTGAACTTTTATTATCAAAAAATATAGAAATAGGAAAATCATACACCACTCTGATATCCTTCAATGTTTGCCTCATCCATAACACTTGTGTGTAGTAAGATGTTGCTACAATGTACTTAGCCTCTATAGTAGATAAATAAACTGAATCTTGCTTCTTACTTAGCCACAACACCAATCTACATCCATGAAAGAATGCACCCCACTTGTAGTTTTTTTGTCATCCACACAACCAACCCAATTTGCATCTATGTAAGAACTCAATGTGAAATTAGTATCTTTTGTACACCACAAGCCATGATCTGGAGTGCCCTTTAGGTATCTAAATATTGCCTTCTTTATTGCAACATGTGACTCTCTAAGATCTCCTTGAAATCTAGTCACAAGATAAACTGCATGTATGATATTTTGTCTTGTAGTAGTTAGATATAGCAGTCCACCAATCATAGATTTGTAATTACTCTGGTCATCCTTAAGGGATTCATCATTCTTGCTCAATTTACAACGAATAACCATAGGAGTACATACTAGTTTGGAGTCTTCTATTCCAAACTTCTTCAACATTTCCTTAACATACTTTGACTGTGAAATGAATATGCCTTTATTTTTTTGATACCAAGATCTAGGAGCATGCTTTAATCCATACAATTCCTTCTTCAATCTTTAAACCATATTAGGTTTATCTGACAACTGAAATACTTTCGGTTGTTCCATATATACTTCTTCTTCCAACTCTCCATTTAAGAAAGAAAACTTCACATCCATCTGATAAAATTTGAAATCCTTATGTGCTATAAAATCCAAAAATATCATGATTGCTTCCATTCTAGCCACTAGAGAAAATGTCTCTTTAATGTCTATTCCTTCAACTTGTGCATAACCCTTACACACAAGCCTTGCCTTGTTTCTTACCACTTTTCCATTCTCATTTAGTTTGTTTCTTATCACCGATTTAGATCTAATTATGTTTTTTTTCTAGTCTTGGGACAAGTTCCCAAGACTGATTCTTCTCAATCTACTTAAGTTCTTCCATAACTTTCATCCAATGTTCATCCTTACATGCCTCAATCATTGTCTTAGGTTCAACTTTAGAAAGTAGACATAAATTTACCTCTTCTTCGACATCTTTCCTTCTTGTCAACACACCTTTTCTTTTCTCTCCAAAGATTTGTTCTTCAAAATTATTTCTCTTTACATACTTAAGGGTTTGAGGGGTCTTTTTCTGGAGCTTCTTCCTCTTCATCTTGTGCTTCCTATTCCTTAGCTTCTTCTTCTTCTTCTTCTC
Organism: Sequoia sempervirens; assembly: GCA_007258455.2. NCBI lineage: Eukaryota > Viridiplantae > Streptophyta > Pinopsida > Cupressales > Cupressaceae > Sequoia > Sequoia sempervirens. Next base: position 345,991,177 of record VDFB02373365.1, read on the forward strand.
TGTAGGTAGGTTATTTTGATTCATATCCATCTATTACCATTGAATTCTATTGATCTTTATCCACTTTGACACTTGCACTCTCAAAAATATTTCTCAATATTTTATTGTAACATCTATAAGCTTTGATTTTAGTAGAATATCCAGGGAAGATACCTTCATTAGAACTTGCATCAAAATTTCCTAATTTTTCATCATCTCTCCTGATATAGCATTTTCTTCCAAATACTTTAAAGTACTTGACAATAGGGATCATTCCATACCACAATTCATTAGGAATATTTTTACTATTTGCTTTTGCTTGAACTCTATTAAGTATGCAAATAGCAGTATGAATTGGTTATCTCTAGTAGACTTCTGGTAGATTATATTCTTTCATCATAATGCTCAAAAATTCTTGAACAATTCTACTTTTTCTTTCAACCACTCCATTTTTTTGAGGAGTTCTAGGGGCAGACAAGTGCCTCTTTATGCCATGATTCTCACAAAACATGTTAAATTCATTGGAGGTGAATTATCCACCTCTGTTAGACTTCAAAAATTTGACCTTGAAATCCATTTAATTCTCAACCATAACTTTAAATTCTTTGAATCTTTCTAGGGTTCATATATTTTTGTAATAAAAGTAACCCATGTCATTCTAGAATAATCATCAATCAAGAGCATGAAATACTTTTCACATTGTAGACTTCTCATTCTTGTAGGACCATAAAGGTTTTTATGCACTGATTCCAATAATCCAGTAGAAGATTATTATTTACCCTTGAAAATTATTCTTGTTTGTTTTCCAATTTGACATTCATTGCAAATACCATTGATAGGATTTTTAATCCTTGGTGAATCTCTTACTTCTTGAATTGAACTAATTCTAACTAAGTTGTCAAAATTTATGTGACACATCCTCCTATTCCATAACCAACTCTTATTAATATGAGTCATAAAGTAATGACCATCAACACCCTTGAGTTGATAAACATTTCCATCTATCCTCTTTCCAACAACAATCATAGTTCCGAACCCTTTTATGATCTCACATGCATCATCCTAAAAAATAAGATTATATATTTTTCTAAACATTTTTCCAACACTCAAAAGGTTGTGCCTTAAACCCTTGAAATAGTAAACATCATCACTATTATGCTTGCAATAAAAACTAATTGAACCTATTCCACAAATCTTAGTACCTAAATCATCTCCAAATCTAACAAAGTCATCAATCATATTTTTCAAGTTTTAAAAAATTACTCTTGTCTCCAATTATATGATTTGAGCAGCCACTATCAATGGTCCAATAGATCTTATCTTGTCTAACATGAAAATCAAATACCAAAGTACCTTTAGTCTTAATGTTTGTCTCCTTTGTCTCTGGAGCACTTTCCTTCACACATCTTTTAGAGTTAGGAGAAACATATTCATCTTTTGGAGCCAGGAACAAGCATTCATCATTGTAAGGATCTCCATAATCAGATTCATCATCAGAAATACAAACATCTTCTCTAACATAATAGCTTTATTTCTTACCTTTATTCTCCTTGTTTTTTTCATTCACAACTCTGTTTGGGTATCTTGAAGCATAGTGATCTATTTTTCCACAATTGAAATATTTGAAAGGTAATTTACCTTTATACTTACCAGTACTTCTCATCCTCCTCAAAAAGTTAGCCTCCACATCATCAATATCTTTCTGAACTGGTTCTTCAGTCTTCTCTATTTTAGTAGCCTTAAAAGAAGTCTCAATTTGTGCACCATTGTTAGTACTAAACTCTCTCATTTCAAATGCAATTAAAGAGCCATACAATTGATCTCTAGATTACTGATCTGGGTTTTGAGATTCCTCAATAGAATCAAATTTATAACTATAAGATTTAGTAAGTGTTCTAAGATTTTTCTTTACCACTTTAGCCTCTTTTACCTTTCCTCCAAGACCTCTAATTGCACTGGAAATTTCATCAACTCTCTGCATGTAGCTTGTGATATTTTCTTCTTCAAACATTCGCAGGATCTCAATTTGTGTCTTCAAATTCTACATCTTAGCTTGTTTGACCATAATATTTCCTTCATAAATACTTCCCAACTTATCCCAAATTTCTTTAGTAGTTTTCAAATCCATAACTTTCACTAGCTCAGAATTTGCAAGACTACTCAAAAGAAAAAACCGCGCCTTACTGTTTATTTCATAGGACTTGATCTCATCACTTGTGCTCAGTCCATTTGTAGGTACAGTGTAATTAGTCTTCATTTCTTGCAAAGCATCATATCCAAGGTAAATCAGATAACCTTCCATCTTCACTTTCTAGAATTTGTAGTTTGTGCCATCAAACATAGGGATCTCCTTGTTTTCTATCCTAGGTCTATCTCAAGTTGTTAATATTTTCTCCAAGGAACCTTTCTCTTATAAAAATTGTTGAGTGAACAAGACAACTGCGAGAGGGGGTGAATAAGTTGTATCTTATAAAAACACCAAATCCCTCATTAACATTCAAATCCACAGGAATTCATTAAACCCTTAAATAACACGATACAAAGAAGAACACCAGATTTATGTGAAAAACCCAAGAAGGAAAAAACCATGGTGAAGATTAGCTCACAACATAAATAATGGAAAAAATGGTTATAAGGGCTCATTTGTAGAATAAGAAACACTATCCAGAAAGTCTCATAGCCAAGGATCACTGTCGGAGTACAAAAATAAGATAGAGAAGAAATGTTACACATAGAACATTATCTTAATGTAACAAATATTTCACCACAATAGCTCCAACACCTTTGCAATTTGTTTGAATGATTACAAAAACCTTCTGCTCACTACATTTGGTAATCCATCACATGAAATTTCACATCGCTCTTCTAAATTTTGCATCACTGGAATCATATACTTCACACATTCATCTATCATGCATCTATCTTAACCTCCTTCAACAATTCAACTCATACTTATACCGTCCTCAACCTTGAAACCCTTTACAAGGTCAAAAATGCATCTCAAACATGAAAATTCAAATTAGGTCAGTACCAAAACAATTCTCTGGTCGATAAAAGTGAATACAGACCACTTCAAAGCTTAATTGGGACCCAAATCAACAACACCACTTAAACACATGCTACCACAAACAATATTTATCCTTTGCATGTAGTGTAAACACCAGGTTAGCCATTACCCATGTAAATACCATTAATCAATTAAGTACATGGTTTATCAAACTCAAAGATGACTTGTGAACCATACCATGCTTGAAAAAAATCATAGAATATTCTTCCAAACACCCTGAAATCCATCAAACTCCTTCACAACAACTTCCACTTAAGAATATACAAGGTTCGTACACTTAAACAACTTTAAAAATACTGTTACTTGAAATCATATCTTCTGAAGCACCAAACCTCAAATCCTATTTACACATGAAAGATACCAACACCATAAACTCTCACTCAGAACTACAAGTGCTAAAACGACTACAGAGAAACACAAAGCCAAATATTTCTCTTAGATACTTCTGCAATGCATAATTCACACAATTTATTTTGTACAACAATCCATCACCACAAATTTTGAATATAACATCTTTGAACACATTTAACTAACATATCCAAACCACACAAGAAAATATTCACCCTAGAACAAATACAAAGAAAAACTAGAACAAACCTCTGTAACACAGAACAATACTGCAATATACTACCTCTTTTTATCAAATTTCTCAATACCCACATAATCTTCAACACATACAACAACAATATTTCTTAACCACTACACAATTGACACCAATGACAACACAAGATTGTTGATATCAATGGAAACACCTTCTTACTTGCAACAGACTCACCTAAGGGTTGAAAGTCAATCTTACCTTTTGGGATCTCTTTTTCCTAATGAAATAAGAAAGATAGGAATATCATCCCCATTTATCCTATCACACATTTTTCTTTATTTCATTTTGGTGAACCTATTTTTCATCATTTCACCCCAATATCACTATATCCATCATCCCCCCTCTCTTTGTATCTCCTCCTCTCTGGTCATCACCCTCGTCTCCTCCCTCTCACCATCACCTCCTCCATAACATATATCCACCCCCATATCCCCCATCTCTATCATCCCCATTTCCTTCACTCCCATATCCACCATCACCTCCAACTATATATTCCCCCTCCTCCATCCTCTGTCTAAATTGATGAGCCTTATTTGGCTTGGTACTATGTCTATCTCTCCTCACTACCTACCCATTTTGATGATTCAATATTATAGGTTACAATTCTTCCCACCATAGATCATAGTCTAGTTTTATCCTCACATCTCTAAAAATTTATCCCAAAGCCCATTGAACAATAACCAGTGACACAATGTCCCCAATGGTTGTCTCAAGGGCTATTATAAGCCCCCACTTTCAGACCTCTGATTCAGAACAAGATAACATAGCCTCCTCTCTAGGAGCATCTTGTACCTCTTTGAATTGTCACATGAATCAATCAGGAAGATACCTATCAATAACATGGGGTGTGTGACTAATCAACCATCTAGGTTGTCCATAGAAAACTAGATGAGTAGCATAATCTACCCAAGCCTCACATAATATAAAAAGTTTTCAAACAAATCGATTCATGTCATTTAGGACTCTCCTGTAGTATTTTAGGTCTCCTATTTTTTGATGTATCAAAGCTTCCTCATACATGTATACATATGGGAAACCACTATGTCATGGTCCACAACCCATAGCACAAGTTATTTTGATATAATCCCATGCCCAAACATGTAGTAGTGTAACTCTACAAGATAAAATATAACTATGTCAATAAACCGCATGGTGCATGTAATGATAAAATAAGCTAGTACACATGGACCCCATGCAAACACCACTCCATTTTCCAAAACACTCTCAAGGATGCAACCCCATCCAATAAAAAATCATTGGAGCATCGATTTGGAACAAGAACTCCATAGATGAGTCTAGCTAGAACAATTGGGAGATTCTTGAAGGTCTCTCCATAGCCCTCCTCAAGTCCATCTTTCTATCCTCGATGTTGAGATCATCATCAATAATACTCTCTTCAATGTATCATCTCTTGAGTCTATATCATAGATAACCTTGGCACCATGGATGAGGATCTTAAGGATCCTCCAAACATCCTCCAATGTGATAGTTTCCTCTCAAGTGGGAAGAATGAATGTGAACCTCTCATTGTTCCATATCTCAATGAGGGTTTTGATAATTTCCATGTGAGCCCTGATCTCTGGCATGCATGTGATGTCATAATTTCATAGCTAATAGAAATGCACAATCTATCTCTCCAAGTCTATCACTTAGCTAGAACGTAATAGGGTGTTGATCTGTAGACATAATAGGGTCTAACACAACCTACCTAAATAGTGCACACAATGTCAATATATCAAAATTATAGAGAAAAAATGTAAGTCAATGAGCTTTTTAATCAAATGCACCAAAAAAAATTCATTTAAAATTGTATTTTTTAAATGTGTCATGTTAGAAATCATATGTGACTTGGTTTTTTAAATGTGCCACTATGGAATCAGATACACCAAACAAAATGAAAGCCTACCCTATTCAAATGCGACTCAATTTTTAGTGTTTGTCAAACTACTTTGAAATGCACCATTTCACCTTCAAGTGTGTCATTTTGCATTTCAAATGTGACATAGTAGGTTTCAATAATGTCATTCTTCCTTTTGGCACATTTGATTTCTTACATTTAGCTAGCATTTATGACACCTAAATTGATGCCTAATGACCTAAGGGTTAGATACATGCTGCTTGGGATGATCTAGCTATCCATTAGTGCTGACATATTCTCTCTACTCAGTGTAATGATCTCATAACCCTTGGTACTCTTACAATTTCTCCATGCTCTAGATTCACTAAAATATCTCAAACTCTCAAAGCTAGAAGGTTCAAATGAATTGAAAATAGCCCCCTAGGGCCTATATATAGGAAATAAAACCTTGAATTATCCCCATCCTACCAACCCACAATCCATTTTCCTCATATGCTCTCCACTTTGAACCATTCCTTAGCCAACCTAACTATTGACGATGACTTTACTTGTAACAAATAGGGCAAATAAATTCTTCGCATACAAGACCAGAAAGAGCCTATCCTTCTTGAAAGATATTGAACAAAGAAAACCTAAAGGGGAATTCTACATTAATAGGGAAAATATTGGCTTTAGTTCAATCCCAAGTCTCCAATAACCAGGTCATGATTGCACTAGGGTCGCTCTCGAGTATTGATGTGATATTTTTTTGTTAATCTCAAAGGGACTATGATCTTTAATTAGATATTTTAGACGTCAGTTTTTCAATTGAATCATAAAGACAAGCATCATGAAGTCAAAAGATTTATAATACTACTTCGTGAACATCACAGATTACTTGCTATCACTTAAGTAGATTTAGCATTAAGCATTCAACAATTTCATGGAAAATAAAATATTTTCAATAAAATTCCATCCATTCATTCAAATTTTGGAACATTTTCAAGAATTTAAACATCTATTATAAAATAAAGCATAAAAATAATGAAAATTAAAAGTTTCTCCTTGTTATTCTCCATGCATTCCCCAAGGAATCAATTAAAATAGAGAAAATCACTTTATACTTCACTAGATTGCTTCACAACTACATATAAAATGGTGCAAGCTTTTAAAGAGAGGGGTTTCATTTTTGGACACCGAGTAGGTTATGTATACACCCTTAAATAGTGCAATATACAGTCTTGTTTGGCTGAACTAACAAAACTGGCTACAAAAGATACTGAGATAGGTAGCTATCTAATAAGCTCTAATATTAACTAATGTCTACGTGTATACAAATTTTTATGATAGAATGATTCAAAAAATAGGAAAAAAGAACAAAACTTGAAAAAATTTCTACTCCGATATCCACAAATTCTGAACTTAAAATAAAAAGGGATCCTCTAGCCTTTTATAGAACACAAGGCTCAGACATGATAAGAAAAATACATTAGAGGAAATCCAAGGGACCAATCACATCAAGTCATGTTGAATGTAGTGACCAATAGGAGAATTGCAATCGAAGTCAATAGAAGTCAACTTCAATTACACGTTGAAGCTCTTCAAGTGTTGATCTTTAATCTTCCCAGGGTTCTTTCTTGAACCAAACAAATCTGCTCAAACAAAATATAGGAACTTCCAATGAAAGAAAAGTGATCAAGTGGAAGTATTATTCCTATATCTCAGGTTCCTCGATTTGAACACTCTAGGAATAAGCTATCCCTAGAATAAGTACACTTCTGTGTTGCATGCTTGAACTCCAACGTCCTAGAACTCTGATATCTAGCACATCTTTATAATGAACTCTATTCTAGCATGAGCTTTTAAAATGCATCATTGAACCTGGTAAAATCATCATATTTGTTCACAAATACAATTTTCTTGACCGTCCATACCTGAATTTTGCATCACAATCTACATCTCCTGCAATCACAAATTTCACATATTAAATCCCTTTAAAAGAAAGAAAACATTCACAACATCTCACGTAAATAAAACCATTATTCAAATGTTAGTACAAAATTTCATAAATAACATGCTTTCTAGCATATCATAAATCCTCACATATATACTAGATTACTAGAATCATTAGATAATCTCAAAATTTTAGCATTTATACTTCACATTACAACCCGGTACCCGGTATTCAGCTTTACCCACGAACTTTCCTAGACTTTGGTTATACTAGAACTCCATTCTACCGAACTCCATATTACCAGACTCCACACTACTGGATCAGAGCCTTCCACTTGAACCCGCATTACCTTTTTCCTTTTCAACTATTTATGGTACTTGGTATTCGGTTCCCGAAACACTTACATTATGAAGTACTTTATATTAAAGATTTCTCTCTACTCTTTACTTCCGATGATCTTTCAATTTGCTAGTTCCTACCATAAGAGCTATTTTTACTTGGGTTCCAAAGTCTTACAGTCTTGGGGCATGTTGTGAGACCACACGACACTAACCAAACCTATCCAGTCTACCTGTCATCAGTTTAACCCAAAATTATTCTTTTCTAGTCAATCTCTTAAGAGGGAAACTTATCATCCAACCTTCATCCTTTGGTCTACAATGAAACACTATGGAAAATCATCACCTAATTTTTTTCTACCAATAGCATGTTTTTGAAACCACACAATAGGGAAAATTGTCTCAAAGAGGGGAAAACTGTAGATACCTAAAAATTTCTAACATATTCATCTAAATTCATTATTTCCCTTCATCATCACTAGTCACCCCTTCATCACTATTAGTCAAATATTTTATTATTATTTGATTAAGCTAACACATGTACCTCTTTAAATAATTTTCACCATTTTCATTCATTGAATTTAATTAAATATTTTTTTAATTATTTGATTAATTAATCATTTCCCTCCAACCACTTTAACTAAATCAATTTTAATTATTTAATTATTTCTTCAATTTTTCTCATCCAAATTAATTAAATATTTTTTAATTATTTTAATTAAATCTTGCATTATTCTTCTATCCCTATTATTTTGATGAAAGATGGATCCTAGGTCCAATACATAGAAGACTAGGATCAATTCATTTTTAAAAAGAACATTAGAATGCAAATCAGGGTATTTATATTGTCTTTCAACCAAGGAGGTGAGCCAATTAGATCTTGATATGATTCTTTAGAGCCTAGGAAATGAATTGGAATTAATTTCTTGTATTAACCTAATTAAACAACATTCCCTAATCTAAAAGTGCAAGATTTCAAAAACTGGGAAACTATAATAGAAATTCTGATAAAAGATCTGGGCTGAGAAGGACACTATGCATCTATGATATAAATTTTAGCTGAATTTCTAAGGGTTAATTTCCTTTGGGGGTTCTACCATCCTACTAGACTTTTTATGGATCTAAAAATTTGTCTACTCTTTGATTTCTACCTTGAAAATTTCCAGTTTTAAATCTAGACCTAAAATGAATTTGAGAAAAGAGACGGTGGATGGTGGCTATATAGGAGTTTTCCTTATTCAAACCCTTGTTTTGGTATTTATACCTCCACAATTTAGCTAATGGAAATGATTGATAGTAGTGTGTGTGCCCTAACCTTAAGTGTTTCTAAGGTTGTTATGAGCTAAAAATGCATAAAACCCTACTCAAGTGAATTAGAGAAGGATTCCTATATAAAAATGACAAAATGTAACTAAGTGGAAGTCAAAACACTCTTACCAAATTTGGAACATATTGATACCTTGCTTTAAGCTACAAATAAGATGAAACTTGAAGATGAGAGCACTAGGAAACAAGTCATTAGGTTGAATGAAGTGGCCAAATACATCTCACAAACCTAGAATCCATCATTTTTTCTATTGGCATCAACCTTCAATAATGGAATAAGACTTGATCAAATCTACAAATGAACTTGAATACTTGCAAATATAATTGTACTTGACAAGATACAATGATCTCTTGCTTCTTTCTTCCTTTGTTGCTTTCTCTCTTGACTTCTAGTTTCAAATGGTGAAAATGTTAGGTATTTATAGGAATTTGTCTAATTTCTCAAAGATTAGATCCCGATGGCCAACTTCAAATATTTGAATTTCAAATAATAACATGTCGATGCCAACATATCTGAAATTGGAGCCAAAATAGGAGGACATAACACCCTAGGTGCTAGTTTACTAGCCCTATTTTCAAAAAATTTAAATGCTGGGGACAAAGTATTAAATGAGATCATTTGTTTTATGCTTGCAAATTATCAAAACCTATTTTAAATAGGGCCACACTATACATAATTTTGGAAATTAGGGCCTAGTTAATGGATGTTTGAAATGCATTAATGCAAGGATCACTAAATTAGGTCCAAACTAAGCATCAAATTGTCCTATCACCTTAAAGGGAGTAAAATTTACAATGCTACACCCATAATTAATTAATTTTTAGTATTTAATTAAATTTATGATTATTCTTCCATTCCCATACTCAAATAATTTTTAATAACTTAATTAAAATTGTGCATCCTTCTCATCCACATAATTAAATAATTTTGATTATTTAATTAGCTAATTATTCTACCAAAATTAAATACATTATTTAATTTATTTATTTTTTACTTTGCACATTCCTCTTAAAATAAATAAATTTTTTATTTTATTTATTTCCTAAAAATATCAATTTTATTTTTATTCATCTAACTCTAACCTTAGTGACCATCTCTAAATTTAGTGAGTTGATTGAAAAGCAACCTTAGTTCACTCTCATTCACTTCCTTTCATCCTCTCATCTTGTCATTCCTCTAATCAATGCAACCACTTAACTCCTCATCACATGCCCTCATCCTGACACATGCCAAGTGCACATTCCTCATGATCTCTAAAAAATTCTCATCCATCGATATCATCTCACATATTACACCATCGATTTGATATCTTTGAAAGCTATAAATCACCCATCATTTAGCCATTTAACCCCTCTTCAATTTTGCATGTAAATTATAATTATTTTCACACTTGATTTTCCTAATAAGATTATGTTAAGTATTTTGGTAATCCACATACTAGTCAAATAACATAATTATAGATCTTACAATGAAGTAAGGATAGGAATTTTTAGTGGAGGTACAATAATTAGATTGGTTTATATTATTTTATGTCTCTATTGTGCACATGTTTCATTGTGATTAGTTATTTTGATCTTTGAATTGGTATTTCATTATTGTGATAAAGTTGGTGTTAGGTTATCAGAAAAAAAATTTAACATGTCTCAATTCATATGCAATAAAGTAATGTCAAACATGATTAATTATGTAGATCAAATACACTAGAGTATAGTCAAATATGTAAAAGGATAATCAAAAGTGCAACAAGATAGTTAAATGTGCCACTACAGTTGTTAAATGCAACATAATAGCTCTCAAATGTGCAATTTTTTTTGAGATATGCATAGAGAAAGTTTTAAGGTTTGAAGAGCATAGTAGTAAGTCTCATATGCATGATTTAATGCTCAAAAGTGCAATTCTATGTGACTATCAGTAAAATTAACAAGTTGAAGAATTGTTGACAAGTTGGTGAACGAATTTTGACAAGTTTTTTTTGGAAAGAGATGAAAACAATAGATAATATACCAATTGAATCCAAGGTAGTAGTATGAATTGTAGTCTAATTTTCTACACAAGAAAACACACAAGGATATACAACTTAGATATTCACTAATGGTGTGCACGTCTATCTAGTGTCAGTCCAATGATAAATATCTTAGGATTGTGCATACACATTCCACTCTCAAGAGAGAATAGCTAGGTATCTAGTGTTAAAAGGGCTCACCTTACTCATTTGGTTGAAGGTTTTGGAAACTCCAAAGAAATTATATCTCTCATAAGGACAATATATATTGAGTAACTTCAGGAATTATATTATAGCTTACACCACAACTAGATTAACAATTGTCGATCTTAGGTCTCTAAAAATAAGGTTTGTAGTGGTTTTGATAATAGTGAGCCCTTTTGATAGTGTCTGAGACTAGGGGGTCTCCCTTCTTCTCCTCACCAAAAAATTCTTAGTGAACTGAGGGTATTGCAACTTGGCTTGAACAATGTTGTCCACACTTTGAGGTGCAATTTTTCTCTTCCCTATTATATAACCTACCATTAATGTGGTTGAGGTTTCCATTAGGGTGATGAAATCACCAAAGAAAATACTAGTATTTTTTATTCCTAGGCTCACACGAAATGCAAGGGATGAGAACACCTTTCTAATATTCCTTGGGTGTAGTTGAAAAATGTAAAAAAATAGTGCTTTTGATATCCATGCTTGCACTAGGAATAAGGAGAGAGAATGCACACTAGAAGTTCACCAAACATGGCATACAGTTCATGAAATAAATCCCCAAAAAAGTATGCAACAAATTTACAAATCAAAGAAATTGAAAATTTCCTTGCACTAAATTTTGTCAGTAGTCTATTTTTACCAGTCTTCTCTTAGCAATTTCCAACCTACACAAATTTATTCGTTCCAAAAACTAATGAAAAATTTAAGGTTATAAAATCTAAATTAATGAATCAAATGCATCATTGTACATATGAAAGTGCCAAAACATAATCAAAAGCATATTTTTACCTATCAAATGCACCACTCTATAAAAAATTAACCTACAGAAAAGAAGAGAACATAATCAAATATGTGCCTATAAGTATCAAATGTAGTGAAGTATTGTCAAAAGTGTTATTTTTTGTCAGAAGTGTCATTCTATCATCAAAAGAATTTTTCTAGGTTGAATTTCATTGTTCTACACTTGTAACCTAAAAACTTAAAAAAACTCAATGCAATGTTAAATCAAGGATGTAGAGCCCACTGAGTCTTCCAAAATGTGAATAGGGAAAATTGGATCAATGAATTTAAAAATGGAAATGATAGGAATAATCGAAAACCATATCAAAGATCAAAATACCTAATATCAATGAAGCATGTGCACCAAAATATAAAATAATATAATGTAAACCAATCTAATTACTTTGCCTCCACCAAAAATTCCTAGCCTTATTCTATTGTAAGATGTAAAATTATTCTATTTAAATAAAATATGGATTTCTCAAATACCTAGCATAACCTTGCTAGAAAAAATGATAAAAATAAGTATAGTTTAGATGCAAATTTGAGGAGGGATTGAATGGCTAAATGATGGGTGATTCAAGTAGCTTTTAGAGATATCAGATAAATGATGTAGGATGTGAGATGAGATTGATGGATGTGAATTGTTGAGAGATCTTGAGGAACCTACACTTGACATGTTACAAGATAAGGGGTTGTGTTGAGTATTTAAGTGGCTGAATGCATCAAATGATTGACTACATGAGAGGATGAAATGAAACTGAGTAAGAGAAAACTAAGGTTTCTTTTTAATCAACTCACTAAATTTAAAGATGGTCACTAAATTTAGAGTTAGAGGAATAAAAATAGAATTGATATTTTTTGGAAATAGATAAAATAATGTTTTTTTATTTCTAGAGGAATGTGCAAAGTAAAACTAAATAAATGAAAGATTTTATTTAATTTTAGAAGAATGATTAGAAAATTAAATAATTATTTAATTATGTGGATGAGAGAGATGCATTATTTTAATTAAATAGTTAAAAAATATTTAATTATGGATATGGAAGAATTATTATAAATTTAATTAAATAATTCAAATTCTTTAATTCTGATAGTATAAGGATAATGTTAGATTTTATTAAATAATTACAAATTATTTAATTAATGTGGATAAACAAAATTAAAGAAATGATTAAATTATTAAAAATTGCTTGATTAAAGTGGTTGGAGGGAAATCCTTATTAATTAAATAATTAAAAAAATTAATTGAAGAGGGAAATATGTTAGCTTAATCAAATAATTAAAAAAATATTTAATTCAAAGTGATGAAGGTGTGATTAATGATGATGACAGGAAATGATGAATATACAAGAAAACATTGGACATTTTTAGGTGTCTACAATTAAATGACGGGGGAATTTAAAAATTACCAAGATAATGATGCATATGGCATAGCCAAAGTACTTGTATAGCCTTAATATGAGCATAGAACATGCTTTTTGTAGGATTGTTGGATCTTGCTAGTTCGATTCCTCACGTGGGTGAGTTGATTCATACTTGAATCTACTTAGTCATTTGCATGTATGCCCAAAGAGAGTTTCTTGTTTTTTCATTACTGATTATGTCCAATGAGAATATTTTGTTTTGTGTCATTGGTGTTTGTGCTCAATGATTATTTGTGTTATGATCCATCATGTGATGTTGATTGTGTGATTCTTGCATTATATGTATGTTGCATGTATGCTCCTCATACAACATGTGTGTAAGACTTCTCCATGTCTTTTGTGTGAGTGTCCTTGTGTCATGCATGACTATCTCTTAGCATGAAGGGTGTTGAATTAATGGTACCACATGGTTGGCTAGCATGGCACCACCAATAGGATTACAAGGATCTTAGGAAGACCTTGAAGATTGTGAGAAAGTTGGTAAAGGTTTCTTATTTCATTTATTTTATTATTGTAATATTTGTAAAGTTATAATTTGAAGGATATTTGAGTCCTCTTCTCAATATGTTAATTGAACCTCAATTGTATGGATTGTATTGGTGCTTGGGACTATTTTATGTGTTTTGGTATTGGAGTAAATAAAATTTGTCTTTTTGTATGATATTGATCTTATTGTAATGTTGGTTAAACTAAATGTAGAACAAACTTTAATTTTTGTTTAAAATGAACACAAGGATTACAAAACCTGCTTTTAATTATTGAAATCTTTAGCTTTTATTTTTTTCCAATATGTTGTTTGGTCTTGGGGACCAACCTTGTTTAGGGGCCATTTTTGGGTTCTTTATGTGATCTTGGGTAGACTAGAGGTATAGGCCAGCTCCTCATTCACACCTTCTATTTTTTTGTTGGAGAATGCCAAGATCTAAAATAATGAATTGATAACCTTCCACTAGTGAACAAATGATAGTATGTTTATCATATAAAATGAAGAGTGTGTAAATACAATGATTGAATACCTCTCCAAAGGTGAGACACTTGTCTAGATCAAATGACATGTGTTCTAGAAAATGGAAATTATGCATTCATTGGGTGTCTCAAATGACGACACATCTCTCAACCACATGAGGTGAGAAAAAACATAAAAATCACAAGTAAACACAATATTAGTGTGATTAGTTCAATCCTAAGAGTGTGATATCCTAACTAGATATGTAAAGACACTACTTGTACACTAACACAGGGTCCCCTTCAGTGCAACTTAGGGGGTAATGCATGCAAAGATGACGAGTCTTGACTATTAGGCCATGTTAGGTACTCATGTGGAAATTTATCATAAACTAGAAAAAAAGAGAAAACCTAGTGGGAACATAAGTCCTCTTCTCATATCTTGATTTCATTTTTGCATTTTAAAAATTAGGAAATTGAAATAATTGGAAATAGAATTTGGAATTTTATTTATGAAATGGAAAAAAAAGTGATGATACTGTAAATGAAAATGAATATTATGTAATTTCTTGATTTAAGAAATTATTGTTTTTATGTGATTATTGGTTAAAGGTTAATGATAAGTGGAAAAGTGTAAGAATGTGCATGCAATAAATAGGTTGAAGGATGAGAAATTGATTGAGGTGGCATGCTTAGCCGAATTATCACAGTAAGCAAGGATGGAATCTAAAATTCCACACACCACAATACAATATGGCATATGCATATGAATGAAAAATTGATAATTGTATTTATACTTGGAATGAGAATAATAACCAATGGAAAGAACAATCTGTGCATTCTTGCTCTACTTTGTCTAATTCAAAATGTATATTCAATAAAGTGAATAAGAAATTTAACTTGTATGAAAAATAAGATTTTACTTGATCACTCTCTTGGATAAATTCAAAATGTTATTTTAATAGACAAGTGATTTTATAAATGTAATGTGTGAAAAAATATTTGTAGGGGTATGAATATATATATTAATGCATAAACATAAAAAATGTGAATGAATTCCATTGACTAATCACTCTCTAAAGAGAGCTATAGAAGATCATGGGGGATTTGAATATTGGTAACTCCCCACCAAATATGGATGAGGCCGATTCCCTCATGTGGGAGAGGGAAGCTAACTCACATTATGAAAATAGCAAAAATTAAAAGACCCATATTATACCCAAAATAGCAGGATTGATTTGAATTGGAGAATAAGGGGAAAACGTTGGTAGAAGAGGAAAAAAAGTAGAGAAATATGGAGGTAACTCGAGGAGTAGAAGGAAAAAGTTGAACGATACTGTAGAGAAGAAAAATATCCATGCCAAGCTTTGAGGTAAATTGAACGCATATAATTTGGTGATCCCACAATAGTGGTTTACAATTTTTGGCCAAACTAGACACTGGAATTATTATTTTTAACTAAATCTTCACATTTGGGCACCTATATCAGTTAAACCATGAGGAATTTGATGATGCAAACTAGAGTCTCATCACATTTTTTCTATAGATTTTAAAAATAATTTTTTTCAAAATATTTGGAATCAGATTGCACTTCTTTTTCCATCTCCCACGAAAACAATTTTTTTCAGAAAACAAATTTTTTAAAAAGTGATGCACACCGTATAATGCATAATTTTTTTTCCATGAAGGATAAAATTCTAATTCTTTCAAATTTAGATTTGTAACTTTGATATCTAGTGCTTCCACTTGGTTAGATAGTTTTTTATTAAATATTTTCTCTTTAATCAAGTTTCAAAGTCAAACCAATTACAATTTAGACATAGCATGACCGTATAACACGTAACCTTTTTTTGTATACATTGAAATTCATTTTTTTTTGTTGGATCAAAGGATTCAATATTTGGTGCACTCATATTTTTAAAATTTTGTTTTTGATAATCTACTCTTTTTTCACATGTGCAGAACAAAGACCTTGATTTTAGTGAAAAACTTGTATTTAATAAAACTAAAAACACAAAAACATAATAAAACCAAAACATGGGTATGTGCAGGATCATGATGGGCCAAAAAGTGGCAATATGTAAGTGATATGATGGCCCATGTGGTTGACGAATTTTTTTTTAACCCAAAATTGATGAAACAAAAGGGGTTTTAAAGGAGATTCTCAACTTTCCGCTAATATAAATTATGCTTTACTTTGAATTTAATAAATAATTAGTTATTCATTTTCTATTTGAATTATGACTAAAGTCTTGATTGATAGGTTGATTGAAAAAATCAGCTTTCAAACAATATCACTTTTTTGAATCAAACATGCATCGTTCTATGATTCATATACTATAGGATTAAAAAAGAAAATTGAATTTCATGAAGTTTTGACCAAGTTAAGGTGGTTAGACACGGAGTTTTTATATTTTAAAAGTTGTAATAAAAAATATAATTAATTATTTACTTGGAAAAATTATAAAAAATATGCATCACATCTGGACATGTGTGCTCTACTTGTATCTAAAATATTATAAAAAAATATTATCATTTTATTGTGGTTAGGTGGTCGATAGACACTACTTCTTATTTTTTCCCTGAAATTTAAGTACTATTGCATTGAAAATTCAAATTTCACCAAATAGATTTAAAACCTAGTAGTTTAGAAACTACATTCAATTTTCTACAGACTATATTCTTACATATTTTTGAAATAATATAGATAACTTATTCAAATTTTTACGTCAAGTTGCCTAACTCTGATTTTTCTAATTTTTTTGCCACTTAAGGGCTTGTTTTTTCCATGATGATCTTGCACATACCCATATATCAAAATTATATTTGTTGGATAGCTCGTTTCGAGGACTACCTGATTCAAATTGGTTTTGTGAAGTCTCTACCATTTTCATGTTCAAACTGAGCTTCAAAGTGAAAAAATTTAGGTTTTTTTGTGTCTAAGGGGGAGAATGATGGTTAAGGGGGGTTTTCATGAACCCCTATGGGTTCGAGAGAACCCCTAGGGGTTCACTCAAACCAAGGTTCGCCCGAACCCTCGTTTGAGCGAACTACCTCACATAATGCATTTTTATTTACTTTTTGGGTGGGAAACTAGGGAATGGGTTCGCTCGAACTAGTAGGTTTGTACGAACCCCCAAAATCACATTTTTTGGCATGGGGTCATTTTTTGTGAGTTTTTCTTCCTCATTGGAATTGTAAACCACTATTGTGGCTTCACCCAATTATCTTTTCATTTTGAAAGAGTTGTATTTTCTTTTACATTCTATGTGTTTATCGTGCATGTTCAATATATGTTTTATTATTGATTTGATGTGAGCCCTAAGGGCTGATCTTATGAAGCTCTACAAATATTTGATGTTTTTGACTCTATGTGAGCCCAATGGGCCGAGCTTATAAAGATTTGGAAGCTTGTAAGTATTAATCAACCCCATGTTGGGTCGGATTTCATTTTGACAATGTGTCACTTGTGTGCATGAAGTTTATCTTTCATGGTCTGGGCCTATCAGCCAACCCACATGCTTCTCCTTTTTAGTTAATGTTTCATTTGTATTTATTGTGTAAACATCTCCTTAGGAAATGAGCCGAAGGTTGATTCTTTATGTAATATTTAAATGAAATTTACTATTTTTCTAAGCTGACTATATGAATCAAAGGGTGGTGAAGGATTCCCATGAGGTTGAGGCTTAGTGTGCTTAGCCACTCTTAAAGTTGGGGGCCTCACCACCCACTATTGTGTGGTGGAAATTTTGAATGATAGATGTTATTGTGATCTTTGTGAAACCTGTGCTTGCTTGTATAGGTTGCGGCATTTGAAAATCTATTATTGAAACTTTGGCCGAGCATATGAAAATAGATATGCATGTATTATATATATATATATATATATATATATATATATATATATATATATATATATATATATATATATATATATATATATATATATAAATGCATACGCATTGGAATGTATTCAAGTGTGCATAGTCTCACTTAAATCACTATTAATTTTTTTTATTGCACATAACTCAAAAGTATCTACTGCATTTGTTATTTTATTCATGTATTTTGGGGGTGGTAAGTACTATAATGGGTAAAAACCCATGCCTTGAATGAAATCAGCCCAAGATAACAAACCAAAGGCATATGATATCATGTTATCAAGAGTTGAAAACATGCATATCATATCCTCTAGAAGAGTTGGATCAATGGGTAGGGATAAATTTTAATTTCTACAGTTATTTTGAACATAAAAAATATATATGTTTTCTCATATTGGTAACAAATCGAATACTCTTGCATTTCATTAAGGGGTGATGTTTTCTGTTTAGATTCATTGACCTTGTTCTATAAGAATCCATGATTGTGAAAGAAATTGATGGTTTCAATGTATCTGAGATTGGAAATAGATGATACTATTATTTGAATAAAACATCTGAATGAATTAATGCTATATTTCTCCTTGAATATGAAAGTATACAAGAGATTTTTCTT
This sequence comes from Sequoia sempervirens, assembly GCA_007258455.2. Classification (NCBI taxonomy): domain Eukaryota; kingdom Viridiplantae; phylum Streptophyta; class Pinopsida; order Cupressales; family Cupressaceae; genus Sequoia; species Sequoia sempervirens. The sequence continues at coordinate 346,010,132 of VDFB02373365.1, forward strand.
TTCATTTAAATATCAGAATGTATATGCATATTCATAAAGTATTCCTTTCTAGGAATATATGTGATCATGCATAAAGATTCCTTTATACACGCTCACATACATGCGGTATACCTTCTGTTTCATCTTGATTTACTTCAATACTTAGCTATGAATGCTATGCAAATGGAATCAAACTGTAATTCTAGAACAATATTGAGTTGCAAACACATTTGATAATTAGATGAACAGATATACCATGAGTGATTGAATATTATTGAATTTTGTTGAATGGAATGATACATGAATTCTTGGTAGACTGTAGAATGAAAGAATGTTTCTAATAGATGGTCTAAAGGTAAGGATACCCCTTGATATGATAAGCTTTATTTTTGGGAATGGGTGCCAGAGAGTAGATTTTCTTGTCCAAATCTAACTAGAGATGTATTTCATATGGCACGATCTTTTCCAAGCTTTACAGTCATTTGTTATATATTGTGAAAGAAACAAACTGTGTTATTTACCCTCTCTCCGTTGTATTGAATTTACCTAACATGGAACTTGCATATTCTAACAAAATAGATAGAAATGCAAGTAGTTAGGCATACACAAATTCCACCTTGCAAACTATATCTCTTTCTAAGTGTTTTGTGCAGGGTTCGGTTATCTTGAACTGACTAGAGAATCCAGGGAAGCATTGCTTCATGGTTGGGTGGAAAATCACCTCAATCATGTTCTCGTCCACTAGTGGAGGTGAGCTGTCATGAAGGAATCATATCAGAATTCTACTATTGTAATGTATCATTGATGTAAAAGAAACAAATGATGTAGTTTTATGGAAACTATGTAATCTGATTTGACTTAAGGTGTTGAATGCCTAGTCAAACATGTATATAACTATTGACATATGGAAGTGAATAAAAATGTTTATTTAAGATTTAATTGATTTATGACATGAAATTGCTTAATGGAATTAAGTATGGAATTCGTGTCATTTCAATTGATATTCATGATGTCAATATTTATTTATTTTTGACTTAAATCTAGTTGGGCTATTACATTTTTTATTAGAGCTCAAGGTTCAACTCTAGGCCTATGAGCCCATGAAGGTTGAACTAGGGAATAATGGACCCATAATTAGATTTAAGTTACCTAGAAAATGACCAATTTGAATTGGTTGTAAGAAATGGGAATGTCCAAGTTAGGAAGAAAGAAAGGGAAAACCAATAGGGCTACATAAAAGAAAATTGTTAATGAAGAGAGTCCCAAACACAAAGCCCAACCCGACATTCCTAATGAAGAAACTCTAGCACACACCCTCACACGTCTTAAGCTAGAAAGAGGAAAAAAGATAGAGGAGACCAAGAAAACTCCTAAGATCAAGAAACCCTATGATTTTAGAGATTTTCCAATAGGATGTGGAAGGTATGTGCAAGATCATCATGGAAAAAATAGGCCCTTAAGTGGCAAAAAATTCAGAAAAATCATAGTTAGGAAACTTGACGTAAAAATTTGAATAAGTTATCTATATTATTTCAAAAATATGTAAGAATAGAATATATAGCAAACTGAATATAGTTTCTAAACTACTAGGTTGTTTTTTTTTTATAAAAAAATATTTTGTGAAAATTTGAAATTTCAATGCAGTAGTACTTAAATTTCAAGGAAAAAATAAGTAGGTGTCTATCTGACCACCCTAACCACAATAAAATGATAATATTTTTTTATAATATTTTAGATACAAGTAGAGGATTCATGTCCTGATGTGATGTATATTATTTTGTAATTTTTTCCAAGTAAATAATTAATTATTATTTTTATTATAACTTTAAAAAAATATAAAAACTCATATGTATGACCACCTTAACTTGGTCAAAAATTCATGAAATTCAATTTTTAATTTTTTTAATCCTATATTATGTGAAGCATAGAATGTGATGCATGTTTTGAATTCAAAAAACGTGATACCATTTGAAAGCTATAGATGTTTTTCAATCAACTTATCAATCAAGACTTTAGTTGTAATTCAAATAAAAAATTAATAATAATTATTTATTAAATTCCAAGTAAAGCATAATTTATATTGGCAGAGAGTTGAGAATCTCCTTTAAAAACCCTTTTTGTTTCATCAATTTTGGGTAAAAATAAAGTTTTTAATCACATACCCTACTCATACCCATCATATTGCCACTTTTTGGCCCATCATGATCCTACACGTACCCTATACCTAACATGCCACTGATGAATAAAGAGGAGAAGGAGTTGCTATGTGCATGTCTTGCCTCTCCAAAGAGGGAAGATGTAGAATCAGATGAGGATCCTGAGGAATGCCCTCTATCTAATAATGAGGGTACTTCTTAGAGTAGAAAACTTTTGTAAATAAGGATCAATGTAAATCTAACTTAAATATAAATAAAAGAATTTTTTTTGTTGAGTAAGGCATGAAGCTTCGATTTTTTTCTTGTGTGATAACATGTATCTTTTCTTTTCTCTTCCTACTTAGCTTGCTTGTTATATGCATTATATGCAATAGATTAAGCATAAAACCTTGTTCTTGAACGCTAAACGTGACTCTGACGTAGGTCAAGTGTGAGTCACTATTGTGACCACCAAACAAGATGTAGGTAGTAGCAGATAGGAAAATGGTCCAAGTAAGAGGTTGGATCAAATTTTGGAACTCTTGAATCAACAAGAATCCTGAATGGACCATTTGGAACAAGAGGTTCAAGGAGTGTGGTAAGATCATAATCTCAAGAATGAGGTACCTGACCAAAGAGAAGGGGATCACAATTGAGGTCAAAGTGAGGAAGAACTAGGAAAGGATCTTAGGAAGGTAGCACCACTGAAGTTTGATGGAAAGGCTATCACAGATGGGGTGGAGGCCTGGATCATAGAAATGGAAAAATAAGTTGGTCTTTATAAATTTTCAGATTAGACCAAGGCTACTTGGGCTACATATCAATTGTTCAGAGAAGCAACTACTTGGTCGGATAATGAGAAATCCAAAGGAAGACTCCCTCTAGAAGGGATTACCTAGGAATTTTTCCTTGAATCTTTTATAGAGGTGGTGTAAGAGAGGGGGACCATCCACGTCAAGGCTCTAGGTCATGGAGAGTCAAGAGCAGAAGGCTTCCCTAACTTACCTAACTCTAAATGATGTCTTGGGGTGAGAATTGATAATGAAGAGAACTATATAGTACTTATGTCACTCTATAGACCCAAACTTCAGGTATAGGCTAGGCAAGCTAGTTTTCAGAGTCGGTACTATACCTCAGAAAATTCTCTGTTTGAGGATGGCCATGTAGTTCTAGGATGACACCGCAGTGTGCTGGCATCTTTTGGGTGCCCTGAAGTTTGTACAACAAGTAAACATAAGACACAACAAAAATCTAGAAAATTGAATAAATGGCCTAGCTGATTGACTTTAATGAGAATAAAAAGATAATGAAATATAGAAAGTAAATGCGTAGATAATGTAGCAAGTAGATAAAGACTAAAGTCATAAAGATCAACTCACAGAAACACTAGTTCGCTAGCTAGCTCCATACATATGTCTACCTACACACAAGAAAGAGGGAAATTTGTTGGGGTTGTATAGGGGTCTACCTCAATCAAACCCCCATTTTGGTGAACATTCCACCTCCATAGACAACCAAAAAGAAATGAAGTAGACTATGCGATAAAGAACGTAGAGGGAAAGAAAGATTGCAATGAACACTACAAAAATAATATGATACTCTATCAAATAACAAATGAAAGGAGTGAAGCATTACCACCTCCAACCAAAAGCTCACTAGCCAATGGAGGAGACTGCAAGGTATGGACTTGACAAAGTAACCACAACTACAATGGTGATGAAGGGAGGTCTCGTAAGACTCCAAGCCCACACTTTTATGATATCCTTCACACTTGCAATGTGGAGTTGACAGAGCTTCTAAGCTATTGCAATGCTCAAAGTGAAATTCTAGAATGTTGCTTGAGAGAGTGAAAATGTGAAGAATGAAGTGAATAAATGTGTATAGCCAAAATGAAATGAGAATGAATTTTTTTGAAAGTGGGATGAGAAGGAATAAGGAATTTTTCAGGTTCATTGGTTGAAGAGGGACGTTACATTTCAGCCCCAATCAGGTGTGTAATGCCTCTACCAACTTTTGATGGAGGAATCCATCAGAGACATCAGCATGGTGCATAGACGTCTGTGTGCCGCACATTCGTCCCCAAAAAATATTCTCTCACTGACACATAAAATGAGCACAAAGTGGAAGGAAGGAAGATGGGTGATGTGGAATTTCTCCTTCGGATTTTATTTTCTAAGGTGGCAGTGTGTGAAAGGAGAATTTTCTTAAGGGGTGAAAATTTTATCCTATACATTTTTCCCCCACTTTAGCAAGCAGACATATTGATGAGCATTTGGTGAAGTAGATCAAAGAGTTAGTAGTGTTAGAAATGTATACCTTAAATGTTGAGGAAGTAGACCATGATCTGGTGAACTCAAAAGTGTAGGGCAGGAAAAGGAATCCACAAGTACTCTCCCTAGGGAGTTTCAAACAAAAGGAATCCATAGCTCTTTAGAACTATGAAGTTGCACAAAGCACATCGAAGGCCCTTAGACCAATGATGAACAAATCCCGTAGGATGAAAGCATCTTACAGGCCCATAGACCTACAAGAAGGAAACCCCCAAGTTATCTCTCATGAGGGAAGCCCGGTGCAAGGGGACTCCACAAAGTTGGATGAGAAAGTGGCTTCATAGAAACACCTGCAAAAAAACATGATAACATGCCAAGAAAACAAGAAGCAGCCACACAAGAAAATAGATAGGCAGTCACATAGATAGTCAACAATTTGAAAGGATTTCAAAGGGGTCCCTCAAGAACCCTTCAAAAGGAAAGGGGTCCACTCAAGGGACGCATTGTTTGAAAGTGTAAAAGAGACATTTTTTCTCAAATCAATTCATCATCAAGGAATCCTTTCAAAAGACGTTCAATTCATCAAGGAATTTGAAAGGAAGAAGATGCCCCCTCATGAGGGGAAGGTCGAGGTTTCTCCCATAGGAAAAGTTGTTCCCACCTCGAAGGAAAGTTCTCATGTCCTTTCTTTGTGAACCCATAATGAAGGAAACATGTTTTGTTAGGGGTCCAAGTCAAGAATGTGATATTGGAAAAAGCTTGCAAGGATTTTCAAGAAAATATTCGTTGGCAATGAATGCATTTTTTGAAAATAAAATTATTGTGAAAAGAATGTTGTCATAGATATGAGGGACAAATCAAGCAAAGAAGAGAGAAAGATAAAAGAGAAAAAGAGAAATAGCACAAACAAGAGGCACATAGGTGATTTGATATTTTGGGGTCAGAGTTGCTCATAAATATAAGTATAATAATAGTATATAAATGAAGTGTCATCAACCACCTACTATATCAAACCATGTGAAGAATGCACGAGAAGACAAAGTAAAAATAAAAAATTAGGTCAACATGGAAGGGAAGCCTAAATTCCCCCAACACTTTGCATCATCCTCAATTTACCGAAAATCAAAACAAATAATAGAGGAAGAATGATGATACAAATAGAAGAAGGTTTACAACACAAAAACACTCCTGTATCCAAGCACCAACAAAGGTGAAAAGGGTCATCTAGGAACACATAGCACAAGAACGAGGGAATACATCATGATGCACTTCTAATCTAAAGAAAAAGAAGGGGCCTCCCCCTAACATTCATTGACCAAGAGGCCATCTACTTCCCAATCTAGATCATTATAAGGGGAAGGAATATGAGCCTACAATGGTGGAATATTAAGGGGAGGAGCTTCTAACCCTCCCACAACAAGAGCTAAGGAAGAAGGCCCTACAAGGTCTTCTCTGCTAGGCTCTTGTAGAGCTATGGTCAGTGATTTCATGAAGATCACTGATAAGGCTAGAACGTCATCTAGAGAGTTGAACAAGCACTTTCTAGAAGTGCCATGTTGTACCTCAATGGATGGGGAGGATGACACCCAATATTCACTACTTGGTTCATTGAGTGACTCAGGAGAGGTCAAAAAATTAGGAGAAGCTAAAGCTTATTTCATCACTAGGACATAATAGGCTAGCACAGGAACACCATTTGGAGAAGGTGGGATCCTCTTACACCTTCCTTTGCTGGAAGGGCCAACCTCTATCCTTTGTTAGATTGGGGGATGCGAACTCCCCACATACAAGGCAAGAAGTGTAGAGGAGGAGGAGAAAAGCGTGGCAGACAGTACCGATGTATTTGACATGTCCACGGGTTTAGGGAATGGAGGGATATCTAGAACGGACATCAACAGGGGTGGTTCAACTGAGGGAGCAATAAACACTTGCACCTTTTTGGGGTCAGGCACACTCACACTCATAGCGAGAGCCAAAATAAAGGATTAACTTGACTAAATGGAAGCAAAGTGGAGAGAGGACATGTCAAGAGGCCCTAGAGCAGGGGTAGTTGTCTCATCTTCCTTTTTCTATAAAGTGGCTTGCTTAGCCACCAGAGCCTTTTTCCAATGCTTGCACTCGCATGTAAGGAAGTTTCTATGAATCTTCAAGCTAGAGGTTGGGTGTTGTGAAGGGATAGAAGGCTCTTGATCAGTCATAGGGGTGTCCATCATAGCCATTTTTGGCAGAGGGGTAGAATCCTGAACAAGAGCAATAGGGAGAGATTAAGAGATAGTGGGGAGAGTCAACTCTAGCACCTTGATGGCGGGACTCTTCCCATTCATTGCTTTAGGGGAAAAAGTGGTGGGAGGCCACAAAGGTCGGGCCATAGAGGATTCCCCTCAAGGACCCTTTCTTCTACCATATAAGTATGACCAAGGTCTAGGAGGCACAGTAGGAAGGTCTGATATCTTGATCTTAGCTTTGTGCCAAGTAGGCACCATTAGAATTCTCATATAAAATCTAGGAGTATTCATCCAAAAATCTTCTTCAAAAAGAGGAGCGGAAGAGGCATCCTAAGGATGGGAAGGCCCCTCCTTTCCCTTTCAAGAAGAGGAGGGAGTTCATTGCTGTGCAACCAGAAGGGTCAAATTTAACTGTCCTTTTCCCCTAGTCTTATACTTCACATTGTTTTGGTAAAGTAGGTTCATTCTTGGGGGGAAGCAGACCAATTGGGGTGGTCCAAAAATGATCCAGTGAGTAACCACCATGGTACACCAATGGTTAGTATCTAGTGTCATGCACAATGTGCACAACACCTTCATGGGAGAACATAAGAAATTTGTTAATGATAGAAGCAATCCCGTTCATGGAAGCTAGCCAAGGTATGCCTAACTTCACCCTAAACAAATAAGATTCTGTTATAACATTGAAACTCATGTTCACAGCCCTAGGTCCAACAAGGAAAAAGAGAGTTATTGAGCCATACGGATTGAGAGAGAGGCCATTGTGCGTATGGATGATGGATTTTTTTCTTCATACTCTTCCCTTTGTAAGGAATTCAACCATAATGTCTCCTTAGTAATGACATTCACTCGGCTTGCAGGGTCAACTAAGACCCTTGTCACAATGTTCCCATTGAGACAAGAGATAATGTAAAGGGGAGAGGGCTTATTGTTCAAGGGTATATCCTGTGAAGTGAACGTTACGTGTAGTAAACTAGTCATAGGTTTTGTAGGAGTAACTATAACCATGTTAACATATTCCTTGAGCTGAGTGGTAGAATAAGAGGGATCAATAATTAAGTTAGCAAAATGCGACGGAAATAGGTCCATGTATATCTATAACTCACTATTTTCCTTTGCCACTGATTTATTTGTATTTTGTTTACTCCCATTGAGACGAATAGTACCATCCTCGATGCAGTCCTATATCTCATGATGGAGACACATACAACATTTGGTATCATGTTCATTGAATCGATGATACTGATAGAAGTTGTTTGCATCGTACCAATCAGGGTAAGGTTCCTTGAGAGGTCGAGGGTTCTCCAAGGTTATGATCTTATCCTTCAGCAACTTCTCTAAGATAGAAGAATAAGATTATGCTAACTTTGTGAAATTTCTATTGTGTCTGAGGTCGTTATCATTCATTGCATCTACTAAATTTGCATCAGCCTTGCCTTTCCCTAAGATTGAACAATAGATTTTCCTTCTGAATGGAAGCATGAGGAGGATCCCCCGAACTAAACTACTGTCTATTGATATTCCCGTAATGCTACACACAGATGTGCGAAAGAAGGGTATTTCATAAGGGAAAATTTTTCCTGCCATGGTATTTGCAGGTTCCCTATGAACACCTTTTGTATGTCTGAATCAGGCAACATGTATGATATCTAAGAGAAAAGTGCTTGATACCGTGCCATGAAATCAATAATCTTCTAATTATCCCATTGCTTGCATTGGATGAGATCCGAAAAGGTCATCTTTGTTGTAATGTTGGCTTGGGACTATCAGAGAAACTAATTTACAAGTTGATCAAATGAGAAAATAGAGTTGTCAAGTAAAGAAAAATAGCATTCAAGTGCTGTATCCTTAAGGGATCAAGGAAATAATTTTTCTGTCAATGCATCATGATGGATGAAGTCTGTGCACATGCCATTAAAGGTGGAAACATGCATTTGCGGGTCCCCTTTTCCACCATACTTTTTGAATTTTGGAATCTCCATTCCTTGTGGGAAGGGAGTACTTAGGATTTCTACCAACAATGGGCTATGTTAGAAAAAGGGTTGAAAAATAGGCTAGTCTGAGGCCTGTAAGAGACTCGCTAGCCAGTTTTGCATACAACCCATATTCTAGAGCAAGGCATTCAGAATAGGGTCAGTAGATGACAAAGGACCAGTGGAGCCTCTAGAAAAACCATCACCAAAACCACCTCTGGAACCACCTCCGAAGCCACCGCTGTGACTGCTGTTGGGGCCACCACCACTAGTAGGGCCTCTGTTGGTGCCACCTTTGTGGCCTCCACTAGAGCCACCTTCACTAGTGCCACCTCTACTACCAGAACCATCACCACTCATTCTGCCAGAGCCTCTGCCATTGGGGGAAGTAGGAGGGGTGAAACTGAATCCAAGGGGTGGTTTACTTGCCTTGATGGTGGGGGGATTTCGAGAAGAAGAAGATACACTAATCGAGGACCCTGATTCAACCATGCAGACAGATGTAGTGGGAATTGAAATGCCTATTTGTCTTTATAAGTATCGAGCACCTCTCCTTCGGTAGTACCCAATCTAGGCTATATGAAGGGACATAAGCTTTAGTTAGATTGATAAGGCCCCAGAAGAAATTTATGCATGCCTGATCTTTTCCCAACAAATGTCTTAATTTGCTAACTTAAGCCTAGTGGCTCTCACCATGTTTGGTGCTTTCTCCAAATGGTGCACAAGGTCTAGTAACCTGTTATCCAATTCCAAAAGGTTTTCCGCTTGGACATGCATAGCCTCATCCTCATCCATATATGAAGCTATGGGGGATGCTGGAAGACTAGGGATACGAGTGGTTTCATCTACAAAACCCATGTTTTTAGTACAACCCATATGGAAACTAGTGGTAAATTCATTAGCTAAACGAGTGGAGAAACTAGAGGCAAAAATAGAAGTGACCTTCATCTTCTCCATTGGTAAGTGTCAAATGCTTCATCTAACAACATACTTGAAAGTTGTGGATTGGGTTGTGATGCTCATAAAGCTTCACAATTATCAGGGTTACAAAAATCTCAAGATATGAGGGACAAGCTCCAACACAGACAAATAGGTAGACAATGTTCATGTTAGGTTCACCAAAAATGTAAGAGAGGGGGATAAACCATGTCAAGGCTCTAGGTCACAGAGAGCTGAGAGTGGAGGGATGCCCTAACTTACCTCACTCTAAAGGATGTCCTGGGGTGAGGATTGAGAATGAAGAGCACTATATGGTACTTTTTTCACTCAATAGACCCGAACTTCAAGCTTAGGGTAGGCGAGCTAGTTTTTGGTGTTGATACTATACCTTAGATAGTTGTCTATCTGAGGATGGTAGTGCAGTTCTGGGATGACAACGTGGCACATTGGCATCTCTCGGGTGCACTGGCGTCTGTAAGACCATAAAAAAAAAAAACAACAAAAATACCAGAAAATTGACTAAACAATGTAGTTGATTGAATTTAATGAAAATGACAAGATAATGAAATACATAAAGTAAATGCATAGATAATGGAGCAAGTAGATAAAGACTAAAGTGATAAAGATCAACTCATAGAAATATCAGTTCACTAGCTAGCTCCACACATACATCTACCTACACACAAAGAAGAGGGAAAATTGTTGGGGTTGTATAGGGGTCTGCCTCAGTTAAACCCCTGTTTTGGTGTTTCCACCTCCATAGACAACTAGAAAGCAACATAGTAGAATATGTGATAAAGAAAGTAGAGGGAAAGAAAGATTGTAATTAACACTAAAAAACAATAGGTTACTCTATCAAATCACAAAGGAAAGGACTGAAGTGTTACCACCTCCAACCAAAAGCTCACTAGCCAATGGAGGAGAATGCAAGGTATGGACTTGGAAAAGTCACCACAACCACAACGGTGATGAAGGGAGGTCTTGAAAGACTCCAAGCCCACACTTCTACGACAACCTTCACACTTGCAATGTGGAGTTGATGTAGCTTCAAAGCTACTGAAATGCTCAAAGTGAAATGCTAGAATGTTACTTGAGAGAGTGAAAATGTGAAGAATGAAGTGATTGAATGTGCAAAGCCGAAATGAAATGAGAATGAATGTTTTTGAAGGTGGGATGTGAAGGAATAAGGAATTTTCAGGTTAGTTGGTCGAAGAGGGACATTACATTTTGGACCCCAATCAAGTGTGTAATGTCTCTACCAACTTCAGATGCAAGAATCTATTAGGGATGACAGTGTGGAACACAAATGTCCATGCGTCATGCATTCGTCCTCGACAAATATTCTCTCACCGAAACACATAAAAAATTCCAAGTGGAAGGAAGGGAGGTGGGTGATGTGGAATTTCGCCTTCAAATTTGATTTTATAAGGCGAGGGTGTGTGAAAGGGGAATTTGTTTAAGGGGTACAGATTCAATCCTATACAGGTGGCTACCATAGCTTTTTTTTGTCAAGAAAATGGATCAATTTAAAAACTTGACCCAAGGAGGCCTGACAGTAGTGCAGTACTGGGAGAAGTTAACCAACTTTCTTAAGTATGTGTGTCAATACCAATCCAATGAGCATTTCTGGATATAAAATTTTATACTAGGACTGAGAGCCAACACTGGAGCTGAAATGGATCTCTAGAATCCTCCTACTATGGAAGAAGCTTTCAAAAAGGCTATAAAGCAAGAGAAAAAGTTGCAACATTTGGCTAATCTTCATAAAGGAGAGGACTCTGAGCCTTGGTTCAGAAAAAAAGATTTTAGAAGGGTGACAAATAGAAAGGAAGCAAGCCCCATCAGATTAGAAGCCTAAAAAATATAAGGTGACCCTCTAAAAAAGGAAGAGGGCAACCAAGGTGGAAGGAATTAAAGGGTTAACAAGGCTAATGACACCTACAATAGCACCTAGGGTCACTTGAAAGAAAATAAGTCTAGAAATCAAATAGGACCATGTGAAAAATGTTATACTTGTGGAGGAGATCATTATACCTCTAATTTATTCAGAAGTTGAGGTCATGGAAGGAATGAAACCAACAAAAAACCCTACAACACAAGATTCATGCAACGGTAGACAATAGGAAAGCAAAGTACTAGGATTCTCCAATATGGTTAACGGGTAAGCTCTATGGCCAAAACATTTCCATTTTGATAGATACTAGAGCTACTAAATGATTCATAGACCGTAGAATGATTTCAAAGTTTCCTACTTTACCTAGTTATATGAAGAATTCTTGGTTTGTATAGTATGGAAATTGAGCAAAGCAGTTAGTAGAGTCTTGTCTCTTTTGTGGTGAGTTGGAGCTTCCCACCTTCATGACCCAAGTTAACCTTTATGTTGCACCATTAGGATCCTATGATGTAATATTATGAATCAACTGGTTGAATGAGCATAAGGCTATTGTAAATTGTGAGGATAATATGGTGAGATGTATAGATGACTATGGAAAAATGGTTGAGGTACATGGGGTACAACAACCCCTAGAACTTAGAAATATCTCAACTATGCAACTTAAGAGAGCTTAGTAGAAGGGTTGTGTCATATATGTTCTACATGTCAGTGAAATTTAAAAAGAGAATTTGTACCTTGATGATTATCCAATCCTTAGGGAATTTGATGATGCATTTCCTTAAGATCTCACCAAGTTTCCTTTGTAGAGAGAATTCAAATTCTCCATTGACATAGTGCCAAGATCTGAGCCATAGTCTACGGCCCCATATAGGATGACCACCATAGAGCTCTATGAGTTGAAAGCCCAACTATAAGAGTTATTATGTAAAGGTCTTATTAGAGCTAGTGTGCCACCTTGGGGAGCACCAATTATCTTTGTGAAAATAAGGATGGAACCTTGCATCTGTGTATAGATTATTAGATGTTGAACAAGGTGACCATCAAGAATTGCTACCCTCTTCTGAGGATTGATGAATTATTTGATCAGATGAAGGGAAGGATAATATTCTCAAAAGTATATCTTAGGTCTAGATATCATTAGTTGAGAATAAAGGAGGATATTTTGAAAATAGCCTTTTGAACTTGGTATGGGCATTATGAGTTCATCGTGGTACCCTTTGGGTTGACCAATGCACCTGTATCTTTCATGAACCTTATGAACAGTGTGCTCTGAGACTATTTGGATGATTTCATCCTAATTTTCATTGATGAAATTTTGGTTTATTCTAAGACCATTGAGGAGCATGATCGACACTTGAGGATAGTCCTATAATGACTAAGGGAAAAGAAGCGTTATGGAAAGTTATCCAAGTTCTTGTTCTACTAGGATAGGGTGCATTACCTAGGCCACATCATCTTAGTAGAAGGGGTATCCATGGACCTTAAGAAGATAAAAGCTATAGTGGAATGAACACTACCTTAGCATGTGTTAGAAGTGTGAAGTTTTATGGGCCTTGTAGGATATTATAGAAAATTTGTACAAGGGTTTTCTAAAATAGCAGCCTTAATTACATCTCTTCAGAAGAAAGGGAAGAGATTTGAGTGGATCGAGAAATGTAATCAAACTTTCTAGCTCCTTAAATAAAATCTCACTACAGCTCTGGTATTAATTATTCCAGATCCCAATAGTCATTTTTCAATGATCATGGATGCTTCAAGAGATAGAGTGGGAGAAGTACTAATATAAGAAGGGAAAGTGGTAGCATATGAGTCTAGGAAGTTGAAACAACATGAGGTCAACTATGTGCCCCATGATTTGGAATTAGTGGCCATAGTGCATGCCCTACAAATGTAGAGACATTATCTTTAGGGAAAGTCATTTGAGCTCAAAATAGATAACATACAATTGAGATATATCTTCACTTAACCCAACCTCAATGCCTGACAAAGGAGATGGCTAGAATTCCTTATCGAGTATGAATTTGGAATTGAGTACATAAAAGGAAAAGAGAACCAAGTGGTAGATGCTCTTGGTTGATGAATACATCTAGAGGCTATGACCTTTGTGACATTCAATCTGAAATAGTAGGTGATGTAACTCTTGCAAGCTGATGAGCATTATGAGAAGGTAAAAAAGGCTCTCGAAGAGAATCCATCAAACCATCGATTCAATGGGTATGAGTTTGAACCAAGTGGTATCTTAAGATACTAGAGACAAATGTATATCCCAGATTCTAGAGAGCTTAGGAAGATGGTCCTAAATGAGGTTCACAATGCGCCATATTCAGGGCACCCCACAATTAGAAAGATGATCATGAAATTGAACATCCTGTACTTTTGGCTGAGACTCGAGAGGGACGTAGCTGAATGCATAGCCAAATTTTTGTAGTGTCAGTGATTCAAGGCTGAGCATGTGCATCCAACAAGGCTTCTTTATCCACACGATATAATTGAGTACAAATGGAAAGTGATTAGTATGGACTTTGTACAAGGGTTACCTCTAAGTAGGAACAAGCATGATGTCATTCTGGTAGTAGTAAAAAAGTTGACTAAGGTGGTACATTTTATTCTCAAAAACCTTACAAATGGATTGTTGACCTTGGCCAAGAAATTTGTCTAGGAGATCTTTCATTTGCATGGAGTGCTAGAGACCATTATATTTGACTGAGATACACGAATGACATCCAGGTTTTGGATGACCTTGAATTCCACATTGGGAACTAAGTTAAACTTTAGCTCAGCCTATCATCCTCAGTCCGATGGTCAAATTGATAGTAAATCAGGTTGTAGAATATCTCCTTCGTATGTATTATATGCACCAACAGTATAAATGGGAAGAATACCTACCATTAGTGGAATTTTCTTATAATAAATCCCATAATGCATCCTTAGGTATGGCACCTTTCAAGGCTCTGTATGGGTGGAAGTGTCACACTCATATTAGTTGGGATATATTGGAAGATAAAATCATATTAGTGGGTCTTGAGATATTAAAAGTAATGGAAGAGTAGATGAGGCTTATCAAGAGCAAACTGAAGGAAACAATAGATAGGAAAAAGAGCTATGCTGACAGAAATAGAACCTTTAGAAACTTTATAGTTAGAGATAAGGTATTTCTAAGAGTAAACCCGCATAAGAGCTCTATTACCTTTAGGAAGTCATCCAAGCTAGCTTCAAGATATGTGTGCCCATTTGATGTGTTGGAAGTAATCAACTCAGTTGGTTACAAACTTTCTCTACCCCTTGATGTAGCTCGACTCCATAAAGTGTTTCATGTTTCTTTATTAAATCCATACCACCTAGATGTGTCTCACATACTTGATTGGAATTATTTATAGGTGGAGGATCTATGAGTGGTGCTAGTGGAGCCCAATATAATTCTAGATAGATGCAACATCAAGTTGTGTAACAGGGGTCCATTATTCAGTATAAAGGTCCAATGAGACTAGTATCATAAGGAAAATGATACATGGGAGGATGCAGAGCAAATAGAATTCTCCTTCCCTCATTTTCTTTCCTAGAAAGACTATTGATGATATTTTTTGTATTGTTGCATAAAATTTTGGATTGATGTTCTATGGAGTTTTGGCCTGAAACAATAGGAATTATGATTATCTATATATATTGATGCCTGGTATTTTGATTTGGTACACCATGATGTTTTATTTGAAAATAACGTGAATTGATAAACATATGTAAAACCAATTTGGCTTGATCAAACATCGGGGAAAATGTCTCTTTTTCTAAGGAAACTTGCAACCATTGTATGATAATTTCCACATAACCCGAAAGAGATAACAATGCAAATAAGTGCTCAAAATCCACATACAAGAGAATAGAAAACATAACCATCAAAGATGACACATGATATACCCTAGGAAAAACCTGAAGAGGGAAAAGCCCAGCCTCCAAAAGAATCCATACTCCATCGTATTAATCATCCATAAAGCAAATACAAGAGTTACAATGAACACTTCTGAAGCATCAAGTCCTCCAATGCAGTCCCATGTGTCCAAGCATGAAACCACACATCCATGCCATGCTTCATAAATGCACTCTTGAGAAGACTCAATAATGATAGCCAAACCACTCATCCAACCTAAACCACTATGCATGTGTTTTATTTTATAGACACAAGCTCACACATAATACAACTAGTGGTAAGGTAAAAATATGTACCACAAAACCACTAACCAGTTATTTAATATTGGGTACTAAGGCATCACATTATTTAATATTTCCCCAATATTAAATTATTATCACGTCTCCCACACAATAAATAAAAATACACTGTAACATTAGAACATCAAGTGGGTCCCCAAATAATTACCTAGTGTGATTAACAACACCACCAATGTGCATCACAACTAAATATTTTTTTATTTAAAATAATATAGTAAATCATTTTATGCAATGGTGTACAACACCATATCCCAACATTTTCCCACTTGTTGTATACATTGCATAGGGGATCAATGCATGATATACATCATCATAGCCATACATGAAACCACATGAATTTCTAACATGCTCTTGTGCTCCGTCAAGATACTTACAATAATAAAAAAGTGACCACCATCTCAAGAAATAAATCATATCATCCTCCAACATGCCACCTATGGAAGAAAAGGAACATGCCAAGGTGAAGATCCAAATCCAAGTGATAACAAAGGCTCCAAACAAGCTACTGTCAACTAAAAACCCACACGATCAGAAATAGCATCCACAACACATGCTAATACATCCAATCATCCATATGTCCAAGGTATCAATACATTAGTAAACCCATGCCAATAACATATGCAACTTGTAAACTACAACCAAGCTCCTTGTATAAAACCTGCCAATGAAGAACATATATATCTAGGAACTCCCACTACATAGGTAATGTCAAAGCATATCAAGTCTACCAGTCAACACTATACATCAAGGTGTGATCATTAAATTATATCAAATCATGAAGTACCAAGAATAATAACAAGGATCCACACATACAACCCAAAGAGCTACATAATCTCTCAAAACATGTTGCCACCATTCTCCCAACATGAACATCTAAGGAGAAACCATGAATAGAGAAACCTATAAACCATAATGTCCTAACAACACCTCAAAATTGTACATCTATGTCAATTATGATCTCCTAACAAACCCAAATGAAAATTCTCTACAACATCCATACACTCAATCTCATAGATCAAGTACAACATATGAATCAATGTAATAATGCCAAACTGGATGTAAGCATCTTCTAATAAAGAAGATCAAACTCATAGGTAACCATCCCCATAATTGGAAATCATCCCATAAACCATCTCCTAACAATCCTCATCAAAGAATGATATCATAAACTCAAATGCATAGGGAGATAACCATGCCATAACATCCCTCAAAATGAATCCCCCAGAAATAAATAACCATTGCTCAAGATCTGTAAATATGAAAGATAAAGCATATAAACTCATGCTAAACCATCCTGAAATGAGTATCCATAATCAATCATCATGAATCAACTCAATCCCATGAGAAACAAAGCATGAAACATAGCACATCTAAAAGATATAATGGGAAAGTACCTCTCAAATACCAAGCTACCAAGTAGACAAAGAATGGGGAATGATAATTATCCTCCAAGATAACCTAGCCATGATGACTCACTCCAAGAACAATCTCCTCTATCGCTCTACAATGAACTCATGTCCATATCTAGGTGAAAGTACCTTGGTCTTCTTGCTAAAACCTCCAAAGAGTAACTATCTCAAGAAAGTGTCTCTAATCACAAGACAACTGCAACCGTCACCTAAGTCTCCAAGTATCCATGAGTGCTTGTAACCAATCAATCCATGCCAAAGTCCAAATGGAACATAGCCCCAACATGAAGTAATTAAGCAAATGATTAATGTACCCAATACCAAGAGAACCACTATGATTGATGTCAAAGATCCAATCATGAATCCAGAACATAAACATGACATCCATGATCTAACCATCTCCTCCTAAGAGATCACATGCAACATAATATTTATTTAAAGATCCTAGTCTCAAGAGGACAAGTATCATGCCAAACTCTAAGCGTGCATCAAGAGTAAACTATGACATAAAATAAAACACTCTAAACCAAGAAAACATATATCCAATCACACGAAGATAACCATACAAATGATGCATCCACATCACTACCAACAAATCCCACTGAACCGTGATACGAGCCACACAATGAATCATGACAACCATCCTCTTCATGAAGATCATCTAGGTCTACACACACTCAACTGCAATATCAATAAAATATAAGTGAAACCAATATCTCCAAGCTAAGAAGTTACATACAACTTCCAACAAACCACCATAAACATATCCATCACCACCAATCCACCACTATTAAAATCTCCCACTGAAAGTGTATAACCAATGAATGTAAAAAGCTATCATGACATCGTGATAATAATATCCTAATGAAGATCAACCAAAGAGTGCCCTCACACAATCAAAGAACTCAAATGCAACATGAGCTCCTCAATAAGAAAGAAAAGTAAACCATGATCCTCATACCAAGAAGATTCACCATGACAACCTGAATTAGGAACCAATCCAACACCACCAACAATGCACCTACATAAACCATCATGATATTCCAAAGTATCTAAAGCAAAATAAATATCCATGAAACCATGATCACCACCAAATGTACCAACAACTCAACCCAACCATGTCCCACATATCTACATATCATAGTCAATTACATAGGTCTCATATCATGATTGTACCTGGTAATACCATCTCACTTCCTCAACATAACATCAAAATTGGAAAACCAAGTGACTAAACCAAGTCACCAAAACTAAAAATGCATCAACACTAAAATATATATGGGAATAGACAACCCATGTCCAAGTCATATGTGCAACAAGTAAGTATAGATCACCTAAAATGTTACACGACTTGTAGATACAACAATAAAACATACAAATCTAACCAAATTGATAATGATGTCAAAAAGAGAATAATCTAAGATGTACAACTTAGCATACAATGAATCCAACTTAAAATCTCCTAGATCTGACAATCCATAAGCTCATAGTATCACCATAGTCAAAGAAACCCATAAGCAACTCAAGATAGAATATCATAAAGTAAATCATGTCAAAACAACTCCAAACTCAATCCACTAGGTAGTGCTCTGAATAAGCTTTCCATTGACTATTCAAAGTCCAAAATTTGACTCTATATGCACCTGATATCACCTCTCAAAGCTCAAATAGAACACCTAACTTTCACCAAGAAAAACACTATCAAAAATAAAAAATCTAGAAAAATATTAGACACCACAGTGTAGAGCTTTGAGTCACCTTTCCAATGAGTCCAAGAAGAGAAAAAGAGGACCTCCTAGGTGAAAGTTATGCTCCCCAAAAGAAAGTTGCTCAATTAGGGTATACGAGGCAAAAAAAATGCCCCCTCTGGTGGCTAGGCACCGGCCCCACCCGGGTGGCGGCGCTCCCTTGGTGGTGGACCTAAAATCATTATAAAATCCACTTTAATTAATTTTCATTAAAAAAATTTTATCAAGCCCTTTTTAATAAAATATGTGGCATTTATTTTTTTCAAGGTGAATTTAATTATAAAGCGATGATAATTTTTTTTTATATATATTTAAAGGTTTGAAACCCCATAAAGGGGTGGGCCGATGGTTGTAGCACATTGGGGCTCAAAAGTCTCTGCCAGATGGGGACCTGTTTGTGGCTTAGCTATCGACGGTACCCACCGATAGGGATTGTCAGTCCCTGTCGGGTACGGTGATTGACTAGGGGGGTCCAACTCCTCCCTGGACTTTAATTTTTTTTTTTTCAAATAAAAAAAATTCATTCGACATTTTTTTAATATTGATTTTTAATTGGATTTAGTTTCTTTTGCAGGTACAACGATAGGATTTTTTCTGCAACGAAATAATTTTTATTTTTTGATTTTTTAAATTTTTTTCTGAGAATAATAATGTTGACTTTTAAGAGAAAAAGTGGATTTTACAAAAAAAGAAACTGCATTTTCTTTCTAATAACTAAAATAGGGAAAATTATATATGAAAATTCAGCTCTCAGGCACCCTGAATCCAACCATGAGGTTCATTTTTTCCTAGGATGTCATTTGTAAAATTTCCCCCACAAAACCCCCATTTGAATGCACAATCAAGAAACCCTATTTTGCCCTAATTTTTCCACACCCAAAATCTACAAACAACCTATCATAATAGCAAACCAAAAACCATTAGATCTGCAATAAACAACCTGCAAGACCCTCATATCTTTCCATGTCTTTCATTATCTCATGCATTGCATAGATTCTAACTTAACCAACATTTTCTCAATCTAGGGTTATAAAAAATATCCAACCATGAAAGCTCTGATACCACTTGTAAGGAAACTTGCAGCCATTGTATGACAATTTCCACATAACCCAAAAGAGATAACAATACAATTAAGTGCTTAGAATCTACATGCAAGATAATAGACAACATACCCATAAAAAATGACACAAGATATACCTTGGGAAAACCCTCAAAAGAGAAAAACCCAGCCTCCAAAATCATCCATACTCCATCCTATTAATCAACCATGAAGCAAATAAAGGAGTTACAATGAACACTTTTGAAGCATCAAGCCCTCCAATGTATTCTCATGTGTCCAAGCATGAATCCACACATCACATGCCATGCTTCACAAATGCACTCTCAAGAAGACTCAATAATGATAGCCAAACCACTTAGCCAATCTAAACCACTACACATGTGTTTGCTTTTATATACACAAGCTCACACATAATACAACTAATGGTAAGGTGAAACCATGTACCAAAAAACCATGTGAATACAAAACCACTAACCCCTTATTTAATATTGGGTACTAATACATCACATTATTTAATATTCCCCAATATTAAATTATTATCACATGTCTCTTACACAATAAATAATAATGCAATGTTACAATACAACATCAAGTGGGTCCCCAAATAATTACCTAGTATGATTAACAACACCACCAAGGTGTATGAAAACTAAATAATTATTTAATTACAAAAATATAATAAATCATTTTATTCAATGGTGTACAACACCATATCCCAACACTTTTAAGTGTGGAAGGATGTCATATCTTGATTTCATTTCAGCATTTTAAAAATTGGGAGATTAAAATAATTGGAAATAGAATTTGGCATTTTATTTATGAAATGGTGAAAATGTGATGATGCAAATGAAAATGAATATTATGTAATTTCTTGATTTAAGAAATTATTGTTTTTATGTGATTATCGATTGACAGTTACTGATAAGTGGACAAGTGTAAGAATGTGTATGTAGAAATAGGTTGAAGGATGAGAACTTGATTGAGCTGGGCATGCTTAGCTAGATGATCATGGTAAGCAAGGATGTAATGTGAAATGCAACACACCACGATAGAATATGACATATGCATATGCATGAAGACTTGATACTTGCATTTATACTTGGTGTGAGAATAACAACCAATGGAAAGAACAATTCATGTGTTCTTACTCTACTTTGTCTAATTCAAAATGCATAATCAATAAAGTGAATAAGAAATTTATCTTGTATGAAAAATGATATTTTACTTGATCACTCTCTTGGATAAATTCAAAATGCAATTTGAATAGACAAGTGATTCTATAAATGTAATGTGTGAAAAATTATTTGTAGGGGTATGAATATATATTAATGCATATATACATAAAAAATGTGAATTAATTCCTTTGAATATTCACTCTCTAAAGAGAGCTATAGAAGATCGTGGGGAATTTGAATACTTGTAACTCCCAACCAAATATGGATGAGGCCAATTCCCTCATGTGGGAGTAGGTGGCCAACTCACATTATGAAAATTGCAAAAGTTAAAAGACACATATTCTACCCAAAATAGCAGGATCAAGTTGAATTCGGGAATAAGGGAAAAACATTGGTAGAAGAGGAAAAAAAGCCAAGAAAGGAGGTAACACAAGGAGTAGAAGGAAAAAGATGAGTGATACTGTAGAGAAGAATAATCTCTAGGCCAAGCTTTGAGGTAAATCAAACTCATATAATTATCTTTTCATTTTGAAAGAATTCTTTGCTTTTACATTCTGTGTGTTTATCATGCATGTTCAATATTTGTTATTATCAATTTGATGTGAGCCCTAAGGGCTGAGCTTATGAATCTCTACAAATATTTGATGTTGTCGACTGTCTGTGAGCCCAAGGGGTCAAACATATAAAGCTTTGTAAGATTGTAACTATTTATCGACCCCATGTTGGGTCGGATCTCATTTCCACAATGTGTCACTTGTGCGCATGAAATTTATCTTTCATGGTTTGGGCCTATCGACTAACACACATGCTTCTCTTTTTTAGTTTATGTTTGATTTGTGTGTATTGTGTATACATCACCTTAGGCGATGAGCCGAAGGCCAGTTCTCTATGTAATCTTTATATAAAATTTACTATTTTTGTAAGCCCATTGTATGAATTGAAGGGTGGTGAAGGTTGCATGTGAGGTAGAGGTTGAGCGTGCTTAGCCACTCTTAAAGTTGGGGGCCTCCTCACCCACTATCATGTCATGGAAAGTTTGAATGATAGATGTTGTTATTATGCCCTCTATGAAACTTGTGCAGGCTTGTATAGGCCGCAACATTTGAAAATCCATTGTTGAAACTTTGGCCAAGTATATGAAAATAGATATTCATGTATATATATATATATATATATATATATATATATATATATATATATATATATATATATATATATATATATATATATATATATATATATATATACATACATATGTAGAAGCATATGCATTGGAATGTAGTTGAGTGAGCATAGTCTCACTTAAATCACTATTAATTATTTCTATTACACATAATTCAAAAGTATCGACTACTATATTTGTTATTTTATTCATGTATTTTGGGGGTGATAAGTACTACAATGGGTAAAAACCCATGGCCTGAATGAAATCAAGCCAAGATAACAACCCAAAGGCATATGATTTCATGTTATCAAGAGTTGATAACATGCGTATTGTATCCTCTAGAAGAGTTGAATCAATGGGCAAGACTAATTTTAATTTCTGTGATTATTTTGAACATGAAAATTATATATGTTTTCTCATATTGGTAATAGATCAGATACTCTTGCATTATGTTAATGGGTGACATTTTTTATTTAGATTCATTGACCTACTTTTATAAGAATCCATGAATATGAAAGAAATTGATGGTTTCAATGTATTTGAGACTGGAAATAGATGAAATTATTATTTGAATAAAACATCTAAATTAATTAATGCTATATCTCTCCT
The DNA here is from genome assembly GCA_007258455.2 of Sequoia sempervirens. Taxonomy (NCBI): domain Eukaryota; kingdom Viridiplantae; phylum Streptophyta; class Pinopsida; order Cupressales; family Cupressaceae; genus Sequoia; species Sequoia sempervirens. Next base: position 346,032,934 of record VDFB02373365.1, read on the forward strand.
TGAATATGAAAGTATACTCATGTGAAATATTTTTTTTCCTTTCATGTAAATATCAGAATGCATACACATATTCATAAAGTATTCATTTCTAGGCATATATGTGATCATGCATAAAGATTCCTTTATACATTCTCACATACATGTGGTATACCTTCTTATTCATCTTGATTTACTTTACTTATTGAGCAAGCTATGAATGTTGTGCAAATGGAATCAAACTATAATTCTAGAACAATATTGAATTGCAAACACATTTGATAATTAGATGAATAGATATACCATGAGTGATTGAATATTATTAACTTTTGCTGAATGGACTGATACATGAATTCTTGGTAGACTGTAGAATGAAAGAATGTTTCTAATAGATGGTATAAAGGGAGGGATACCCCTTGATATGATAAGTTTTATTTCTAGGAATGGGATCTAGAGAGAGTATATTTTCTTTTCCAAATATAACCAAAGCTATATTTCATATGACAAGAGGATTTCCAAGCTTTGTACTCATTTGTTATATATTGTGAATGGAACATACTGTGTTATTTACCCTCTCTCTATTGTATTCAATTTTCCTAACATGGAACTTGCATATTCTAACAAAATAGATAGAGATGCATGTAGTTAGGCACACATAGATTCCACCTTGCAAACTGTATCTCTTGCTAAGTATTTTGTGTAGGGTTTGGTTTTCTTTGAATAAGTAAAAAATTAGGGGACGCATCGCTTCATGGTTGGGTGGAAAAGCACCTCAATCACATTCTCATCCACCAGTGGAGATGAGTTGTCATGAAGGAATCATATAATAATTATACTATGTAATGTATCATTGATGTAAAAGAAACAAATGATATATTTTTATGAAAACTATATAATATGATTTGACTTAAGGCATTGAATGCCTAGTCAAACATGTATGTAACTATTGACATATAAAAGTGAATAAAATTAATTATTTCAGATTTAATTGATTTATGAACTAAAATTTCTTAATGGAATTAGCTATGGAATTTATGTCATTTCAATTGATATTCATGATGGGTAAGTGCACCAAGATGGTTCCCAAAAAAGGGGCTTAAGTGGCCACTTTTTTCTGAAATCAGGAAATGCTAACATTGGACATAAAATTGAGGATAGTTAGACTCAAAATTTTGAGATGGAACATAAACAAGGATTGAAGTGCTCTGAGTCTACTTTCTAAACTACTAATTTATTTTGAAAATGGTTGAGATTAGAGGGTTCGAAAGAGGGATGTACACAAATTGGTGATTTTTTTTGTCAGAAAAACATAACATAGCAACTCTTGTACGACCTGAGCATGGTGATTTTTTTTTTAGTATTTTAAAAATCACTATGGTCAAAAGTTAGCTAATAGCATCTAGTTGATGCACAATTTTTTTGATAATTTTTTAATGAATATTTGATTTTTTACTAATTTTCTAAGTGGGCACTTCCTGAAAATCAGAATTTTGGTCGTGCTCCCACTAAAAATTTCTGAAAATATATATATATTTTTTCTTTTTTAAAAAAAAAATTGTAAAATGGAGTCTAGTTTCTAAAAATGTAATTTATTTGAAATTTTGATGAATGGATAATTTATAACAAAAAAAACACCAAACACTACTTTTTAGCAAAAAATAGACATACAAACAAAAGAAATTATGGATGAAAGGCTTAACATTGTCAAAAAGTGAAAAAAATTACATCGTTGGATACCTAAGAGAGAACCTAACATTATCCATGTGTTCAATTTTTTTGATATTGAACTAGATGCAATCTTGATGGTGAGCATAGACTCGATTATGTGAAAAATTGTAGAATTTGTAAAAACACATCTTTGGCTTTGCTGGAAATGCCCTCCAAGCCTTTGGGTTGGTATCCCAAGGCAAATAATTTCAAATTTTTCTTTATGTTTAACGTGAAATAACGTGAGCGCATTTCTAAAACTTTTTTCAAAAAAGGCCACAAAATTGGTACCCAACTTCATGCACCTGCCTTGATGTCAATATTTATATATTTTCACCTTAAATCTAGTTGGGCTGTTACACCTCTCCAAAAGAGTAATGATAAAAATTGAATGAAATGTGCAAGTGAAGAAGATAAAAGAAAGAATCATGATGAACCCCAAGGAATAATTCTAACACAATGTACAATGAGTGTTGCCTCTTCTGATAGAAAATAGAGGACTATGTTATCCCCCCCAAAAGGGAGAAGGAAAGAACTCTATACAAAGAAATATTTCCTCCCAAAAATAAGATGGGAAGAAAAACCATGTAGCCTCCCCTTAGAATGATTTCATAATGTTGGTTCATGGTCAATAGTGGATGATGAAGATGGTCCATGAACAACGACCATCATTTTTTCCCTTGGATTTATAAACAATAGTATGAATGTGTACAAGTTGACTTCCCATTCTTGATAGGAATATGTAGGAAGAAGAATGAAGATCATTGAATTTTGCACACTCTTCAAAGACATAGATGATGAACAAGGTTTCCTCGAATGATGCTACAAGATATCCAGGGCAATTCTAGTGTGTGAAAATATTGATAATATGGATTAGGTACCATATAATATTCAGGAATAGGAACCATGGATGTATGAAAATATTTGGATTGATGATAATTTGATATTGTTGTAGAGGATATAAAAATAGATGATGAATCAGTCAAATTGGACTCATTAATATCTATAGAATTTTCCACAATATAAGTTGATGTAGGAAAGACACGAGAAAGATCAAAATATGGAAATGGTGATGCAACTTCAACGAATCTAACACTAAAGAGAAGATGAATCTCCTCAACAGTGTCATCTAATCTTCTAATGCAACACTCTACAAGCAAGGATGATATGTCTTGTAGAAATGTGTCTCAATGTGATAGATATGAAAAAAATGATGTTGATGTCTTGGTTCAAAGAATCACTAGATGCCATTTTGATTTTAATGTTGGATCCAAATGTAGCATCTAGTGATGATGGTGAAGATGAGATTGCAATGCAATTCATATGAATAAATTCTTCATCTCCAAATTATGGTGTCTCACAAGATTTTTAAGGTGAGACTAAATGATGTTTTTGCATGTTCTTGAACTAGATGATTAGATAAAGAAATACCATGATCAATAAGAAGGTGTTTCATTTCAATTAGATCGTGATGAATACAATATTCTATTGTATGCATTTTCTTTCCATAACATCCACAATTTATTTTCTATTTATTAGGAGGATTAGAAAGAATACTCAAAATGGAAGATATTTGGTATGAGAGACATGATCACATGAACCAACAAAATCAAAATAAAAAAATCTAGATTACCCCCTTGATTTAATAGGAGAGTCTCTCAAATACTAGAGTTGAAACATAACCCCCCCATAAATTTGTGTTAGTGAAAAATTACAATTTTTTAAAGATTGAATACAAAATCAACCATTTATAATGCATAATATTTGTTACAATTTTTGAAAAAATTACAATAAAAAGTTAATTGCTTTATGAAATTATGATATGCATCAGAAAATGTTTGTAAACATTCAATAACCAAGGTGAAAGTTATGACCCCTTGAAATTTACTTACAATAGTGACTTCAGAGAACAATAAAAAAATACTTACAATAGTGACTTCAGAGAATAAAAAATGCATCAAAACAACACAATTTTCAAATCATTTTGATACCAAAGTGTAGATGGAAAAACCAACTTCTTCTCGACTATTTACAATTTAAAAAATACCTCCCCATCTACCTGGTATGGAAAAAAGAAAAGTACCCCTCCCTTACAAACACTTTGTGAACCCTAACAGTAAAGTGAGTGGTTATTATAACCATGGCATAAAATTTCAAGTAGCATACAATGCTTGTGATAGCTTAAATCACTAGTGGTTAATTTAAGTGTTTATAGATTTAAAGAATATAATATGATCATGGTGTTATAACTTGCTAGATTTTTTAAAAATACATTAAATTTTTACAACCAAATATTAAATGTTATATAAAAAAAAATATAAGGTGCCAAAAGAAAGGCCACATAATGAGGTCTAGTTATTGATTGAGCCTTGGAGAATAGGTAGTCATTGAGATGCATGTGGGAGGTCATGTATAGATGGAGGAACACCGAGTGAGGAACCCTCACAATTGGATACATGATAGTTGTTGACTATATCTTGGAGGGTTATCCTTGCTAAGAATGAGCTGGTGGATGTGCAACCTTTATGATTCCACTATGATGCTACCTTTGACTAAGGTGTTGTGAGGCATGTGGATGCCACAAAAAAGAGCACCTTCCTCACAGATCTATGAAAAACCTTGATCGTGGATGAACATAAATGAAAACTCTCAAATGGAGGCTATTGGAATGTGAGAAACCAACAAATAAGATGCTTCAATAATTTGGCTCTACATTTGTGGACCTTCAAGTGGCCACACATGTAAATGTGGGACATGATGGAACACTTATTTAACAACTCCTATGACATCAAAGTTTCAACCCCATATATGGAAAACCTCATTCTTGTTGGGTGAATATGTTGATCAGCTAGACGTTGAAGCAAAATCTTGCAATAGTGGCTAGGAATCCATGAAGGGGAGAGGTAGAGGAGAAAACCAAAAACAAACCCAGAATAACTGAAAATAGAGAACATAAATAAAAAACATATAGAATTTATCTACAACTGAATTTTGTATTATATCCTTCTTTTTGTATACACTTGATTTCATAAAACAGAGCTGTTGCTCAAATTTTGCTACTGGGTATGTGTAGGTCATGATGGAAAAATAGGCCCTTAAATGGTGATGAAAATTCAAGAAAATCATAGTTAGGCAACTTGATGTAAAAATTTGAATAAGTTATCTATATTATTTCAAAAATATGTAAGAATAGAATTTGTAGCAAATTGAATGTAGTTTCTAAACTACTAGGTTTATTTTAAAAAATAAAAATCTATTTGGTGAAAATTTGAAATTTCAATGGAGTAGTACTTAAGTTTCAAGGAAAAAAGAAGAAGTGGGTTTCTATCTAACCATCCTAACCACAATAAAACGATTATATTTTCTTATAAGATTTTAGATATAAGTAGAAGACTCATGTCTCGATGTGATACATATTTTTTTGTAATTTTTTTCTAAGTAAATAATTAATTATGAATTTTTTATTACAATTTTTAAAAAATATAAAAAAATCATATGTCTGACCACCTTAACTTGGTCAAAACTTCATGAAATTCATTTTTTTTAATCTTATAGTATGCGAATCATAGAATGTGACACAGGTTTCAGATTCAAAAAATGTGATAACATTTGAAAGCTATAGATGTTTTTCAATAAACCTATCAATCAAGACTTTAGTCATAATTCAAATAGAAAATGAATAATATTTATTTATTAAATTCAAAGTAAAGCATAATTTATATTGGTGGAAAGATGAGAATCTCCTTTAAAAACCCTTTTCGTTTCATCAATTTTGGGTTAAAAAAAAGTCGTAAGCCACATACCCTAAACATACCCATCACATTGCCACTTTTTGGCCCATCATGATCCTGCACATACCCTATTGCAAAGCATTAAAAAAGAACTTGTTCATAGTCTTCTCTTAAAACATAAGACTACGTAACAAAGATAAACTACTGTAAAAATCCACCAACAAAGCGGAGGGAAAATAAATGCAATTAATTACATTAGCAGTAACTTCAGATTCACATGAAGGGAAAAATATTTTATCCTAGATTACAAACAAAACCATATTAAATATTGTCCTTCATATATTAAATGCCCGAAAGATATTTCACGCAAAAAATTTTACCTGAAGAAACTTTTAACTGCATCATTGCACTGCATAGAAAATGGACTTGTGGGATTGCAGTAGGCACTTCTCCACTGCACAACACAAAGAGAAGACCTGTGGGTTACTAGTAGGCACTACTCCACTACACCAAATAATGAGAGGCATTGCGAGACAACGATAAACAATGGCAGGAGTTGGGAATAATTCCAACACTCCCCCTTAATCACAATTATTGTCGTCAATGATTCCAAATCAATCTCTTTGATAGACAAAGCTTTATTTTCCTAATGCCTTAGTGAAAGTATCTACACATTGATCTTCAAACCTTGAAAATTCTAAAAATATCTCTCTATTGTTGATAAGCTCTCTAATGAAATGATATCGTGTGTTAATGTGTTTACTTCTGTTGTGAAGAACTAGATTCTTTGACAGTGCTATGGTTGAGTTGTTATCACAATTTATTTTTGTTGCATCTTTTTGTTCATTTTTCAACTCTTTCAATACTCTTGTCATCCAAACTACTTGACATGATGCACTTGTTGCTGCTACATACTCTACTTTAGCTGATGAAAGGGTGAGAATGGGATGTTTCTTTGAAGCCCATGATACTACACCATTACCAAAGTGAAAAACATAACCCAATGTGCTTTTTCTATCATTGATGCTTCCAACACAATCACTATCTATGTACCCTATGAGCTTGAACTCATTTGAACCTGAATATTGAATGCCATAATCCTTTGTTCCACTTACATATCTTAGAATTTTTTTCCCAGTTTTCCAATGTGAATGTTTTGGGGACTCCATGAACCTTGAAATCAAGCTTACACTATACATGATATCCAACCTTATGGCTGTTAAATACATGAGACTGCCAACAAGTCTCTTACACAAAGTTGAATCCACATTGGAACCTTCATCATCCTTACCCAGTTTCAATCCTATCACAATAGGTGTGGGTGCTGATTTTCAATTCAACATATGAAACCTTTTTAAAATATCATTTGGATACTTTGTTTGTGAGATGAAAATACCATTTTCATTTTGATTCACTTCAATGTCAAGAAAATACTTCATGAGACCTAAATCAATCATTTCAAATTGTTTCTTCATTTCTCCTTTGAACCAATCAATTGATAAGTCACTCGTGAACATTAAATCATCAACATACAAACATACAATAATAATTTCACCATTTTCATTCATCTTGGTGTACAATGTAGGCTTGTTGCTGCACCTATTGAATCCATTTTGTAAAATATGTTAATTAATTCTTTTGTACCAAGCTCTTGGGGCTTTCTTGAGACCATATAGTGCCTTCTCTTGTTTATAGAATTTGTCTTCTTGACCCAAAATATCATACCCAGGTGGTTATTCCACATAAATTTCTTCTTCAAGATAGTCATTTAGGAATGTTGATTTTACATCCATTTGATAAATAGACCACTTATTTTGTGCTGCTATGGCAAGTATCATTCTTATAGTGTCTAGGCATGTTACAAGAGCAAATGTTTCATTGCAATCAATTTCAGGATGTTGTGAATATCTTTTTGCCACTAGTCTTGATTTATGATTTTGCACAACACCATTTACATTTAATTTGGTTTTATAAAACCATTTCACTCCTATTACATCCTTTTCTTTTGGAAGACTTACCAACTCCCATGCTTGATTCTTTTCAATTGCATCAATTTCTTCATCCATTGCACATACCCATTTGTCATCTTTAATTGCATCTTCAAAATGTATTAGATCATCTATTTGTGAATAAAATTCAAAAAGAGAAATCTGATCAATATTATTTTCACCTTCGTTTTTCTAATAAATTTCCCTTATACTTTTGATTTTTTGTCTCCTCAAGCTTGCCAATGTAGGATTTGACATGTCACTTAAACTTTTAGAATGTGGACTTGATGGACCTGCACTATGAGTGCCTATTGATGATGGTGTATGTTGTCCACTTTTTGAAGTGCTACTGTGTAAACATGAGGCTGCCCTTACACTTGATGATGGTGTCACTTTTTGACCACTTTGTTGAGCTTGAATGGATGTGGAAGGAGTCACATTTGTAGGATTATTTGTTGGTATAGAAACTTCACTTTCCTCTTGAGGTATACTTGTTCATATATTGATTGTTTTTTCTACACTTCCATCCCATGCTTCATCTTATACAAACTGTATATCTCTATTGATTATAGCTTTCTTGTTTGTTGGTTTATAAATTTTGTAAGCCTTGGATTCATCAATGTATCCAAAAAATATACATTTTTCTCCTTTGTTGTCTACTTTCTTCTTAGGTCATTAGACACATGTGCATATGTCACACAACTAAATACACTCATGTGAGGAACACTATTCTTTCTTCCAGTCCATGCTTCTTCAAGAATCATATTCACGACACTTTTTGTTGGACACCTATTCATTATATACATTGCACATGATATAGCTTCAACCCAATATTCATTTGGAAAAAGTTTGGCTTTCAACATGCTTCTACCCATTTCATGATTTTTTTTGTATACACCTAAAAATGGTCAGAATAATCTAATTAATTAAATATGATTTCTTTGATTAATTGACTCCTTTAATTCATCCACTTATAAATAAATAGAAATATTTATTTATATAGTTCAATTTTAATTCTTTTATCTTTATCATATAATTTCATCTTTATTAAATAAACAAATCACATACGTTGTTTTATTTAATTATCATTTTCTCCTATTTTATTCTATCTTAATCACATCATTCTACCTTAAATAAATAAATAAATCACATACATTTGTTTTATTTAATTATCCATTTTCTTCGATCTTAATTTAATAAATAACTTACTATAGTTTGCTTTATTAAATTAAATATCTTCTTTTGCTAAAATTTGAATAAATCCAAATATTCAAATAAAGGCATGTTTCTAAAGCTAGTCATATCCACCTACCAAATTAGATATTTGATAGCTAATTAAATTCAACTCAATCTTCACAGGAAAATTTGGAGACAAATTTGCAAGAAAACTTCATCATATTCTTCCATTGATTCTTCCTATCTTCTGGCTGAGTGTTTTTGTGGGGAGGAACAATCTCCATAATTATCTCAAGCTTCTTTATCTTTCACCATTCAATCCTTCAGATCAAGTCCAAACCTTTGCTTTTCTACCCCTTCACAAATGTGTTGTTGGGAATCTATAGATACAACCTTTGTCTACAGGAAAAAGGATCCCAACTTTGTGCAAACTTACTCTATAGAAATACCAATTGAGCAAATCAAACAATTTAGAATTTTAGCAATAGCAATAACAATCATATCATTTTAGAATCATAATCATGGTTTTCCATTTAGCTGCATCATAGTTTATTGTAGCTTCTTTTATCAAGTTTCATGTCATTTTCAATCATGGTATTATATTATATCATTTAGGAATCATCATATAGGATTATATTCTTGCATTTAGCAGCATCTCATTCTCTAGATTGAAATTTTAATAGTCACAATGCTTACAAAATCTAAGAGCCCCGTGATTTAATAAATATTTGGAGATAGAGAGCAATATGACGCTTTCAACAAATTTTTGTTTTAAATTAGTTTAATTGTTGTTTGAATATTTGATATAATTTCTTATTGATTTTTTTTGTTGATCATTTATACTTATTTCACTCACACATTTACAAAACGACACCCATCGTGGGGCCAAAAACTGCATTTTTAACATCTTTTTTTTAGAAAAGTGTATTTGCAGGCTTCTGAAATGTTTCTTTTAGCGTGATCAAGTGATCTTACGATGCATATGACAGATAATTTAGTGCATCTGAGCATTGTTTCAATGCATCAAGAAAATCTTCCAACACATCCAAATTTTTGTGTCACCAGTCAGGAAGTTTTCCTTCGGTGCATTGACCTTTTCCTTTACCACATCCATCAATTTTTGTAGCGCATAGGACTTTTATTATAGCACATTTAAATTCTTTTTTTCCGAATGTAATAAATATTGTGGCGCATTTGAATACTTTTGCATAATTTTAAAAATTCGAGGACTAATCACTATTTTGTGTTTCAGGTGCAAAATACTCTTATCAAAGATGATGATCAGAAACATTTACGTCGGTCAAAGACAAAAATTCACAAATTACTAATAGTGTTTGTATGGATTTGATTTATCATTGCTTTTTATTTGGTTAAAATAGTGCATCTAGCTTAATTAAAGAAATAGTTTGAACCCCATGTCTACTGTGTTTCGAAAGCAATAGGCCTATGCTCTCCATTTAACTAGGTGATCAGAATGATAGACTTGCTATCCTACTTTATTAACACCTTTAGAAGGTCTACCATAGTGGGAAAAAGTATTCACCCTATGGGAATGACCTAAGTGGGAACAACCAAAGCCAGGTTTTCCAACCCACTATAAAACAAAAGTGAATATGGGGAAACACACATTCACTAGAAGTGTGCAAGATAACCATCCCCAAAATCCTTGTTCTAAAAATTGGGAGATCTCTTGAGGGAGTTTATCATTTTCCACTCCAAACAGATACCCTATGTACAAAATTTAAGTTAGTATCTCATTGTGTCAGTTTTTGAACACTTTTTCTATCACAGTGCAAGAGGAGGGAAGAATTTGTGCCCAAGACACTCACCATATAACTATCAAAGGCCCTGGCCAAAAGTGGAGGATTCGACTTTGGTTAAGACTCAGGAAAGGAAAAAACATGGGCACCCTCTAGGGGGTGATAGGGTTGTGTGAGTTGACATAGTTGCAAGTTGTGGGTTGTGATATTCTAGGTGACCTACTTGACAAATGGAAAAGTGCTTGAACTATCTTTATTTCTGTCAAACCTGTGGAAATTGAAAGAATTAGACCTAATTCTAAAACACTCACTACATGTTTAATACATGGAATCTGAAACAATTATTTACAATCTGGATTTTGTGTATGAAGTTATTTTCAAAAGGTATCATCCAATTAGATCATCAAATTCCAAGATTTAGAAGAAAAACACCCCTTCAAAAGACTCATTTGGTCAAAAAATTACAACTTGGAATTTAACCTTTGTACTTAGAAAAAGTAGAACAATTGGACAAAACTATGAAAACACTAACAACTCCCAGACTAGCGCATTTACACTCTATTTTAGCGCATATACCTAGTCTTTTAACACATCTACCTAGTTTAAACGATGCATCAAAGCTCTGTTCTAGCACATCTATCTAGTTTTATAGCTCATCCACACCCAATCTACCAAACACATGTATCCAAAATATTAACGCATTTAAAATTAGTTTCAACACATTTACACAGTCTATCAGTGCATATACCTAGTCTTTTAGTGCATCTACCTAGTTTAAATGACACATCAAAGCTCTGTTCTAGCACATCTGTCTAGTTTTACAACACATCTACACCTAGTCTGTCAAACACATGTATCCAGAATATCAATGCATTTACACAGTTTGGCAATGCATCTATCTAGTTTTTCAGCACATTTACTTAGTTTTTCAATGCATTTACCCAATCTATCAGTGCATTTACCTAATCTATCAGTGCATTTACCCAATCTATCAATGCATTTACATAGTCTGTCAGTGCATCTACCCAATATTTCAAGGCATTTACTCATTTTTTTGGTGCTTTACCCAATCAATCAGTGCATACACTATATTTTACAACCCATCTACCCTATCTAACAATGCACACAGCCTATTTTTCAGCGCAACTAGGTTCTGTTTTAGCGCATCTGATGTCTGTTATAGTGCATCCACATAATTATAAACTAGAGAGTTATTTTTACCTCACATCAGACTAGTGACATCAGAACTTGAATCTTTGTCAGAATAAAAATATTTTCTCAGTCCAACCAGTGTCTTAAAATTGGAAAAATAGGACCTTACAAGCTAAACTCTTTCAAATTAATCCAAGATCTTATAATTCTAATTTTCCTTATCATCAAACACAACTCTTGATTATTATGTTAAGTTTCATTATCAGGATCAATCATCCCACAATCACGAAACAAAACAAAATAATCAGATTTTAACTTTGTCTCATCAATAGAATTTATCATTCTATTTGACTTCGTTAATATCCATTGGTACTCATCCAAAAAGAAAGATCAAATTTTAGTAAAGATTACAACACTTGTATGCCAATTTTGACAAGGTTACAGAGATAGAAACTTAGAGAAAAATAAGTTGAAACACTAAATACCATGGTTGAAGAAAATCCCTTTCATAGATTTCACCAAAAGGACAGTAATTAAATAACCCAAGAGGACATTCAAACTGCATAACAAGATCCTAACTTCCACCAATTCATGGAAAAGTTTTAGAACAAGATATGGAAAAATATATTTTGATGCTAGATGAACTAGGTGCAAAACATCCAAAAGACTTTGATATCAATTGATTAAAAGAAGCACCTATGAGAACTAAACTTGAACCACAAAACATAGATCAAATGGTTGCACTAACACATCAAATGCAAAACTTGCAACAACAACTTCAAAATATGCAAAAAGGAACCACGAAGAGGTACTCCTTACAGGACTTTTGTCCTTATCCTTTTGATCCAAGTGTAGAACTGATACCATTTCCTAGACACTATGAATTTCAAAAATATGACAAGTACAATGGTAAAACTGACCCAATAGACCATGTGCAGGAATTGAAAACCATGAGACTGGAATTTACACAAGAGGATGTTGGAAAAACATGGATAGACAATTGAGAGGGGGGTGAATCAGTTGTCATAGAATATTTAAACTTTTCAATATTTACTTACTCAATCTCAGACCTGATGAATGAATAATAAACCATGAAAAATCAACACATCAAAAACATAGAGAAAACTAAGATTTTTACGTGGAAACCCTATTAGGGGAAAAAGCACGGTGGAGGTTAGTCCACAATATTATACCCTTTTAAAATTATAAGAATAATAGGAATGCACATGCATTCAAGCACATTTCCTAGAGCTCACTACTCAAATACAAAAGAGGACTCACTGTCCAAAGAAAGGTTTGGATTAAAACCATCCAAATGTGAACTAAGAAAATAGCTTCTACACAAGTCTAATTATAGTTCTAGTTAATCACATAAAACCCTTCTTTACACTTCACTCAATCTTCTTCACACTGCTCTCCAATTGAATGATTAGAACACTATTCACACATCTACACTTTCTTTGGAATATATTCACTCTTATGCACACACTAACTTCACTCAAACAACCACTCTTATATATCTACAACATGAGATTACATCAACAACCTTGTTAGCTCAAATTACAAATCAACTTGCAATGTGAATTCACCAAGGTCAGCCACAACATAGTAGAGACCAAAATTAACAACTCCAAAACAAAAAGACTTCAATTAATTTCACCTTGAAGATCCACAACATTCTACCACCATCATGTCGGCCAAGAACATGAAAAACTGAACATACAGAGAAAAATCTTCGACCACGAGCACACCGATCAATGTGGAAGTACCAAAAAGATAGAGCATGATTTAGAAGCATCCACAAACAACAAGAACTAACAAAGAAACATCCGCAGCAATAGAGATTACCAGAAACACATAAACTTCAATCAAGAACACTAAAAAAGCCCACAAAAATACTATTAGAACACAACTATTCATAGCACGATCAAATCTTCATGTGAACCTCTAAAACATCCGGTAGATGAATTAGATATGCTCAACAAAAAACCCTTTAATCCACACCAGTTGATCTTTAACATACAGAGAAAAAAACCTTCATGAATTTCACTAAACCACTAGGAACTAAGAAAAAAACTTCTACACAAGTCTGATAATAGTTCCAGTTAAGCACATAAAACCCTTCTTTACACTTTGCTCAATCTTCTTCCCACTTCTCTGTAATCAATTGATTGGAACATTATTCACACATCTGCACTTTCTCTAGAATACATCCACTCTTATGCACACACTAACTTCGCTCAAACAATCGCTCTTACATATCCACAACATGAGATTACATCAACAACCTTGTCAGCTAGAAATATAAATATATTTTCAATGTCAGCCCAAATTACAAATAAATTTGCAATGTGAATCCACCAAGGTCAGCCAAAACATAGAAGAGACCCAAATTAACAACTCCAACATAGAAAGACTTCAATTAATTTCACCTTGAAGATCCACAACACGCTACCACCATCATGTCGGCCAAGAACATGAAAAACTGATCATATAGAGAAAAATATTTGACCACGAGCACACTGATCAATGTGGAAGTACCACAAAGATAGAGCATGATTTAGAAGAATCCACAAACAATAAGAACTAATAAAGAAACATCCACAACAACATTTTTTTCCTAGAAACACATAAAATTCAATCAGGAACACTGACAAAACCCACAAAAATACTGTCAGAACACAACTATTCATAGCACAATCAAATCTTCATGTGGACCTCTGAAACATTCGATAGATGAACTATATATGCTCAATAGAAAACCCTTTAATCCACACCAGTTGATCTTTAACGTACAAAGAAAAACACCTTCATGACTTTTACTGAACCACTAGGAACCTGTAATACTTTCTTTTACAATTTTCTCAATATCCTCGACATATACAACCTTTAATACATGAAATACTAATAGTGTTGACATCAATGAAAATTACATATCAGCAACACAATCACAATATCCAACAATCTCCCCCTTTGGCATTGATGGCAACACATGATGTGAAAACACAATCAACCCAAATCTTAATCAACACTTACTCCTCCTTTGATTCTGACTCTTCTTCCTTGACCTCTTCTAGATGACCTCCTCACAAGACTCTTCTCCTTAGATAAGAAATAGTTTTTCACATTACTCTTCTCCCCCTTTGACATCAATGGAAAATATAATCATTATCTTTCCACATGCAAGCATTGAACCACATATTTGCACATCTGACTACTCCCCTTGAGTAGCAGCCCTAGAAACATCAATCAGGATAAGAATATGATCATGAAGCACACATATTGATGCAAATTAATGCATCTCTAGTTCATATTAGGTGGGGTAATCACCCCTAGCATCCCTCTGAGATACTCAAAAGTATCCTTCAGCAATGACTTGGTGAAAATGTTTGCAATCTACTCGTTGGTAGGTACATACTCCAGTCTGACTTCTTTCTCACTCACTTTCTCCTGAGAAAGTGGAACTTGATTGATATATGCTTGGTCTTAGAGTGTAGCACCAGATTCTTTGATATGTTTATAGCACTTGAGTTGTCATAGTAAATGGCAATGGATTCATCATATACTACTCTGATATCTTTCAACATCTGTTTCATCCACATCACTTGAGTACAATTGTTTGTAGCAATAATATACTCTTCCTTAGTAGTAGATAAATAAATGGAATTTTGGTTTTTTCTCAACCAAGACACCGACTTCTTCCCTAGAAAGAAGGCACCACCACTAGTACTCTTCCTGTCATCTAAATTTCCTACCCAATCTACATCAGTATATGCATTCAATGTAAGATCATTAGCCTTAGGATACCAAAGTCCAAAATCAATTGTTCCTTTCAGATATCTAAAAATTCTCTTTATAGTAGTCACATGAGACTCTTTTGGATTAGCGTGAAATCCAACAACCATACATACATCATTCATAATGTTTGGTCTGGTCTGAGTTAAGTAGAGAAATCCACCAATCATTGATTTGTACCTTGTTTGATTTGCTTTGGGAGAATCATCATTCTGTGTTAATTTGCATCCGGTTACCATGGGAGTACCAAGGGTATGTGTAGGATCATGATGGACCAAAAAGTGGTGATATGATTGGTATGTGGTTATGTGGTTGGCGACTTTCTTTTTTATCCAAAATTGATGAAATGAAAAGGGTTTTTAAAGGAGATTCTCAACTTTCGGCCAATATAAATTATTCTTTACTTTGAATTTAATAAATAACTATTATTCATTTTCTATTTGAATTATGACTAAAGTCCTGATTGATAGGCTGATTGGAAAACATCTATAGATTTCAAATGGTATCCCATTTTTTGAATAAAAAACATGTGTCACATTCTATGCTTCACATACTATAGGATTTAAAAAAAATTAATTTCATGAAGTTTTGACCAAGTTAAGGTGGTCAAACATATGAGTTTTTATATTTTTTAAAAGTTGTAATAAAAAATTCATAGTTAATTATTTACTTAGAAAAAAATTACAAAAAAATATGCATCACATCCAGACATGAGTCCTCTACTTATATCTAAAATATTATAAAAAAATATTATCATTTTATTGTGGTTAGCGTTGTCAAACAAACACCTACTTATTTTTTCCTTGAAATTTAAGTACTATTGCATTGAAATTTCAAATTTTCACTAAATAGATTTTTTATTTTTTTAAATAAACCTAGTAGTTTATAAACTACATTCAATTTTCTATAGATTCTATTCTTGCATATTTTTGAAATAATATAGATATCTTATTCAATTTTTTACTACAAGTTGCCTAGCTCTGATTTTTTTGAATTTTTTGCCATTTAAGGGCCTATTTTTTCCATGATGATCCTACACATACCCCCAATAGGTTTTGAGTCATCCATGTCAAACTTCTTTAGTAGCTCTCTCACATATTTGGACTGAGATATGAAGATCCCCTTGTCTAACTGAGTAACTTGCAATCCCAGAAAGAACTTCATCTCTCCAATCATAATCATCTCAAATTCATTCTTCATTTCATTAGCAAACTTCATGCATAGATTATCATCTCCTCAGGTATGTGTAGGATTATGATGGGCCAAAAAGTGGCAATATGATGGGTATGTGGCTGATAATTATTTTTTTACCCAAAATTGATGAAACAAAAGGGTTTTTAAAGGAGATTCTCATCTTTCCACCAATAGAAATTATGCTTTACTTTGAATTTAATAAGTAATTATTATTCATTTTCTATTCAAAATATGACTAAAGTCCTGATTGATAGACTGATTAAAAAAAATCTATAGATTTCAAATGGTATCACATTTTTTGAATCAAAACATATGTCACATTCTATGCTTAAGTATACTATAAGGATTAAAAATAAAATTGAATTTCATTAAGTTTTGACAAGGTTAAGGTGGTTAGACATAGAAGTTTTATATTTTTTTTTAATTTAGTTGTAATAAAAAATTCATAATTAATTATTTACTTGGAAAAAATTAGAAAAAATATGCATCACATCAGGACATGAGTCCTCTACTTATATCTAAAATCTTATAAAAAAATATTATCATTTTATTGTGTGGTTAGGGTGAATTAGGACAAACACCTACTTCTTATTTTTCCACTGAAATTTAAGTACTCTTGCATTGAAATTTCAAATTTTCACCAACTAGATTTTTTGTTTTTAAAACGTAGTAGTTTAGAAACTTCATTCAATTTTCTATAGATTCTATTCTTACATATTTTTTAAATAATATAGATAACTTATTCAAATTTTTATGTCAAGTTGCGTAACTCTGAATTTTCTAATTTTTTTGCCACTCAAGGGCCTATTTTTTCCATGATGATCCTGCACATACCCCCTCCATAAATAATATCATCAAAAAAGACCAATAATTAACTCTGTCATGATCTAATTTGAAACACAAGTTGTTGTCAGTAGTACCTTTATTGAATCCAAGCTTCAATAAATATTTATCCAATCTAGCATACCAGGCTCTGGGGGCTTGCTTGAGTCCATATAGAGCTTTCTTCAATCGACAAACCATGTTTTCCTCATCAGTCAGTTGAAATTCATCTGGTTGTTCAATATATACTTCTTCTTCTAGCTCACCATTCAGAAAATTAGACTTCACATCCATTTGATAGACTTTGTAGTTCTTATATGCAACATAAGCAAGAAATAATCTTACAACTTCAATTTTGGAAATACGTACAAAGGTTTCTTCAAATTCAATACCTTCCATTTGTGAATACCCTTTACATATTAGTCTTGCTTTATTCAAGACCACTTCACCTTGTTCATTCAGCTTATTCCAAAAGACCCATTTTTTATCAATCACATTTTGGTCTTTTGGTCTAGGAACAAGTATCCATGTATTATTCTTCTTAATATGCATCAGTTCTTCCTTCATAGTTTCCATCCAATGTTCATCATTGCAAGCTTCATTGACATATTTAGGCTCAATCTTGGAAATCAAACAATACTCTTCTGCAATCTTCCTTCTAGTTTGTACACCTTTATTCTTGTCTCCTATAATTTAATATTTAGAATGATTTAGCTTTACATACCTCAGAGTTTTAGGATTTTCTTGAACCTTTGATTCTTCTGCTCTTTCTTCTGCACTTGCACTTGTCTTTGCTTCCTGACTATCTTGATTTACTAGAAAAAATAGAACATATGGAACATATGGCACAATTTGAAGTTGATTTTGTGTCTGGACATTCCTCCCTTTGTTTGTATTGTCTTCATCTGAATCATATCCACAAGATCTGGATGATTTAGTAGAATCCCCATCAACTCTGACGTTTGCACTCTCAACCATTTTTCTTAATCTTCTGTTATAACACCGGTATTCCTTGCTTTTAGTAGAATAACCTCGAAAGATTCCTTCATCACTTCTTGCATCAAACTTTCCTATGTCATCATATCTCTTGATGTAGCATTTGCTTCCAAAGATCTTAAAATATCTAACAGTAGGCTTATAACCAAACCATAGTTCAAAAGGCGTCTTACTAGAATTACCATTTACATTTACTTGGTTCAAAGTGTACGCAACAGTGCTTCCAACTTCAGTCCAATAGATGTGAGGCACATTTCCTTCAATCATCATTGTTCTAGCACCATTAAGAACGGTTATGTTCTTCCTCTCTGCAACTCCATTTTGTTGAGGGGTTCGAGGAGCAGATATTTGTCTTTTGATTCCATGCTCAAGTCACAAAAATAATTAAACTCCCTAGAGGTGAACTCACTACCTCTGTCTGACCTTAAACATTTAACTTTCAGACCTTTCTCATTTTCTACCATAGCTTTGAAACTTTTTAACTGTTCAAATGCTTCACATTTTTCTCTTAAGAAAGCAACCCATATCATTCTAGAGTAATCATCAATAATCAACATAAATTACCTTTCACCATGGAGAATTCTAACTCTAGAGGGACCACATAGATCAGTATGTATCAACTCCAGTAATTCATTTGAATGATGCTATTTTCTCTAAAAAGAAACTCTAGTTTGTTTTCCCATCTGACACTCCTTGAAAATTGTGCTAGCAGGCTTCACTAGCTTAGGTAGATTTCTTACTACTTGAGTGGAACTTATTTTGGCAATGTTATAAAAATTCACATGACACAACCTCCTATGCCATAACCAGCTTTCATCTACTTGATCAATTAAACAACTTTCACTAGCAACATTCAAGTGAAAAATATTACCTTTTCTCTGTTTACTTGAAGCAATTACATTTCCAAAGCTTCCAAATATCCTTCATCCTCCATCTTTGAACTGAAGATCATAACCCTTGTCCACCATCTTTCCAACACTCAACAGCTTGTGTTTCAGGCCTTCAACATAAAGAACATCATTATTGTTATGATTACCACCAAGAAAAATAGATCCTCTGCCACGAATCACACAAGAATTGTTATCTCCAAATATCACAACCCCACCGTCATAATTCTCTAGACTTACAAATTTTCTTTTGTCACCAGTCATATGATGTGAGCATTCGCTGTCAATAACCCACTCATCCTTTTCTTCAATTCAGGTTGCAAGAGCTTTCTCAACTTTAGCAGATTCAGTAGCCATTAGACTATTTTCCTTGATAGAAATGAAAACCTAACCATCTTCATTTCTATTATATTTATCAGACTCATCATCAGTCACTCCTTCAACAAAGTAACATTTATTTTGGAATCAAGATTTGTAAGGCTTAGATCTAGGAACTCTTTTAGGACACCTTGATGCAAAATGATCTATTTTACTATAAGAAAAACATTTGATAGGAAAATTTCTTTTATACTTACCTCATCCTCTACCTTCTTTCTTTACAATCAATGCTTCCAACTCTTCTACTTATTTTTCTTCATCTTCAAGCTGTTTCATTTATTCCTTGAATACTTGAATGTATTTTTAGAACTCTCTCTTGGATCAAATCTTTACTTGTTTCTTTTGGATACAATAGCCTTAAATGTAGTTTCAGTCTTAGGAACAGAATCACCAAACTCGCTTAAATCAAAGGCAACAAGTTTACCAATCAATGTATCTCTCGTCACATTCATCAATGATCTAGTTTCTTCAATAGCATGAGCCTTTGCTTTCTAGGAGGGAGGCAATAATTTGAGCACCTCAGCCACAATTTCTTGCTCTTCCAGGATACCATCAACACATCTAATACCCATCACTATTTCATTTACTCTTTGCATGAAAGAGGAAATATTTTCATCTTCACCCATCTTTAGATTTTCATACTTTCCTTTCAAACTCTGTAGCTTAGCCATCTTCACATGTGCATCTCCTTCTTACAAAGTTTCCAGCTTCGTCCACATTTCATGAGCTATCTTTAGACATAACACATTTGTAATTTCTGAGTCTATTAGAGCACTCAACAAAGCTTCCATAGCCCTGACATTATTCTCAGCCTCTTTAACCTCATCAACAGTGGAAGGACCATTCACAAGAATAACATATGTATTCTTTGTAATTTTCTAGAAAGGTTCACCAATACACTTCAAATGACACTCCATCCTAGCTTTCCACAATGAGTAGTTTTTTCCATCAAATCTAGGACTGTCCTTCTTGTATGATGCCATATCGGATCACCTCAAGCTTTTAAACTCCTTCAAAGGAACCTGCTTTGATACGAATTATTGGAAAAACAAGGTCAGACAACTTAGAGGGAGGGTGAATCAGTTGTCACAAAATATTTAAACTTTTCAATCTTTACTTAACTTAATCTTAGATCTGATGAATGCATAATAAACCATGAATAATCAACACATCAGAAACACAAAGAACACCAATATTTTTACACGAAAAAACCATGGTGGAGGTTAGTCCACAATATTATACCCTATTAAAAGTATAAGAATAATGGGAATGCATATGCATTCAGGTACACTTCCTAGAGCTCACTGCTCAAATACAAAAGAGGACTCAATGTCCAAAGAAAGGTATGGATTAAAACCATCCAAATGTGAACTAAGAAAATAGCTTCTACACAAGTCTGATTACAGTTCTTGTTAAGCACATAAAACCTTCTTTACACTTCACTCAATCTTCTTCACACTCTGATCTGCAATCGAATGATTAGAACACTATTCACACATCTGCACTTTCTCTATCATAAATTCGCTCTTATGCACACACTAACTTCGCTCAAAAAATCACTCTTATATATCATCAACATGAGATTACATCAACAACATAGTTTGCTAGAAAATATAAAACATATTTTCAAAGTCAACCAAATTACAAATAAATTTGCAATGCAAATCCACCAAGGTCAGCCACAACATAGTGGAGACCCAAATTAGCAACTCCAACACAAAAATACTTTAATTAATTTCACCTCGAAGATCCACAACACGCTACCACCATCATGTCATCCAAGAACATGAAAAACCAAACATACAGTGAAAATATTCAACCACGAGCACAACGATCAAAGTGGACATACCACAAAGATAGAGCACAATCTAGAAGCATCCAAAAACAACAAGAACTAATAGAGAAACATCTAGAGCAACATAAATTACCGAAAACACATAAACTTCAATCAAGAACACTGACATAACCCACAAAAATACTGTTAGAACACAATTTTTCATAGCACAATCAAACCTTCATGTGGACCTTTGAAACTTCCGGTAGATGAACTAGATACACTCAATAGAAAACCCTTTAATCCACACTAGTTGATCTTTAATGTACAGAGAAAATCACCTTACAACCTTCAATACATAAAATGATAATAGTGTTGGCATAAATGACAACCACATATCAGCAACACAATCACAACATCCAACAAAGGAAAATTATTTGATGAGGTTATTCCCAAGAAGCTTGGGAGGTCAATGTGTGGAATGGTTCTCTAAACTACAATCAAGAATTTGATCTTTTGAGGAACTAGTCAACAATTTAATCTCACAATACTCATATAATATTCAACATGAGATAAAAATAAAGGACCTTTACAACATGAAACAAAAGAAGGGTGAAATGTTCCTCTAATTTCTACAACAATGGAGAAGGTTGTTTGCTAGGTATCCCTATTCAATTCCTAAAGAAGAAAAGATGGAGCTATTCATTGACAACTTGATTGATGAAATGAGCTATAGACTTGAACTACAATGTTCATCTACATCTAAGAAAGTGATTGAAAATGGGCTCAAAATTGAATAAGCTTTGGTCAAAAGAGGGGTAATAAAACACTATAATGAAGGATAAAATAAAACAAACTCCTCAGATCACTGCAATAACAATGATAAACCAAAATTTTGGAAAAATAATAGAAATACTGGAAATAATGATGCCAAAAATGAAACAAAAAATGTGAAACCAATATTTAATTTGATGGAAACCCTGCAAAGACCAATCAAAACAATGACCAAAACATCAATCCAAGTGTCAATCAAAACAACAAACCAAACAATGAGGAATCTAAACCACAATCATATAAAAACCAATCAAATCGAAGAAGATTCGCACTATTGTGACAAACACTAGAATTAGCAATGAGAGAAATTCTTACACATGGACTTATCACATTACCTGAAGTAAGAAATTGGGAACCAAGAGTCAATACATCTTGGTGGAATGATGCAGATTTATGTGACTTTCATAGAAAAAAGGACATAAAATGAATGATTGTATGCAGTTGAAACATCTAGTAGAAGATTTGATTGACAACAGGAATATATTTGTAGAAGGACATCAAATGAACAATGATCA